>CM062922.1:74548098-75173098 GCA_031878705.1 Tapirus indicus | reverse complement strand
TGATGCAGACAGTCGTGAAATGGTATAATGATGGGATGAGCTGAGGGGCTAGGAGAGCAAGAAGGACCCTGGGGTTTCAGGACTGGAGCTGGGATTGGGGCTCTAGGGAAGGCTTGGTGGACGGCAGGAAGTTCAATGCGTCTTTATTTTTTTCTTCCTTTTTTAAACTGTATTATGGAAATTTTCAAATATATACAAAAGTAGAGAAATCATTTAACAATTATCCACAAATGGCAGGTTTGTTTCGTCTGTTCTCTCCTCACTCCCTCCAACCCCTCAATGGACTATTTTGAATCCAATTCCAGACCTCATATTATTTTACCCATAAATATTTTAGTATGCATCTCTAAAAGATAAAGATTCTTGTTTGTATTAAAAAATCATAACCACAATACTATCTCACCTAAAAATTACTAATAATTTCTTAATATTTTCAAATATCCAGTTAAATTCAAATGTCATCTGTCTCATGATTTTTTAAGATGGCATGCTTGAAATAAGATTCAAAGGAAGTCTGCATGCTGTGTTTTGTTGATACTGGAGTGTGTTTTGAATGGCATGAACAATTACCCAAGGAAATGTACAATCTATGTGGGCAGGGGCTTTTTTGTGTTTTGTTCACTGTTTCGTTATTGTTGTTGTAATTGGTCACTGTTTTGGTCACTCAATGCCTAGAACAGTGCTTAACACAAAACAGGTGCTCAACAAATACTTGTGGAGATCGATGAATGAAAGAACAGGGTGGGGGGGCATTTCAAGTTGAGGGAGCTGAAGTGAGTGTGAAGGTCTGAAGACCTGTGAGATCCCAGTTCCAATGTGTGTGTTTTTTTCAAACCACCAAGCGATTCTCCAACACCAGCTGGGTGTCCTACAATTCAACTCAACTCTGACACTATCTACCTGGAGATAGCATCAGATCCCACAGAACTCAGTCCCACAAGACTGTCGTCCCATTTTGGACCCCAGTTGCAAGTTCAGGTTGTTACCTGGCTTCTCTGGCTTCTCATCAACTGGCCCTAGATCAGAAGTTTCCACAACCCCCTCCTTGGGTTCAATTAATTTGCTAAAGCAGATCACAGAGCTTATAGAAACATTCTACTTACTAGATTACTGGTTTACTCTAAAAGGATATAATTCAGGAACAGCCAAATGGAAGAGATGCATAGGGCAAGTTAGGTGGGAAGGGGCATGGAGCTTCCATGCTCTCTGAGCATGCAACTCTCCCTGCATCTCCAAGTGTTCACCAATCTGGAAGCTCTCTAAAGCTGTCCTTTTAGGTTTTTATGAAGGCTTTGTTACAAAGGCACGATTGATGAAATCATTGACCATTGGTGATTGATTCTACCTCCAGCTCCTCTCCCCTCCCCAGAGGCGGGACTGAAAGTTCCAACCCTTTAACCACACGGTTGGTTCCCCTGGCAACCAGCCCCCATCCTTAGGTGCTTTCCAAAAGATGTCTCCTTAATATAACAAAAGACACCTTTACCTCTCTTATCACTTAGGAAATTCCAAGGGTTTAGGAGTTCTGTGCCAGGAATGGGGACGAAGACCAAATACATATATTTCTTATTATAAATTACAATATTACAACAGTACATTTTGGAATCTATCCATTTTATATATGGCTGGAGCATAGAATTTGGATGATGATAGGAGATGTGACTGAACCAAAAAAGGGACCAGATCATGTAGTGCTAAGCAGTGTGATTAGAAACTTTTGGAGGACTTTCAGGAGGGGAGTGACATGATCAGATTTGCATTTTGGAAAGGTTGTGGTGTCCAGTTATGACTGAGGCACCAATAGATCCTTTGCAGATGGTGTCACATTCAAAACAACACCAATCAGGCAATGAAATTAATTAAAGGGAAGCTAAATGTTTATTTCAATGTCCCAAGAAAATTTCAGGAGGAGATCTCATCCTTAGCGTGGTGAACCTCTCCCAAGTCTCTCTCCTGCTAAAAGCTCTCTTATGAACTCAGTTCACACAGGCTGTCTTGAATCCTTCACCTTTTATTCTTTCCTCATCTATTTTATTTTCCTGTCATCTAATACAAATCCAGATGGGCTTTGGGCCTCTCCAGTCTCTCCTGAGTCCGTCAGGCCAGACGGAAGTCTTCTCAGCTCCAGGGAAGCAGAGAGGCGATTATACAGTCATGTCTCTTCTCTGTCACTCCTAGAGGACACAAACTTCTCTAGGTTCTGCAGCACCTATTTGGGTGATGGAGAGACTCTGACTAATGCTCTTTTCCCAAAAGAGTGCAAATCCTAATTATTACACTCGAAATTGGTCTATTTTTCACCAGAACGCAGCTCTGCCACACACTTGAAAATTCCATCATCAGTGCCTCGACAATGTGTACAGTTAATTGGAATGTCACTGTTCAAGTCTCAGAATTTTGCCTGGATGCCTCCATGTGTGAGGAGCAGCACCCTGGGCTCTTCTGTGAATGCAGGTTTTCAGTGGAAGGAAGCTTCTAGGCAGGAGGGAGGCAGGTTGGGGAAGTGTCAGGCAGGAAGCTGTGAAGGGACTCCCAAGAAGCTGGTTACTGGCAGCTTTCAGGTTTTAGAAATGCGTAAAAGGGCATCCTCTTAGGATTAAACTTGACGTCAGGGGACTGGATTGCTTTAGATAAGATTTAGAGTAGCTGGTGGCAAAATAGTGCTAATATATTTTGGGCCAGTCACTTTACATCTGTGTGAGTATTTTATAGTCTACTAATTTGTGTAGTAGTATTGAAACCTTGATACTTAATTTTAGAATTTTATTTAAGCAGCATAGACTTCCTAAAAGAAATCTTTATAGACCAATTGTGAGGGTGTTTTCTTTTCTATGCAGCTGCTGACATGCTATCTTTGCTTTTATGCGATTTCTTTTAAAAGCCTATTTAGAAACATGCTTATTTTGAAAAAGCCTTTGGGATAACTCGCATACTAAAAAATTCTTAACATCACTGTGAAAGATACCAAAAATATCCTCTGACAAACAGCTACAAGGAGGGTTTCCTTAGATTTACAATCAGTGCAAACGTAAATTGGTTCAATGTGATATATTATCAAAACAGCCTTTTTGCAACCCAGCTGAAATTTAAAGAATTTTTCTCAAATGAATGTTCAAAGAAACAGATGGACAAAGTACTAAACTTAAAGTTTTAAAAACTTTTACGTTCTGATAAAATAAAAGAGAGTGTGAGTTTCACTGCTTGCTTCCACTACCAAAAAGTCCTTTTTCCACTTTAAAAATGCACCAGTGTTCAAACTATCAGCGATTGCTTCTTAAATTTATGTCAATCTATACACAATTAATAAAGAATAATATGTGAAACTGACCAATCATAAGCCTTGTTGACATGCTTAGCAATTCTGACAATGAAGTAGAAATTCAAGTGAATGAATGAATTGTTAGTTATCACTATTGATTTCAGCTATCATGTAATTTCTCTCACAATTTCACAGCTGACAAAAAGTAACTTGTATGAGGTTAGTGGCAAAATGGACACTAGAACATCACACCTTCCATCTCTCAGAGAAGTGCTTTCTTTTTCTTTTTTATATAATGCTTTCACATGTTCTTTGCTTTTGAAATGAGTACTGAAAATATATATTGATTTGTTAGTTTTCAAAGGGTCTGATCATGAAGGAACTTGCAGGACATGTAAAGAAACTTAGATTTTATCTTAAAGGTGATGGGGAATTACTAATCAAATCTGTATTTTAGAAAGCTTTATCTTCCAGTCCTCACTATGCTCTGCTAGCGTAATTTCTGCCATCTCTCAATCTCTTAATCTTCTCATTTTCATATTATCTACTAATATAAATGATAGGCTTGCTAATTCTATCATGTGGAAGTTGGTTCAGAGGCTACACACTTGTAGCATATGTGTATACTCACAGCTTTGAAGTCCTTTCTTCCACTAAAAAGGAAATAAATTGCAGGATGGTATATAGCTTCTGGCAAGAATACCATTTCAACTGTGTTTTTTGAGCAAGGATCTTTTTTCCTGAGTCTGGTACAAATTATGATTTCTCACACTGGATTTATTTTTCTAGGAAGCTCCATTTATCTTCGAAACTACCATTAACATCAGTGAAAGCTAAAGCCAAAGACAGATGCACAGTGTTTCAATGGCAAGCACTCCATCTTCCCAACTTTCAGTAAAATTCCACATAATCCATTGGATATTTTAATGTTGTTACTGAAGATGATGAGAAGATGATGGAGAATCATGGTCAAAAATGTACTGGATTTTCCTGAGATAACCAAGAGGTATCACACACTTTGTAAGTTAATAGGTTATATAAACCTGCTTCCATTTTTTTGGCTCTGATTGTGTTCAAATTGGCAAGCCCTAGGGAAAAATAATCCTATTAATTAAGCCTCAGTCACTCATTTCCATTGATCAAATCAATGTAAATCTGAAACTTCTGGAGCTGCCTAGAATAAAACAAGCACTGTCTTGAGCATTTTATGTACATTCTCTTCAACAACATAGAAATACATATATCATATTCAATGTATAGGACAAAGAGAGGATTCTATGGTAAATATCAAACATCTGCATTCAGGATCATGCTAGAAGCATCAAAGCTGAAGGATTGTAACCTGGGGTATTATTGGAGTTTGGACAGCTCAACTCTTTGTTGTGTGAGAGGCCCCCAAAAGGCAAGATGTGTAGCATCTCTGGCCCCTGACTACCAAGTGCCCATAGCACCCACTAGTCACTGATGTGACCTCCCCAGATGAGATGAGATGAGATGATAACCATCCTTCCTGTACTCAAATTTCACTCTAAAAAGAATTTCAGAGGAAAGATCTCAACCATTTTGTCAGAGGCAAAATTCCTGACCAACCTACTTGGCTGATGTAATGAATGAAGCTCTTCAGGCCGCTGCGTGGGTGAGGAAAGCTGAGGGTTATGTGTAACCCACTTCCTTCCCTCCCACTAACTTGAGACACAGCAGTGCATCCATATGGGGCTGTAACATAGCTGCCACAGAGCAGTGATTCCTAAACTTTAGTGTGCTAGGAATCACCTGGAGCATTTATTACAGTGTAGATTTTGATCTAGTAAGTTTGAGCCAGGACCCAGGACCTGCATTTTACAGAATACTCCAGATAAATGTAATTCAAGTTGCCACCAGTCCACCCTTTCTATATACACTTCCTTAGAAGATTTCAACTCCAGGAAGAATCTTATAGACTGACTGGCAATAAAACTCCCTTTAATAACAGCATGCAGGAGGTGGAAAAATGTTCTCAGTATAAGTTGAGGGTGGTATTAGAAGAAGAGAAAACAGTGGTCTTGTCTTAGGTATAAGTCTTTTGACAGTGGGTCAGGGCTCAGACCTACCTGAAGGGAGAGGAAATGAACAGCTTGTCCCCTGGGAGTGGCCACAGTTTCTGAGCCCTTTGTATCACCCTCACCAGAGAGGAACCATGTAGAAAAATATGGAAATGCCCTCAGCACACAAATGGATGGAAACACAGAAAAGAAGTAGTGGTTTCCCAGGCTGTGGTGGACAGAAGTCTATGTTCATGAACATGTCCCTCTGCCTTACTGGGATCATTTCCAATAATGAAGAGTTCATTTAGAAAATGTGTGGCTGGGATCCGTTTTCACTCTTTGCTGATAATCTATAGAGGGAGGGTATTGTGTAAAACTAATTTAAAATGGCAGCCTACTTCCTGTAGCAACCTCCCATAGCTCCTCATTTACAGGGTTGCCCCCAGGCAAACTGGAGGAAGGAGGTGAAGTTTGTTTTAGTGTCCCATCCCCTCTTTCCCCACTCTACTTCAGTACCCTTTCCTCTTCTGCCACCTCAAGTCTATTAAGGAAGACCCTCAGTACTATTTTTCCAGAAGCTTGTTCTCAGCTAGTTCTTACTAATCCTCATTGGTGGCTTAACCAGAAAGTAAAATTTCCCTCTGGGAGGTATTTATTCAAGTAGTTCCTGAAAAATGATAAGCCTTTACCACATAAAAGATGAAATTCAAACGGCGAGTTCAGGCACTCAGGTGATGGGTCTTTTGGGCAACTATTAGCCCTGAAATAAAACAAAATATCACTCATAAGCCTGGTTAAATGACAGTATGAGTTAGAACTTCATCTAAATCATGTCAGAGTATTGGAAGGGACTTTGAATGACCATGTGTTCCATCTGTACACTTTTAGGCACATCTATGCTTTGACTCCCTGAAGAAATGACTTTTTTCTTTGCACAAATTTTCACCAAAGAAGGTTATGATGAGTAACTACACTACTTCATCACTGTGAAACCCAATCTATCGTCATTTCTCTCTCAACTGGGCTGTAACAGTAGTGCCCTAAACTGCACTGACTCTTGCCCATCACCTTTTGTCATGGATTCCTCATCTTCATCCCCATCCCCCCACACCTGGAAACCTATTTGGCACACTGAAGCCCAAGTGATCTTTTAAAAATGCTAATTAGATCATGCTCATTCTCCAATTAAAATCATTTTGTGGCTCCCCACTGTTTCTAGATGAAGACACCCAGGGTCTGCAAGTCTCTTCGTGATCTTGATTTCACCTCTCTCCTCCTCACTTTCACCTCCAGCCTCTCTCGTCTCCTTTTTTATCTTCAGATGTGCCATGATGCTCCTGTCATTTCACGACCTTGCAGACTTTGTAATAGCTCCTGCTGGCTTTCATCTGTGCTGCCCTGACCCCACTGTCTCTATGTTGTTTAACCCATATTTATGGTCCTTTGCACCTATCACTGTGTCTCTTTATTTATATATCTGTGTGCTTATTTGATTGAGGTTTGTTTTCCCAACTAGATTATAAGTTCCATGAGGTAAGACCTTGGGTCTCTTTTACTCATAAGTAAATTCCCAGGGTCCCAGTAAATTCACAATGAATGTTTGCCTAACAAATGAATGAGCTATTCCTTTTATCTAACAAACATATCTTGTGCTTCAAGTTGAGCCTATTTTTAATCATTGGAAGAGATGGAGAACTGCTGGTCACTTTCCTCTAGTTCTCCTTTTATTTGGGGATGTAATACACTATTACTCGGTGGAAATGCACAGATGCCTCATTAACATGGAAACTGGACAGTATAAATTAATTTTAATGTCATTAGACTAGTTTATTAACATATGTTGTTAATTTCCTTCATTTTCTTCAATTTGTTAATTATTCCCTTGTGTTCAAACTCTGATTTGGTAACTGGAGAGAGTTAATTCCACTACATAGGAGTTTAGGGTGCTCAGAATTTTTCCATATTAGAAAAAAAATTCTTTTTTTTTTTCTGGTGTAAACAGCAGGGTAGAGACATACAGCAGCAAGAGACAGAATAAAGAAGTAAATGTTAGAATGAGCTTTAAGATGGAAATAAAGAAATGAAAGTTAGGGATAGGTTTCAAGAAAGAACCAGGGATCTTATGAGAGATTTTTATTTATTTTTTGATTATTTTTTTTTTGTGAGGAAGACCAGCCCTGAGCTAACATCCGTTGCCAATCCTCCTCTTTTTGCTGAGGAAGACTGGCCCTGGGCTAACATCCGTGCCCATCTTCCTCTACTTTATATGGGACGCCACCACGGCATGGCTGACAAGCAGTGCGTCGGCGGGCGCCCGGGATCCGAACCGGCGAACCCCGGGCTGCCAAGCGCGAACTAAACCGCTGCGCCCCCGGGCCGGCCCCAAGAGATTTTTACATTAAAGCAGAAAGATTGTTCTTTAAATTGTATCGATCTCTTTTTATTTAATCTTAATCTAAAACAAACCCATATTGTATCCTGATCAAAGTTTCTCCTATGCTTAGATCTCAGAGATTACTGCCTACATATGAACTGCTTTTTGTTTTTGTTTTTTACTAATAGTGTCTGTAATTTTTAAAATAAAAATAACCATTTATAGAGTACCATGCCAGACACCTTACATACAACATCTCATTTGTTTCTCAGGGACAGGTATGATTCTTATCCCCTTTTTTTACAGACAAGGAAAATATGGTTTAGGGAGGTTAATCAATTTGCGG
The DNA here is from genome assembly GCA_031878705.1 of Tapirus indicus. Lineage (NCBI taxonomy): Eukaryota > Metazoa > Chordata > Mammalia > Perissodactyla > Tapiridae > Tapirus > Tapirus indicus. The sequence goes on along the minus strand of CM062922.1, from coordinate 75,165,095 downwards.
GAACTCACAGCTTTGGACAGATCCAGATTCAAATCCCAAGTGTAGCTGATTCTAAACCCAGGGCTCCTGTTTTGTCTCATTTCCTCTTTAAAATGAGATTTCAATATTTGCCAAGGTTTACGTGTTTCCCCATTTTCACAGGCTAAATCTCTTAGAGCAGTGGTTCTTCAAGTGTGGTCCTCAGATCAGTAGAATCAGCATCATCTGGAAACTTGTTAGAAATGCAAATTCTCTGACCCCACTCCAAGACTTACTGAATCAGAAACTGGGGGTGGGTGGGGTTGGATGGGCCCAATAATTTGCATTTTAACCAGCCCTCCATGAGATTCTGATGCACACAAAGTTGAGAACCACTGCCTGGAGGAATTGAGAATTGAGCAGCCCCCATTGCTATCTAACTGATTGTTAGATGCTTGTAACTGATCATCTGGCCCACACACCATACTCCCTGTCCAGATGCTGCTCCTGGCCACTGTTTCTCACTCTCTCATTTCAGGTTCCCCGGGGAAGCAGCCAACGCATGGTGATCTGAAAGTCTCCTATAGATTTTGGTTTGGTTTGAAATGGCGTCACATAAGCTTACGCTGGTTAAGTCAACAGTCAACATTTGAACAAAATTTAACCTGGATATTCTGGTGAATTGCAAAAGGTCACTGTGCTTTTTTGGTTAACCTTTTCATGTTCCTCCGCTTCTGCTTTCCTCCAGGGCAGGAAGCGGAAGTTCTAAACTACCACGAAGCCGGCTCTTGGTATTTCCGGACTCGCTGAGACCAGAAAGCAGCGGAAGAGACAAATCTTTCTTGTTAGAGTTCCAGTTTGATTTCCAAATCAAGGTGCACAGGATCAAAAGTCTCTTAAATACAGATCAGCATCCCAAACTTTGATGCTTATCTAAATAAACAGCATGGACCTCTGCTCTACTAATTGTAGCATAGGCAGGTGACTGAGATAAAGAAAGAAATCAGTGCTAAGTAAGGAGGGGAAATTCCCACCCCAAAATTGAAAACAACAATACTTGAGCTTGTGGTTGCCTTCCTTTTTAATTTTCTAAGATGTAGATGATCAAAACTAATAAAATGAAGATTGAAGATCTTAGAACCTGAGTAAACTAGGAGGGAAAACAATTTCCACAAATGGGTTCTTTCATTATGATAAAAAAATAGCAGAGGAGCTTTAAGGAGTTAGCCTGCCAAGAATTTCAGCTGCTGTTGAGACTAGTTAATTTAATTTACTTCTGTTATATGATCTCTAAAATAAGTTAAGACATATGGAAGTAGAAGAAACCAAAAAGATCATACCGTGATTTCTGTTTATTATTTAGCTTAGATTTTCTCTTTCAATGTTTTTTTGTTTGTTTCTATAGGGAAGAATAATTATTCACACTACACAAACCAAGGGAAATTTAGATTATTTTTAAAATAATGAAACTTCTAGATGCATAAACCTGGAAGATAATTTGTGAATCAAACAAGCACCTTTTATGTATAATTGGGGAAACTGATCAAACCCACTCATCTAAAAAGGAGGTGAGAGTTTTCTGCTGTCACCAGGGCCTCACTTGGTAAGTCAGTTTTGCTACTGTATACAAATGAAATAAAACTAGAGGGGTATTTTAGTCGTACTCATGGTCTAGAATCTTTAGAACCACTAGTCTGCCACCACTATCTGTTGAGTTAAAGGGAATTAGTTATTCAATACCAGCCATAAAATATCTGAATTAAAATAATCACATTAGCCCTTGTTAAATGTACTTGCGATCAAGTGGCATAACAGTAGTGTTCTCCCTACTTTAGACCTAAAGCTTGAAATTTCTAATCAATGTCTTCACTTTGCTTCCTGACATTGTGCTGCTTAGAGCTTCCTGAAATACTTGCATGCCATATATATTCCTAATCTATATAAAAGAATGCTGATATATAAGCACTGTGTTCTCCTCTAGCGTAAAAGAATAAGTCAATTTCTGGCACAATCTGAGAACATGTACAACTCTAATCTTAGATGAGACGTTCTGGATTCCAAATTGAGCCCTGCTATGAAAACTAATCTTTGCTTTAGATCTCCACCTTGTGGTTAGATGTTTAAAATGTAAATTCCTTTGGATTTTATGATCCTGGTTTGTAGATTCTTTTAAAAAGAAAGTTGGGATGGACATTGTCTGAAAATAACTTAGTGGAGATGATGTTGTCTGAAACTAACTGAAACTTATGATTGGGTATTCAGAAAATTGTAATTCAGATTTAGCTTACTTCAGAATGAATTTTTCCCTCTGAGGCACTCACTTACCACTTTTTGTTCTACTACTTGAGAAATTAGTTTTGGGTTTCTTAAGGATTGAAGAGATTTAGGAGACCATCTTTTGAGTTAGTGCTGGTGTGGAAGGAGCCAGTAAGAGGAGCCTCACTAGTAGTATGTTCTCTTGCCTTCAGTAAACTCCAATGGGTGGATTATAAGGGGTCCAGAGTTTACAACCTCAGAACACTGGGTGCAAATGTAAGAAATTCTCCAACGTGGTTTAACTTGATCCAAGAAAGTAGACAAGTGACAACTAAAGCATCCTGTGATTTCATTTTCCAAGTTTCCTCATCACAATATGGAAAGGCTGTGTGGCATCCACTGAGTGTATAGCAGCTCTCTATGCAGCTTATAGACCGTGTAGTTCCAGCACTAAGTCCTGCTAAGGGTGGGCCTGATGTGCTGGGATCAAGATTAGAGCTCTTTGGATTTACATGAGATTTGATTTACAGAACTTGATTAACAAAACACAATATCTTATTATACTTTTTTGCTTATGTTACATCCTTGACTCCTATCTTTTTTTCACACTCCAACAGCAAATGGCGACTCTACCTTAAAAACATACCCAGAATCTGACAACTTCTTGTCACTTCCATTGTTCATAGCAACCAGACTGATCCTATTAGAACATAAGTCAGATTCCCATCACTCCTCTGCTTGAAAACCTTCCATGACTCCCCTCTCACTCAAAAGAAAAGCCCGAGTCCTCACAGGGAGCTTCAAGACTCACTCTACCTGGCCCATGTTACCTCTCCAACCTCATCTCCTCTATCACCTGCCCTTCTTCTGCTGCAACCACACAGCGGCCTCCTTGGGGGTCTTGGTGCAGAAAAGCCTTTAATTACTGCTCTGTCTGCCTGGAGTGCTCTCTTTCCAGACATCACATGGTATGCTCCCTCACTCTTCAGGGTTACCCAAAATTCATACTTCTTTCCTGGCCACCCCATTTAAGGTTGCAACACTCCCCCTGCACTCCCAACCCTCCTTCACTGCTTTCCTTTCTTGTCGTAGCCCTTTCCCACATCTTATGCATTTTACTTATTTGTCTCATGTATTGCCCATTTCCTCCACTAGAAGGTGAGCTCCAGGAGGAGGGACTTGACTTGTTTTGTCCACTCTTGTATGCTTAGTGTTCATGACAGTTCCTAGATCAAGGTGGGTAACAGTAAATATTTGCCAAAGGAATGACCGACTCACCCAGTTGCCTTTAAGTCCCTCGGGGCTACGTCTTGTTTGTTTGCACTCCGGCACCTACTGCAGTCAGTGCCCGGCACTTAGTAGATTTTTAATAAATGTTGTGTGGATGAATGGATGGCTATTGAAGTACTTTCCTGAGAACTCTCAACTTGTTGAGCATATAAACATGGAGTGATTGCTTTTCTTCCTTATTATTGATTTCGAGCGTTCTTTGTTGGACTGCTCTTAGACATGTCTTGGCCACATTTCATATTATTCCTGACCATTAATTATTGGGATAGTCTTATTTGAGTATATAAGACCATTCATTGAACACTTCATGTAAAGCTCTTTTCCTTCCATTTCCCTGGCACTGTCTACATGGTGATCTGAAAATTGACTGTATGTGGACTTTCTGAGATACTCTTTCTTCTTTCTTTTCCCTTTGGAACTTCCTACCTACCTCTCTTCAGGCCATGGACTCCCACAGGTTCTTGCAGTGCCTGCTGCAGATGGCTCAGCAGGAAGGGAGACGCTCTGCTCGCCTGGCTGGTGACAGATTCATGTGTACAGCACTGTTCCTCAGACTTTCATGTGCACATGAATCTCCTACTGGTCTTGATAAAAAACAGACTCTGATTCAGGAGGTTAGGGGTGGGGCCTGAGACTCTGCATTGCTAATAACTCCCAGGCGATGCCGATACTGCCTGTCAGAGGGTCATACTTGAGTAGCAAAGGATAGAGGCGTCCTCTGCTCATTCCAGTTTGGACTGCTTCTGTCTGATTCTGGTAGTCTCTGTTGATGTGGTGGTCTCTGCAGAGGGACTACTGGTGGCTTTTAGGGGACACAGGTCAGCTTCATTTTGACTCCTTCATTGCCACCAGGGTAAGAGTTCTAAACTTTTCTCCAGGTTGTGCTGCCTGGACAGTTCCCAGGGCCCCTGCCCTCTACTAATCTCTGTGTACCTTTATATGGAGCTAAAGCATGAGGGGGTGATAGTACATATCCTCTAAGGACCGTGGAGAACTGGGATTGCGTAGGGGTTTCCCCTATGCTCCTCCTAGACACATCACAACAGTCCCATCAAACCTTGCAGATGTGGCCTCCTGTCTCCGTAATCTCTTAACATGGGAACAGATGTTAAGCAACCCTCCCTTCCTCCCCAGATTGGGGAGGGAACTATAAAGGCAAACATGCCACAGGCCTCTTCTCTGAGAATGTGCTGCCTCTGCCCTGAGAATGGTCTCACCGAGCTTGGGTCCTGTGACGGGATGAATGTGGATCGATGGGCTCTGTAGCCCAGTGTGGAACCAGCCAGGAAATGGTGCCCCTTTCTGCAGGCACCCTGCTCTCCCAGGGATTTTTCTCAGATCTTCCCTCACTTGCCTTCTGGAAGGAAAAACCTCCCTCTACCTCCCCCATAGAAGGTGGGGGAATAGCCCCCTTCCCTCAGACACTTGACCCTCAAAACCACGGGTGATGACCTCTTCTGTCAATCGTCTTATAAAAGCTGGCAGTGCCCCCAGCCTCTGGACTTTGCCTCCATTTTTGCCTCCTCCTTTTCTCCTTGTTTCTCTCTAGCTTCAGCCTGGAGTCAAAATTAAAAACTTTGGTGGATGGTGGAGGCCCGTTTCCAAGCAGGAACCAGGGATGGGTAGGGAATGATGGTCCATCCTCCTTGGTCCCTGCCCCAAGGATGAAGCAACCAACAGCTAAGCACCTCCTCTCTCACATACTGGTCTTTTCCTCTTCTCTCTTCATACCAGAGGTGTGAGTTCTTTCTTTCTTTCTCCAACTCAGTCTCAGTTGACAAAGTGTCACCAGTTGCCCTGGATCAAATTCAAATCTTTACCACCACCAGCTCCCCGTATTCATCACTTCTGCATCACCTCCACCCTGACTCCCCATCTGCAGTCTCACCCTCAAGATTTTGAATAGGTTAAGGCCAGTTATGACTTACTCTGAAACTTTCAATAGCTTCCCCTTACCTAAATCTAAAGTAAAGCCTAGACATTAAACCTGCTCCTAGGGCTATGTCTGTCCCTCCCTAGCCTTCCCTCTCTCCCTTTAGGGGTTCCACGACTCCATCAACAGAAGGCTCTACACATGAGAAAGTTGAACAAATGGATGGATTTTTAAAAATTATGATGACACCCAAATCTGGGGTTCGGTGGTGGTAGGGCTGACCCCAAAATGCTGGCAGTTCCAGGACTTGGAATATGGAGGCATGAAGTGCCTTTTATTCTCAGCTCTGGACTTAAGACTTAAACACTATTGTGGAGTGATGGAAGGAAAAACCACATACCGTATCCTGATAGAGTTGAATGAATGAACTGAAACAACCCAGCTCTCTCTCCTCCCATTTCCCTGGGTTAGCCAGCAGATATAGCTTGCAATAAGTTGGAAAGTAGAGTGGATGAAGATGAGAGGCTCCAGAGCTCTATGGTAATCTGTTATTGAAGAGCATGACATTGTGCAGAGAGCATAGACTTCAACAATACTTGCAGCCCTGACATTTGAAAGCTCTGTAATTGTGGGCAAGTCACTGAACTTCCTTGGCCTTGTTTCCTTATCTGATAAATGGGGAAAATAATGCTTATCTTTTGTGGTTGTTAAATCACGTATGTAAATATTAAATTAATGCTCATGTACTTAGTAATGTCAGACCCGTAGTGAGTGCTCAATAAAATGTCCATAATAATGCTACAATTCGATAAATTATAGCATTAATAATAAATAAATAACACCACAAGTATTTGTAATACTACAATTATTGTAATACTACAGTAATTAATAAATAAATAATATTACAATTCAACAGTACTTTCACCCCTGTTTTTATGACTTTGAAGATTTATTTTATCCTCAAAATCTAAGTGTCTTTTGGACACAATGCATTGAAGAGAGGTTTTTTTCCCTCAAAACAGTAATAAGTTCTATAATAGCTGGAGTTGGAGGGTGATAAATTGGAGAGTGGTATGCTAGTAAATGGAAACAATTATATTGTAACTAAAGCTGAAATGTTACCAATGTTAAACTTAGAATTATTTACCACTTTGGATGAGGGTCATGAGAAACTCTCATAAATGAACCTGTAAAATTTGACAATTAGATAAAGTGAATTTCATGTTTTTTTGAGATCTTAGGCATGATGCTTAAACTTAAAAAATTGAAACTCAGATTGACTTTTAAAAGCCCATACTACTCATATTTTTCAGGATCTATAAACAATAATACACCATTTGAATTAATAATAATACTGACATTATAAAAACATTTTAGAGGCTATTTCAGGTGAAGAGTCTTTACAGTGTGCTAAGAAAACTTCCCTCAACAGCTGTGGTTCAATCCTAATCCTCTCTGATAGTCATCCCGTCTTATTGTCAGTGCAAATATTTTGACTTAAAAAAATATATAATAAAAGCCTTGGATAGGTACATGGTGATTTCCATTTGCAGGGTAATAAAAGATTACAAAATATTATATTGTTAATCTTTACATACTCATGAGAGAATTATTGTGAAATCCAAAATTTAAGGTCAATTGTAGAGAGGATGTCTTGAAATTACAAGCAAGTTGCACTGAATCAAAAAGAGCACACACAGCTTTGAAGATAGATTTTAAAAAATAATTATGTAACATGTTTCCTTCCGCTGGAAAGTCTCACCATAAGTTGGCTGCAAACAGTAAAAAACAACAGCTATTTATTGAGTGAAACTACATCCTAGTTACCTTATCATGCATTTTAAAAATACTTAGCTATTTAACCTTTAAAATATATGCTATAGGTAGCATCTCTGTCCCCATTTTACAGATAGGGACACTGAGGCTCTACAAGTTTAAGTGACTTGCCCAAAGTCACACAGCTTGTGAGCATTAGAGCTAGGATTCATGCCCCTAAAGCCTGTTGGCAGTGCCAATAAATGGCAAACATAGGCTTGATCTAGCTACCCTTGCAATTAGCTAAATATCTGTAAATTGGATAGATAATGAAAATTAGTGCTGGAAGAGAGATCTGGTCTGAGTCTTCATTTTATAGAGGCAAAATGACATGCCCAAGGCCAGACAACTAGTTATTGGTAAAGCTCTGATTGGAAGCCCTAAAACTCGCTTTGTTTAGTATTCTTTTCCACTCTGTTTTCTTAGACAAAACCGGTTAGCAGCATGAGTTGATCCATCACAGGACATGTTCCTTTCTCCATAAGTCAAGTGAGCTGAGGATATGGACGTTCTCTGGCAATTACTTTGCTCACATTATTTTGGGAATAGCTTATGTAATGTGTTCTCTCAAAAAGCTGTCTGTAAGTCATGGAATGGAGTTGGATGGAGACATAGAGTTCCACCAGGCCCACTCCTTCATTCTTGAGTAAGGAAATCCTATCCAAGTGAGATGAATAGGTTTCTCTAAGCCCACACGCTAGTAGTACCAAAGCCTTGCTCATCCTACTACACTGCTTTAAACATTTGTATTGAGAAAGGGTGAAAAAAATAAAGGAAGAAAAAGAAAAGTTTAAAAAGTTCTAAGGGGTTTTGCTTCTAAAAGTTCTTATTATAAATTATTTTGTACAGTGGAGAATCTTTCTATGAAGAGAATAATTCCCCCTATTTATATCTTTTATGTTTTTCCTCTTTTGAACTTAGTGAATTCATTGTATACCTCAACTTGTTGTCCATGGAAACATGGGTTGTTAGACTGTGAATTATCCATGAAGTTTTAAATTCAAATGTGAATTGTTCACATCTTTCTTTCTTCTAAACCTTGGGTATGTGAACTTATGAGAATTCATGTGCCTTAAAGTAGTCATGAAGTAAGCAGAAATTTGGCTCCAAGTGTTACCAAATAGTTTCTATGTCCATGAGCACCACATATTAACAAGGTCCAACAAACCAACAGGAGTCTACCTTTGTTTATTCTCCCCTATTGGCAGAAAAACTAGAATGACACTGTATTTCATATGTGTGAAGCTAGCCAGACATTGTGAGCATGTGGTAACATGAACCTTATCTCTCAGATCATTAATATTGGAATAAGCAAAGAAAGGGAAGCTGAAAGCAGTTGTTACTGCGATTTTGAATTCATTGTGAATGCAGTTGTATGAGAGACCTTAGAACTTCTGCCAAATTATCTTGCTGCAGCAAGTGGCAGCTGTACTTGATCATGCCAGCAGCCTGACCCCAAGAATGCCCAGCCAGAAGAAAACACCTAGAAAAACTCTTAATTGATTTAACAGATGAATTAGAAAGTGATAATTCACATTCCCAAATCATTTTTCATTTTTGTAAAATGATTTAGTAATCCTTTTCCTAACAAGCTTTCTCAGGGCTGCTAGCATATCATTTTTAAAAAGTTAAAACCATGACTCACATACAAATATGAAATGAACACATGTCAAAGATATTATTCACTCATTTATTACCAAGGGAATTGGAAAGATGTTAAGACTAGTTCAAAGAGCATTTGAGGACTTAGATACTTACAGGTAATTTAATAAAGGAATGTTAGGGTAAGATTGCTGACTAGATACAAAACACTGGTTAATATCCTACAGGGCAATAACCATAACCTATGGGATTAGGTTCCAGAAAACGCACCTTATTTGCATCTCTGCTGGACAAAAATCTACAAGTTTCCTGGTAACATCACTAAGTCTGGGAGCTCTAATCAGGAGTAACCAGAGGATGAAAAAATGACATTCCCTAGAACATCCCTGGGTGGGCCTTCAACCCACCTGATACTGACAGGACTTGCCATCTACTTTATTTTTTTCCTTTTTCCAATTTTGGATACTTTTTCTTAACAAGGAATTAAAAAATTTTTTTTAAATTAATGGTATGATGTTTTGGTAATATAGACATTCTATAAATACGTATATAACGATATGGAAAAGGAATTCAAAATAGGAGATAAAAATAAGAATTGGGTAGAGAAGAATGGAAAGTAGATAGAGGAACACTTTGAGATGAGGCAACGTGGACTGAAGGACCCCTTGGAGTTACTACTGCTATTTCTCAAATGCTGACTATGTGCCGGGTATCACATTAGGCACTTTATAAGCAGTGTGTCTAATACTCGCATAATCCTCACGAAAATAACTCTTGTATGATAAGAAAACTGATGATAAGGGAGTTAGATAACTTGCCTGAGGTCACCCAGCTACTGAGTAGAGGAGCCATGGTCCAAACCCTCGATTGTGGGGCTCCAAAGCTTGTGCTTTATAGAGGGTGCTCTATACTCTGCCACTTTTTACCATATCATTATGGGGGCAAGGATCTTAAAATTTTGCACATTTAACTCTAAGCACAAATATTGACTCTCAATACCTGTCTCAGTATGAAACCTGGAGCTGAGATTTAATGGACATTCACTGACTGCTAGCCACTGTGCATGTGACTTGCCCTGGTTGTGTTATTTAATCATCCCAACAACTCCATGAGAGGGATTAAAAAGCACATTTAGTTTACAGTTTAAGACAAAACACAATGATATTTAACTAAAGCACTGTTTGCTCCAAGTAAGAATCTTCAATCTTGTGGCATAGCGTATCTGTCAAATAGTCCTCTTCCTTCTCAGAGTTTATAATCCAAGAGAGATCATGTAAATGTAAGAACATATTGATATTTATAAAACTATGCAAATATTGAACAGAAACACAGATTAAACAGAGATGTAAATCATGTACCACTAGCAGTTTTCCAAAAGCACTGTGAACATTTCATAGAGAAAAAATGTATCTTTGGTACCTTTTAACTTATGGAAAATCATGAACTTCCTTTATTATGATGGTGCAGAGAATAGTTCAATAAGTTGGACTTTCTAACTCCTGGCCCTCAATTCAGAAAGTGGATTTATATTCCCTAATGTTCTTTCTTTTTTTTAAGAAAATCTCTAGGCAGGAGATTTCTTGGCAGTATACAAGACTCGAGAAGCACAAATTTCTCATATTCATAATTTATTTTCTACTTTAATGTGGTTAATAATCCCAAATTGCTATCATGGGGTTTATCTATTACTGTCCCTTTCCTATATCTTGTCAGAAGAGAATGTTCCAAATGATGGGTAGAGATATGTAGACACCTATGGTATTTTGGGAAGCTGAGCACATATGATTTAAGATTTGTGGAGTTTAAATGAATGCGCATGTTAGATATCTAGTCTGACCATTCTAACCGATTAACTGCAATCTACATATCTATTGATATGAGAATTTGACTGGATGGGTGCGTGGGGAATCCCAGAGTCAGGAAGGATCTTTAGAGATCATCATGTCCAAATTCTCTTTTGATAAAGATACCTGTACCTTCTGTACAATTGTCCAATCACAGGGAATTGCCTATGCCTCTTTGGGCTCTTAATGACTCACCAAGTATTAATTTCCTAGGGCGCCATGACAAATTACCATAAACTGGGTGGCTTAAAACCACAGAAATTTATTCTCTCACAGTTCTGGAGGCTAAAAGTCTGAAGTCAAGGTGTTAGCAAAGCCATACTCCCTCCACAGACTCTAGGGGAGGATCCTTCCTCGTTTCTTCCAGCTTCTGGTAACTCCAGATGTTCTGGAGTTTGTGCCTCTGTCTGTGTCTGTCTCTTCTCCTGGCTGTCTTCCCCTCTCATAAGGACATCAGTCCTGTTGGATTAAAGGCCCACCCTAATGACCTCATCTTAATTTTGTTACATCTGCAAAGATCCTATTTCCAAATAGTGTCACATTATAGGTACCAGGGCTTAGGACTTCAACATATCTTTTTGGGCATCACAATTCAATCCATAATACACAGTATAACCAAAAGAGCTAAATGATTTGCCTGGGTCTGTCCCATGACTTGTGCTTCTGTTCTTGGCTTCTTGGCTAAGAATCCTCCACATCTATTCAGACCTGAAGCCTACCCCATCATTCTTTCCTTGTGACCCCTACCCACCTGACCTGGTATTGCAGGGAAATTCCAGACCCACACAGATCAGACTTACCAGAACTCAGTCCTAATTCAGCCATTCCAGGAAGTCTGTTCTATTGTAGTACAGGTTAAATTGTTAATAGTTCTTTTTTATTTTTGGTACAAAATCTGAGTCACTGTAACTTCCAGCCTTTGGTCCAAATTCTCTTTTTTCTGTAGTAACACACAAAACAATACATTTATTCTTTAAAATAATGCCATATTTTTATATCATTATAATTTACAAAGAGATTTCATATTATCAAATTATATCTCAACAAAAATTTCTTGTAGATTAACAGAATGAATTATCCATGGTCATACAACCTTTGAGCTGCAAAACTTGGATTCCCCTGAAAGTCATCTGACTCCAGGGTTAGTTCTTTTGCCTGAATTATAGTCCTCTTCCTTACCACACTCTTAAATATTTGAGCAAACATTTACATATCCTACCTTCTAGTAGTCCCATTCTTACTTGTATTCCCAGGATCAACTTTTGTACAAATCCTCCAGGAGACATATATGAGAATGTTCTTGGCAGCACTATTCACAATAGCAAAAATCTGGGACAACCTAACAGCCCATTGACAGGAGAGCAGATGATCAACTATTTTATGTTCATTCAATGGAATATTATTTGTAGTCAAAATTATTGAACAATAACAATAAGGATGGATATGACAAATATAATATTAAGTGAAAAAGTAAGTTCCAAAGAATACGTTAAACATGATACTCTTTTTATAAAGTAAAAAACAATTAAAACTAAAAAATATACTTTAGTCTTACTGGGAGATGAGCTCTAATTATATAAGATGAAAGGAAGGGATAGATAAACACAGGATACAAGATGGTGGTTCCTTTAAGTTGAGTGCAACAGGGAAATGCAATGGTGATGACCACATACTGATATCCAGTTACTATTGCTGAGTAACAAACTGCCCGAAACTTAGTGTTATAAAACAACCATTTAATAATTTTCACAGATTCTATGGATTAGAGATTTGGACAAGAAACAGTGGGGGTATCTTGCATTTGCTCCGTGATATCTGAGCCTCAACTGAGAAGACTTGAAGGATGGGGCTGGCCGTTGGGAACTGGAATCATCTGGAAATGTCTTAGCTGTTGATGCTGCCTAATGGCTGGAACACCAATGTGTGCCCTCTCCACATGGGTTCTTAGTGTGGGTGGATTTGAGCTTCCTCACAGCATCATGGCTAGATCCCAAGAGCAAGTGTCCTAATGGAGAAAAGCAGAAGTGAACAGCATCTTTACGATCTGGTCTAGTGGCATAGTGTCACTTTTGCCAAACTTTATTGGTCAAGGCTGTTACAATGGTCTTCCCAGTTTTAAGAGGAGGGCACAGAGACCTCATCACTCCATTGGTGGAGTGTCAATATCACATTGTAAGAATGGGAACTATCGTTGTGGCCTCTGCCAGAGGTGGAAGAAAGTTATTGCCAGGTTCTTATTTTCTTTTTGGGTGGTGGGTTCATGGGATCTTGCTACATTGTTAAAATCAGACAAGCAAACAATCAAACATAAAAATAAAGAAGTAAGAAGACTTGTGGATCAGGGATGAGAATGTGTCCTAAACCAAATATTATGATTACTATACTTTAGAACCCTTGATGTCCAATAAATAAATAAAAACAAACCTCAAGGTTACTATTCATTTCCCTCAACTTGGATGCCCCAGATTTCTTAAATGTTCCCCATTTTTAAATCTTCTCACCGTCTTGGTCATGCTCTTCTCAATGCTCTCCAGTTAGTCAGTATTTCTCTTAAAGTACACCAGAGGGCAAAGATAGATTCTGTCTAATGCAGAATATAATGGACTATTTGCTTTTATGATCTGTATAGAATATTTCTATTAATACTAAAGTTTACGTTAACTTTTTAGTATCCTTCTCACATCATTGGCTCCTACCATGAGCTATGGTCTGTTGAAACCTTTGCATTATTTTTTCATGCCATGTCATACCACACCATACCATACCATACCACATTTTTCCTACTACTAGTCCAGATTCTTTCATCTTAAATTTTTAAATTGTTTTCATGAATCTAAAGATAGTCATTTACACTTGTCTTTGTTAAAATTTCAAATAGATGGCTTTCAGTCCATTTTCTGATCTCCATTCTGTTATCTAGTGTAGTAATGGTCCTCACCAATTTTGTAATATTCAGAAATTTGATTAGTATGCTGATTATGTTTTGGTCCAAGCTGAAGAGGACAGAGCAAAGAATAAAATCCTGTTGGGCTTAGCCTGGCATGATTTGTTTTTAGTGAATCCAGGCTCTTTTTCTTTCTAAGGGGCCACAATTCATCTACATAGTTCTCATTTCAAGAGAAGGTGGATGTTATATTTTCCAGTCTATGGTTTTCAGAATCTATTTGAATTGATTTCATTCATTCAGCCAGTCATTCATTCACTCATTCATTCGTGTTACAGACCCTTTACTAGGTGCTGGCAATAACAAAGTAAATAAGTTGTAGCCTTTAACTTCAAAGACCTTATAGTTTGTTTCTCCTGTTCCCCATTCCTTTGAAAATCAGGGCTTTGCCTATCTTTGGTCTTCTGGCACAGCTCCATCATTTCCCTAAAAGTGCAGACAGTGGCATCAGATTTATGAATGTTGTATTGAGAAGACAAGGATAGGATAAGAGGGCAGGAAATTGCCACCTTACTCAGGCAAGTCTTTGTGGAGGAGATGGAATTTCAGGAAGTCTTAAAACACTTAATGAATTTTGTTTAAATCTTGACTGAATTTTGTTAGATTTGACATAATATAGGAGTATAGTAGAACTCAGAACTAATTATTAACTTTTCCCGAACCACATAGTAAATGTGAGTATTTTTACTGCCGTTGGAATAAATTTTAGAAAGTGAGGACTAGCATGCATCTCACACTAAAACTAGTTTCCTTTAAAAAATTAACCTTATTAAATCTCCCACTTAAAGTTTTATTTTGATATTCTGTATGTGCACATAATACTAGGCTAAAAAACCTTCTGGAAACAGTGCCTCAGGCACTGAAGAAACAAAGTTTACAAATTTTGTTGTAGAACCAACATTTTTCCTTCAAAGCAGTAACTTTTTATTGCCTGGTTATGCTCCATTATTGTGCTAATAAATCTATAGGGATAAGAAATTGAGATTTTTACTAGAAGTAAGCCACGTATAACTTTTTCCCAAAACTAAGTGCTAGAATTGTCATTTCATTTCTAACATGGGCTTCATTTTATCATTCAGTTATTCTTTTCAACTGAAATTTTGCCCATTATGCTAGATGTGTATGTGTGCATTTTGCTGCTGTTTCCTTACTCGTCTGCCCCTCTCCTCTTATCTAACCATTTCTTTCTTCTTTCAGAGTGGAAGAGGGAGAAAAAAAATAAAGACTTTCATCGTTCTCTTTTTTAGTCCTGTTATTTCTCTTCTCAAAGACTCTTATTATTGGCCAAATTGAAGGTGGTGAGAAGCATTGGATTTGGGATGGCTTTGGTTTTCTTAGTGCTTAGAAGCAATCAATCATTGAGAGATACTTAAGAGAAAGGAAACAGGAGTAATATAAAGAAGGTGGAAATGGTGAGGCTGTAGAAATTGTTGCCACACATTCAAGGATATTTCTTCAATTATTATCTAAGTCAGTCCTGGGCTGACTTCTCTGACCCCAGAGAAAGTCTACTCTTAATATCATTATTTTTTCTCTATTTCTGGGGGGGAAGAGGGTGAGGGGAGGTGGGGAGCAGAGGTACCACGTCACATTTTGGTGTTGGTCGTTGTAAGGCAAATTCAGAACTTTGTAACCCTTTCTATGCTATGACAGAGAAGCAAGATGGACAACGGCTTTGAACTGGCTGCTTTATTTGGCCATTGGGAAGGTGTGCAGAGAAAAGCAGTGAATATTGGCGAATTACAATCCGTTGATTTATAAATCATTATTTATTAAAATGAGGTATGTACTTTCTTTTTGGACACAGTATGACCTTATAAACTTGAAAGATGACCTTTGCTTCCCAGAAAGCCCAGAAGTTGATACATACACTTATTGTTAATACGTTGACTAAGGTAAAATTATGGTAGTAAAGTTTGTTTTATCACCTACTCTTTTCAAGCAAATCATCCTCTATTACCTAACAGATATGTTATCTCAGTTTAACTTTCTCATGTGTTATCCCTACTTGATTTAGTCTTTAACTTACCCCCAGAAGTCTCCCATTGTTGATTGAGGTTTTTAAGACAAAAAACTCTTATTTTATTTCCACTAAAAATTAATAAAGAGGGGTACCTATCTACAGTCAATCTTCTCTACCCCTTTTCTGAATAATGGATCCATTTGAGAATCTGTTGAAAGTATGAGCCTTCTCTTGATAAAAATATACATACCCAATTTTGCATATAATTTCAGGGGGATAAAATTCCCTTAAAGGTACAGGGATCCCACCTTAATACACCTTATTTGGGTTGTGGGGCAGCAAGGGTAAGAATGAATTATATTGTTAAGGTCTAGATGTGGAGATAGATCTGGTACAGGAACAGTGGCTGACAGGTGTTGCACATCTTTGCACAGAATACTCTTGATGGTGTGGGAGCTTCTTTAATTAAAATCTGATGAGAACAGCTGGCCACCAGCTAGCACTGGCAACACAACAAGAATGTCAGTAAATGCATTATGAAGGAAACTTACAGGCACAGCTGTTTCTAATGGAGACTCTGCGTCTGTAGCCCTACAGACAAGGGCTTCAGTTTTTCCGTTCTGCTCACACTTGCTGTAGCATCTTTAATATTGAAAATAAACTGAGAACTTACCCAGAATTGTTAAAATTACCACTGAGGGCATTTAGACTTTGTAAAACGCTGGAAAAGTAGTTAACTCCAAACAACTCACCACATGCCTCATTGTGAGTCACTGAGAGAACAAAAAAAGGAGCTCCAGGACTCCGTTGACTTGGTTGTCTCCTTTAACTGGTAGACCACAATCCTATTGGCAGCAGGAGAGGGCTTGGCTCCAGGATGCAATGCCCAAAGTGGAGGGCAGGGAGCACTGGCGAGCACGTAATGGCAGCTCCTGTGGAGAACACACGATGCAACGTGTCCCAGGTGGGTCAGGAATGATCCCTGGACAAGTTAGAACACAGGGCTTCTGGTTTTATTCTCCATGTTTGGCAGCCCACTCTTTTCTCCTCTCAGTTTCCTTAGCTTTAAAATAGGGACTAATGTGAGAGATTATAGATAAAGTGTTCTGAAACCTGCAAATCATTAATTTAATGGAAGGTGTCATAATTCCTCCACTTTTAATTAATTGGAAAATGATGGTGAGTAAAATGAATTCCCCTAGTGTCTTTTCTAGTGTAGGTAACCTCTTTTGAAGTCAGTAGAAGTTCTAAAGCAGGCAAAATATGGAAGCTTATATATACACATTCTTATTCCTGGGGAGGAAAAGAAAAGTTTGAAATTTTAAACAAATAGTGTAACTACAACACATTCTCTTTCTTCTCTTCTCAAAATGGATCTGAGCTAAATGTGTCCTAGAGTCCTCTTAAAAAGAAAGAAATGAGCAATTTACTTGAAAGGAAAGGGAAGAGGATTAAATTTTTGAATGCTCCTATGTGCCAGACACTTTCTATATTTTAATCTCATGTAATCCCTACAACAACACAGGAAGAAAGTATTATGTTTCTTATTTTACAGATGAGAAAGCTGCAGCTCAGAGAGTTTAGGTGGCTTTCTTACCACACATCTGGGTATCAAAACTAGGATTTAAATCCAAGTCTGTCCAACTCCAAAGCATATGTTCTTCCTACGTACCATACCACGTTCCACCCTAAGCATTTTTTTTTTTAGAAATAAGCCCTAATTTGATTAAACATAGTAAATGGACTAAGCTAATTCATTTATCTATTCAACAAAACTTCCTTAAACATGTATTATATATGGGACACTGTGCTAAGTACTCAAAATACAAAAATGAAATAAGAGAACACTTGCTTACAACAGAAGCTTCTTGTATCCATCTACATTTACCAAAAAAGAGAAACTCGTTAAAAAATCTTGGAAGCAATTCCCAAGCATGATTCAAATGTTTTAGCTAACAAGAAGCTTTTATTTCATAAAGCCTCTCAATCTATTAACATAGAATCATCTAAAACGAAGAGTTTATACAAATATCTTGAGACAGTTACGTCCCCAAATCTTACGCCACATCTGAAGTTTTAACTAAAGTGAATTCATACACCATAATGGTGAAAAGAGAGGCATAATTGTCTGTGACATGGGCTGACAAAGACTACTCAAATTTCAGAGCTGTCTAGTTTACAGGAGCCTGGAGATTCCTTAATAATTAGATTCAGTTTCAGTAAAATGAGATTAAGATATCCCTAAATTATGAATCATTATGCTATGAGACAGTGTGTTTGCACGATGTGGGTAGAGCTATATTTTAAAGTATTTTGGTTGGTGCTGACTGTGTGTATCATCATTGCCTAGACATTTTGGACTTTGTTTCAGAAGGAATTCCAAATATTACTTATAAGAAGCAAAAGCTAATCTCTTTATGTCAAAATGTATCCCCAAAGACTGAGGAATAAGATAAAATGGTAAAACAAACACAATGCTTTTTACTTTAGGAATCTGCCAGCAGAGGGCAATATTAGTTTTCACACTTTCCTAATACCTCCACTGATTCTAAACCATTAAGTATAAAATAGCTATTTAGTAGAAATCTGAGGCTATAAAAAAATTTTTTTTTGTTCCAGGCAAATAAGACTAGCAACGCAGTAGAAGCAAAGATAAGGTGTAATGTTTATTATTAAAATTCCAACATCTCTGATAAGAATTCAGCTTATTTATATTGTGGTGAAAACTAGATATTTGCTGATTATAAGGCAGCTAAAGGGTTGCCGTCTCTTTATGGTATTTCTCTAGTGTCTAGCACGTAGAAAGTTCTCAATGACTATTCATTGAATGACTTATGAGTAAATAAATGCTGATCAAATGTATACATGCGTGGATTGGCGTGCAGGCTGAGAGTAGGATGAAAACTTCTCACACTTCCCTCTCATTTAGAGTGCAATCATTTTTGTGCGTGGTTTCTCTAACTGCTTCCGATAGCACCTTGAAAAGTAGTTTCTGGTCGTTCCGCAAATTTTAGGGCAACCTTAAATCAACGAGCTTAATCTTCAGAGCTTTGCATCAGTAGAAGACAAACGCTGTTGCTGCATGTTCCATAGAAGAGTTTGAAGGTTTACTTAATATTGCTAAAGATATTTGGCTAGACTGCATTGGTGAAGAGTAGATCAGGAAAATTTAAGTATTGTTAATGAATTGCTGGTTGAATTAAATGAGGCACTTGACAAAACTAAAGTCAGAAAGACTGAAAATGTGACTTTTTAAAGGCTGGATTCAGTTGAGAGATATAATACAAATTGTGAGTCTTGTGTGTGTGCTGCATATCTTTGTATCTTATTTTGTCAGTTTTGGCTTGCAGTTGTTTTATCATTGTCATCATTTTTGTTCCTTATATAAGATGATAGCAACGATATTGGGAGTTTGAATTAGTTGGCATAATGCCAATTTTTCAACATCTGTTAAACATAGTTCTAATTTTATACTCTCAATTTCAGCATATAGCCAAATATTTAGCATTAAAGAATGCCCTTTGGGGATGACTGAATGAGTTTTCATGTTTCTCATAATTCATTGTGCATTTGTGTTTAGAAAATAAACCTTCAGGCATAAACTACAGGCCCAGTGGGAAGAAACCTTTTTCGGTGCACTTTTGATGTTTAGTTCTTTGGCCAGCCTGTAAGTCACAGCAAAAGAAATTTTTGGAGATACTTTAAATGTAGCACAGAAAATCTTCTAACGAGAGACTTAGGATTAGCCGCAGTGTGAGTGGAAGGCTTTTGCTGAAATTTGTCCATCAAATCTCAGCAAAGTTCTCCCACTAGAGTCATTTATAGGAGAACTTGCTTTGCCTCTGCTTGGGTTCTTTCCTGGGTTAATACAGGTCAAGTTCCATAAGAAAATAACACACTTGATCTATCATCAATAAGATGTTCTGTTGAAGCACTTTTTCCAGGGAAGGGTTTAGGTTTATGCTGATCTAGACACACTTTTGTCTCACGTTGATAATGGCTGTAAAGCAACAAGCTGGTGTTGGGTTGGAGTTTGTCGCCAAATATAGTCAAACTAAGTGACACACATGCTGATGACTTTGGTTTCGTTAGCAAGCTGTTCTGACTGAGATAGCAGTTGCAATTTATTAGAGATGGGGTTTTTGTTTTTGTTTTGTGTGTGTGTGTGTTTGAGGAAGATTAGCCTAGAGCTAATGTCCATTGCCAATCCTCCTCTTTTTGCTGAGTAAGATTGGCCCTGGGCTAACATCCATGCCCATCTTCCTCTATTTTAGGATGCCTCCACAGCATGGCCCAACAAGCAATGCATCGGTCCGCGCCTGGGATCTGAACCTGCGAACCCCGGGCCACCAAAGCCGAGTGCATGAATTTAACTACTATGCCACTGGGCCAGCTTCTAGAGATAAGTTTTTTTGGAAAAAAAAAAAAAATCATGAATCTCTTCCATCCTCAATGTTTCAGTAACTAACACTATACTTTTTAAGCTTTACTTGAGTGGCAATGAGCAACAATAGTATTATTGCTTGAGGGTATGTTTTCAATGTTTATTTATGCTATATAGTGCCTTTAGTCTGATTTCCAATAGACCCAACAGAATTTCTTTGAGATGTTCTGTCTTTTAAGTGTGAGACATTATTCTGTTGATAAAATACAGTCATGAATTACCATGAATTATTTAATTCACTTAGTTGTATGGATGACAAATGATTAATAAAGATTATTTGTATTTCTTGGTACTATCCTATTCATGTCTCATTAAAAATGGTTTTGGGTGGCCAGCCTGGTGGCGTAGCAGTTAAGTTTGCACACTCCACTTTGGAGGCCCAGGGTTTGCTGGTTCGGATCCTGGGCGCGGACCTACTCACACTAGTCAAGCCTTGTTGAGGCAGCGTCCCACAGAGAAGAACTAGAAAGATCTACAGCTATGTACTGGAGCTTTGGGGAGAACAAAGAAAAAGAGTAAGATTGGCAACAGATGTTAGCTCAGGGCCTGTCTGCCTCAAACAAAAAAAAACTTATTCTAAAAATAAAAATGGTTTTGGGGCTACTTTTGCTATTTATTTTATTTTATTTTATAAATAAACTTTTAATTTTACAATAGTTTTAGATTTACAGAAAAGTTGTGAAGATAGAACAGAAAGTTCTCGTATACCACAGACCCAGTTTCCTGTATTGTTAACATCTTTCATTGGTATGGTATATTTGTTACAACTAGTGAACCAATATTAACTGAATATAAACTAAACTTCACCATACTTTATTCATATTTGCTTAGTTTTTACCTAATGCTCCTTTTTGGTTTCAGGATCCTATCCAGCATACCATATTGCATGTTAGGCTTCTCGAGACTGTCACTCAGAATCTTGGGGGGATTCCTGGAAGGAAGATGACAAACGCTATTCTCATCACATCAGATAGAGAGTACATGCTATGAGCACAACTTATCATTGTTGATGTTAACCTTGATCACCTAGTGGAGTTAGTGTTGGCCAGACTTTTCCTCTGTAAGACTATTTTCCCCCTTTCTTTACTGTATTCTTGAGAAGCAAGTCACTATGTGCAGCCCACATTTAACAGGTGGGTATTTATCCTTCATGTCCTTGAGGCGAGGGTCTCTACACAATTATTTGGAATTCTTCTGCATGGGAGAAGAATCTTTCATTTTTTAATTTATCAATTATTTATTTGTATCCTTATGGGCTAAAGGACATTTGTTGTTGTTGTTGTTTTGTTTTTGTGAGGAAGACCAGCCCTGAGCTAACATCCGTTGCTAATCCTCCCCTTTTTGCTGAGGAAGACTGGCCCTGGGCTAACATCCGTGCCCATCTTCCTCCACTTTATATGGGACGCCACCACAGCAAGGCTGACAAGCAGTGCGTCGGCGGACGCCCGGGATCTGAACCCGTGAACCCTGGGCTGCCAAGCGCGAACTAAACTGCTGTGCCACCGGGAGGGCCCCCAAGGACATTTATTTTATACTTTGGGCTATAATTCAATATTATGTTCTATTGTTGCTCAAATTGTTTCAGCTTTGACCACTGGGACTTCTTTCACTGACTTCTGTGTCACCTCGACATATCGCACCATTTTGTGTGTGTCTATGTACCTTTTTTTTTGTTTTGTTTTGCATTTCTTTCACTTATGGCTCTATAAAATGCTCCAAGCTCATCTTATACATTCCCCACTCCACCCTTAGAATCAGCCATTTCTCCAAGAAGCCCTGGTTCCTTTTATTGGAAATTGCCATTAGAAACCAAGATTCGGTCACTAAATGTGCTTATTGCTATTGGAGTGTCATTGCTTCTAAGCCTTCTCAGTTAACAGAGCAAGGAAATACACGTGTGTATATTAACCTGCATATATACACATCTCTGTATTTTCATATATATCCATCTGTATCCATATTAAGTAAAACTTTAGTTCATTCTGATGTCTCTAACTCTAATCTATCACCACAAAATCACTCTAACCTTCTTTTTAATTTAAAACTTTCAAAAAAAGTCTTGATTTTTTTAAAACTGATTATAGGTTGAAAATAAAAAACAAAGGAAGAAGGAAGATTGGTTTTCATGATATATTCCCTTATTTTTGTCAGTGGAACTTGGAATTATTTATTATATTTTGATTAATGTGATTTGAATAGGACTAAGGTGTTAAAAAAAAAAAGTAAAGACAGAAAGCCTGGACCCAGTTTATTATTTTTGAAACCAATACCTTTCCTCTTTCATTAATTGATATAGAAAAAAAATATGTGAAAGGCTGTGACCAGCTGTAGTTCTTCTGAAAACAGAACAGGAAGAAAGAGTCTTAAATTATATTAGAAGAAATATAAGGAAAAATATTCTGATAAAGAGAGTTACTGAATGTTGGAATGTAAGATATGAAGTTAGAATTTCTTCCTCTGTTTAAAATTAGGACAGATTCCCAGCTGTCTAGAATAGTAGGTGTTTTCTGATTTTCAAAGCTCTTTTCTCTCCCTTAATTCTAGGACTCTTTACATCCGTAATCAAAGCCTTATTCTAGGAAAATCCCTATTTTAAAGATATGGGAGGGACGTCTGCAAGAAGAGAAGAAAGAAGGGTTCATCCTTAAAAAAAAGTCATATAATAAAGGTGAAAACAGAAAATGGGTTACATCTACCACCTGAATTGTACTCTAATGCCTTTTCATATTCTTCAGTATCAAGTAAGTCCATATTAGAACATTGATCTCCACCCCCCCCCCTTTTTTTTGTGAGGAGGATTAGCCCTGAGCTAACATCCGAGCCCATCTTCCTCTACTTTATATGGGACGCCGCCACAGCATGGCTTGACAAGCGGTGTGTCTGTCTGCACCTGGGATGTGAACCTGCAAACCCTGGGCTGCTGAAGTGGGGCATGTGAACTTAACTGTTATGCCACCTGGCCAGCCCCAATCTTCCTCTTTTTTGTAGCCCCTTATGGTTAATAGAAAATGGTCACAGGCACTATGGATGTTTCATTTTAATAGGCAGATAAGTGGCTAGATATTCACAGCTTTATACTGTTCCCTTCTTTTTAGGGCTGCTTTTTTTCTTTTCTTTTTAAGCTACATCCTGCCAAATTGTCCTTACTTCTACAAGTCGTTGCTTATCTATCTGGAGGTAAGTAGAGGTAAGTTTCACATAAGCAAGGTGATTTAAATAAATGTTTTGGTCTAAGAATGATTAACTTTCTCTACAGAACATCTATTTTCCTAGAAATGTCATGTTCAGGCTAATAACAAAATTATTTTGCATGATGAAAGTGGAGTGTGTTGAAAAGAGTCCTGAAAGACCTGGGTTTTACTCCTAATTTACCACGTACTACCGATGTGATCTTGGGCAAGTTCTTGCTGTTCTGAGTTTAGCTTGCTTGTCTCTGAAATGGTTATAGAAATACTTATCTTACAAGATTATTGTGAATTTGAATGTATCCATGTACATGAGTTCACCAATGCGCTAAGAACATGGTTAAAGTATTCATTAGATGGCAGTTATTATTATTTTTGTCATTCTTATTAACCGTTATGAATTCAGCAATTCATTAAAGAAACATTATTGAATTCCTACTGTATGCTGGGCACTATGTGTTTGTAAAAATGATTCAAATATAGCCCTTATTCTCAAGGAATTCATGGCATCATGGGAAAAATATAAAATTAGTTTGAATTGATAAATAATGAGGGAGAAAACTCAGAAATAGAGTTAGCGGCAGGAAAAGCTCATTCACGGCCAAAGAACACTTTATGGATAATTCACAAAGCGAAAGAAACCAAGACCATAGTATCTTTTCTTTTTTTCCTGAAGAGGCCAATATAGTGTGTGTATTATATTAATGATGAAACTTTGAAACATACTATGAAATAATTCTATATTTCAAAGTTTGATTATGAACATTTTCAATTTTACTGTAAAATAATAGGAAAAATGTGGACTGAAGGCCAAAGGAGGAGAATAAAAGTGGACGAGGATGAGCTGAGAGAACCAGGCCAGGTGACCTATCCTCTCTGTGTGAATTTCATCTTCATTTTCCTCTTCCATGAAATGGGGACCATTATGTTAACTGCCTCATAGTTTGGAATGAAGATTAAAAGTGATTAAATGTGTTAATACACATAAAACACTTATAACAGTGCCTGGGACATAATAGGTACTCAATAAATATTAGCTAGTATATCTGGTGAGATGGAAGAGTGATAATTACAGGTCCAAAATATACTTCCAACACTACTTCAGAATTCTAGGAGATCTTGGACAAGTCACTCTCTGGGCCTCAGTTTTCTCTCTGTAAAATGAAGGCCCTACAGTAGAAAAATGATTTCTAAAATCCTTTCCAGCTTTTAAACTGGGATACAGGAGCAGAAAAGACTGGGAGTGTGAATGTTGCCTGGGCCCTGACTTTATGGAGACGGCAGCTACCTGTGAGAGACGACGGAGGTCTGAGAGGACATCTGGAGACGGGTCTTTGAGGATATATTTTAACTTCTTTAACATTATTCTCAGAAAGTGAAGCTGAGGCATTCTTGGTTCAAGAATCCCTTCTCCATTAAGTTTTCAGTTAGGCTTTCAAAACTTCACCCCAAGTCGTATGAGGACAGTTTGTTGGTCCCTTGGTCTTTACTTTGGGAGGGAGTGAATAGCTGAGGTCCATATAGAGAGATCACAATTGAAAAGCAAACCAGAATCACGAGTCCTAGAGAACTAGGACACCAGCAGAGCCAAAAGGGAGGCTCCTTTTGGACAAGCTACTAGACACATGTTGCCTGTGTCCTCTCCCACTTGCTGTGAGCCAGTTCTCTCCCTTAGGCAGCATACGTCCCATTCCATTACAGGCGACAGGAGTTTTGCCTCCATAGGAGTAGGAGACCAGTCCCCTGGTGTTTTCTCCCTTCTGGCTCTCCCCCTTGCTGACCACAGCCTTCGTGGCTTCACTAAAAAAATAAAAGCAATGTGTTACATTCCCCAAAGTATGCCGTGACATAGTTATTCTGTGCTTTCTTCTGTTGACATTCGTACCAAAGGAGAATAAGAATGTAAACGTCCGTTTTATATAAGCCAATTTCAGACTTACAACTTGATTAGTTATAATGATGGCTTTCCATCCTTTTATTGCCTTCTTAAGGAAGACAAGAGAAGAAAAAATAATCTAACTTTAATACATTTTTTCTTTTTAGTTTCGTAGCAGTGCCAAGTATAACCATTATGGTTGATGCAAAAGTACTCTACTTTGAATTCAGTTGTAATAGCAAGTTTCTTACCCTGTTGAAATGTGCTAAAGTAAATGTAAAATAATCCTGGGCCTCATTACATAGAGAACCAGACATTTTGGGAAGGATCATTGAGGATAATGTCAAACCATCTAGTGATTTGCAGGAGGCAGTTTACAATAAAGCAGTGTATGTATACAATATTTGAGCAAACATCTTCAGGACTCATTCTTTTAAGAAGTTTTTCTGAGCTAGGCTTTATCGGGCCTAGTGTGATAAATGTTTCTAATTAGGTGATCTCTTAAAATACTTAACCAATGAGCAGAGTCTTATCTTCTCCAGGGCAAGTAGAAGAATTTCAAGGGAGAAAACTGAATTAAAGAGAGGATTTTTGTATTGATTTTGCTATAAATGTGCTGGACTACTTTTTAAAAAAATGTTACCTTTTCATATTTCTCCCCCCAAATACAACAATAATGAGAATCTATGTAAAGAGATTTTTGAGAACTAATTTGGTGATTGTTGGCATGAAACTGGAAATGTTCCATAATTTGCTTTGTGTCATTACAAATTCTCCCATTGTGTATTAATCTCTGAGAGGATCTACTCACTTCTCCACTCCCATCCCCTACCTCCTAGGATCTTCTAGGACTTCCTGGAGGAAGTTTAGGATAGTGTCTAGGATAGATCAAGGACAGGGCTCTTGGTAAACTAAAAACTTTCACTTTTTTCTCTTGTCCTTGTCTCCGTCCCCAGAGCCCTTAAAGGGTGTTTTTGGCTTGTGCTTGCTTGGAGGTACCTATGCAGATCTTTCCATAAAAAACAATGGAAAATTGCCAAACACTTTTTATATTGTACTAACAGTCTCTTCTTGTCTTATTCATCGCTGTTATTTGAGTTCATGCCCTTGTAACTTAGAGCCCGAGGGCAGCATTGCAAAGCAGTGAGGGGCACAGGCTTGAGGTCAGCTTGCCTGGGCCAACCCCTGGTTCTACGTCTCACTAACACTGACCTTAAGCAAACTGCTTAAACTCTCCAAGTCTCAGTTTCCTTAGATGAAGGATGTCATTAATATTATTACTGCAGTCTACTTCTACTTTTGTCCTTTTCCCCAACTTACTTCCCGTATTCCATTTCTCACTCATTGTCTGAGTGATTTTGCTGAAGTATAACTCTAATCTTTTTGCTCTTCAGCTTAGATTCCTTCAGTGTCTTTATATGCCTCCAAGATAGGCTCCAAGCTCCAAACAGCTTCACGCAGGTGCAACCTGACAACGTCTTGCCTCAAGTGTCTCCTGTGTGTCTCTCTCCTGGGCTTTTCTACTGAGGCCTTGGGGCAGGATGCCAAAGGAACTAGGTCAGCACCCATGTATGTGGGACCCAAAGGTATGGGGTCATTTCAGCCTCATGGGTTAAGTCTTTTTGACCAATGAGGATGAGAGCTGATGGGTAGGTACATTCCCTTTTACCCCATCCACTCTCCTTTCCCCTTCACAGTCTTGAGACACCTAACATGTGTTTTCATTCAGTTCCATGGGACCAAGTAACCAGTAGCTTATAGCAGAGGCCAACTTGATCATGCATCCTTATACTGTCTCTCCCTTTTTTCCTGCTTCCATTCACCCTATCCCTTGTGCCAGCACCCTGGGAATCACACCCCAGACTTTCATTTCAGGCTTTCTGTGGAACTTCAGCAAAGACACTCAGAGAATGTTACAGCTGAAATGAATTTTAAAAATTGTTTAGTATATGAAGTGAGTGACAGAATTGAAACAATTAGTGGCTAAGTCAAGACTAGATTCACAGACCAGTGCTCCTTCCAACCTCATAGAGACTGTTTTTAATAACAAAAGCAGGAAAGAGGCTAGGGTATACTGTTTTCTTCTGGGCCATACTATGATTTAAGCATCACTGTCTCTTTTGCCCAACCCTTCCTACACACATCATAGGCCATGCCCTCTTCCTAATTCAGTCACTTTCTCCCAATTTACATTCTTGATGTTCTCTGCCGACTGCCTGCCAAAGTCTACTTTCAGGGACTCACGTATTTTAATGTGTAAATAAGATTTCTGTCCACGGGGCTACTTTGTCTCCGGAGACCTGCATTTTAACAGAGATCGAACTGTATTGAAAAGGAGTGAAAGAGCCCATGTATGTCTCTCTCGTGTCCAAAATCATGTAGTCATCAATTATGTGAGACTAAAGTGGAGAGACGCACTGGGATTCTGGAAGATAAATGTGTATTTCTACATACATAGATATATAAGTAAAAACGCCTTTTGAGACATTAAATATTTCTTTTCTTTGTCACCCATCTTTCCCTACCACAGTGCCCTGTAGACCTTAAACACGTTCTTGAGTGCTACCACCCACTTAGATTTCAGGATGTTAGTGAAGCTACAAGAGAACTTCTATAAACAACAAATAAAAAAGCCTCCCTAGTTATCTGTCCCTTCCAAAGCATTGTGTCTCTAGTGCATGTACACATAGCTTCAAACTTTCAAAGCTGTATCTTCAAAGAAATATAATGGTAATAATAATACTTAACTTTTATTGAGTTCTTGCTGTATTGCCAGGCACTGGGCTAACTGCATTATAAGAATTCTTCACTTTCTTCTCAGGGAAAGAAGAACAATGATTCCAGAGACATGAGAAACAAATGAGATGAGTCCTATAATTGTCCCAATTTATCACCTTCAGTGAGTTTCCAGGTCATGATGTATGGCAGTGGAACCAAGATGGAGGCTAGTAGGCTGCCTGAGTTGAGACAGAGCTGAAAGTCTAGGGAGACTAAGACAGCTCGAGTTTGCAGGAGAGAGTACTTGAAGGAGCTATGTGGGTAGAAAACTCCAGGGATCTGAAGGGGGTCCCCTTTGTATTTTCAGCAGAGCACTGACCAGCATTTGCATGTGAGGAAAAAACCACTTGAAAGGATTAAAGGTGACAATGTCCACACTCACACAGGGATGGAAACAGGTCTGTCCCCACCAGCCAGAATGGAAAACCTCATGATTCAAAGAGTATTGGGTCGAATACACAGAGGGATCTTTTCTCAGTAATGGGGAATAATTTGTCCTAGACTGAATACTAATTTGGTCTGACCTAACAAATTTTAAAAGTAAGTTGCAAAAGGATCAAATGGTTTCCAAATTACTTAACTCTGTCCTAGAACAAAGCCCAAGAATATTTATAGGAATACAAAAATCCAGTACTAAATAAGGTAAAATTCGTAATGTCTGACATCCAGTCAAAGATTATGAAGCCTGAAGGAAGGAAGAAAATACAACCCAAAGCAAGGAGAAAAATTGATCAATTGAAACTGATATAGAACTGACACAGATGTTAGAATTACCAAACAAGCATATTAAAAGTTACTATAACTGTATTCCATATATTCATACACCTAAAATGAGATGTGGAAGATATAAAGAAGATTCAAATAGAACTTCTAGAGATGAAAACTACAATGTCTGAGATGAAAAGTACACTGGATGAGACAATTGGCAGAATAGACAGTGGAGAAGAAAAGATTAGTGGACTTGAAGAAATAGCTATGGAAACTATCAAAAATGAAACGTAATGAGAAAAGAAAATAATGTTAAAAAAGGAACAGAGCATCAGTGAGTTATGCAACAACTTCAAGTGGCCTCATATTTGTGAATTGGGGACCCCCAAAGAAAGGATGCAAATATACTTGAAGAAATAAAGGCCAAAACTTTACAAATTTGGTGAAAACCATATACTCACAGATGCAAGAAGCTTGACAATCCCTAAGCACAAGAATATGAGGGGAACCACACCAAAGCACATCATAATCAAATTGCTCAAAGTCAGTGATAATAAGAAAACTCTTAAAAGCATCAAGAGAAAAAAAATAAGGTTCATATAGAAGGACAAATATAAATATGACAGAGATTTTTCATTAGAAACAATATAAACAGGAAGCACTGGAGTAATATCTTTAAAGTACTGAAAGAAAAATAAAAACCTGCCAACCTAGAATCCTCTATCCAGCAAAAAACATATTTTTCAAAAACAAAGGTGAAATAAAGAGTTTTGCAAATGCACAAAAGTGAAAGAATTTATCACCAGCAGAACTGCACTGCAGGAAATATTAAAGTAGATCCTTCAGGGAGAAGGAAAATGATAGCAGATGGAATTTTGGATCTACACAAAGGAATGAATAGCACCAGAAATGGTAACTATGTAGAAAAATATATTAGTTTTTTGCTTATTATTTAGATGTCCTTGAAAGTTAATTGACTACTTAAACAAACAAACAAACAAAAACCATCAGTATAGTGTGGAGTTTAAAACAGTAATGTAAACTAAAATGGACAATAGCAAAAAAGGTTGGGAGAGGAGAAATGGAAGTATATTATTCTGAGGTTCTTTTAGTATACATGAAGTGGTATAATATTACTTGAAGGAAAACTGTGATAAATTAAAGATGTATACTATAAATGCCAAAGTAGCCACTAAAATAAAATAGTTATAGCTAATAAGCTAGCAGTGGAGATAAAATGGAATCACAAAAATATTCAATAAATCCAAAAGAAGGCAGAAAAACAGGAAAAAAGGAATAAAGAATAGATGGGACAAATAGGAAACAAATACCAAGATGATAGATTTTAATCCAACCATATCTGTAATCACATTGAATGTAAATGGCCT
Organism: Tapirus indicus; assembly: GCA_031878705.1. Classification (NCBI taxonomy): domain Eukaryota; kingdom Metazoa; phylum Chordata; class Mammalia; order Perissodactyla; family Tapiridae; genus Tapirus; species Tapirus indicus. Next base: position 75,135,171 of record CM062922.1, on the reverse strand, counting down.
AAATAGCCCAATAAAAGGCAGAGATTGTTTGATTGCATAAAAAAAAGCAAGACCCAACTGTATGGTGACTAAAAGAAGCACACTTTAAATATAAAGACACAAATAAGTTAAAGGTGACAGGATGGAAAATGATATATCATGCTAACACTAATCCAAAGAAAGCTGGAGTGGCTATATTAATACCAGGCAAAGCATATTTCAGAGCAAATAATACTACCAGGGATAATGAAGGTAACTTCATAATGATAAATATGTCAATTAATCAAGAGGACATAATAATCCTAAGGGTTTATGCATCTAATTATTGTCACATGCCATTAAGTGAGCTCTGACCCCTGATGACAATGTGAATGAGTGATGTCTACAATGTCCTGTCCTCAACAGCACTACTCAGCTTCTGCAGACTCATGCCTAGGGCTTCCTTTATGGAGTCAACACATCTCATACTGGGTCTTCCTCTTTTCCTGCTGCTTTCTGCTTTTCCCAGCATTATTGTCTTTTCCAAAGAATCCTGCCTTATTATGATGTGCTTAAAGTAGGACAGCTTTAGTTTTATCATTTTTGCCTCCAGCGATAGTTCAGGCTTAATTTGCTTTAGGACCCACTTATTTGTTTTTCTGGCAGTCCAGGGTATCCGCACAGCTCTCCTCCAACACCATATTTCAAGTGAATCAATTTTTTTCCTGTCAGCCTTTGTCACTGTCCAGCTTTCACACTCATACACAGTAATTGGAAATATGAGGGTGTGGATAATCTTGCTTCTAATTACAGGGCTTTAAAATGCATGAAGCAATAACTCATAGAACTAGCAGAAGAAATAGACACATAATTATAGTCAGAGATTTCAATACCGCCCTAAATAGCTGCTAGAACAAGTAGGCAGAAATCAGTAAGGATGTAGAAGATTCGAGCAACCCTATCAAACAACATGACCTAACTGACATTTATAGAACATTCCACCCAATAACATTCTTTTCAGATGCACATGGAATGTTTACCAAGATGGATCATTTAATCCTTATTGGGTGGATACTATCACTATTCCCATTTACAGCTTAATAAACGAAGGCATAAAGAAGCAGGTAACTTGCTGAAGATACATAGTTATTAAGTGTAACGGCTGGGCTTTGAACTCAGTCTGTCTGACCCAAAACTCTTAATCACTAGGCTCTACCGCTTCCTTTGAACACCTGGAACAGCTCAGGTCTCAGTGAAAACTTGAGGACTTAGAATGCAGTTCCTTTTAAATAAACAAAGGAGTAGGCTACTCAAATAGCATTCTCTAAATACTGCTTGGAAAGGAAGTATGTTCCCCTCCTCTCATATTCTTACTCAGCCCAAATGGCCAGTCTGCTTCCTTTAAGTGACATGACTTATAGGCATCATAAACTCAGGTCCCACAGCCACTGGGTCTGAAAGAGAAGACAGTTGCAGACTACAAAAGGCTCAGGGGAGCTGGCTCTTCCTCAGGCTGCCTCCGTGTTGGGTGGGTGGTCTCACACACATTCGAACAGGGATCAAGATGCCTGTTGGCCCCTCTTTAAATGCCAGGATCCAGACAATAGCTCCTTTTTCAGGATGGAAATGGGTTTTTATTAAAATGAAGCAAAGAATCCTTAGCTTATGGTTGACTTTCTTTGTCCACCTTCTTATCTCTGTTATTAGTACTATAATATATATAATAATTATAACACGGAAAAGCTTTGTAATGTTTTCCAGGGCGAGGTTTCCTTACTTATTGGCAAGAAAATGCCATAGAGGGGAACACCTTTTTAATGGATCTTTGGCTGAGATTTGGCACATGTCTGTTCTACGGGAGGAAATGTGAAATGGGGATATTATTCTGCCTCACCATGCTAAGTGGGGGATTCAAACTGCTCAGCAAACATGAATCTTGATAATGAAATAAAAAAACCAGTTTCCTCTTTAATATGAACTCCCTCTCTGTCTCTCCTCATCCTTTCCACTGAGCTTCCATCCTGTACTCATATCCAGCTTCCTTCCCTTCTACCATCTTTCCTAACTACAATCAGTGACTCCCTAGTTCCTTCTGTCTCTCTCATTTCCCTCAACAGCTCCTTTCCTTTTCCTCTCGCTTCTTGCCCATCCAGCTCTCTCCTCCCTCCCTTCTCCGCAGCTCCGTAGTCCCCGAGGAGATCAAAGAGTGATAGCGTGGCTGCAGCCCGGCCGGGAGAAGTTTCCAGCTCCCCCTCCCGGCTGGGCTGAGTTGTGGGCTGAGGGACGGGAGGCTGGGCTGGGGCGTCTTGGCTTCTTGGGGGAATGATGAAAGAGGTGTCTGCAGCAGCGTTGCACACAGTAGAAAAATCAAATCCCCTTTGTGCTAGTTCAGGCGGTGTCCTTCAGTCTGGGTCTTTGCCACTCATTCTGGAAAGCCATTGTTTACACTGGGGTTTGGTAGGTTAGGAACAGCGCGGGTGGGAGCGGAGCCGACCCTGGGCGCGCTCCCCTGATACTGAACTGACCCTAGGATCAGCCGAGAGAGAAGTCGCCCTCGGGGAGGGGGGCCCAGAGCAAAGGAGGGGGATTGCGGCCGGCCAATCAGGAGGCGAGGCCGAGCCAGGCTTCCCCTCCGCGCTCCCGAGCGGCGAACAGTGGAAAGTTGGGAGCCCCAGTGGCCGGCCCGGCGGAGAGAGGCGGCGGCGGCGGGAGGGCAGCGGGACTCCGGCGGCGCCGCAGGGCACAGAGCGGCCCCCGGGGCATGGGCCGGGCGCGCTGCCTGCACTCGGCGACACGCTGCCCCGACCCGCGGGCGGAGAGCAGTCCGGGAGGAAGCTGCTTCCAGACAAAAGCTGCCGCATCTCTGCCTGCCTAGCCCCTGCAGGGATTCGGGTTTGGTGCTTGTTCCCATCTGATTCTCAGCTCCAAACTTTTTGCTAGTTCCAAGAGATTTCAAGAGTCTAATGAGTTGCTCTGAGAGGAAACCCGCTGCCTGTTGTTGAGGAGGGCTAAGCACAGTGTTTAGGCGCTCAGAAAAAAAAAAAAGAAAGAAAAGAAAGGAAAATGATTTCCTGGGACACTGTCCACACAGTATTCCTGTTTGCCCTTCTTTATTCTTCCCCAGCTCAAGATGCAAGCTCCCAGTCCGAGGTCAGGGCTGAGGAAATTCCCGAGGGAGCCTCCACCTTGGCTTTTGTGTTCGATGTGACTGGTTCCATGTATGATGATTTAGTTCAGGTTATCGAAGGGGCTTCCAAAATTTTGGAGACGTCTTTGAAAAGACCTAAGAGACCTCTTTTCAACTTTGCTTTGGTGCCTTTCCATGATCCAGGTAAGGGAAATATTTATTCTTTGTGTTTGTTACTTCTTATGATTACATTATTTCTTATGCTATGAAATTGTGTCAGTGTCAGGAGGTTTCAAAACCATTTTTTATGTGTAGCCGAATACAGTGTAACATAGAATTGCTCACTGGCATGGGGGTTTGCTCTCTGATGCCTACTCCAGTCTCAGCCATGGAGTCGATGGCTTCTTTAGGGTGCTTGAACAGTGGTCCCCAAACCTGGAAATGTGGAATTATGAAAACCAGAACCAGAACAGCGACATCAAAATCAGAGTTAATTGACTTTTGTTTTTATATTTTAGAGCTAAAGAAATTTTAATTATGAAGGCAGATTGGGACATGGGTATTCAGCAGCAATACTTTAAGAGCTAACATCCAGGGGGAGAGCATACTCAAGATAACTCTCACATAAGAAGGGAAAAAACCTGTTGTGTGAGACACAAGGAAGCTTGTAAGTAATAACTACTGGTGGAATTGAAGAGATGAAAAGGAGAGAGAAGTCATTCATTTCTTAAGTGAATCTATTCATTTTTGCACCAGGTCATCATTACTTAGATTCACAGCTGGTTATAAACGTTATGCCCATGTCTCATCCGGGAGAAATGCATGTAATTTGCTATGTCGGTACTCTTTTAAGGTGGTTGAAGTAAAATAATTTTACTTTTTGCCCTAAAGCCATGGGTTTCAGCTGCTCACTGTAATATGATCCTATTTACTCTTTTCAGTTTCTCTTTAAAGCGGCACCTTTCTGTGAGGCACATAGGAGCCCTCATTGTCATTGCTGAGGGTAGCACTGCAGGGGGAACCCTGGGGCTTGCTGTCTGACATCAGTCTGAGTTTCGTTAGCGCAAGTCGCTGCCCAGTTGAAGAAATAAAGCAATGGTTTCTTAAAAGTCCTCCCCTGCTGTTCTCCCATTTTTTAAATTGAAATTCTCTCTCTTCACTAGAAAACCTTGACACAACCTCTTCACAATGAGAGCTTGATATTGAGAATCTTAAATTCTTTCCTTCTGCATTTGGCAAACGTATATGAGTTCAAATTATTTCTAGGTATTAAATGTGGCAGGTTTCAGCTATTTGTTAAAAAAATGGCATGGGGAGAAATTTAGAGGGAAATAGAGCTTTCTGGGATTTTTTGTTCTTTAAATGATGAAAACAATAACCCATCCTACTCTTCTGGGCTATGCATATAAATAGTAATTTCTACGTTGATTAAAAACAAAATGGCCTTTATATCTGAGTATTGAGTGGCCATTTACTGTGTTTATTGTCTTACTAAGATACCTCGTGTGTTATAATGCTTCAATTTATTAAATATCAGGGTGCCAACTGTGATGCAGTTCAAGACTTCTGTTATTTTGGAATAGACTGAATATGTTTCTTCCATAAGGATGAATCTGAAGTTGGCTAAAAAATAAAGTGAAAATTGTTGTCTCTAATTAACACCACCATCTGCTTTTCTCCAAAAAACTTTTATGAAATGATGTTGCTGCAAACAGATCACAAAAATTGCCTCAAGTCGTAAATGGAAACGATCATCATGATATTTTGATGTGATATGAAAAATTATTAGAATAAATTTTATTGTGTGTGCTGCCTTCCAATTGTTACCAAATGGGAAAGTGTGCTGCAGTTGAGTTTCCTATGTTTAGCAATCATGATTCAAAGGGAGGGAAAGTTGGCATGCTAATAACAGATGACTAATGAATTAAAGCTCTTATGAATTAAATAATATGAGAAAATGATTAATTTAAATTGGTTCCATAAAATTAATTGTATATATATATCAGCAAACTGTTAATTCTATTTCCATTTTGACTCAAAGTAGAGAGAGGTGGCCAAGTGTTGGTGTTAGTTATCTAAGACTATTTAAAGTATTTTTGAAGATAAGGAGGGAAATAGTTAAAACATACCAATAACCTTTAATTTAGTTTACTGATTCACTTTAATGAATTGTAGTATTACCTTTGCGTGACATTTTCTGTGTGTATGTAATCATTAAGGGTTTTTGATTCTCTTGTACTTCTGATTGGTGGTGAGTGTGGAATGACAGAAGGGGCCTTGAATGGGGGACTGGCTGTCACACTAAGGGACATTAAAAAAGTCAGTTTATCTTTTTGAATCTGTTTCCTCAACTGAAAAATGAGAGAATTGGATTTGAGCATCTCTAAGGTCACTTCTTACTGTGACGTTTTATGACTGTCTGTTTTACATGTGGTTGTTTTTCATAGTTCCTAACACATATTCCTATGGTTGGGTGATACAACTGACATGGAAGGAAATAATGTGTGGAATTTAATATAATAATTATATTAATAACCTTGACTGCTTACAGCTTTTCAAAGCCCTTTGACATCTGCTATCACATTTAGCTAGATGAAATAATGGATATTATCTGATATATAATCTAAGCATTTGACGAAAATCTTTAGGCCTTTGCAGATGATTGCTTTGGACCACTGCATTACAGTTTGGGTCAAGGCGTGTATTTGCAAGTAGGGGTAAAAATTAAAGTACATGGAAAACATAGACCTACAAGGGGAAGAAGTCTAACAAATTGACAAGGAGGTGATAAAATCATTCAGAAAATGTGCACGTAGGAAGCCAGTGTTGGAGGCCCAAGAACACAGCCATGGTAGGAGGAAGGGCCAGAGAGGAACAGTGTCATGGAGAGTCCAGCCAACTTTTTGATGCTAACTGTGCTTAAAATGGGTTTTCCGCTTCCATAATCACATCTAATGTATTTTTAACAGCTTTATTAAGATATAGTTCACTTACCATACAATCATTCATTTAAAATGTACAATTCAATGGTTTTTAGTATATTCACAGATAAGGGCTACCATCAGCACAATTTTGGAACATTTTCATCACCTCAAAGAGAAACCCCATACCTTGTAGTTATCACTCCCCTATCCCTCTATCATCCTCCTTCCAGCCCTAAACAACCACTGATTTACTTTCCGTCTCTATAGATTTTCTTGCTGGCTTTCGTATGAATGGAATCTTGTAATATGTTCACTTTAGCCTAATGTTTTCATAGTTCATCCATGTGATAGCATGTGTTAGTGCTCTATTTTTATGGCCAAATAATATTACTTTGTATGGATATTACTGATTGTCTGTTGATAATCATTTTCATTATCTATTAATCCATAATTGATATTTGCGTTGTTTACACTTTTTGCCTATTATGAATAATGCTTCTATAAACATTCGTGTACAAGTTCCTTTGTGGACATATGTGATATTGTGATTTAGAATAATAAATATATAGTTGCTCTTTGTCCTTGTTTCTGGCATAGAGCTCCTAAAACCCTTGTAATTTCCTAAGTAATGAGAGCCATAAAGATGTCTTTTGTTATGTTAAAGAGTTGACTTTTGGACCCCACTTAAGGGTGGAGACTGGTTGCCAGGAGACCCAGCCTTGTGATTAGGGAGTTGGAACTTTCAGTCCTACCCACACCTCCAGGCAGGAGAGAGGGGCTGGAGGTTGAATCGATTGCCAATGGCCAATGGTTTAATCAATCATCATGCCTATGTAATGAAGCCTCCATAAAAACCCAAAAGGACAAGCTTTGGAGAGTTTTGGGTTGGTGAACACCTGAATGTTTGGGGAGAAGGCATGTTCTGAGAGAGCATGGAAGCTCCTTGCCTCTCACCCAATGCATCTCTTCCATCTGGCTGTTCCTGATTTATATCCTTTTATAATAAACGGTAATCTAGTGAGTCAATGGGTTTCCTGAGTTTTTTGAGCTGCTCTAGCAAATTAATTGAACCCAAGGAGGAGGACATGGGAACCTCTTATTTATAGCCAGTTGATCAGAAGTCCAGGTAACAACCTGGACTTGTGTCTGGCATCTGAAGTAAAAGGAGGGGGTTGCAGGAACTTGTCTGTAGAAGTCAGTCAGAAGCACAGGTAACAACCTGGGCTTGCAACTGGCATCTGAACTGGGGGTGGAGGGGCAGTCTTGTAGAACTGAACCTTTAAGCTGTGGAATCTGATGCTATCTCTGGGTAGATAGGCATCAGAATTGAGTTGAATTCTCAGACACTTTATTGGTGTCTGAGAAATGCCTGTTGGAGGTGTGGGGAAACCCCCGCTTTCCACACTGAAATTGGGTGCTCAGAACACAAAAGAACATATGTTTTCATTTCTCTTGAGTATATACCTAGGAGTGGAATTGTTGGGTCATGGTAACTCCATGTTTAGTTGTTTGAGGAACTGCCAGACTGTTTTCCAAAGCAGCTGTACCATTTTACATTCCCACCCGCAGTGTATGAGGGTTTTGATTTCTTCACATCCTCATCAACACTAGTTTATTATTGAACTTGTTGATTCTTACGTATTAATTTTTGCTGTGCTTTTTACAATACTCAAAATGTGTTTCTCTCTTCCTCAGAACACAACTTTGGAGAGGGCTGATGGTCTCTCTTTGACTACAGCTAGTTTTATCACTCAGTCTCCCATTTCTCCTCCTCTCTGTGAGGCAGATACCAGAGACAGAGGAAAGAGAATGGGGCAGGGTGTTTTAATGAGTCACTTTATATAAAGAAAATTTTCTTCTTCTCTTTCACAATTACATCTCTACTTTTCTGCAGGATATCTTACGTCAGTCTATGTTCATTCATTCATTCATTCATTCACTTACCTATTATGTTTCAGGCATTGCTTCAGACACTGGGAATACAAAAGGGCATAAAACAGACAAAAGCTCCTGTACTCATGGAGCTTACAGTCTACTGGGGGACACAGGTAATAAAGAAAATAATTAAAATACGTGTGGTATGTTTGTTGGTAATAATTGCTCTGGAGAAAACAAGTAGAAAAAGAGCATGAGGAGTTTGAGGTGGGTTGTGAGTGTTGACATTTTAAATATGGTGGTCAAGGAAGCCTCCAATTGAAAAGGTCACATTTGAACAAAGAGTTGAAGGAGATGAGGGAGGGAGCAATGAGGATATCTTAGGAAAGACTTTTGCAGGCAGAGTAACAATAAATGAAATGCAAGAGCATCCTGACATGTTCAAGGAACTGTCAAAAGACCAGTGTATCTAGACCACAGTAAACAGTAGGGAGAAGTTAGGAGATGAGGTCAGAAAGATGATGGGACCGCATCACGAAAGAGCTCACTGGCCGCTGTGACTTTGGCTCTTCTCTAAGTGAGATGGAGAGCCACGTTAGGATTTTTGAACAAAGCAGTGACATGATCTGAATTATGCATCCACGTAATCATTCTAACTGTTGTTTGAGAATAGTCGAAAGTGGTCCAAGGGCAGAAACAGGGAGGATAGGAGATTATTGCATCGTTCAGGCAGAAGAGGATGGTATATCTTAGGTGAAATTGGTAGCTGTGGAAGTTTTGAGAAATAGTTGGATTTTGTGTATGTTTTTAAGATGAAACCAAAAGGATTTAATGATGGACTGGATGTAATGTGTGAGAAAAAAGACAGAAGACAAGACAGATTCTGAGGACTTGGCTTGAGTGAATAGAAGCATAGGATAGCCATTACTGAGATGGAGAAAAATGAGGAAGAAGCAGATTTGTGAAAGAGTGATAGGATGAGGCTTTTATTTTTGGCTATGTTTAAGTTTGAGATGCCTTTTGGTAACCAAGAGGAAGGTGGTTGGATATATGAGTTTAGAGGCCAAGAGGAGAGGTCTGGGTCAGAGATATAAATTTGAGATCCCAAGGTGTACATAATAGATGGTATTTAGGGCTGTGAGGCTCGACGAGACCACTAAGGGATTGAGTAAATGGAGAATAGTAAAGGTCTGAGGACCCAGCACTGGGACATTCCAATGTTTAGCTGAGAGATGAGGATATACCAGCTAAGTAGCCTGAGAAGTTGACGTCAGAGAGGGAGGAGAAGAGTATATTATCCTAGAAGTCAAGAGAAGAAAGCATTTCAAGGAAGAAACATTAATTGGTTAATTAAGAGGAGGACTGAGAATTGGCTAATTGGCACATTAGCAATGTGGAAGTCATTGGTGACTCAACAAGAGTAGCGAAATGGTGGGAGTGAAAGCCTGTTTGGAGAGAATTCAAAAGAGAATGGGAGAGAAGGAATTAGAAGTCTTTGGAATTATATTGTTGTTTCCAACTACTAGAATGGCTACTTTGTTCAAGAAGCTAAAATTGAAACTAGTTTTGATAAATGATTCAACCAGTATTTTACAAAATCCAAATGCAGTGTAGTAGAACGAACATCCAATTTGGAACAGATTTCTGTTCTCTTCCTTATCCTTATCACTTAAGCAAATTTTTAACCTTGCCAGATTTCTGTTCTCTATAAAATTAGCGTATTGGTAGGTTATTATCAAAGGCCGTGATTTTAATGATCATAATATAGTGAAAATTAAGTGACTGCAAAGAAACTCAAAGTAGCAAAGACTTGATTCATTGGGAGAATATTAGCATTCCAGGCCCCTGTGCTTAAGAGTATCGTTGTAATAAAACCTCTGAGGCCTCAGTGACTTTGTATGGTTCTGTAGGACCTACACAGTGTTAAGAAAACACTCCAGGACTTCTTTTATGAAAAGATTCTCTTAGAATATTTTTCAGAGCAATAGCAAAATTACGGGAAACCATAATGAATAGAAAGATTTTTGCAAGGAAAATACTGCACATTCAGACCTTGAAAACCTATGCAAATTTATATGAGCTAAAGTTCAAATTGAATGTTTTCAGTTTCAATATGTATAGGGAAACGAGCCAAGAAGCTATTAGTCTCACTTTGCCTCCAGCACATCCTACAGGAAGACAGGTCTTCATGAGGAAAAGGATTGGATTTTTAAGTCCAAAGAAATCCAACTAAAGGAAATGAAGTAATACTTAAGAATGAGAGATTTTGACTGGACAATGATAACTTTTTTTCCTAGGATTATAGAGTATTTTAACCTGAGAGTGGATCCCATGTCACTGGATGTTTTTTGAGGATATGTAGAGACGTTTTGCTATGCACAGTAAAAACTTTCTCCCAAAGTGTCAGGGCCAAATTTTGATAAATATGTTAAATGCATTAGGGATGTTCCTATTTAACAGAATCATCTATGACTCCCACAGAATGAAGGCTTATTGTTGTTGTTGTTAAATTGAGGAACAGCCTTCTAATTGATTATTGGTAAATCAGAATTTGGTTTTGCTTATGGTTTGTCTCTGGTCAAACAAATAATAACCATTCTCAATGGTCTTTATAACTCTGCTTACCTCCTTTCTCTCTGACCAGACATTGAGCTCCTTGGGCAGGGACAGCTCCATTTATCTCAGGCCCGGCACACCGTGGACACTCAAGAAATGTTTTGTGAATGAATGAATGCTGGAAACAAGAACTGATGGTTTCTCTGGGTATTTTAATCTTACCTTTTATGTCTGTGCTTTTACTTTTAGAATAACAACAATTAGAAGAAGAAAACTAAACAACATAATACTTTGCTATTAGGCCTTTTTGGTGATATATATCTTCCACCCAAGTTTGAATATGAAGTAGAAGGATCATTGTGACCCAGATAATGCTGAGTCTTAGGTAGTCATTGAATGTTTGTATGGCGGGTGAATTTGGGGGGGATTTCTATGCAGTCTGGAATCCCTCAGTTCCGTGCTGTAAGACAATCTGCCTACCTTCCAATTTTAACTGGACTGACTGAAGGAGTCTCACAACAAATAGATTAATTTCTAAGGAGCTCTGTGCAAACAAAAGATCCACATCGTAGGTAGTTCTCATAAGTCTACAGGGATTCTCAACCTCTTTTCCTATTCTCTCTGTGGAGAATAGGAAAAATTTTAAAATGGACTTATTTTGTGTCAAGTGTAGGGTGTAACGATATCAACTTTCCCTAATTTTTGAATGTTATCATGGTAAAATAAAACAATATATGTGAAAGTCCTTTAAAAGTGCTATGGAATCAATAGTGTTGCTCTTAGTTATCGAATGACTCACATTTGTCAGATCGAGTAGGTACTGGAGAATAGCCAGTTCTCAAGAAAAATGGTAGAACGTTTATACAATAAGACTGAAAAATTGAGTAGAAAAAATATCTACTTGATGACTTGGCTATTAATCAACCTACAGGCAAAGGACAATTCAACCCAGTTCAAGTGTCATACCATTCTAATACACTCAGTGTTTGCGAAGCTTGTAGTCTTTCCTATACTGTCTCCTTGAGCCCTAGACCACTGCTTCATAATTGGGCAAAAAGCAAGAGAATTTAAAAATCCAAAGATAAGCCATTATATTCATTGATTCATTCACTGATTCACTCACTCATCAGTCAATAATAGACTTACTATTTGTCAAAGACTATGCTAGGTGCTTTTTTTTTTTTGCTGAGGAAGATTCACCCTGAGCTAACATCTGTTGCCAATCTTCCTCTTTTTGTATGTGAGCCACCACCACAGCGTGGCCAGTGACAGACCAGTGGTGTAGGTCTGCGCCCAGGAACCAAACCCTGAGCTGCCAAAGCACAGCATGCCAAACTTAATCACTAGGCCACTGGGGCTGGCCCTATGCTAGGTGCTTTTGATTCAAAGATGATGAGGCATAGATTACAAGAAGTGAACGGTCTATGGGGAGAAGGGCAAGAGAAATAACAATATTATGTACCATGATACATTTTATAGTGGAAAGAAGCACGGGGAGCTGTGTGAGCCCAGACCAGTGCCTGTGATTCCAAATTCAAGAGAGTGATGATCAGCAAAGGTTTTCTGGAAGAAGTGTGGCCTGGGCTGAAACCTGAAGGGAGAGCATGAGTAAACGCAGTTTAATCAAAATATTAAGGAGTTTGGATTTCATCCTGAAAGCTATCAAGAGCCTGGAAGGATTACAAGTGAGGAGTGACGTGATCGGGTTTTCATTTTAGATCTTTATCGCTTGGGTGGATGGATTGGAGCAAGGCAGTCCTGAGCTGAGAGATGAAATCTAATGCCATCATAGCAATTCAGGGGAAATACTGAGATGACTTGGGCATAGAAAGAAGGGTATAGATTTCTGAGCTATTAAGAAAGTCCACTGGACTGGACTTGGCCCTTAGAACATGAAAAAAAGGGAAATATGATTGCCTTCTGTAGGTTAAAATATGAAATCGGCCATACAATGGAAGAGAAAAGATAAGCAAAGTTAGCTTTGAGAGGAATGGTAATTCCTCTCAGGCCGGTAGTCTTGATAGTAAGCTCCTTATACATGAACTTGTTCAAATAAAATAACCAAAAGTATGGGGGGTCACCAATGAAAAAGAGAGTCACAGAAACAGACTTAGGCATTGTACAACCATATTCTTCTTATATTAGTTTCAGATGTACAACATAGTGATTTGATATTTGTATATACTGTGAAATGATCACCACAGTAAGTCTAGTTAATATCCATCACTATGCATGTTATAAATTCTTTTTTTGTTATGATGAGAACTTTTAAGATTTACTCTCTTAGAGACTTTCAAGTGTGCAATACAGTCTTGACTGTAGTCACTATGCTGTACATTACATCCCCATGACTTATTTATTTTATGGCTGGAAGTTTGTACCTTTTGACCCCCTTCACCCATTTTGCCAACCCCCTTCCCCCCACCTCTGGAAACTACCAATCTTTCCTGTGTATTTGTGAGCTCAGTTTTATTTTTAGATTCGACATATAAGGGAGATCATATGGTATTTGTCTTTTTATGTCTGACTTATTTCACTCAGGATAATGCTCTCAAGGTCCATCCATGTTGTCACAAATAGCAAGATTTCCTTCTTTTTTATGGCTGAATAATATTCCACATTTTCTTTATCCATTCATCCATCAATGGACACTTAGGTTGTTTCCATATGTTGGCTATTGTAAATAATGCTGCAGTGAACATGGGAGTGCGTATATCTTTTTGTAGTGTTTTTATTTTCTTCAGATATATACTCAGAAGTATAATTTTAATTTTTTGAGGAACCTCCATACTGTTTTCCATAGTGCCTGCACCAATTTACCTTCCCACCAACAGTGCACAAGGGTTCCCTTTTCTCCACATCCTTGCCAATACTTGTTATTCTTTGTCTTTTTTATAATAGTCATTCTAACAGGTGTGAGGTGATATCTCATTGTGGTTTTGATTTGCATCTCCCTGACAATTAGTGATGTTGAGCATGTTTTCATGTACCTGTTGACCATCTGTATATCTTCTTTGGAAAGATGTCTATTCAGATCCTCTGCCCATTTTTTAATTGTATTGTTTGTTTATTTGCCAAGTTCTATCTAGGGTTCAGAGTGTTAGTTCATTCTACATTTAAATAACCAGTCCACATAAGCAACATTCCAACCATGGTGATAGACTGTTTATCCTTATAAATATGTAATGATGTCATTATATATTTGGATCATACTGTTCACTCTCCTTGTTTTGGTTGCATGCTCACCAAACAGCCTCCTGATAATTTAACCTCATGCACTTTCCTTATGGGAAGAGAATGCTCTGGTCAGGCTGGCCCATACATCAGATTCATCAGACAGTTATATTCCTCATTGGTAACTCATATTTTGGCACACCAGTTTTATACATTGGTCTCTATTGTTTAAAGTATTCTGACAGTGTCAAGTTAAAGCTTCTGTGATTGCAAGTCTGAGAGCCAGATCTTGGTTGATGGTGAATTTATCAAAGTAAATGTCTCCCTGTGTGGATCTGTTTGGGTGGCCTGTCAATCTCCAGGTATCACCCCTCAGCATTTCCAGCTGTCAGTGTTAGTGTGAATAGTGCCAAGTAACTGTTCTGTCCACTTGAAACTTATATAGATGACAGCTGAAGCCATGGGAATAAATGAGATCATCCAAGGGGAGTATGTAGGCAGAAAAGAAGGAAGGCCAGATAGAACTACGGAGAATGCAAGCATTTAAAAGACAGTGAGAGGGAAGTTCATAAAGGATTCTAGAAAGGAGAGTCTATGTAAGTAGGAAGAGAAACAGAAATAAACAGTGTTTGGAAATTTAAAAAGTTGTTAGTTGTAAGGAGAAGTTGTCAACTCTGTCCATTAATAAGGTTACTGAAGATAAAGGCTAAACTAAAGGCTAAAATGGCCAGTTTCATTGGAGTTGTGGAGCCGGGGGCTGAAATGATGGTAAGAAAATGGAGCTAGTGAATGCAGTATGTTTCTTTCATGAAACATAACATTGTGATTAAAAGCATAGGCTCAGGAGTCTGATGCCTGGGTTGGAAGCTGGCTCTCCCAGTTACTTGTTGTATGATCTTAACTTCTTTGTGCTTCAGTTACAGTAACTGGGGATACTGTTATGTACTCTATAAGGTTGATGTGAGGATTGAAATAATAGGTGTCTAAAACTGAGCACAATCACTTGCACACAGTAAATTCTCCATAAACATTTGTTATTGGAACTTAGAGTTAAGAAAGAACATTTTTTTTTAAGATGAGAGAGAGGAGAGAATGTTTAAGTACTGCTGGAAAAGAGTTAATAGAGTAGAAGGGATAGAAGATGCTAATGAGAGAACAGATAATTTATGAAACCAGGTCTTTGAGGAAGCAAGAAGAGATGGGATGCAAAGTAGAGGGACTGGTTGTTGGCAGGAGAAAACCTTTGGTTAAGTGTGATAGGAGAGCAGCAGGCCATAGACAGGCATAGTCATGGACAAGATAGTCGGTGGGGATGCAGCATGTTGGGTGACTTCCTGTCTGATGGACTCTTTTTTCTCAAAGGAACAGAAAGGAGAGTCATTTGATGGGAGGAGGGAAGTGGTAGAAGGGTAAGTAAGGGATTTCAGAAGAACAGTGGAGTTTTGGATGTAGAAGGTGACTATGAACACATAGACTGTTTCCCAGGATGAGATGGGGTTCTGAAGATGAATTTGTAATGCTTGAACACTGCCTAGCTGTGTGATTTTCTCCAGTAACTCTCAGCAGCCTGTGACTAAAGAAATAGGTTGTGGTTGGGAAGGATATTGATAAGAGAGAGACTGAAGGGACAGATCATAGGTCAAATCTGGGTGTACTGGACTGACAAGGGTTGAGATTTTGCACGTGAAGGACAATATAACAAGGGAGTTGAGATTATTGGTAAGAATAGCCCGAGTGCTTGATCATAGAATTTAGCTTGGGTAGAAAAGGAAGTTAAACCAGAATGAAGATCGTGGGATTGAGATCAAGGAACTTGAATCTGCAGAGTTGAACACGGATGTTAAAGTAACCCAGATAAAAACAGAGCTTAAAATGGTGAGGAAGACGGTGAGTCGGGCATCAAATTTTTATTTAATAAGAATTATTGAGGAGTCTCCAGGTGGCAGTTGACAATGATGAAGAGGGTTAGAGGGTGTCATATGTGATATGCACCTCACGATGGCAGGTGTTTTCTCTGAAGGTAGAAAAGTCACAGACTGGGAGCGGATAAAATGCTCACCCACCTCCTGACCCTGATGTATCTGGGGTGTTGAAGAATGAGCAGACCCCACTGGGGAGGGCTGTCGGGGAGGTGGTGCCATCAATGAAGAACCCTGTTTCAGCTACAGTGGGAGGTAGATGGAGAGCAGGAAGACGGTTTGGAAGGTCACAGGATTTATGAGGGCATAGGGTGGTGAAGGAATGGGTTAGGTGAGAAGAAACAGAGAGGATGAGAGTAAAGATAAGAGGAATGGTATACATTTGGGGCTGTGACCACAGATGATGGTGGGATATGCTGGTTACAAGGTCTAACTGAGGCTTGGATATAAATTTAAGGTACCACTTCAGGCCCTGGGACAGTTGGAGCCTGATGAAGTCAGCTGTTGGCGGCTCTTTCTGAGGGCAGCAAGACTGGCAGGGACTCCTGAGGAAACACCTTATCGCACATGTCTTGTTGGCTCAGGCTTAGTAGCATAATTTTTATTTCTAAGAATAGCAGCTACCATTTTATTTTTTGAGTCATTACTATGGACTAGACACTGAACCAGATACATTCTGTGCTTTATCTCATTTAAGGCTCGCAAAAACTCTTACGTGCTGGATGTTATCTTTAATTTACATAGGCGACAACTCTCACAAACTGTACAAAATTTCCTGAAAAAGAATAGCTTTCTACAAGTTATTTTTTGCCACCTTCTTTTGTTTTGAGAATTGTGCGAGATTGAAGAGATGTGCCAAGAGGCATGGCACAGGGCACCACTGTGTTCGTTCGCTAGGGCTGCTGTAACAAGGTACCACAAACTGGGTGGCTTAACCAACTGAAATTTATTGTCTCACAGTTCTGGAGGCTGGAAGTCTGAAATCAAAATGTTGGCAAGGTTGTTTCCTTCTGAGGGCTGTGAGGAAGAATCTGTTTTGTGCCTCTCTCCTAGCTTCTGGTGGTTTGCTGGCCATCTTTGGTGTTTCTTGGCTTGTAGATGCACTGATCTCTGCCTTCATGTTTACGGGGGCGTCTCCCTGTGTGCTGTGTAAATTTCCCCTTTTCAGAAGGACACCGGTCACATTGGGTTGTTGGCCCACCCTACTCTAGTGTGAGCTCTTCTTAACTAACTACGTCTGCAACAGCCTTCTTTCCAAATAAGGTCACATTCTGAGGTGCTGGGGGATAGGACTTTAACATATGAATTTTGGGGAGACACAATTCAATTCATACTGAGACCAC
The DNA here is from genome assembly GCA_031878705.1 of Tapirus indicus. Taxonomy (NCBI): domain Eukaryota; kingdom Metazoa; phylum Chordata; class Mammalia; order Perissodactyla; family Tapiridae; genus Tapirus; species Tapirus indicus. Next base: position 75,118,295 of record CM062922.1, on the reverse strand, counting down.
TCAGTAATTAACATTAAAAAAACCCTTTAACTTTTACAAGAGAGATTCAGTTTGTTCTATAAATTTTTGATAAAAAATGTTTGCATCTGGGAGTATCATGGCCTCTAAGCTCTGATCTCTTTGGATAGGAACGGGATTCTCTGGAAATTATGGAGAGAAGTCCTAATAGGTTTGGAGTGCTATTTAAGTCCTTAAAATAACATGAATTTTTAAAAAGATCTGTGAATTTTACTCTTAAAGCATTTAATACTTTAGATCATTTACTCTTCAAACATTTAATAAAGGTTTGTTTGATTTTTTTTTTCTTTTTTTTTTTGGTGAGGAAGACCAGCCCTGAGCTAACATCTGTTGCTAATCTTCCTCTTTTTGCTTGAGGAAGACTGGCCCTGGGCTAACATACGTGCCCATCTTCCTCTACTTTATATGGGACACCACCACGGCATGGCTTGATAAGCAGTGCCTGGGTCCGTGCCTGGGATCTGAACCTGTGAACCCCGGGCTGCCACAGCAGAGTGCGTGAACTTAACCACTATGCCACCAGGCAGCATCCCCCCCCGCCCCCCATTTTTGGATTTGTATATCTCTAGGTTTCTTTTCTTGGAAACTTCAAGCATACTAATTGGAGCAATTTTTCCATGAGCACCAAATTTCTGAGTGCTTACCTTTAAGCACTGTTTTATAGCAGGTGGGAGGAATTCCTTGAAGTTTCCAGGCTGGAAGGAAGGCACTCTGCTACAGAAAATGCTTCAGGGCAATTCAGTGGCTGTTCTTGCCAAGATCTGACAGGGAGAGGCTGGTTAAATGATGTGTGATGGGGAAGAGATAAATATGTGAGATGGATCTTGTTCTTCAATACTTTTTTACCAAGTAAAAGGTCAAGAAAATACATTATTTCATTAAGCAGTGGAGAACAAAATTCTAAAAAGATATTGTATTATTTGGAATATCAGGGATTCAAAGTGAAATCTAGTGTGCTTTGTGCTTAGCTCATTATTTCCACTTCAAAGCCCTTTGCCAGAGCACACAGAATGCCTCATTTCTATTGTTTCATATTCCCCAGAGGGTCTTCTCTGCTCTTCTTAGGTGAACACGTTTACCACCCCCTGATGATCCCACTTTTGCCTTGAAGTTTTCTCCTAAGCCACACCCTATGTTGGAATGTCTCTCTGTGTGCCAGACATTTTCTCTTCTATAATTAAAGATTTTTCAAAATTTTACCTCTTTCAAGGAATTTTCCCGGAGTATTTTCCTGGAAAAGTGTCATTCAATATTAAGATCTCCTTTTATATTTATTGTACCTTTTATGGACTTAATTTGTGCCTTTGATAACTTAACTCCTTTTTTCCCTTCTACATTACACCCGAAATTAACAGTTGATTTGATTTATCTTGACTAAGTAAAATTTGGTAGAGGTAGACAGAATGGCATAGGTTTTGAGTGAATGGATTCTAGTATCAACAATAGACCAACATTTGATTATTAGTAAGTTACTAAGTTCTCAAAGCCTTAGTCTTTTTATCATTAAAGTGAGAATAACAATCATACTTCCTTTGTCGAGTTGTGAGGATTAGAGGAGAAAATGCACGTAAAACATATGGTACGAAGCCTGACGTAAAGTAAGGACAAGAGGATTCTATAAGGAAGATAACACTTGACATGGAGTCAAATACCTGGGTCCTGGCTCTGCAACTGGGCAAGTCATTTGACCTCTTAGAGCCTTAGTTTCCTTCTGTCTAAAATAAGGATATAATCAGTGGTGTGCTGGTAAATGTTAAACCGCTCTGGAGCTGGGGGTGGGGAGAGGTCCTTATTTGTAGCATTTGGCAATTTCCTCTCCCCCACTGCCAATATGATGTCACTGGTTGTGGAGCTGAGAAAAGATGTGCACAATTTTCTTACCCACCACTTTAAATCCCTGCCACAAAGAGGGATATTTATATTTAAATGAGAAGATATTTGTGAAAGGACTTAGTATAATAGGCAGTCACCAAAAGTTAGTTTAATTTTGCTTGGAAAAGTCCTTTAGATGGGTCGAATTAGTGAAGGTAGAATTAGTTCTGTGACAGAGAAAGCAGATAGAGCGTTTTCTTCTCCATGACAGTTTGAGAAATTTCAGCAGTAAATACCCAGAGAGGCCAGGGAGGCAGCACCAGTGCAGAGGTGGAACAGGAGGAACCTCCCACCTTAAATATCCACCCGGCCATCTAAGAGGATGTTTGTCAGCACCCCTCCCCGCCCTACATGTGTCTTCTCTATTCTCTCTTCTCTCTTCTTCCCTATGTGTCTTCTCATGTGTGTCTCTTCTGTTCCCCATCTCAGCAAAGGTGCTATCATTTTCTCACAGTTGCTTGGGACAACACCCTTGGAGTCATCCTGGACTCATCTCTTTCTTTCACACCCCATATGCAATCTCTGTGCAAATTCCTTTGGCTCTACCTTCGAGATTTTCATTTGATCACTACTCACCCTCTCTACCCCTACTCCTCTAGCCTGAACCACTTTAATTTGTCTCCCTGCTCCTCTCCCCAGAGCTGCCAGAGGATCTTTTTAAAATGAAAGGCAGATCACATTATGCCCAACTCCCCTTTCTGACCTTCTTATTCACTTTGCTTTTGTATATTGGCCTTTTTATTGATTCCTATAAGCCAGACACATACTCTTTCTAGAACCATTTCTCTTGCTATTCCTTCTTTCCCCAGATCCCGCAAGGGTTACATCATGACTTCATAGGGGTCTTGGCTCAAAGACACCTTCAGAGAGGCCTTCCCTGACTACTCAGTCTAACAGAGGTCCCCACATGACTGTCTCATGTTAACTTGCTTTATTTTCCTTTTTATAGACTCAGCATTGCTTGACATTAGAGATGATGTGAATCTATTTATTTAAGGTCTATCTCCTCCACTCAATATAAACTCCATGAAGGCAGAGATTTAATTTTCATGACTGTATTCCCCAGAGCCTCATGTAGAAGGTTCCTTGGCGTATAGAAGGCATTCAATAAATAGTTTCTTAAAGAAAGGATGAGTTTTTGTAAATGTTCCGTATGTACTTGAAAAAATTCTCTAAGTGTTGAGTGCTGAGTTCTATGTATGTCCATAAGATCAAGCTTGTTGATTATGCTATTCAGATATTCTGTCTCTTTATTAGTTATTGCCCAATTGATCTATCAATTTTTGAATAAATTATATTAAAATTTCCCATTGTGATTGTGGTTTTGTTAATTTGTCCTTGTAACGCCATTGAATTTTTGCTTTAAGGACATATTATTAGGTACATACTGGCTCAAGATTGTTTTATGTTCCTAGTGAATTGTTCATTTTATCATTAGATGTATGGCCATCTTTGTCTATAATACTTTTTGCCTTTAAATACATTCTGCTTGGCATTAATAATGCTGTTCCATATTTGGTTGGAATTTCTCATATATCTTTTTTCCTTCCCTTATTTTCAAACTATTTTTAATAGTGCAGTTTAATCCTGTTACTTTTATTGTGATGATTTACATATTTGGACTTATTTTTATTACCTCATTTTGCATTTTCTATTTACAGTGATTTTTATTAATCCTTTCCCCTCTTTTCCTACTATTAAATTGATTTTCTTTAAGTTCTCTTTTTCCCCTTCTGTTGGTTTGGAAATTATTCATTGCATTTCTGTCTTTTCATCGTTACTGTTAATTTAGTTGACTTAATGAAGTTAATCAGTGTATGCTCCTGTGTAATACAAGGGCCTTGGAATGCTTTACTCTGATCATCTTCTCCTACCCTGTATAGTATTAACTGGCATTTTATTTATTTATTTATTTTGTGAGGAAGACCAACCCTGAGCTAACATCCACTGCCGATCCTCCTCTTTTTGCTGAGGAAGACTGGCCCTGGGCTAACATCCGTGCTCATCTTCCTCTAGTTTATATGGGACGCCGCCACGGCATGGCTGACGAGCAGTGCGTCGGCGGGCGCCCGGGATCCGGACCCGCGAACCCCGGGCTGCCAAGCGCGAACTAAACCGCTGCACCACCGGGCCAGCCGTTAACTGGCATTTTATATCTGTCTTATTATTATTTTTGTGTGTGTGTGAGGAAGACCAGCCCTGAACTAACATCCGTCACCAATCCTCCTCTTTTTGCTGAGGAAGACTGGCTCTGGGCTAACATCCGTGCCCATCTTCCTCTACTTTATATGGGACACCACCACAGCATGGCTGACAAGCGGTGGGTCTGTCTGTGCCCGGGATGCGAACCTGTGAACCCCAGGCCGCCAAAGCGGAGCGCGCGAACTTAACTGCTATGCACTGGGCTGGCCCCACATCCATCTTATTTTTAACCCCTAATTAGTCATTTTGTTTATATAGTCAATTTTCATTTAGATTTGACTTGTTGTTTACTAATTTCTTTACTCATTGTTGCTTCTAGCTTCCCATTCCTTCATTTTGGAGACTTATATATATTTTTTCAATTCTTTCCTAAATTCTTTATACTCCTTAGTAATTTTGGGGGGGTTGTATGTAAATAGGTGTTGGTTCACCCCCTCAGGAGATCCCCAGGTAAAATTCGAAACTGGCCCCTGTATATAGAGGGCAAGGAGAGTTCAAAGAGTCAGACCACTCCAGATTGGTAGGTGGCAGTTTTAATAAGCAAGGGAACTTACACTGGAGGCTTATCTTGGGTGGCAGCAAGATGAGTAGATTTCCACACTGCTCTCCAGAATCTTCAGAGATTATGTAGAGGCCTTAATGGGGTTCTGTCCAGATGGTCTCAGTAACACATTATTCTCTCAAGGCTTTGTCCTTGACGTAGCTCCTATTCCAGGAACAGTGGGCTGAACGCACATTCCAAGGACAGGATAGGTGGTGAGGAGCCTCCACTTTGAGGGTCAGCCGGCGGTCACGTCCTCCTGATGACCTCCTCCAACAGTAGGAAATCCTCTCGGTCTTTTCTGGGAATCTATGTATAGCACCTTAATTTTTGATTAGTCGTTTAGTTAGGTATAGAATTCTGTACCTGATTTAGCCCACTGAAGATATATTATTGTTTTCTTGCTTCTTTTGCTGTTGATGAGAAGTCTGTCATTCTGTTTTAGGTAAGCTGTCTTTTCTTTCTGGTTATTTTAAGATGATCTATTTGCCTTCCTGTTTCTGCAGTTCCTTATTTATTGTCTAAGCACGGATTTGATTTTGTTTTTCTGCTTGGAACCTGGTTTGCCTCCCCAACCTGAGAACTTAAGTTTGTATTCAGTTCTGGATAATTCTTATCTTTCAGATATTTTCTCTCCTCTTTCTGTACTCTCCCCTTCAAAAATCCTAGTAAGTGTATTTTGGATCTTCTCATCCTATTGTGCAAGCCTCTTTATTTTTCTTTCATATTTTCCGTTTCTTTTTCTCTCTTTGCTACATTCTGGTTGATTTCCTCAAGTCTTTCGTATAATTCTCTTCAGCTCTATCTAAACTACTCTTTACGTCATCCATTGAGTTTTCAATTTCAATAACCATAGTTTTTATTTCCAGAAGTTTCATCTGGTTGTTTTTCAAATCTGCCTATTTTATTTTGTGTCACATGCTCTCCAATATTATAGTCTATTTAATATTGTTGTATTATTTCTACCTCTTAGAGTGCTGCAAATTCTCCTGACTGTTTGGTCTGCTGACCCTCCTTCCTTGTGGTTTGTTTCTTGTGTGGTTGTTGATTGTTGACCGTGAAGGCATCTTTAGCAGGGTGTCTGCTGTACCCTGGATTGTGCACTACTGGTGTTTCTACAGAGGGGTTTATGCATTTGCTCTTGTTGAGGTTCTAAAATTAGCTTGTGGGCTAATTTCTTTTGTCTTTGGATTCCTCTACCATACAGTTAGTACAACTCCTACTAACTCTTATATGTTTCCGGCTTAGGGTTTCAATTTCTCTCAGGAGATTTATTCCCCCCTTTAGAGCCCTGGGCACATGGCAAGCTTTCTTGCCAATCTTCTAGGTTAGTGTGAGGAATTTTTCCTGATCCTCGTTTCACTGATAGGGCTCAGCTTTAAACAGGGTTCTCTGTTGTAGCACTCTGATCCAAAAAGGTTGATACCATGAAAACTGTCCCCACATGGACATTAAAATCTTAGCAGCCAAACCCTGTTTCAGGATCTGACACCCTTTTTTGCTGCCATGGTGACAACTGGTTTATTTCTGGTTTGAGTTCCCTTTTCATTTTAGGTACCTGGCAGATTTCCCCTTATTTTTATCATTCGAGCTTGGCTATTTATTGAAAAGGAAATTTTATGTTTTCTCTAGTATTTCTGCTTTGTAGGGGAGTGTCTTCCGTGTCAACTTAGTCTGTCATGTTACTGAAAGGTCACTTCTCGTATCTTCACTCTTTTCCTTTCCTCTGTATTCTTTTCCCATGTCCACATTTCTCCCATTTTAAGAAAAGGTTTTCTTCATAGTAAAATATCTGCCTACAGAGAAAACTCTAGGCCCAGATGATTTCTCAGCAGCGCTTTATCAAATATTCAAGGAAAAATAATCACAATTTTACAGAACTACTTCTTGGCAATAGGAAAAAAGGGAACATTTTCCATGAGGCTAGCATAACCCTTGTACCAAATATCTGATAAGGATAATACAAGAAAGAAAAATTATAGGTAAACTTCCTTCATAAATCTAGATGCAAAAATTCCAAATGAATATTAACAAGTCAATCCAGCAATATATAAAAAAGGAACATATGTAATGACCAGGTTGTTTTTATCTCAAGACTAAAAAAAAGTTAGTTTAAGACTAGAAAATAAATCATTACCATTATCATATTAGTAGATAAAAGGAGAAAAATCATATGATCATCTCAATAGATGCATTTGATATAATTATATAGCCATTCATTAGCTAAGAAACAAACAACACTAGGATTATACAGTAATGTTCTTTTTGTGTGTGTGTGTGTGTGTGTGAGGAAGCCCAGCCCTGAGCTAACATCCGTTGCTAGTCCTCCTCTTTTTGCTGAGGAAGACTGGCCCTGGGCTAACATCCGTGCCCATCTTCCTCTACTTTATATGGGACGCTGCCACAGCGTGGCTGACAGGCAGTGCATCAGCGGGCGCCTGGGATCCGAACCTGTGGACACTGTGCTGCCAAGTGCGGACTAAACCGCTGCACCACCGGGCGACTCCATAACTTTTTTAATCTAAACAAAAATCTAAAGTAGTCATCATACTTGATGGTTAAATTAAATTTTTCCCATTGAAATTGCGATTGAGATAAAGCGGCATAAAGAGTTGAACTCTAGTGTGTCTGTACCGATGGCTCAGTTTCCATTTCCAATGTTGTTTACTTGTGCCTTCTCTTTTTCTCGTGATCAGTTTAGATCAGTTTGTCTATTTCAAGGAAACGGCCTCTGGTTTTCTGATCATTTCTAAGTTTTTGTTTTCTGTTTTATTAATTTGTGGCCCTATCTTTATTATTTCTTAGCTTCTACTTTCCTTAGTTTTGTTCTGTTGTCCCTTTTGAACATCTAAATTTAAATGTTTATTTTTACCTTTCTTATTTATAATACAGAGATTTAGTCTTTTTAACTTTAATTCATACATTATTTTCACAAACCCCTTTAGTTGCATCTAAGATTCTGATTTATTGTATTTATGTCATCATTCAATTCTAAATACTTTGTCATTTCCATTGTGATTTCTATTTTAACCATCTGTTATTTAACAGTGTGGTTTTTAGTTTCCAAACATATGTTTTTCTTAATTTTTTTCTATTAAAAATTGTTGAGACTTCTTTTGTGAGTCAGTTTGGTCAGTTATTATTTTCTAAATATTCTGAGTGCTTGAAAAACATGAGTATTCTCTGCTTACTGGAGACCTAATTCTTTACATATAGTTTTATTAATTATATTATATAGAGAGGCAGTATAACATAGTTGTTAGGAACATAGATTCTAGGTCGACTCCCTGAGTTTCAATCCCGGCTCTGCTACTGACTAGCTCTGTGATCTCGGGCATAACCTGTCTGTCATTCATCTGTAAAATGTGGATAATAATAGTACCTTCTCATAGAGTTGTTTTCAGGGGTAAACTAATTAATATTTAAAGGGTTTAGAATAGTGCCTGGCACATATTAAGTGTTACAGAGTGTCTAAAATGCTGTTGTTGAAATCTCCATTTCCAATTATTTATATTTGCTTGCCCTATCCATTTGTGTTAGAGTGTATTGAAATTCACCCATTATGCTCTGTGTTTTTCTCCTTGTACTTTGGTCAGTCTTTACACTTTTTGTTGTAAAACTTTACTGTTGTGTACATATAAAATTATTATAATATTTACTTGGATTTATCCATTTTTTATTGCATAGTAGTATCCTTCTTAATCCAAGCCTGGTTAAGAGTGTGGTTTTTAGGTGCCTTTGTGGAGATTAGAAAAAGCTGCGTCTTGTGGGTCAGACGGCTTGGCCCAAGGCCAGCTCAGGAAGTTGTCCAGGGTGGCTTGGAGGTGTCTAGGCCAAATAGCGTCACAACTGGCTGAAACCCGTCTGGAAGGCTGTCTTTCACTAGTTTTCCCCTGGAGGGTGCCGCTAAGTCTCAGGGTACAGTGCTGGGGTAAGGCTCTGGAACTCCTCCTTAGCCACTGTGAGACCATCCTGTGCTGCTTGGACATTCCTGGATGAGGCTGGGAAACCTAGAGTGAAAAGCTTCAAGTATCACCTCATCAGCTGGCTGAGAACATCACAGCTGCTCTAAAAACCACACCTGGAATTCTGGAATGGGCTGAGGACTGTGACAGGCGAGGGTAGCTATTCCCGATGTGATTCAGGGGAGATTGGGAACCCTGTTATTCTCTGGGGCTGGTGGGGTTCCGGGGAGATGGGAATGGGAGTGAAAGGGCTACCCATGTGTGGAGCAAAGGAGAACCAAAGTTCTCACCCCCTGTGCGGTAGCCTCAGAAAGCATGGGCTCTTTTAGAATATGAAATCCATAGGGTGGACAGAAAATGCTCACAACTGAAGGTTTGGTGGTGGAAGTCAGTAAGACTGGGTTTAGGAGGTGGGGCCTGGAGAGATAGTTTAGGCTGAGATTTTTCCGGGGCATCCGTGGTGAAATTCTGGGGGAAGAGTTGTTAAAGGCTGTAGCCAGTTCAATTTCTTACTATTCCCCTTAAAACAGGTTCCCTGTGCATACCTTTTCTGCCATTGTGTCTTTACTCCCACCTTTCTCATAGCCCCGGGGAGACGGAAGGTCAGAAATGGACACAGGTTTTGAGTCGGCTGGACCTGCATTCGAAACCGCTCTCTTAGTGCTGGGACCTTGGGCAATTAACATATTTCCTTTTAACTTTACCTCAGAAAAAAAAGGGAGGGGGTGAAAATACCTTCCTCTGCAGTTGTGAGGATTAATTGAAATTATCGACATAAAGTACCTAGACATAGCAGCTAACCAATAAATATGAATTCCTTTCCACTTTTCTCTCTTTTGGTTGCCCTTTTTCTCTACCAGTATTCTAAATGGCCAAGTCAAACAATTTTAGACACACACACAGTCACACACACAATTTAATCAACAATTGGCTCTAACTCCAAAATGCGGTCTGCATCTGCCCATTTCTGAGTCCCCACTACCATCAGCTTGTTACCATCATCTCTCTGAACATCTGCAGTAGCTCTCCACCTGGTCTCCATGCTGCTGATGTTGCCTGTATCCACACAATAGCCGTGGTAGAAACGGAAGTGTCACATCGTCTATAAATCAGAAACATTTCAACAGCTTCCCATAGATTTTAAATAAAATGTAAATTCCCCCGTGTTACCTGTGAGGCCTTATGTGATCTGGCCCCTGGGGACCTCTCTGGGTGCTCTTCTCCTACCCTTCCCCTTTTCAATTTATTCCAGCTTTCTTCTGAAGGCTCTGTTATACTCAGCTTCCTCCCATTTCGAGGTCTTTGCACTTCCTCTTCTCTCTGCCAAGAATGTTTTCAGGTCTGAGCTCAAATGCTAAAACTTCAGAGAGGTCTTTCTTGACCACTTTATCTGAAATTGGCTCCTCCTGCCCCAAATTGCTCTCCTTCAGATTATCCTATTTTAATTTGTTCAAAAACAGTTGTCATTATCTAAAATTATTATATATGTATAAATGTTCATGCTTGTTTATCATTTTCTTCCCTTAGAGAACAAGTTTCATCTATCTTGATCACAGATGTGTTTCTGACTCCTTAAATAGTATCTGGCCTATGGGAAAATGCCAGAATATATTTGCTTAATGCACAAATGAATGAATTAATATTATTTTCCTCTTAAAGCCTTTTTAGAGTACTCCCACTGAAGGTGATTCTTTTCTCCTTGGAGTCCCTATTGTATTTAATTTGCATTTCTTACTATATTTATCACATCATTCCTTGCATTTTGGTTATTTATGGATATTATCATGTATCCTCTTCTAGATCATGGAGTGCTAGAGGGCAGAAGTGGAGGGCAAGCATTCAGTAAATATTGGTTGAATTGATGTATGTATCAATTACAAACAATAAAATCATCCTTATTTAAAATATTGGTAGAAGAGGCAGTGCTGAAAATGACTGTAGCCTGGCTTACTACCACTTCTCAACACCCCTTGACAACTGTGGCAATTGGACATAGCTAGGCTGGTTGGAAGATATATAGGTTCTCTAGGACTGCTCTCAACATGCCCATGCCCTTTCCTCAGTTCTGTTAGGTTTGAAAATTAATTCGTTGTTTATTCATTTATACACAGCATCTCAAGCAAACCACCAGCTTATGGCTTTATTTCTTTTTATTCTTTTAATTTTATAGCTGTTGTGCTTTTGAAGCCAGAGGGTTACAATTTCCATGCTTGATGACATTCGTGATTTGAAAAACCTTTCATTGTCTTCCTCCTCCTCCTTTTTCTTTTTCTCCTTCTCCTTTCATTTATTCTTTTTTTTTTTTTTTTTGGTGAGGAAGATTAGCCCTGAGCTAACATCTGTTGCCAATCCTCCTCTTTTTTGCTGAGGAAGACTGGCCCTGGGCTAACATCTGTGCCCATCTTCTTCTACTTTATGTGGGACGCCGCCACAGCATGGCTTGACAAGCAGTGTGTAGGTCCGTGCCCAGGATCTGAACCTGTGAACCCTGGGCTGCCACAGCAGAGTGCATGAACTTAACCACTGGGCCACCAGGCCAGCCCCTCCACTTATTCTTTTTCTCCCTTCTTTTTTTCCTCCTTCTTTAAAAAATTAATTTTTTAATTAATAGTCAATAGTTAAGAGAGCCAAAATTTGTTTGGCATCTTCATATAGCTTTTTAAAATCCTTTTGAAAACAAGTCTGTGAAGTAATTGTCATTTCTGCCATTTTTGTAGATGAAGAGGTTAAATAGCTAGTCCGAGACCTCCACAGGTGGTGGGATTCAAACACAGGTATTCCTGCTCCAAAGTCATAACTCCAGACTAACTCAACAGTGTTCCTTGGAACTGTTTAGTGGACAAAAGAGAACAGAAATGTTACTGAAGGCAATGGTTGAAGATTTAGTAGCACAAATTACATCCGTTCTTGATGGGCTATAGCTATATTGGAAGAAAAATGCAGACATGTACACATAACTTGACTGGCACCTGTTTTTTGTACTGTCTATGATTTTAAACCCTTGAGAATGTTGTCCTTTCCCCTTATTTCTTTCTTGCCGTATGAACACATTTTCACTGTTTTAATGATAGCAGTAATTTGAGCGCACTGTGCGGATGAGAATTGTGGAGAGATCTGTTCTATGGCTATTGAACTTTGCTTCTCTCTCTGCCTTTCCTGGGGTGTTTCCTGGAATGTTAAGACCAGGGTATTACAATGAATTGGTTATTCTTTTAGACTCTATCCTGACCTGAAAATGAAGGGTCATAAGGACAGAAAGTCCTTTTGTATAGGTTCTATACATATTTAGGGAGATTTAATAGAAATATACTTCAAAAGAGATGAATTCAGTGGCTATTATTCAAGGTCCCGATGGCACTATTTTTTTGGTGGAGAGCAAAATTGGAAAACTACGCTTTTATATCAAATACTAAAGTGTTATTTTGACCTAAATTTAAATCCTCTAACTTGTGAATTTTTAAAGGCATGGAATATGATTTATTCATCTTTACATCTCTATGCTTTATCTTAATACATGGCAATATAGTAGGAATTCAATACATGTTTTTGAAGGAACAGATGAAATGAACATTGTTTTAGTACTGTTGATATGGACTTGTATATAACCCACCAGTATCATCTCATGATTTTATTAGTATGAAACATTTTCTGTTACATGTCATGGACAATGGGATGAGGTTATGAATATGGAAGATTCTTAAACATTACAATTAATAAAACACAGAAGAGTAAAATGATACTGAATGTATTGAGTCAAGTCATTAATACCACTTGTTGTTGTACTGTAATAATGAGAAAGTGACGAATAATAGAATTCCAGTTGATATTCAGAAGAGATAATTATTCTTTTATTTAGAGCTACCACTGGTTGGTGAACAGAGTCATATTTTGGGGTGTTATATTGTCAGTTTCCTCAGTTACTGGTGGGGATGGGATATAGACTAGATGTGAGAAATGCTTGCGCAGGTGGTAACCCAGAACAGGGTATTTCTTACGTATAGCTAAGGTTCAAAGTCCTGTATATAGTCCAGGAAACAAGCCAAGTCCAAACACCCAGCCAGTCTGAGAATCAAGTAGTTTCATCCAGGAGCCAAATCATCAAGTTAGATAGAGTATTCCAGCAGCCGACTCAAGTCCAAAAGCCTCAAAGGTGATGCACAGTGGAACTCAGCATGAGAGAAGTCGAGGAGTAATTCTAGAGCAGTGAACCCCTGTAGTTGTGAGTGGAGGACATGGACTTGTAAGGATACAGTGATAATTCCCTAGAATGGAAGATTGAACTCATGGCTTGGAGGCAGAGTCATTGTCTGACGATAATTCATTTATTCATTGATTCATTAAATGTTTATTGAATGTCTATTCTATGCCTGATATAGTACTTGGTGTTTGGAATGCAACAACTAACGAGCAAGACAAGATCCTTTCCTTTATAGAGCTTATAATGTTTGGAGGGCCATGTTAAGAAAATAAGAATTTTAATGTAACAATAATATAATATATCATATAATAAGATGTGGGAAATCCAGATTTTGTGGAAATAATACTAACAGCTAATCCTTGTTGAATAGTTACTATGCATCAGGTACTCTTCTTAGTGTTTTACATGCATTAGCAGATTTAATCCTCGCGACAACTCAACAAAATAAGTATTAATGTCATTTATATTTTATGTATAAGAAATGGAGGCCCGGAAAGGTGAAGTTTTCCTGCCCAGGGCCTCACAACTACTAAACGGTCGATCTAAGATTTGAAATCCAAGACTCAACTACAGAATCCAAGCTGCTGGTCATCACACTCTCCCACCTCCCTACTGCCTGTTAATTTCTCTGGTCTTCAGTGGAGGGTGGGTGTGGGACTGCGACAAGGAGCCAGGAAACGTTTCCCTAAGTAGGGGCATTGCAGTAAGACCTGGGTGCAAGGATGGGGGTGTAGTTGGGAAGAAAGTTGGGGGGTGCGGGGCAGGAGCCCAGGAGGAGAGAGAAAGCATGTTCAAGACTCAAAGGCAAAAAAGGAGATGGTGAAACTGGGAGCAGTCAGACAGTCAAGGTGGGGTAGTAGAGCTGTTTTTATTAGCTGATGTTTAACCTTCAAGATGTAGTTAGTAGGTTCATGGGGAGAGGCTTTTGACTGTAGACACATAAAATCTAAAGAAGGACATGACCAGGAGAATGAGATGGGCAGGTGGAGTCTTAGGGGAGAGATACCTGAATAAGATGATAAATCCTATATAATTAATCTCAAAAAAAAGAATGTTAAATTTAAGTATTTTAGCATGAGAGAAAGAATAGTGAAAAATATGAAGGCATGTCTTAAAGTGGTATCCACCTTTAAAATCGACTGTGTACAAAGGATAATTTCTCTCCCTCTTACTCTATTCAAACAGGCTCGCAGCAGACATTCCAGCTTTACTAGCTGTAGGGGACCAGAAGAATTTCCATGTAGAATACTTTGTGTGATTTGTACTCCAGGGAAAAAAGAGAGGAAGGGTATTTTAGAACAATGATTTCCTCTGTTTTTAGGGGAAGACTTAAACTCTACCCTGCTTTTCAATTCTGTCTGGAAAGGAATAACTGACATTATTATTTTTTTTAAAGGGGGTTTCCTTGAGAAGTTTTAGATGTCTCTGCACTTTTTTTCAACTGCAGTAATTTGTTTTAATGAAGTTCTTGTTTCAGCAGGAAAAGATTTGCAGATGTTATGTAGGACTTTCTTTTACAGATGCCTGTGTGTACGTGGCATTTTTGCGTGTACGTCTTCTGGGTACTCATAATTTACGTTAAGGTGCTCTATTTTGTTTGGATGCTGATGTAATGAAAGCAAAGTGAGTGAAATTTGTGCTTGTGTTTTTTTTAGGTTAATCCTGAAACTTTTGTTCCCATAGTCATGGTTTCTAATGAATAAGAGAAGTGAGGAAACCAGAAGTTGCCATGCTATTAGTCTATCAATAACTAATCAGAGGAGAAAGAAATTTTACCTCTCTTAGGGACAAAGTCAGGCAGAGAGGCTAACAAGACAGGACAGATGGATTTCAGCAATATTGATCACAAGCATAAGACATGCAATTAAGTGAATCCATCTTAACACTGGCCCTGATAATAAAAGTGTCAACACTATCCTAAACGAAAAACACCCCAGGAGCCTGAATTGAAAGCTTTTAGTGTAGAAGAGATTTAGATGTTGGTTAAGACCGCAAGATCCCAGATGTTTTAATACTGAGGATGTTTATGCAAACCTTTTAGACTCTTAAAGCAATTTTTGTTCTTTCTTCTAGTGTTATCGTCCACCTCCTTCTTGTCTTCCTCAAATGATAGAAGTTTCTCCCTTGATTAACTTATTTATCCCTTTATTTATATTCACAGCTGTCATAGCCCAAAGGTTAAGGAGCAGAGTTAGGCGGATGAGAAGAACAGAGGAGGTGTGTCCTCTGGGTGAGGTTGCCTGGAAAAGGGCAGTATTGAATCTGGGAGTACCTAGGCCTCTAAACCCGGGGACGGTCGTAAATTGATCATGTTTGGAGAGATTCCACTTTCTGCAACAAAGTGTGAGGGAGAGCTGATACTAGATGTGGTATCAGACACCTGAGAACTAGCCTGGGGCAGCCAGAGACAGGCTGGCAACCACAGAGATGAATTTAGGCCTAAGGGAGAATTCTGAGGGTGAAATGTGGGGTCAAAAGCTGGCAGGAATTACAGAGAAACAAAGGCAGATTCCAAAAATGAAGGTTTAGTTGCTGAAAGGATCTGCTTGAGGGAGGGTCATAATAATCAAGCTGAAGGTAGAGACACAAAAATGATTTTGTCTAAAATAATATCCGTTACCTGGGCTCCCTCCTCTGCTTGCTGAAATCTGGCCCTTTATATTAATTAACTTTTGGAATAAGCTAATGGTAGCTCTTCCAGGAACTTCACAGTATCTCTTCCAAAATGCTTAGTAAAAATAAAGAGCAGCATCACATTTTAATGCAGGCTCTGTCATCTATTATATTATTGTAGAAGATAAGAAAAGAAATTATATTTCTTAAAAAGGAATACTCTACCTAGTGCTCACATTATGCATTACAATGCATTATTTCATTTACCTTTCACAATTTTGGCTTGAGGGAGGTTCTTCATATCCCCATTATGCAGATGAAAAAGATAAGGTTCCGAGAGATTATGTAATTCACCTAAAGTCACTGGCAGCATGTTCTCCCTGTTGGCCAATTACTCATGCTCTGTTTTATGTGCTATAATTGTAACATTCTTTATTTTATAATTTAAAGTTCAAATGATATGACAGTCTCACATAATTGAGGAATACCTGTGTAAGAGTGATTGTACAAGTCATTTATTCAGGTTAGGAAGAGAAAATATATTCTAGGACCCAGGAGCTGGAGGTTAACCCTGTGATGGGGTCCATGAGGATGAAGGTCCAGCCAGTCTCCGGAATGGAGAACAAATGTGTGCAATTAAGAATAGTTCACAACTCTCTTCCTCAACTTCTTGAATGAGCTGATGGAATCCCATAAAATGAATTCAGGAAAGGTAAGTATATACCAACATACTGTGTTAATGGACATTTTGAGAAGAGAAACCTACATTATTTTCTACTTCTTTGCATGGTGAAGTGGAGGGTGAGGGAGAAAAAAAAGATATGCATATAATGTTTCAACATTACAAATAGGTTCAGTAAAGATTTTGATAAACTCATAGATGATGGATCCATGACCAGTATTTCTGTAAGAAGTTAGGACTATAGAGGCTGATATTTCAAGATGATGTTTTTAAAGCAACTACCACATTTTGTATAGAATTATTATCTGATGTCATTTTTAGAAAGAGTTGGATTGTATTCATCCATATTGATATTTACTTTGCTCCTCATGTTTGTATTATGGATTTTCTTTTGAACATCACTCTTTCAGGTAGTCTCTATAAATTATCCCTTTTATCATGCTTCCTGACTGATGGTTCTAATATTAATACCAAAGCAGATAATGGAAATATACACTTAGTAGAACTTCGCTCCTGGGATGAGATCAGTTTCTGCCCCTACCTGTTACTACTCACTTATGGAGGTGCTGCTGTACTTATTGTTGATGACTTCCAGTGATCTTAATATGTGTGAAACTCATGACATGAGAGCTCAGATATATTTGAGTAAGATCTGTATAAAACGAGTAAGTCATTTGACATCAGGGAATTTAATCACACTATTTAATTTTAATGAGAACTGTTTGAGCAACAACGTTTAATTTTTTTAAACCTATATTGATAATTAGACATGTCAATCATGGTGTCTGCCACATGCGCAGGCCTTCCTAAATGAATCTTCCCCATTCATAGTCACTGCTTAAAGAGCAGCCCTAGGCAACCTCATTTTATCTGTTCATCCTCTCTTCCTGCTGCACCACAGCTGATTGAACCAGGGATGTGACCTGGTCCAAGGGCAGCGAATTCATGGATTGCTTTGTAATCTGTGATGTGGCTGCACAGCAAATGATAATCTGACTAGTCAGGTTCTCTCTTGGGAATTTAAACTGAGAAAGATGGACAGAATGAAGTATATAATTAAGAATTAAGATAATTAAGAATTAATTAAGTGCATAATAGTCATTAATAAACTCAAAAGCCAGCCCTGGCGGTCTAGTGATTAAGACTCGGTGCTCTCTCTGCCACAGCCCGGGTTCATATCCCAGTCAGGGAACACTCTGTCGGTTGTCACACTGTGGTGGCTGCATGTTGCTCTGATGCTGAAAGCTATGCCACCGGTATTTCAAATACCAGCAGAGTCACCCATGGTGGGCAGGTTTCAGCGGAACTTCCAGACAAAGATAGACTAGGAAGAAGGACCTGGCCACCCACTTCCAAAAAAATTAGCCATGAAAACCTGTGAGTAGCAGTGGAATGTTGTCTGATACAGCAACAAAAGGTTAGAGGATGGTGCAAAAAGACCGGGCTACACAGGGTTGTTAGGAGTCAGAATATACTTGGTGGCACTAACAACAAAAAATAAACTCAGAAGATTGGAAATAGAGAAGTCATAAAGTAGACAGTGATGAAGACTGACAGGGAGTCTCTATAAGTGTCATGGTAAGCCAAAGTTACAAGGAAGCTATGCTAGAATATTTTAAAAGCATGAGAGAGGGAGGGAGGGACGGGGAGAGAGAGAGAGAGATGTGAAAAACCAAGTTAGTAATAGGAAGCAAAACTGGACATACATGAAAAGGAGAATAAATATTGAAATATGATTTATTTAAAATAGGTGTGATAGTAATAATAATAGCTGACATTACCAAGCGCTTGCTTAATATTGGCACTATTTTAAACATTTTACATCTTTTGTTTCATTTAATCTTCTCAACAAACCCCTTGAGGTAGGTACTACCAGTTTCTCTATTTTACAGGATAGGAATCTGAGTCATTAAGACAGGAAACTGAAGCATGGAGAGGTGGGATAACATGTCTGAGTTCACACATGCAGTAGATGGGAACTAGGATTGGGATCTCAGCCGGGAATCTCCAGGACCTTCATTCTTTAGCAATGATGCAGTAGAGCAGTGGTTCTCAAAAGCCATTCGCTGGACCAGCACCAGCATTAGCATCACCTGGGAATTTAGTAGAAATGCAAATTCTCAGGCCCTACCTTAGAAGCTCGGCAGGTGGGACTCAGCCGTCTGTGTTTTAACAGCCTTTCAGATGATTCTGAGTGTCTCTAAAGTTTGAGAACCTCTGAATTAGAGTGAAGGCCCACAGTCTCCTGTTTCCCGTTCTTTCCATCTCTGTGTGGCCCATGGTGAAAAACTCCTCCTCTTCCTGTGGTTTGGATTTTCAGTTTTTCCTGGGGTTCTGTGCACTCGTATCCTTGTAACTACCCTCAGTTATTTGAGGTTGCTTCAGCTATGTTTGTTAGTTGCAGTTACAAGATATAATTAAAACACTTCAGACACCTGGAGTGTGTTTGCTTTAATGAAGCTTATTAAATGTGGGGAGGGTTCTATTTCTGGAAACATGGTGGGCTAGGGTACTCAGATCAATCCTGCCACTGCAAACAGCTAATAAAGCTGGATGAACAAGTGTATATTCTTAAAAGCATCAGAAAGCTACAAAATAATAAGGAATCACCTGGCCAAGATCTCAGAGGAAAATGAGAACTCAGAAAGGTCATTGGAGCACTGAAGCCCCTTCTGCTTGAGGACATTGGCCAGGTATTATTCCAGGTTGCAGAACCTGGTTACCATGAGCTCAGGGCCCACTCATGGTAGGGAGTCTAAGAGGAGACATTCTCCCTGGTAAAGCTGAGATCCCAAGAGCTACCCTGTCAGGCTAAGGGTGAACCAGAAATCAACACTCCCCGCCCTCGCACCCCAGGGGACTGTAAGAGAAATCACTTTAGTGTTGAACAGAAGAGGGCACAAAACCCAAACCAAAATGAAATCATTGAGAAGTTATAGCCAAACACTGATGTCCCTTAGGATGTGCTGCTGAAATACACCTCCCCTAGGCAGTTCAAAGAATGCTAGGTGTGGATTTTTTTTTTTTTTGTGGGGAAGACCAGCCCTGAGCTAACATCTGTTGCCAATCCTCCCCTTTTTGCTGAGGAAGACTGGCCCTGGGCTAACATCCGTGCCCATCTTCCTCCACTTTATATGGGATGCCACCATGGCATGGCTGACAGGCAGTGCGTCCGCGGGCGTCCGGGATCCGAACTCGTGAACCCCAGGCTGCCAAGCGCGAACTAAACCGCTGTGCCACTGGGTGGCCCCTGGATTTGGTTTTAGAGGGTCCTAAACTGATAGTGCCCTGTGTGTGTCTAGTAGAAGCAAATACAAACCCTAGGCCTCCAGAAATGCCCACAAATAGTTCCATGAGTAAAATGGAAAAATCACAGCAAAATTTAACCAAGCACACAAGGAAACCAGACGCCATAAGGACAAGAACAAGCAGAAACAACCAACTATCCAAACAGACAGACAAAAATGTAAGGTTTTAGAATTGTCAGACAGATTATAAGACATAATCTTCTCTTTAAAGAATAAGATAAGCTTGAAAATGTTTTAAGGGAATAGGAAACTAGAATCCTAGCAGATTTGAGAAAAAAATAGAATTTAGAAAAATGAAAAAAGAAGTAAAAGAAATTAAACCAGAGGACTGATACAAAGGGTTAATGTACACTAGTTTTTCCTCTGAATAACTTTCTGTATTTTTTGATGACAGAAGGTTTTGTGAGGTATTTTGTTTTATGCAGTTAACTTTTGGTTTAAATTTATTTGAAATTAATGAATAAATGACAGAGATTAATATTTTAAATTATAAATTGTCAATATATAAAGATTATTTAAAGTGTATTAAATTTACATTAAGTCTGTATTTCAGCTTGCATATCGAACTGAAATATAGGTATTGATATAGATGTATGAGCGAGCCCTCTAATAAATTAAGCAATAACCTAATATTGGTCTTGATTATCTGAATATATCATGAACGCTTGTGAATTTTGAGACTAAATATTTTAGTTAAATGGCATCAATTCTCCATTTTATTTATTAATTTTAAAGTGTTTAAGGAGTATAAATAACTTTGAAAGAAATGCGAAGATATAATGATAGGGTCAATTTTATAAGCATCCAACTGGAAAGTTTCTGGGCTCCACTAGCGTGCAGCCGATTCAACAGTAACACAATCTGTGTTCCCTAGAGGATAATTTCAATTTTCAGGACTGATAAAACTTATAACTGAAGCTTAGTGTGTGGAAAGGATAGAACCACTGTTTTCTAACTGTGAATAAGTGTATCTGCAAATGTTGGATATGCAATATCCAATTCATCCGTAGAGATGCTAATTATTCTTTAAGAATGTGGTAATGAGGTGAAACATACTGTGTGCCAGCAGGCATAATAGATCATATTTCATATCGTTCATTTAAATCAGCACATTAATTTTCATTACAAGATAGAGTCAGTGATAGAAACAGAGGCAGACTATGGGGAAGGTAAAGTTTAGCAAGTACAGACAGTAAGCCACACAATAGTTGGCTCTTGAAATGCTGATCTCATTTATTTGCAACCAGACTTGTTGAAAGATGGTTATCAGAAGAAAAACAAAAATCCCCTCGGTGGTGCAATATTAATGTTAATAGCCCTTAGCAAGGAAAAAACATAAAGTTCAAGTTAAATGCCATAAAAGATAATGCTTTAGAATGGAACATGAAGCTGGTTTTAGTGGTTTAAAACAACAACCATTTAATAAAATTCACAGTTCTATGGGTCAACAGTTTTGGCTAAGCTCAGCTGGGTGGTTCTTTTGGTCTTTGCTGGTCTCACTGATGCTTTTCTGATAAGTTGCTGAGTCAGCTAGGGTCTGACTACTCTAAGATGACCTCAGCTAGGATGGCTAGCTCTGCTCCTTGTGGTCTCCCATCATCCAGGATGCTAATTTAGGCTTCATCCAAGAGATATGAGGGATTCCAAGAGAGTGAGGGGAAGTGTGCAAATCCTGTTAAGGTTTTCTCTTGGAACTAGCACTCCATCACTTCTACCATATTCCACTGGCCAAAGCAAGTAACAAGACCAGTCCAGATTTGAGGTGGGAGAAATAGACTCTGCCTCTTGATGGAAGGCAAAGTCACACTGCAAAGGACATACATATAGTTGTGGCATTTTTGCAAACTGATACAGCAGGGAAGTGAGTTCTAGTAGATTTTATGATGAGAACAAAAGAACTTGAGAAGGAACTACAAGAGACTGATTCTGCCAAACCAAATAGTTTTCTCAACAGAGATGGTTAGAAAGGCCTGGAAGGGTGATGTAGAGCTTGACGGGAGCTCTGTTTGGGAAGAATACTGAAGAGAGGAGCAAACAGGGATTTAAATTTTTTCAAGAGAATATATATTAAAGTTATCCCGCAGAAAGAAGAAATAATTTAACTTTAAAGAAAAAATTATTTGGCTTTAAACTTTAAATTAGATAAAATGTTGAAGACAATGATTGGGTAATTACAATATAGAGAAAATCAAGTAGGCTGTATAAATGCTAAAAAAGAAAAGGAACACATAAAGAAAAAGAAATTCAGATTCTATCCCAAAACATAAATATGACATAAGCTATCTATGATTTTTTTCCTGTAGAAATGCTGTGCTTTTGTTTTATAAGGTAGTAAGCTCTGTTTTAGACTACCTAAACACAAACAGGAATTTCTAAGAAATCTGATCTTTTTGCACTTGTGAACAGGATGGAGGTGGGGAGGGAGAAAAAGTAATGTCTGTTCAGCCTGACAAACTATCTCTAGTTCTAGTGTGGGACTGTGCTGGTGACAGTGGAAATGGAGAGAAGACAACAGATCCATAAGATGCTTCATCATCAGTATTGGTAGGAACTGTTGATGACGGGACACGATCAATAAGGGAAATATCAAGATGACTCCAGGGTTCTTAGTTTGGGCTGCTGGGTATCTGTCTAGACAGTGATATGTTAAACAATATTGAGAATTCAGGAGGAGAAATATATTTTGGAGGTGAGGAGTAGAAAACAAGCTTTTATTGGATGCTGTAGTGTCAACATTCATTTCCTGTCTTCTTTCTTAGGAGAAGATGACCCTTATTTGTGTTCTAAGGATATATCATGGTTAATCTAAGCCATCAGTTCTCAACCAGGGGTGATTTTGCCTCCCAGGGGACATTTGGCAATGTCTGTAGATATTTTTGGTTGTAAGAAGTGGGGAATGCTACTGGCATATAGTGGGTAAAGGCCACGGATGCTGCTAAATGTTCTACAATACTTAGACCAGCCCCCTGCAACAAAGAATTATCTGGCCCTAAGTGTCACTAGTTCCAAAGTTGAGAAACCCTGGTCTAAGCTAAGTATGGTAATCTTATTCCATTTGCCAATAAATTGGTTTGGGAATAAGCATGGATCTCGTTCAATGGGACTTCTATAAAGTTTTTCTCTTAAGGAAGTGAGATGCTTTTTTTATGGATGATATTATGTTTGAATATGACACCTAGAATTGTTACATCTATCTTGCCATCAGCTTGAGGATGAAGCCAATACACAGAGGGGGACAGAGCCAATAAGAATGCAGAGAAAAGAATCTAGAGTCTTGATGTACATCTGAACAGTGCCTGTGGCCTGCTTTATCTCTTGTTACAGGGGGCTGGAAATTTATCTATGTTGTAAGATAGAATGAGTGGCAGTTTCCTATTACTTGGAACCAAAAGCATCCTGATACGGCCATGTTGAATTGCTTGTGGATGATTCAAAATGATGGTGTTAAGTAAATTGTTGAAAATGTGATATTGGAGCTTTTAGCAAAAAGGTTAAGACTAGAGTTGGAGCTGTGAAATATTTCATATAGAGGTGATCAGTATACCATGGAACTGATGATCTAATTCAAGCAGGGTTTGGAGAACAAGAAGAAAAGGCAATAAAAATAAAATCTTAGGATACAACTCGTAAATTGTGACTCTGAGAAGAGGAAGATTTAGTAAAAGTCTTCCTGAAAGGAGTCAGGAAAGCTAAGCCTGGAACCTAGTGAGAGAGAGAGTGTGATGGAGACAACTTGCTGTCTACTGAAAAGTTGTGCTTTTTGTTCTGTATTATGGAATAATCAGTGGGATGCAGCTGTTCAGCCAGAAACTACGTTTCCCAGATCCTTGTAACTTCAAGAAAGTGTAATGGAAGAGAATTTATTTGTTATTTAAAGTGTGGAGGAGTTTTGAGCACATACCCCAAGCAGAAAAGAAAAAAAGGCTCTGGAGTGGAAGAGAAACATTGATAAAAGACATGGAAGATGTGATTGATAGCTTTGGAAGAGATGTGAAGAGCTGCATTTGAATTCACTGAAGGAGGATATAGCTTTGGAAAAGAAGCAAAACTTACAGTAGTTTGTCTACTACAGGAGGGAAAGTGGGAAGAATGGATATAATATAAATGAAGAGGAGGGCAGTTGAGGGAGTTCTTGGCTAAAGGCTTGTATTTTTTTCTGATTGTGTCTGCTGAGAATGAGGAGGGCAGAAGGAGGGAGTCTAGTGCTTGAAGTGACTGATAAACGTTTGGAGTAAGGACTTTTAGGCAGTGGAAAAGAGAGCAGAGGAGAAAATTAATGGATTGCTGAGCAGCTGCAGTTGAATCTCATAAATTTGTGATGGATCCAATTAACATATTTATGTGATTCCCTCTGGCAATGCTTAGTGACCCTTGAAAGGAAATAGACAATTATGTTAATCCAAGCTTGGAGATTGGAAGGAGTTGGAATAAAAGATAAACTGGCAAAGGATAATTGAAAATGCTGGCAGGAATGTTGCTGAAATTATTGAGCATCACATTGTCAATAGAAACACATTCAGATAAAGTATGAAATTTAGGGTATTGAAGAACACATTAGGGATTATGAATGGATAGAATGGATCATTAGCCATCGCTTAATCTTTCAGGGAGGAAGCTTGTGGGGTGGTGTTGGGGCTTGAACACATTTAAAATGAGAAGGGTAATTGAAGACAACGGATCACTTCTTGGATGTCCTCTGTTTTCACAAAGTAATAACATTTTGAATAGAAATGGAATTACCAAAATTCACCCACTTTGTAGATAAGGAATCTGAGCTTCACAGATCCCAAGGGCAGATGCCCACGCTTAGGTAGTTTTTAAGGACTAAACTGAAATTATAACCCGGGTAACTTTGTTCTCAGCTGAATGTGTTCTTCCCGGAACAGTTCTGGAGTAGATGAAAAAAAGATACTTGACAAAGACTTCGAGAAAAGAACAAGAAAGGGAACAAGTGAGATTCTTCAGTTGAACAAATATTACTAATGCCTCGGTTTCCCTGGGGAATTATTTTGAAAACATTTCTCTACCATATTGTAGAAGTTCTAGAAGGCTAGCCACATCTATCGATGTGGTCTGGGAGGAGCATGCTTTACAGGGAATGTGGATGAAAGCCAGGTGAGGCATTTGTTTAGGAGTCAAGTAACAGGGTGGCAAAAAGTCGCTGGAGGGAAACAGAAGGGGATTTGATGTAACTAATTGATTGTGAATGTAGCCTGAAGCATGCAAATTGGGGGAGACCTTCACAGTCCACTGGCTAAGTGTGTGCTTTCTAATCAAGAGGTTAGTGTTCGTGAGTCCTGTTTCTCTTTTGAAAGGGGCTTATTCACTGGGGGAGTTATTGGGAACATGTGTTTATTAGGCCTGGATGGTGAAAGCGTTAACATTGTTGAAAGAGGTCAGCCGTGATACTCAACCCCTGCTATACACTACAGTAACTGACAATGCTGCTAAGACCAGCGGGCTGTGTAGAGAAGTTGTGTTTTTCCCTTCAGGTTTTATTGACTGTTCTATATGTTGAAAAGTAATGCTGTGAAGTCTGGGTTTGTTTTCACGCGTGACCCAAATCATGGCTCAGAGCGTATGCTTTACTAGCTGATAAGCTATTGGTATTTCCTGTTTGTATTTATTAGTAGGTCTAGTTTATTGTTTTCGTATTTAAATTCTTTGTAAGCTCACTCTGGTTTTCTTCCTAGAGTTGTTTATGAACCTTTAAATTGTCTCTCTTGTATATTTAATAATTGGGGAGCAGAGCTGTCTGTCTGCATTTCAGTTAGTTTGTTTTTAGGGGCGATATTGTTTTTAGGGGCCTTGCACTTTCTTTACTCTTTGGGTGGAATGTCAGTTGCTGTCACTGAATTTTCCCACAAGCGAGGAACATGCCCTGCAGGTGGTGACTAACTTTCAGTATCAACAATAATTTATATATATTTATTTATTTTTTTCTTTCAGTCTTTACTCAATGAAAATAGCCATACTGTAATGTGGAGTAAATTCAAGAAAATACAAATCTCTTTTTTAGCAATTACATTTCCATGACTTCCTTTTTCTGTAACTAAAAAAATCTCCCTAAGGATGAAGCTCCATTCATGAGGTCTCTGCTGGGAGTAAATTGTTTTGAAAGCTTGGGAAAATAAATGGGGCTATTATGAGAGTGGGATAAATATATAGGCTTTTAGCATCAACAGATGCTTCACTTATTCTAGGATAACAGAAAACGTGATTACATAAAACTTGCATAATATAAATGGTATGTATTCTGGTTGCCTGTTTTTAGGATGCGTGCTTTTATTTTTTCTCCTTCCTGGTGGAATACTCACTTTTTATAAGACTGTAGATTTTCTTTCAATAATTGCTGTTTTATTGGTGAACTCCGCTTTATTGTATTGTTGTTGTTAAGAGTAGGGCCTGCGTTGCCTTTGACAGTGTGGTTTGCTCATAGCCAATTACAAAATAAGTACGCGAGAGAGTGCAGTCATGCAGCATGTCTTACTCTTTCGACTTATTGTTCAAGTGTAAAAGTGAAGTCAGTGGATCAATACAAGAAAATACTTGTTATTAAAGTCTTATTTTGCATAATTTGCAGTACTCAGGAGCTGCTATAAGTTCCAGTGCCTTTTTCCCATCCCTCATTTCTGCTTTTTCTATTTAGTGGGTTGTCTTATAGATAAGGACATAGAGGGTGGGAATGAAGATAAGAGTGTAGTGGGTTTCTTGCTGTCTGCTCTCCATCTGGCTCTGTTCAAAGGCATCAATGCAGAGCACTTCATCTTCTGATATCTCTATTAGGCATTTACTGGTTACATTCAGTGACTCCCTCTCCATAATCTTACAGTTGTGTTACAAAAAATTCTGTAATTTCAGATGTTTGACACATTGTTAAATTAGGATTATTGGGATCCCAGCTTAGGTACCCAATTCTGATGCACCATGCTATTTAGACACAGGCGGCTCCATCACCCTCTAACTGACTGTGATATGGTCTTGATGAATTCTCCTTGCCTTCACCTTATATGAGACCTGTTTGTCATGCCCTTAACTGTTCTTCCAGGACTGGATATATTGGGCCTTCAGTAAGCTTTTCTTTGACCTCACAGCACTTGAATGAGGGAGGTTGAAAGAGACTGTGACTGGCTAGGCAATTGGGCCAATCTCTGTTTCCCCAAAGGCCAGTGAAAACACGTGGGCTAGGGTTTCCTCCACCTGTTTGGGAACTTTCTTATTCCTATGGGTTTCCGATCTTTCCCCAGATTTAAGCTGAACCCCCAGAATCTCCCCTAAATGATTGGCCCTAGGTGTTCACTTGCCCTGATTTGTCACAGCAGCTCTTACTCACACCTTTTAGTCAGTGAGGGGAAACTCTGGGTTTTGGCCACAGCCTATTAGTTCACAGAGGTGTGAGGACTTCCATAGGGACCCTCTTGTGTGTTTCTCTCTGAAGGGTCTCCCATTCCCTCAGAAAATTATCTTATTTTCCCTTTTGTTTTTCCTCCTGTCAAGTCCTTCTTTACTGCTGGAGATTTAGTGGGTTGGTTTTGATAGTTTTGCTTTCTCATCCCAGCTTCCTTTCTAGGTAGGAAAAAGTGAGTTGGACAGACAGTGGAAATTTCTGAACCTGTAACACACTGCAGTGGTAGGGAGGCCTTGTTTGTATGTGACGGGTTCCAAATCTTTTCCTGAGCTGTCCACTTATCCCCTCAGCTGCTTCATTTTTCATTTATTTTGAATTTTTAAAAATTAATCATAGTATAATTTACATACAGTAAAATGTGCAGAGCTTATGTGTATGGTTTGCTGAGTTTGACGAATGTATACACCATGTAACCCACAGTGCAATCAAGATAGAGAACATTTGCATTTCTCCAGAATGTTCCCTTATACCCCTTCTCTGCCATTGCTCCCACCATATAGGCATCTAATGACTATCATCATGGATTAGTTTTGCATGTAAGTGGAATCATAGGGTATGTATGTACTCATTTGTGTCTGACTTTTTTCCCTCAATTCAATGTTTTGCATATGTCAGTTCCTTTTTCACTATTAAGTAATATTCAGTTGCATGACTATACCACAATTTGTTTATCCATTCTTCTGTTGATGGACATTTGGGTTGCTTCTGGTTTTTGGCTATTACGAGTATTCTTGTACAAGTTCTTTTGTGGACATACATTTTCATTTCTCTTGAATAAATATCTGGAAATATAATTGCTTGGTCATAGGATCAATATATGTTGCTCAGGCTGCCTCTTTAAAAAAATAATTGGGGATGTTAGTGGAAAACTTGGGAATGTTGACCACTCGCCTCTTTTCCTTGCTGCTCTGGTGTGCGTAGGATGTGGTTTGGGATGACTGAGCTACTTTCTATAATCTTCACTTTCTCTCTCCTCTGGCCACATTTCTTAAAAAGGAAGTGACATTAAGACTGGGCCTCCTACTTCATTTGATTGCTGTGATATATTTCTTGATCAGTTTTAATCTTTTTTTTTTTTCATTTGTTAGGTTTATGGGAAGGAAGATCCTGTGATCTGGCTTCAAACTGCTAATTTTCCTTGAAAAGCTAATGTATAGCAGAGAAAATGTTGAAAATTACTCAACTAATTCAGAGTCCATCTCCCTTTCCCTGTTTTATATATATTTCTCAAAGCAGACGTATGTTTCAAAACCAAATTTGGCTTTATTCTGCCATCTTGCCTCAGAAGTCCAATAATTGTGTTTTGAAGGCCAAGGAGGGAAGTTTTTTCTGCAGCATGACAAATGTAATACCATCTTGTTTGTGGCTGATAGGAGACTCTCTGTCCTTAAAAATTAAACACTTCATTAACATGAACAAATCCTGGGACAATTCTGAGAAAGATTCCTCTTTAGTGGAATGTTTTAAAAACACATGGATCATTCTCCTCACTTATGGGATTTTAAGCGATTCTATTGTGACTATACTTGACTATAAAACAGCGTTGCCTACTGGATAGATATCTGTTATATAAATTGGGTGACCTGGTGCCCAATCCTATCTCAACTTATCAGCTTTTGTTGACAAGTCATTACTTTTTCTGTGGTTGAAATCCTCAATCAGTAAAATGCTGCATGTGTATTTCAGGGCATCTCACGCAGATTAAAACAAAGATGTCTGTAAGACATTTTGAGATATTTTAGACGAAGAATGCATTGTGATTTTATAACATTATGATGATGTTGTTATTTATCTGGCTCCCAGGAGGCCTCTTTTAGTTTCCAAATTGAAGGCCCAGAAATCATCTTACCTAACATGAGGTTTTCCATGGAAATGCAGAAAACAGTGTTTGGAACTTGCATTTATGCAGTACATATTCTTCCATGTTCTCTCTGCATGCCCGTTACTTTGTATTTACCTTATTTTTTCCCATTAACGTTAATTATCCTTTTCTTCTGTTATTTATTTCTTTGTAGAGGGCTCACTATTTGGCCAATAAGAAACAATCCTAATTTTGTTTTAGGATGAAAATGCTCACAGGCAAAGGGAGGCTGGGCTTTGTATTAAAAATGGCGTCTTGGCTCTCTTCGTCTCATCTGGGGTTCTCTTGCATCTTGGCTTTCTTTGACTTCCTTGGAAATCTGTTCTATGGCTCAGTCTAGTTCCAGCAGTCGCAATGTATCATTGTGCAAACGTTTGTTAGCTGCAAATACCCTCTTAAAATGTATTTAACTGCAGATTTTGATCTGAAAATTATTAATGTTAAAACTATTTGACAAAAGACACATTTCCAGATACTAAGCCAACATGAAGCTTTTACATAAATCAAATATGGCAGAACAAAATTAAAACTATTGAATTTTTCCCAGTCCCTAGGTTTGGGCCATAGTGATCGCCTAATTTCTCATTTGTGGTTAGCATCCTCATATCCTCTACTATGTGTCACCCCAATGCTGTGTTTGCCAACATTGCCTAGGAAGCCTTTTTCCCTCCAGACTTGTTAAAAGTTAAATGTGGGATGAAGGGACATGCTTCTTTGACTTGACTCTGGCAACATTAAATGACTGCTTTTCAATGTTTTCTCTTTCTCTTCCTCTATTTTAATGTAATTTCACAAGTCGAAATATGTTTCTTTAAATTTGAACCCATGAGATAAATGCGTGCATGTGT
The DNA here is from genome assembly GCA_031878705.1 of Tapirus indicus. Classification (NCBI taxonomy): domain Eukaryota; kingdom Metazoa; phylum Chordata; class Mammalia; order Perissodactyla; family Tapiridae; genus Tapirus; species Tapirus indicus. The sequence goes on along the minus strand of CM062922.1, from coordinate 75,088,779 downwards.
GTGTGGTAGAGTAGGAGAGAGAAAAGGGCATGGAGCTTTATGTTATATGTGAGTTTTCTTGGTGAAAAATTGGCCTAAAAGGCAGACAGAAAAGATATACCTTCTGAGATACCCCCTCTATCAGATATGAGAGGAATTATGTTAAGACTGGGCCTAAGGTGGCAGAGAATGCCCTTCTCAGAAGCTGCTTTAAATTCCAGCTTGGCTTGATCTCTTACTGTGGGCTGGGAGAGTGGGAATTGGCAGGCACGTGCCACACTGCATTAGAGTCTGGAGAGATTGGCAGAAGCACCCCCAGTGCCCAGGGGCGCCACTTGACCCAGAGCACATGGTATGCTAGCATTGCAAAATCAACTGCCCTGTTTTCTGAGTGCTTACAGGAAAGTGTGTTGGGGAGGGAGTCACCAGTGTGGAAACAAAGAAGACAGAAAACCATAAAAATCCTGAATACTTCCATTGCCATTTTTCTCCTTGGCCAATCCTTGTTCTCTGTATGATTGCAATCCTCAATTAGCAAAATGCTAGAATATATTTTATCTGTGTACCTCAGCAAACGCTGGAGAAGAGAGAAGGAAGGAAACTATCATCCATTGTGCTTATACATGTATTTTCTCTTTTAATCCTATGAAATTGCTTGTTTGCTTATTTATTTATTTATTTAGACCATATTACAGATAACAAGGTAAAGCTCTAAGTTAGGTAACTTATCAAAGACCAAACAGCAGGTAAGTGGTAGCTAGAATTCAGGTCCAAGTGTTTGAATTTGGATTATATGTTTGGATTAATATATACTAAACCTTTCTCTCCCACTTGCTTATCCCCAAATACTGATATCCTAGTAGCAGTCTTTCTATATTAAAAATCAGCTTAGCTTGGTCTCGCCTACAGGCCATAACCCAGTGAATTTAATTAAATTGATTTTAGGCTAATGGTTTGGTGAGTTTGAAATGTATGCTACTGCCTTTTATTTTGATTTTTGTTTTTGATAGACTTCAAGGATTATTGCCAAGTTTTGGCATTTCTCTAATGCCAGCGCAACAGAGAGAAAGGGGACATGGCTTCATCTGTGTTTTTATTTAAGTGCCATTATAAAATATTCAATTCAACACATCTGTACACACATACATAAAGCATTGTGCTCAACCTTCCCCTCTGCTCACTCCTTCAAAAAAAAAAGACAGAGATAGTGAAAATTGATATTACATTAGAATACATTCTAGTTTCTTTTTATTTTTGTGGAACATGTAAAACATGTGAAACCTGAAATAGAAAAGATTTACTGTTGACACATAAACGAACAGATCGGCTTTTAAATAACAGACATTTTAACCTATGCTAGAGGTTTGGATGGAGTTTTGCCATGTTGTTTAAATTAGCCCCAAAGCCTGGAGGGGGCTTTTGCAGGAAGCCATTGTAATTTTCATCCTTTAGACACTGGTATTTTCATGAGCTGAAGTTAAGTGTCTCAAGGGATAATGGAATATCACTAAAACATTTCCTGAGCTCGCTTGAGCTGTACGTTGGTATGCCCAAGTCTGCTCTCAGAAGAACAGAGCTTTTGTTTCATTTTTTGAGGAAATGATGTTGCCCTGAAATGCAATTTTTCTTTTTAATGGAGATTTAAAAAAAATTATATTCAGAGAAAATAATTTATTCAGTAAAAATGTTCCATACTTAGTTCGAAGAAGTCATGGGGGTTTGATTATTTTTATTTGCTTTTCATACCTGTGTAATAAAGCAACAAATTCAAAATATTTGGTTCACCCAAGGTTTTCTGGAAAATTTTGAAATAAAGTAAAGCTTCATTGGCATTTTGAGATAGGGAAATAAAAGCACTTTATGCTTGTTTTTATTAGAAATTCCCAAAGATTTGTAAGTTATTTTTGTAAAATTAAAATTCACAGATAGGATTTGTCACAACTTTTCCACCACTGATGTCTATAAAGCAATAAAAAGTGGTCATAAACAATGGTACCTTATTGGATATTAATGAGACTCGACAGACATTTATTTTATATTCCTAGCTTTAGCAGCTGGGTAAATGGGTTTTCTGTTAGTTAAGAGAAGGAACAAGGGTGTGTGAGAAAATGTGAGCCGTTTGGGTCTTGTTAATTTGGTAGTTTTTATAATCACACAAACTAGTAATCACAGAGACACCGGCAAATAGCTCCAGGGATGTTTAGCATGGCGTGGTGTTCAGATCTCAATATAGCTCAGGTAACATTTTGAAATCACCATATTCTCACTATGATATAATAAAGAATGCTTGATTCTGTTAACTAGAAAGCATGTCCTGTACATCGATTAGTTTGTAATTTTGTGCAACAGAAATATGACTGTAAATATTTCACAACAGAAATATCATTGTAAATTTTAACTAAATTATACCACTAATTGTGGTAGCAATCTGAAGAATGACAATGTTTCTGAGTGGAGACCGTTACTCTGATTGAGGCCCTATGATTATACTAGATGTACTTTGTGATGGTCTTGCAGTAATTTCAGTGACTCTGCCCTGGCTATTGGCAGAGGTGATTTTATTTACTATCTGTTAGCTCTTGTGGGCTCAGGCAAAGAGCCTCTGTTCCAGGGTCAGAGAGAATCTGAGTTTTCTGCTTACTGGTGCAGTCAGTAGCTCTTGCGCTTTTTTTTTTTGGTCCCATCTCTGGGCTCTTCCTGCTAACTGTAGAATCTACCTGAGTCTTTCCTGTTTGAAAGACCTTCAGTACTTGAGTATTTGTCACATCCTCCCTTCTGTCCTGGTTCCATTCCTTCACGACACTTTGATTTGAAGTTTTGATTTCCTTGCGAACAGTTTCTCCTATCATTCGTGAAACACACACACACCCGTTTACCCCAAATAGTCTCTTGATCAAAACGAAAACAGTAAGAACAAAAACTTGCTGCTACAACCTAACAGCTCCTTCAAACTGCAACTTTGATATCATGCATTCCTTCGTTGTCAAATTTTTTGAAAGCACATTTTAAACCTACTCGAAATTTCCACTTCCTAATCACCCCTTCCTGTATTCCTTGTAATAAAGCTACTATTCTCCAACAGTCGCCAACAACATGCTTGTTGCCAAAGCAAACAGTGATTTGGTCAGTCTCCTGCTTCTTCTCTTTTCTGTAGACTGTGATGCTGACTGCTCAGTCCTTTCCAAAACACTGTCTTTATGCTTGGTTTTCATACCACTGCTTTATCCTGACTTGTGGAAGGAGCAGGGCTTTGTGATCAGACAGACTTGGTGGGAATCTCAGACTCGGTGTGATGATCCTAACTATCTGCACATGGGACCCTCTGGATCAGGAGGCACTGAAGGAAGAGTGGAGAAGAAGGGCCTTTGACGTCGCATGGCCTAGAGCAGTGCTTTTTAACTGGGGCCTCACTGGCGTTTGGGGTGGGACATTTCTTCCTTGTGAGGGACTCTCCCAAGCATTGCAGGATGTTTGGCATTCCAGGCACTAATTGTTGGTTACAACCCCCCCCCCCCCACCGCATTGTGCCAATCAAAAAATGCCCCACACATTCGCGGACGTCCTCTACAGAGATAATACTGCCCTGGGTTGAGGGGAAAGGGGAGGTTATGGTTAACTTTTTTCTCTGAGAGTTCATAGCGTCGCATACGAGCTCTTCCTCATTGATCTCTTTTGAGAGACTAGTGTGGTATGTAAGGTCCAGCATCACTTATGTATTTCTGTTATCCTTGTCATAAAATGTGCACCTCCCATATTATCCTATTCCTACTTTTCCCAACTTTTTTTTTCTCTTGACTTCCAAGCCTCTGTCTTTATTGATGTGGAACTGTCATGCTTGAGAAGCTCCTACTCATACTTTGGATTCCACCAAGACCTCAACTCCTTGACCTCTAGATATAGGAGCTGCCTCCTAGGAGCTCCCTTACCACCTGCAGAGCATTTATCATATTGAAATCCCCAGCCTGTTTCATGTCTGTCTCTCAGTCCACTCAATGACAGAGACCCTTTCCTGTTCGTGCCTATTATAGTGTCTGGCACATAGTAGGCCCTTCATAAATATGTTCTGTTATGCGAAGAAAACAAAAAAGAAAGTATGAGAAGATTCAGAAAAATTTTTACGTAGAAAGAGCTCATGTTAACTGGTCACGAACATTGTAGAGTGATGTGGGTTATGTCAAAAACTTGAAGTGTGGAGGGAAATTCACTGCTCTCTTATCCTGACAGGGAGTGAGTCAGAGAGGAATAAATGGACTATGACATAGCACATGCTCCCCTCTGAGCTTAGAAATAATGTCTTTGTCATAAACTTAATTTTTATTCAAGTAATTTTCAAAAACTCCAGAGCAAGACTGAAAAAAATGTAAAGTTGAAATCAGAAGCATGAGGGCTTATGATTATTCAGAAGGATTTCCAAAGATCAGAATTGGGAAAGGAAGAAGAATTGGGTCCCTCATAACAAGAGTCAATTAAAAAAAGAAAGCAATGAACTATACCTCTTTAATGCAGAGCTTTAAATGGATTTTGAGAATTTCATTTTTCATAGTCTCTGAACTTCTTATCTTTATTATTGAGGATATTAAAAAGTAGACCTTTATTTTAAAACTTAGCCTTTTCTAGTTGCCAGATTATTTTCTCAAAATTCTACTTCATTTACTCTTATCAGCATGTTTTCAATTCTCCATTCCAGCTATTAATAGTTGGCACAGCTGATATGTGTAGGAGCCTTAACCTACAGATAAATATTAGGTGCTACTCAATGGGCATGGCACATCTGCTGGTATTTCTCTGGCACTAAATCTTCACTCGATTGGTGCTATTTAAGGTTTTATGTGGTTCAAGAGACAGGATGCTGATTTGCTTTCCTAGTAGTGTTCTAATTTTGTCCAAAAAAACTTTGTTCTGTAGCTAATAAACCAAATCATGGGTCAAGGATCTTTTGTAGTTTTCTTGTTCTGTAGTCCAGAAAGCTAGAAGAGAGATCTTTGCTTTAGGGCATTGCAGTTAAGTGTTAATATGACCTCTTGTTTGAAAATGAAAACTTAGTTAATGCTTCAAACAAGATGAATTCATTTTTTTCTTAATACTTTTTTTGCTGATTTTATTTGGTAATTTTTGAACCATTAGTTGCCTAAGAGTATATTTACTTACGTCTTTGTATAGGAGAAAAAACTGGAGTATGCAGAAGGACTAAATTAGCTATGATTGGTTCATATATTCACATTGAATGATGCAATTTTTAACGCATCAATAAATAGCTTAAGCAAACCCATGCAAATTCTGAGCTTGCAACAGGTGGTTTTGCTGTCCTTTGCTCTGGGAGATGCTTCATTCAGGAATAGCCCAAGATGAGATTGAAGGGTACTGCTGGGTAGATGATTGATTAATTAAATAAACATTTATAAAATGCCCACTATGTTTCAGGCAACGAGGGTGTAGAGATAAGTAAATAGACATGAAAAAATAGCTATAATAAAAATTCAAAAGCCATGCTAATAGAAGTGTGGAAGTCATTTTAGAAGGACAACTCTGAAGATGGTATGGTGATAAGATTTATTGGCTCTCTTGGTAAGGGGCCATCACCATGCTAATAAGAGCAGTTATTTGTACTTGCGTGGACCACATAGCATTCACTCATTCTATTGCCACAAACTGTATTCCCAATCACAGCTTTGTAGTAAGTGAGATACAGAGATAAAATTTTAGTGGTCTGACATAAATCCTTAATGACTGTCGGGAAAACCATTCAAAGTGTCCTACTAGTTTTTGTTGGTGGCTTAGTGCTATCATCTTGTTATTTTCCCAGCATGTCTGTCTAGAACAGGAGCTGTTTGAATTAATGATACATTTGGTTTTTAAACGTCTTGGCTCCAGAAGGGCACAATGTCAAAATATAAACTTGACCTAACCAGTCCCAGCATCTTCTTTGTGCATTTTCTTGGTTTTAATTTTCATTATTGTGGATTAAGGAATGGCATCTATGATATATGATTTTTCATGATTAAATCTCTGAAAGTGGTTGTTACCTGCTAAGACATAGATATGACTGGGAATAGTTTCCACTGGGAATTTTCCAGTTAGCCCACAATGACGTCACAGTCCTACCTGTGACCACACCTCATATGTATGTTTCATGGTTGGGGCTGAAGTGATATCAACTATCAAACACTGGTGGGTCCACGATCACTCCCTCACGCTACAGCAAACTATACTATAATTATTAAAATGAAGGGATTTTAAAAATGGGTGATCATTAATTATTAATTAATATATTATTTTATAACAATTTTATAATTGTTATTAATTATTAATACATGCTTTTATAACAATGTTTTCAGTGTCTGGACTCAGGAATCAACAATCTAGTGTATAAAAGGAGCTAGCATTTTATTGGAAAAATAACCTACTGATGGCTACGATTTTGACACCTTTTTTCTTGGTTTTGTCTAGACATGTTCAGGTTAAAACCATTTATGTCAATTCTAGCATGGTTCTGATAGATTTTACAGTTCTTGACATAGTGGTACTGTGTTAGTTTCCTAATGTTGCTATAACAAATTACGACAAACTTAGTGGCTTAAAACAACACAAAGTGGTTATCTTATAGTTCTGGGGGTCGAAAGTCCAAGTGTCAAGGTGTCAGCAGGGCTCTGTTCCTTCTGCAGGCTTTAGGGGAGAATTTCCTTGCCTTTTCCAACTTTGAGAAGCCACCTGCATTCCTTGGCTCATGGAGCCTTGCATCACTTTGACTTCTGTTTCCTCTGTCATATCTCCTCTGACCCTGACCTTCTTGCCTCCCTCTCGTAAGGGCTCTTGTGATTACACTGGGCCCACGTGGATGAGCCAAGACAGTCTCCCCATCTCTAGATCCTTAATCACATCTGCAAAGTCCCTTTTGCCACATAAAGTAACGTATTTTCAAGTTCTGGGCATTAGGATGTGGACATCTTTGGGGGGCCATTATTCTATCACAGGTACCTTAAAATAAAAGTGTCTAAATCATTAAGAATTATTTTAACTAATATTTTAAATGCTGATTAGTGGCAACAGAAGATTGATATCAAATATTGAAATTAGTACTTTTTTAAACAGGGGATGGGGAAGCATTTTAAGAATCATCCAGATTTTATAGGGGCATTTTTCAAATAATGTGTGCCTCCAAGAATATTCATATATACTCCACCCGGGGGTTAAGGGTTGCATTCCCTTTCCCTCCTGTCAGTTGAGAATCACTGCATGTAATGAGAGAGATTACTAATTGGAGTGTCTTGTGGGGATGAACTGTATGCAGACCTGAAAAATGGTTCAGAACCAGTGAGTTAAAATTTTGTTAAGAACTATCAGAAGGTTGAGCCATTAACTGTATTTAGATAAGTAATACCTATGCATTCCAAATGCTAATAATTTCTGACTTCAATGGCATTAATTTGCCACTGCCAATGCTGTTATTTGATTTCTGTAAAACTTCTTGATAAGTAGACAGCTCTGGGGAATGTTATGATTTGCCTCAATTATCCAGTGTTTTGTCTTTATTTGGTAGATGATCTTTCTCATTTTTGTTTCCTCTAAAAGGAGAAAACATTTTTTAAACCTTGTTGAAAATAGCTGGGGCATTCTAACAAGTCTGTAATGTAGCCACATTCTCAGGCCCAAATGATGTATTTAGCCATGTCTTATTGAATGTATGCCAGCCATTGATTTAAAAAAAATGTTGTAATAACATTGCCAAAATATGAATTTTGTAAGGAAAATGAAAGTAATGCCACTATATTCAGAGTAGGAATTCTTAGATTAGTACTTGAACTTTTGGAATACTTATCTCAGTTCTGAAATTGTTTCCATTTCCCATTAAGATCCACTGTCTATTTCTGGTAGCAGCTAGAAGCCTTGGCTTTCTATTGAAGGAACAATGTGTGTGTATATTGCATTAGAAAGAAGTAAGCATCCCTTATTGAGTGTACTGCATACTGGACTTTACAAAAAGGTCCCACAAGTGAATGTCGAATAGTAGGGTTTTACAGGTAAGAGTAGTCATCGCTGAGCTTGTGAAATTTCTTTCCCAAGTAATCGGCCACTAGATGACAGAAGCTGTAGTGCCTTTGACTTACTTATAACTTTCTGTTGCCAGCCCAAATATTTCAGTTTCCTAGCTGTCCAAGAAATGTACATTTTTATCTTGTTACTTCATATAATCACTGAATCCTAAAGAATAAATTCAGTTATTTCAAAATCTTTTCCCAAGAGAAACCTTTTTTTTCGCCCAAGGAGCTGCATGTTGAGTTGGTTGTATTATAAATTATCAATTTCTGTTGAAATGACCTTGTAGTAACGTATTAAACGTGCCCTCACTCCAAGGACGCAACTCAAGACGTTATCATGAGCGTATGGATGCCAAATTCTACTTTACACTTCCTCACAGGAATGTCTTGAGTGTGGGGATCTCTCCTCATTGCCTAACGTTCTCAGAAAAAGATGTGACCTCTATTTACCTTGATATGTCATGAAGAGTAGCATGTCCAGCATATGAAGAATAAGAATTTTCTCACCTTTTCAATCCTAGAAAACAGCCACTTCAAGAACCAAGGTCTTGGAGTTTCCATTTTAAATTGCAACACTGATTTCTTCCTCTTATAGATTTTAAAGGATACACTAAATAGCTTCAAAGAGAGTCAAGGACTGTGTCTGTCTTGTTCCCTGTTGTAGCCCAAGGTCTAGCATATAATAGGTACTCACTAAATATTTGTTCATTGACTAAATGAATAATGTTAGTGGTGCCTGCCATGCCTGGTTATGTCACTTTATTTTTAACTACATCTTGGAAATCATCCAGTCATCTGTTTAGTCTTTAACATTTCCAGGCTTCAATTTCCTCCTCTGTAAGTATGACTAATTATATGTTAAATTATATTATATTTTATGGGTTGTTTTGAAGATTGGTGATAAGCACCTAATGCATAGTAGATACTTATTGAATGGAAGGACATATTATTATAAATAGTTATAAGTGGAATAATTACAACTCTAGTTATTTTATGTTTATATTGTTTTGTAGATGAATTAGATCTTTCAGTAAAAATTTCCATGTGTCAGAGTATTTGAATTGACCACATCCAGTTTATGAGTTGTTTCACTATTTATGAATTGTTTATGTGAAAGAGAAAATAAGTGCTACTATTGAAAATATGTTGTCAGTCATGAATGAGACATGAATATCTGATAATATCCCTTCTGTTTTATTTTTGTGGAAAATAGTTTTTTTAAAAAAATATAGATTTATATGGCTGCTAAGAAAATAAACTACATTGTGCAAAGCAAAAGATGAGCTGCTTTGGCACATTTTAAAAATAAAACAAAACAACAACTACATCAAAACAAATAAGTACAGAGGCGTAGCACCTGGTGTAACATGTGGTCCACAGGAGACAATTTTTGTTTTCCGTTGAATTGAGTAGAACAACAACTCCTTCTTGAATGAAAATCACATACTGTTACTATGAAAGGCTGGCCTGGTTAGAGTTTGGTCAATAATTCAAAATGATTCATGTTAGCGATGAGTACCAAAACAGAAAAAAGTCTGTTCGCTAAGATATTATCACTTTCGTGCTAAGAAAAATAGATGTTCTGGAAAAATAACAGCCAAATGACTGGATACATTCTTCTTCCATTTCTTGCTTGAGATCTCCAGCAACTGCAGGTTCTGATGGCTCAATGCTCTGAGTTTCTAGGTTGGTTATTTACTCTTTTATTCAACAGATACTGCTTCCACAATGTGCTAGGCTCTCACTTGGCACTGGGATGATTGAGAAGCAAAAACAAATGCAGTCCCTTTCCCCTTTGACTTACAGTCTGTGGAATGGCAGAAATTGATTAAATAGTCAAATTAAACAGTTTAAAATGTAAAATGCAACTTAGACAGTATGATGTGGTTGGGGGATTCAGACAAGACTTCCCCAAGGTAGTGAAGGCAGAAATAAATGCCAAGGAGGAATAGGAGTTAACCAGAGAAAAAAGTAGAGGGAAGAACACTCTAGGGTGAGCACACAAAGGAGAGGTCTTGTGGAATAAGAGTGTGCAAAGTGAGTAAGAGAAACTAAAAGATGCGGAGAGAATTAGGGATTGCTGGAGGGGAGGTAGAAGCCAGACCGCGCAGGGACATTGTAGTCCATGTTGGAAGAGTTTCAACTTCATCCTAAGAGCAATAGAAAGTCATTGGAAAGGTTTAGTTGGTGGATGATTAATCAGATTTATGTCTCAGAAAAAATCACTTTGGCTAGCTGTGGGGAATGGTTTAGAGAGGAGTTCATAGTGAATGATGGAAGAATTGTTAGGGGCTCTTTCCGTAGTTCAGGTCCTTTAAGAGAAAAAGATGGTAGAGCTAGGAATAAGGTTGTGGTTGAGGAGATAGGGAAAAGTGGAAACATTCAAGACCTCTTTAATGGGTAAAATAGTTTAGGGTTTGGTGATGGTTTAGGTACTGGAGGAGTGAGGCTGAGGGGATGAATAATGATAACTCCCAAGGTTTTGTACTGTGCAACTGGATGAATGTAGGTACTTCTCGCAGAGATGGGAGACTAGAATAGAACCAGATAGGAGGGTAGAGATGAAATCAGGAATTTCTCTTTTATATATTTAATTATATGTGCTTAGAGACATTTTGGTAAAAATGTAGACTAGAGAGGTACATTTGTCTTACCATTGCACAAGTGTTAACTGAAGTCATTGGCATGGAAGAGATCAGCTAAGGAAAGTGTAGATAAGGTGGCCTATGTGTGTGCCTTTAGGGACTGCAGCGTCTTTATCAGCCAGGTAACGAAGAACGAGCATGCAACTGAGAGGGACCCAGAATAAATGATAAAAGAGGAGGGAGAAAGTCAGGACACTGTTATATTAAAGAAAGAGTGTTTCAAGGAAAAATAGTGTTTCAGGAAAGAGGGAACAGTGCCAAATGCTGTTGAGGGGTCTTGCAAGATGTAGTCTGAAAAGTGCTTATTTGATCCAGTGTGATGAAGATCACTGGTGACTTGACCCAGAACTATTTTGGTGAAGTGTTGGAGGAAGAAGCCAGATTTGACTAAAGTTGAGGCTTCAGAGGGAGATGAGGAAATGGTGAGCACAAATATTTTGATAAGTTTGTCTATAGAGGGGAAGAGAAAGATAGGATGGCAGTGGAGGAGAATAAGGGGAACAGGAAGATAGTTTATTTGTTTTTGTTTAAACTGGAGAAATTAGAAAGGTTTAAAAGCTAATGGAAAAGGGGGAGGGCTTAGATATATACGGTAGAGAAATTGAATAATCCAGAAAATTAAGTTCCTATTGCATGTTTGTAGTTAGTTTTTCCTTTTTGGTTCCTAGAATCTGATTACTTATTTCTACCAACGTGTAAGAAGAGGAATGACAGAATTCTCTGTGAACTTCGTGCTCCCCTCCCCAAAGCAACCTTTACATGAGAAGAAGTGTCTTCTTTATTAAATGCCTCCACTAAAATGAGCAGAACCAAGAAAACAAGGAGGAAATGAATTTGGGGAGTAAAAATGGTGAGATAAGAAAGAAAAGGAAAGATAAATTCCTCTAAACTTACTTTAACCTTCATAAACTCCTTCACATATATATATATTTTGACATTTTTATAACTATAAAGTAGTTTCATTATAAATACTTATCATAGTAACGAGTCTAGATGAATATTTATCTGTGGAATTCAGGCAACATCTGGTCATTTAAGCTGAAAGATACATTATTTTTTTTTAATAGCAATTTTTTTTTTCCCAATCAGTTTTACCTTCCAAAAGATGGGGAAAAAAAGGAATTGAAAAGCAAATCTCTAATAGTACATGTTCTCCCAGCATTTAAAGAATAAGACAGAAAAAGGTTGAGGCAGAAAAGGTACTTTTGAATGGTCAGTACCTGCTTAGAAAGAGGGAAGTAGAATTAAGTAGAATTCTAGTTGTTTTAAAATTTCCTTATACTTCAGACTACTTTTTATGCGAATTTCTTTTTCACTTATGTTAAAACCTTCTTATTCTCTCCTATAATGCCCACTAACTAGTTGTGTAAACTTAGGTAAGTCCACCCTTCAGTTTTGTCATCTATAAAACAAAGGGACTGGAAGAGATGACATCCGTTTTCTTCCTGATCCAAGATTCCAAGATTCAGCAAACTTCAGTCCTTGCATCTTGGCTGTTACTTAATTGTCCTCAGAATGAGTCTTCTTGGATCTTATAGTTATCTGTCAACAAAAATAAATTCTTTGTCTTTATTCTTGAAAGATCCCTTTTAGATCCCCAGATGTGTGAATTAGAACAGAAAAGAGAGAACTTTTATCCATCCCTCCGCACACTTCCTAAATCAGCTGGGTCACAAAGTTTGCAAGTCAGTATGTTTTTTATGTTCATTTGAAAATCGACAGAAGTGGCTAAAGAGTGCATATCATATATTCTGTGCTTTCAAAGTAAATTTTTAGCAATCAAAGTATAATTGTGATAATTCCAAAAATGAGTGACACTAATAATTACTCTTGGAGTATTGAAAAAATAGCACTAACAAACCTTTATTTGGTATAATGTCTGCTTACTGAAATGTTGACTGCTTTACACATTGTAACTGCAGTCATCATGATTCTGGTGTTTATTGGGCTGTTGTCTGTTTGTTTTACAGTCTTCGGGAATGCTTATTACCTAATTTCAAATATCTAGATCCTTTTCTTCTAAATATCTCGAGAGGTTCATTGACTAATTAAAAAAAAAGAAAGCCTGGTTTACCTGTAACTCGTAGTACAACTTCACCTCCTGCAAGATCCCAGGAGAGACCATGGAGCCTCACAACCCAAAGTCCTTATAAGATTTTGTTATGCTTGTGGATTTTTAAAAACACTTAACGACTTTCAACTCAAAGCTTTCATGTGCTTGAAGATGGGTTCTTTTAGCACCAAACAGATCTCCTACCCCCACTTCCCCCCACTATCTCATTATTCATCTGTATTCTTACCTTTAGGACTTTTCTTAAATGTGTCATTACTTTGACCTAATTCTGCGGAAATTCTTTATTTATGTCTTAATTGTTTCCTGTCCTGACTGTCGCAGTTCCTCTTTTATAGTCTTCCTAAATCCTTGCTCTCTAAACTTCAGAGGGGTCTTAGAATGTTACGGCAAGACTACAGATTCCTGCTCTTGGAAAGAATGTGCATTGTATCGAAGTAATGTCTATTGAGGTAGTATTGTTGTTTTTTTTTTTAACTATACTATTTCCCTATCGACTTACTATGATTATTTAGAAAATGGATGAGATTAGCATTTAGAAGGAATAGTATATCTCATAGATTCTATTGGACATTGTATCCTGAGTCATTTCAATGAAATTTTCAGTGGGGAAAAATTATGATGATGGTAGATTTTCCTTAAATTTAAGGTAGACTTTTATTTTTATTTAAGTTTCACTTATCTACCCTTAGGTTGGGAAGATGAGAAAAGTTTGTGAAATATAATCATGTTTCTCTTATTCTAAAAACATTAAAATGCTTTTCACAGTTACAGTATAATTTGTAGTATTTTGTATTATATTTCCAAGGTTTTTTTTATTTAGTATTGTAACTCCCCAATATGCTTATGAAGTGGACAACTGACAATTTTTGACTCCCCATTCCACAATTATCACCTGGAGAGGCTAAAGTGCAAATATTTTACCTTTGAAATGGTAAAAATTTCATTGTTACCCAATAACATTTAGGTACAAATGTCATTTTGTGGGTGTGGGTGAAATGAAAGTAACTGACTATCAAATAAAATTTGACTGACACTTCCTAACTTTATGGGAATGATTGTTGAGTTTTTGTCACACCTCATTATTAATAAAGAACAAAAAAGAAACATGTGTTTTTTTTATCTCCCTCAAAAAAATCTTTAGGGAAACTTCTTATTTTTGTGAAAAAAATATTTTAACCATTTGATCTTTTTGTGAATTTATTCTGGGAAAACAGGATTTTGCTGTAGTATATATAATATTTCTCTCTCTCTCTCTTTTTCTTTCTCTGTCTGTCTCAATTTCTGTCTGTGTCTGTACCACATATGTCTAACCCTGATCCGTGGAGTGAAAAATGTACTTCTGAAGGCTCGGTGGGCAGCACAGCATGTCATCTCTGCGTTCTTTCTGAAATGCTCCAGTGTTGGTAGAGCCAATACTTTAGTTGATCCTGATGCAGGCAAAACATAAGCTCTGATTATTACCATTTGGTGCCACATTCCTGATTGTGGAATGTCTCATTTTCCATTGAAGAACAAGAGGGGCTGACAAAAGAGAATCCTGTTGTTTTTATTCCTGGGGAAGATATTCCCCATCGCAGAGGAGTCCTTGTAGCTGAAGAAATTAAGAGCTGACTGTAGAGTGAATCTAAGCATACACAAACTTGACATAATGATGATGATAACAGGTCACTTTTATTGAGAGCTTGCCACATACTCATTATCATGTTCTAAGTGCTTTCATTTACTAACTCATTTAAATGTACAATAGCTATATGAAGTAGTTCTGTTATTTGGTAGATGAAGAAACTGACGGTAAGAGATTAAATGCCTGAACAGCTGAAAAGAGACAGAAATGGGATTTGAACACATCTGACTCTGGAGCCCACATTCCTAACCAGTAGGCTTTACGGCCTCTCATATCCTGGGAGGGCTTTTCTCAGATTTACATTATATGTTTATGAGGTCGAACAGGAGAAGTTCCATTCAGCAATATTTACCAAGCATCTCTCATGTATGTTGATATTGTGTCTTGCTTCATTTACCTTTACAAACTGTCTTGCTTCTCAGAAAGAGGCTTTTAATTTTTCAGAGTTTGAAAACTAAATGTAACCCACTATGAAGATTTGTATTGATGTACTATTATAAATACATATGTAGAATGCCCCCTGTGTTTTGATTATGTTTACTTTATTTGATGTGGCTTAATGCAGGCAATATGTTGAGAGGGTTGAATTAGTCTTGTTATGAGAAGCTTCCCATTCTCATTTCCTGTCTGATAATTTTTTTCTTAACATTTCATCAATGAAACAGTTGGGGTTTTTCTTCACTGATTGAAAATCCTTAAAATTATGCATATGACTTTGAAATGACTTTACTTCACTGGAATATATGATTACAATAATAATCAGTAAAAGGATGAATGTCTAAGGTTTGGGCTACTTGTATGTTGAAGATGTAAAATAAGTAAAATGAGTTTTCTGTTAGAAGAAAGTCCTTATCCCAACTATCTAAGAACACTGAAAAACCCTGAATGATATGAAAATTTTTAACACTTTAGTGTTATTGTTTCTTGTTAAAGATTACATACTCTTTGCAAAATAAAGAGTTACATTTTGGTACCAAAGTGTCAATATTCAGACTTCTTCCATCTTGCTACTCCTCTACCCAATAATTGCATGTAATATTTTGGCTCTATTTCACTGTTATACATTCTACATAGTTCACAAAAAAGAAAATAGATTGCTTCTCAGAATAGGAAGAATAAATCTGATTGAGGAAAGTGAACTAGCACATTCACACCTGTACTCACACATAAACACACACAAACACATTCATACATACGCACACACATGCTCATGTACACTCACGTACATATGCACATGCACACACAAATATTCATGCATACTCATACACACACTAACCTACAAATACACACATACATGTGTGTACACATTCATATACACACATGCTCATGCACACTCATACATATACACTCACAAACAAATATACCCATGTGCACACAGATACTCACATACACACTATGCACACATGCTCATATGCACACGTATTTGAAAGTAAGACTAGTTTTGGGCAAAAGGCTGTTCCTGGGTGATGTTGTTTTGGTGTTGAGATTCAAAAACTCCTTTAAAATAAGCCTTCCAAAGTTATTTATAATTTGTGAGAATGAGCCTTGCATTCCTGTCTTTAGTATTGCTTCCTTCATATTTATGAATTTTGTATCTTTACATTGGATCCTTTCTGTAAAAATTCTTTTATAATAAGAAGACTTCTTTTTTCCCCTAAGTTGAAAGATGAGATAAATTAAGTGGTATAACTTTATTAGTTTTCTAAAAAGTAAATATCTTGGAAACATTATTATGTTCAGAAAAACAAGTGACAGAAATTTTCTCCTTTAGAAACATTCAAAGCATGGAATTTTCTAATCTAATTTTTGGATGTAGAGAGACAGTTCTGGTTTGTTTTGAAATTTCCAAATAATTATACAAATAATTAATGGAAAAATCACTTAAAACCCAGGAAACTATTTGTGATTTGTCTTTGTTATTGCTTGTGTTGTGGACAACTTACTAAATATTTGAATGAGTTGTGTGATACTTGCGACAAGATTTTCTTTCTGTGGGAATAAACCTGCAGCTGCATTTCAGACTATATTTCAATCTTTGCAACTTGATAAGCTGCTTGAAATAAGGGAGTCCTTCAAAGTGCATTCTACTTTCTCTATTCTTCAGGCATGTAAATGACATGAGAGGTTAACCGTTCCATTTCTCTTGGCAGATCAATATTTCTTTTTTTGACTGTTCGTGGTGTGATGGCATCCAACATGGATCTTTGGGCAACTCTTCCAAGAGTCAGAAGTATTCAGAAGGGAAATAGCAATAGGCAGTATGTAATGGATTAGCTGCTTGGAATGAATAGCTATTAATTTATACCAGACCACTTGTTCAAGGTTACTTTACCCACCCTCCTCATCTGTGATCCAGAGCCAAAGGATTCGAATGGGTAATTACCTTTTGTCAAATTATATTTTGACTTACCTGATGATAGCACTTGGTATAGAATTTTTCTCCAAAAGGACATATAAGGACTTTATTAACATCTCTTTCATTCCTAACATATGTTTAAGAATAAGATGGAGGCCAAGTATTTTCCTTCACCATACTAAAAACCCCATTTTACAGACAGGGTTGGAGACTAAGGCCATTTTCTGGAAAACAGATTTTGGCAGTTTTTCACAAGAATTTTAATTGTGAAATACTCTCTTTTAATAAGCTTTATTAGTACGAATCTTTAAGATACTCATGATTACTAAAATATGTTCTCTTCTTCTCTATTAACAATTATGTATATATAATTATATGTATACATATATAAATACACACACATACACACATGTGAATATATATATATCACTAGAAATTCCTAGGCATTATATATATGTTTTATACACACACACACACACACACACACACACACACACACACATATATATATATAATAGTTTCAGGTATTCCTGAAATGCCTGTTATGCATTTTGTATTCAGGTGGATGATGAGGATAGGAAGATGATGTTGATAAAAAGGTGATCGTTACCCTTTACAGTTGGCATTTCTGGAAATAATATTAAGTAGGGTTTTAATATACTTTTCTGGTATACGGATGTTGGACTCAGCCAGGTATGAAGTACTCCAAAGGTATTTAGATCTTCTCTACACTTCTCAAATTTAGTAATTACTTTCAGTCACTACTCACACTCTGAAAGGCTTAAGATAATTTTGAAGCAGTTCAAACTCCTACCACTACCCAGTAGAAACTTCAAAATATTTGTTGCAGAATTTAGGCCATCTTATAGTATTATTTTTCTCTCTGGTATTGACTTTTATTCTGTATTTTAGAATTGCTTTGGCCCTACTTATTCTAAGTCTTATCTAGTAAGGAGATTAAAGGTGAAAAAATAGACTCTTGAAAAAGCAAGCTTATTGTTGAAGCTCTTTTCAGGGATTATTGGTAATTGCAAAGTAATCTTTTGACACTTTGGATGTGGCACTGATAACACAAGAGTCAGACTCATTTGAGCCTTCATCACACTATTAAATGCAATGAGGGGGAGGACATATTCTGCACTTAAATTATTCACCCTGAACCCCTTTCATCTGTCAATTTCCCATTGATCAATGAGCTCGTAGTATTTCAATAGCGCAGCTGTGTTATAACTGAATTTAGAAAGTTTTCCTTAATGATTGGGACAATTTTGCATTTTGCACACAGAGTATGGGAAGAGATAGAAGTGAAACTTATCAAATATAATCAGTGAACATTTTAAGTCTAAAAGGAAAAAAATTATTTAGCCCAATAAAAAGATTCAGAGACATTGCAGTAATGACTGAAAGCAAAACTCAAATACAAGAAAACCTGTGTCAGCATTTTACTTGTTGACTATTTTTTCTGATTTGACAGTGAGTACTTAAACATAGGTAGTTTTGTACATTACATAAAAATGAATCCAAACTGCTCTACATGGTAAAATGAAATATTTCATCCCATAATCTGTTTATGGACAACTTTAAATATGTTCCTAAAGAGTGACAATTGAATAAATACCAGCTCAGTGTGTGTGTGTGTGTGTGTGTGTGTGTGTGTGTATGTGTGTAAAACATGGGAAGATCATGAATTCTTCTCATAATTATTAAAATTTATAAAGTGCATGGACAATAAGTTAAAAGTTTTACAAAGTAATATTGATCAGAAAATATCAAATATATAAGCTTCTTAAAAGTAAATTGGTAAATTCCATTTTTCAAAGTTCAGCCGGATGGTGGTTTAAGAAGAAAATATTCAGACATTTCAACACTGTTTGCTTATGGAAAATATTTGCAATTCTGTTAGCAAAGAACAGTGTCAAAAATCTAAACGTTTTTCCCTCAACATCTGCATTTGCTTATTAAAAAACACCCCACACCCCCCATCTCTCAAACAAGTTAAGTTTGTCATGGGATGTTTTTCAAGTGTCATGAAATTCAAGCTCAAATTTTTTGTGCATCTATGAGTTTTTATCTATTTGTTTATTTCATTTCTACATGTCCTTACATTTAGGACTTAAGATAGGAGTGGTGTTATAGAATTTTGAAAGAATGCTTGAAGAAAAAAGTCATTTTGGCGTTTCAGTCTGAAAAAGGGCTCTTAGAGGGACAGAGTAGATTCTCTTATCCAGGCCCCACAAAGAAATATATGTGCCCTGCCCTCTATGGGTGTCCCATCAATTGAACTTCACGTGTTTATTTAGGGCTCTGAGGTATGCCATTCTCCACATATCAGGCTACTTGAAACAGGGAAATATGACTTTGATAGAAGTGTGTGAGGGTCTGTTGGTATAACCAGTTTTTCTCATGGACCTGATTTTTAGGCTAAGAGACTTGAAAGAAAGAAGGGGCAAAGCGATCTCTCTCTCTCTCTTGCTCTGAAAAAATAAATGTGTATATAAACACATATGCATAGGCCTTCACTGGATTGTTTTAACCAAAAGATTGAAAGAAAATGCTGAGCATACTGAGCTAACCTATGAGACCTTCCTTCTGGACATTATTTCTGCACATTTTTCTTTTTAATACTTGTTAGATATTTAAGATTGCCTCAGTTAATTAGATGAACTGTTTTCTAGGGCATTTCCTTACGAATTGTGATGCTATAGAAAACTGGAGACAGATTTAATGATGTTTACGGAGGTCATTTATTTAAAATTTAAGGCAGATCCTACTAATTAGAGCTCTAGAGCACTCAGCTTTTGGGCACCCCATCAGCTGATCTCCAGGTAGTATGCAGTTGTTTCAGATGGTCAACTTTAAAAAATTTACATCTACTTAGTAATACGTTGTTATTTTTAGGGCAAGGTGTAAGTGATGATCATAGGGAAAGAAAGGACATGAGTGATTGGTGGATGGGCTGACTGCTGCTACGCCCAGTCTAAATTATTTCCTCTCAATCCATATAGTTCTACAGAAATATTAATTTTAGTATTGTATTTGACGTTTGACTGAAAAACATAATACACACTCACACCAATGGAAAACACATATAAAAGAGACTGGATCATCTTAAAAGCTAATTGACGTGGAAAAATGAATATAATTTTGGCTTACTGGAACTATTTCTTTAAAAAAAAGGTGTGCTGCTATATACAGCTCCTAGAAAAATTAAAATGATTTCTTATTTGAGATGCCTTTTAGCTTTTTCACATTCTCTGGTTATCTGTTGGTTATACAACACCTCATATTTGAGATCTAAGAAGTGAAAATTATATTTATGATCTGCTTCCCATTAGAAAGCCCACTTTGTGAATTTTTAAAGGTAAATATTTAGTGCAGAATAAGGACTGAATAAGGGCTTGTTTGATTTTTGTCCCTCAAGTACACTGTAAATCCATGTCTGCTTTGCTGAATTCTGCTGCCCTGAGTCTAATGTGGGCCTTGGCCCACGATAGGTAGGTGCTCAATTAATATTTGTGAATGAATGAATCAATGGATATATACTTAGTTACATAACTTTTGTTCATTTATTAAAATTGAAACATGGGTGCATGGGAACAGGGTAAATTAGTTACCAAGGTTTTATTTGACTACCTAAAATGTGAAAACATAAGCCTGAATAGAAACTTAATACAATAGCAGAGAAATTTCTATTTAATTTTACTTTTGAATGCATTTTAAGCAAGAACAAATCCTACATACACTTGTAAGATATACTGCTATAGGAGGCTTTAGGTCAGCTTTGAATAAACATAAATTTAGTAAGACTAGCTTACAAAAGGTTTTTAACATCGATCTAGAATTACCAGTAGGTGGCGCTGTATTCCAGTGCTGAATAACAAACGGACTCTTCCAGAGGGTTGACTCATGTGGTAGGACCAAAATCCTGGTCAATAATTTTATAAGGAATTTTGTATATCATGGTATGAAGCACACATCTTAAAATACGTATATACCATAACCATAATTTGGAGTTTAACAGAAAAAATTTTGACTCTTTTGCATTATTTTTGGATTGGAACCCTGACTTTACTGTCCTGTAAATTGTTGTATTTTTGCTATATTACATTTGATTACCTTGAATGTATACTAACAAAATACACACACCAGGAACTGAAACAGAAGTAACTGCAAAACCAAGTTTAGACTCATCATGGAGAAAGAGTGAAGAATTGATGAGTAGATGAATAGGATATGGAGTTTACTCAAAAGTGACAGGAAAGCTGTCGTGGAGTTTTGGATGTTAGTTCATGTAAGCATGTTTGGCTTACATATGACTTCTACATGTATGGCATTTTGTCATTGACTGTTGAAGATGCTAGATATTGTTCTGAGTGATAAACTGGAGTTCCAAAACAGTAAAAAAGAAGTTTTAGATATGAACAGTCAAGTTTAACCTCTAATTTGAAGAGAGAGAGATGTAGAACCTGACAACTTGAAAATGGAAAAGGTGTTCAAATTTGAGTCTTCTTCCCTTAAACCAATAATTTATAGGCTACTCTTTCGAAACAGTTGCTGATGACTGTAGTCTCTGACTTAAATGTTTTATTCTGTTGCCTTTTAAATAGATTATGTTCTCTGAAACATCTATATACTATAAAATTGAAAACTAGTGCTAGAAACAGGGGTGGGGAAAAACTTCCCAAACTATTTCCCACTGGTTTTTACAATACAATAAGTTTTAATAATAGACAAACAAAGTTTTTTCTTCTGAGAAGTTACTCCCAGTCCTTCCTGGATATCGTTGAAGTTCATGCTTCTTTTCTTATTTAACAGTAATTTAATCTAGTCAGTAGAAGAAAAATTTGGTGTTTGGTGATGTTTAATCAGTTAGCCACTGGGGACTCACTTGAAAACAAATGCATCTATTTTATCTTTCCTAGTTTTATCTTTCCTTTGTTTCTTAGGAGATTATCTTTTAATTATATTGTTGCACTTAGTATTTATCGAATATTATTATATAACTAGCATAATTTAGGGGTTGTGGAGGGTAAAAAAAATCAGGGTTCTTTGCTAAAAAAGAGAAAGTGAACAATCTCATTGGTTAGACAAGAAAAAACGTGCTTGAAACCAACGGCAAATAAGAGAGCTTTATATCTCAATAATTTTACATTGACAATGATAGATGGATTACTCAAAAATACTAACTAGATAATTTTGAAGAGCAATATTCTAAGAATGATCTAATTAACATTCCAGACATATTATTTGACATAGACCGTGAGGAAATGGGGCAGGTAATTAAGTGGGATGAGAAATTTAAGTCCTAAGGTTTAGTTTCTTTTTTTACATATAAAAAGTGGATGTACCAATAATTTACATATTGAATAAGTTGTTCTTATTTTCTTTTTCTTAATAGAATTGTAAGTGCCTACAGTCATTTAAGATTCTTGTACCATGTTTTATCATCCACACTGCCTAGAACTGTGCTTACAAATGGAAGCTACTCCAGGAATATTTGTGACTGAAAGAATGTATTTATTTTGAATAGGAATTTCAAATCTCTACTTCCATTATTTAGATTATTTGCTGTAGAGGTCATTTTGCTAGTGTTAAAAGCATCAAACGAAGAAGTCTAGATCTCTAGTAGTTTAGGGATGCAACCTAGGAAACAAAATGACCTGTCTTAGTGTGCTCAGTAACAGGTTAGTGACAGTGTAATGCAAATATCTTCTTCCTCTAACTTTGAAAATGTACATACACTAATCCGTGAAAGTAAGTATAACTGACAATAATGCCGTTAGGCTTTACCAACCTGTTCATCTGTGAAAACAACCCTTCAGTTTTAAGGTTATTGCTGTTTTCACAGACTGTCACTTCTCACGACTTGGTCACGTAAAACTTGCAGATGCCTAGAATTCCTTGCTAAAATATTTACTATTTTTTTATTGCTGAACACCAATTTGATTTATTGTAATTTCAGATACTACTGTGTACTCCATAACTTGATGATAATGCTATTTTTCTTTAGCAATATTGTGTCCATGAGACTGTGTAATGAATGTACCCAGGGATCAGAATCCAGTTAAGAATTCATGGAGTTAAGTTTGACATAAGGAAAAATCAGGACTAGTAGAGTGAGAAAGTCTTTTGCCTCAGCCAGAAAAATTCCATTTTGTTTTCTGTTTAAGGAAGAGCATCTAGCACGATCATGGGATGTGTCACTATCTGGTCAGAATGGAAGGATGATGGACCCAAAAAAACAAATTATAGGCAGTTATTAACACAGATCCATCAATCCATATGCTAAGTTGACTTTGTAAAGTGGTCAGTGATATTTCCTTCTGCCACTTTAATGCTTGAAAAATGGCGATTGTATATTGAAGGATGCTTTTAATATTTAAGTGGAGAGGGGTTCCCAGAATTTTATAACCATAGCTGATCACAGCTTTCAAATCTCTTATATAGTGCTCATCCCATTGTGACTTCCCAATATACATTCTCTTTGTTGGTTATAGGAAAAGAGATTAAAAC
Organism: Tapirus indicus; assembly: GCA_031878705.1. Classification (NCBI taxonomy): domain Eukaryota; kingdom Metazoa; phylum Chordata; class Mammalia; order Perissodactyla; family Tapiridae; genus Tapirus; species Tapirus indicus. The sequence goes on along the minus strand of CM062922.1, from coordinate 75,065,552 downwards.
AATTTATTTATCTCTACCATGCCCATAACAGAATAAGTTTTAGATAATGTTGGATGACTTTTGTATTCTAATGTCAGCTGTATCTGATTAGCAATAAAGGCAAATTGGAACATAACATGGAAAAACCAGTGTCAGTATTGGGTAACATCCTAGGAACGAGAATGACTCAATACTAATGCCCCAAGGTGGGGGCTGAGGCATTTAAGTACATCTTGTCTTAGGATTTTATGCATTTGGAAACTCCATTAGGGTAAGCCCCTGGAATTGAATATATCCTTGGGTCTAGCTGAGGGGAAGCTGGGAGACAGAAAGAAGTGGAAAGTGGCCAGGTCTTCATTGTTGACTGCCATAGGGTTTGATGGCTGACTACAGGACTTTCTTGATGCTGTGGCCTGGACCTCTTTCTAGTCTACTGCTTAGACCTGTCTCCACCTCCCAATAAAACTCCATGAGGGCAGGGATTGCTGGTTGGGTTTTTTTCCCCCCACTTATGTATCTACAGTGTCGAGAACAGTGCCTGGCACATGGCAGGAGCTCAGTATGTATTTGTGAATAAATTGAATAAATGAATTTGCTGAGAGACTATTCTGTGCAAGGTGCTTTTCTAGGTGTGACAGGAGAAACAAAAATGAATGAAAACTCCTTTCTTCAGCCAGCCCAGAGCCCAGCAGGGAAGACATGTTGTGTATACAAAAGACAATGCAGAACATCCCTGAAGGTCCACAGTGGCAAATGAAGTCACTCTGGCTGGCTGGGAGGCAAGAGTAGAACTACAGAGCTTCCCTGGGGTAAGGGACATTCAGCTTGGCCCTCCAGATGAGTGGGCAGCAATAGATAGCGGTGGAAGGGGTGCACCCAGGCTGATGGGACAGCTGGAACAAAGACAGCAGTGGAACCTTCGGAGAATGATTTCCGAGCAATGAGCAGAGAGGATGGGCCCAGGGTGGAGTATGTGAGGGAAAAGGTAGGATAGAAGGCTAAAGGTGAAGGTTGGGGCCAGATTACGGAGGGCTGGCAAAGCCATGATAAAGCAGTTCACATTTTAGGCAGTGAAGATTTTACTTAGAATTAGAAGTTTGTGCATGCTTGAGGATCATGAATAAGGGTCAGTTCTAAAATCCTGAAGATCACTAGTCACAGTTGATATTTCTTAGCTTATTATGCAGTTTCCAAAAATTGTTGTTAGGTTGTTTCAGCCTTAAATTTACTTAAGCCTATGCAGTGTATCTAATATATTTATTATAAAGTGACCCAAGAAGGGCCTAGCCTTTCATTAGTCTGTCTACATCCACATTTTGAAACATGAAAGGAAGATGGAAAAAAGCCTAAAAATCATCATTCTATGTGGAGCGTAAAAAGCTCTTTTGACTCATAGAGGCTCAAGAGTTAGAAGGCAATTGAACCAGGCTGAAATACTTTTAGTTTCTTACAGCTACTCTTTTTTCTCTCATATTGGTGGTTTTACCTGTAGTGTTTTCCTTTGTCCTCCCTCCACCAACTGTCCGTCTCCGTCTCCTGCATTTGGCTAAGCCCAACTCTTCCTTCAAAACTCAGATCATTTATTATTTCTTCTGAGCCTCTCTGGAAACCTTCCTTCAACTTCCCCACCTCTATGAGGCAGGGCTACCTTCATCTGCACCTGGCTGTGTCCTCTCTTCATATTTCTTTCACTGCACAGTAATTACCTTTGATTTCAAGAGTGGATCAATCCATCATTCTATCATTCCAAGCCTTGAAGTTGATCATCTAAACTGCCCTTAAACACTTTGAATGACACAGTATGTCTCTTAGACTAGTTTTAATGATTAGAAAAGTCTTCATTATATTGAGCTAAATCTGTTTATCTGTTTCTTTTACTCATCGATTTAAGTTCCTTTCCTTCTAAATGACATGGCTGTAAGTGTTTGAAGATGATTATCTTGTTACTAAATATTCATGTGAAATGGTTTCCAGATTGAGACACCTTGCAACCCGATAGCCCTTCTCTGGATACACTCTAAGTGGTGACTTTCCTCTCTTAAAATGGGTAATTGTATACAGTTCTTCAAATGTGAATTGAATAGAAGGGAAAATAGTGAATTCTTACCTTCCTTGATATAATACAATATTTTTATTAACCCTAAGATTTTTAGCTTTTTTGTTAGTGATCTCACATTATTGACTGATATCAAGCTTGCAATTGGCTAAAGTCAGAATATGTTTTTGATAAGAATGAAATGGTATGTGCTCGATAACTGGTTTTAGATGAGTAAATGAATGGCATCAGTTTAATACCATTTGGTACTTTTGAACACTTATACGTAGAATGTAAAACTTTTCCTAACTAAATCCCGTTTTTGAAAACCTTTCACTTGGGCTAAAATTTCCATCTCACTGAACATGAATAATTTAAGGAATTTTTCCAATTTTTTTTTTCTGAAATCAAGCTAGGTTATGCAGTTCCTTGATCTATCACCATAGAAGCCATGTTTAAAAAAGGAACTGCTACTAGTATGATATATTTTATTTTTTATTCATGTGTGACTACATCTTTTTCTAAATATTCATGACCATTTAAGACATTTTCTTGAATTTAAAATTAAGTTACCAGTCCTACATGCTTTCCAGTATTTGTCAATCTTTCGCTCTTTTTTGAAAGTAAGGTTTTTCTCTATTTGTCACTTTTTGTTACATTTTCTCGTCCGTGAATTCTTTGATATTACATAAATCTGTATCCTTATGTATGTTCTTTCAGAAACTAAAACATAGTTTAGTCAGAAATTGGAGAAAAATATCTCATTTAAATTGATTATTCTCTGTCTTTCCAGTGATTTTGCACCTACTTCTCTGATTATAATGGTTTTTAAAAATAACTCCTTATAATCTTTCTTCTTAAATGTTTTACTTTAAAAAATATTCTTCTTTTGTTATTTGGAAAGAAGTGGAGGAAGAAGCAGTCATAAGAAATTGCCCCACATATTTAACAACAAGAGAAATCCAAAATAAATGAAGGAATTATATTGAACCACTGGGTGTCTTCACAGTGGAAATAGTCAATAAAACAATTCAGTATTGTGAACCCCAACAAAGATTCTGAAATGTAGTTTTCTTTTCCTTTTACGAACAATGTATCATGCCAGATAGCCTGTTTAACATGACCTCTTAAAGGTGCAGCAAGGGACAGGAGAAGAAAATAAAAACCCAGAGAAGGAGCAGGAAGTAGAGAAAGGAAGTAGCAGTAAGGAAAAAAGAACAATGAAGTATGATAAAGGGGCAGAAGGGTCCTGGAACCACTGCCAATGGGCTGACAAATATGTGCATGCTATTTGCCTTTGATTGGAAACTGTCAGCAGGGGAAAGTGTTGTAATCTCTGAGGTTACTTTTTTCTTGTACTCCAAGAAACAAAATTGTCTTGGGTCGTGGATCCCAAATGAAAGTAGCTTTCTCCCTCATTTTACCTGGACCACCTCACTGGAGGAGGTGGCAGCTCCATTGTTTTTACACAGGGTGATTAAAGTTATTGGGCTATACAAGTAAGTATTTGGGATTGAGTTTTGCTGTATTCATTTTATTACCCAAGGCATTCTTCATTCATGTCCTTTAAACTGGAATTTAAAATCATAAAGCTTAAACAGTCCCAAATAATTTCGTATTTGTGGAGCAGATCATTGACTTGTCTAGATCAAACTAGGCAGAAGAGGAAGACTTGGTTCCCACTGACTTGAATTTCAAAGTAATCTCTCTCTTTCTGAAATCAAAATTGTTTTCTTTGATTCAAATAAGCTACAAGTACTAAATTTTAAAACATAATCTGAAAAATATATTTAAGCTTGTGGTACATGTTGCTCTTTGCAGCTTTGGGATTTAAGGGATTAATATGGTTAAAATCAAGCTGAAGGCCTTTAGCCAAAAGTGTTTGTCATCAGAGAATACCTTGTGGGAAACAATTTTGATAAAATATATAATATTTTCTAGCTGTGAAGTGCTTGCAATAAAGTACAAGTGAGATGGACCATCTACGGCCTTCAGCTGGGTAAAGATACTTGCTCAAGTAGATATCAGCACACTGACTTTTTTATTTAGGAAGATTGGCCCTGAGCTAGCATCTGTTGCTGATCTCCCTCCATTTTTGCTTTTTTTCTCCGCAAAGCCCCAGTGGATAGTTGCATGTCATAGTTTTGCATCCTTCTAGTTGCTCTATGTGGGATGCTGCCCCAGCTTGGCTTGATTAGCAGTGTGTCGGTCTGTGCCCAGGATCTAAACCAGCAAACCCTGGGCTGACGAAGCAGAGCACGCGAACTTAACTGCTACACCACCGGGCTGGCCCCGCACACTGATGTTTATATACTTTTTACATAGACATTTTCCTTTGTCAGGTCTGATCATCCCATTTCAAACTTTTAAAATCAAACATTCTTTTTGATAAAAATATTAACTATATACCTGTAATATATGTATATTAACTTAAAAGTCACATGCATGTACCATTGTTCTCATAAATTATGTTAACTTTAAAACACAAAAAATTATAAATGGTTGAGATAAATAAATATGAACAGAAATTTCTTGCATATAGATATTCTATTGCATCCTTTTGGGATATATATGTACCTTAGTATACAGACCATGAAGAAAAGGATTGCATTCTCTGGCATAATTTCATTAAAGGTAGATACATTGAGAGGAATTCTGAAGAATTTAGTTTTTTTTCTCTTTTTTAAATTCATAATCACTGTATCTTATTAAGCATTTGGCATATGTTTGATCTAAGGGAAATGAATTTTCTTATGGGTAGAAAGGTTTAGGAAACTCATATTCTGTCATGTACTAGTAAAAACTAATCCATAATAACCAAGCCTGAGGGTAGCATACTGTAATGCCTACTGAGTTGCAGACAGCAGTGGACAATTTGTTTCCCTGGAATTGATAGGATAACTCTTGCAACCAAACCAACTTTCTAGAGTGTAATTCATTTATCAGATGTATGAGTGTCTTATGACTGTTATACTCTGTGTGTGTGTGTGTGTGACAACTAGATTTCAGCCCTGGTCAGGCTCAGCTTTTTCAGCCCTGCTGAGAGCTGTGGGGCCAATCTGATTGTATCTTACTTTTTGAGCTGAGGAAGATGCTTAGCAGCAGGGCCTGCCCATGGATGCCTTCTGCTTGGCCAACTTGGGAGGGCCCAGGAAAGCCAGGGAGAAGGCTGGGCACTGGGGAGGCAGAGTTGATTCTGCAGGGATGAGAGATAGTGTGGCCTGCCCTGGAACATGAAGCTATTACCTCTTGATTGCTTTGCTATAAATTAAATTTATGTTCTCCATGCTGCCAGGAAACTAGAAGCCCCAAACATATCAAAACTGGGTGTTCTAGCTCCTGCCTGCCTGGTCAACATTCTCTCATTAACCTGAAGGACTTGATAATGTTCAGTGTAAATTAAATCAAACCCTTCTTCATATAACTGGATTAATGTACTTGATTAAGTCCATTAGAATATCCAGGAGTGCTTTCTTGCAGCCAGTAAGTGTTTTTAACTAAAGGGTCAGATTTTTAATAAAATCTATCTTAGGCTAACATTAGAAATTCATCTGCTGTTGAATCTGTTTCAGTGAGATTCAATGGTACAAAGGTTGCCTGACGAGTTAATGCATCCAAAATAAATAATATTTTAGCTGAAGATATGGCTTCCTTATTTATGATTTCATAATTTTAAAAATTTGTAGTGTTTTTCTTGACGGAAAACATTTGTGTAGTGGGCAGGAAGTATCCTATTTGACAGAATACTTGAGATTCAGAATTTTTTGTTTGTTTGCTTATGAGAGGAACTCATGTTCTTTGTAGAAAACTTGGAAACTATATAAAAGTATAAAGAACAACAAAGTCAGCAAAATTCTAACAATCTCATTGTTAAAATTTGGTATATTTCATTTGTCTCCCTTCTCTTTCTCTCCCCACTCCTTTCACTGTTCTCTCTTTTCTTTTTGTTTCTAATGGAGGTTATATGGGGGTTTATATTTTATTTTATATTTCACTCCCCCACCACATTACATCAAGGGTATTTCCACAAGGAATTAACATTATTCTAAAACATTATTTAAAATATTACATATGGACCATCATTTATTTCATTATCTCCTATTGGATATCAAAAGATTTTCCTCCCTAAAATAGAATATTTGATTAGATGTGATAATTCCTTTGGAACAATATATTCTTATCTTGAGACATTATTTTATGGAAAAAGGTGGTTCATTTTTTTCCACAGTAAATAGCAAAATTTAAAATCTTTATACTGACATTTTCACAAGCTTCCTGTCATATCCAGGGCAAACACAGAAAACAAGTGTGAAAGAGTGGTAAACATATTCAAAAAAATACTCTTGGAAGGTTAAAGTAAAGTGTAAGTGATGTTTAATGCTAATTTCTTAGCTATAAATATTGATAAGTATTTTTTGTTATTCTTGTTGCCTCAGTTGACTGCATGTTTGCCTCAATTTACTACAGATTTCTGGCAAAGACGCTTAATTTTTTGATTGAAGTCAGTCATGAGCTTCCCAGGCGCCATCTCTTGGCTTTGTGGTTTTCGTGAAATCCAGGTCAGGTCCACGGAGCAGTTCACATGACTGGGTGCCAGCGGATAGAACCGAAGTAAAATATCCTGTTCTGGAAAAATAAACCGCCCAAAGGACCTACATGTCTCTTCTTATTTCTTTTTATTTCTAAATTAAAAACTAAAATTGAAACAAGAAGCAGCATTTTCAATTTAGAATCAAAACAATCCAGACTTCTAGAAACAAGTAATTAAATTACCTAGGTTCAGAGTGCAGTCAAGTGTGTGATTGTATTTTTATTGTGTTACTAATATGCTACTATTTCTATTTTTTCTTCTTCCAAGCAAATCTGAGCGCTTTGGAACTAACAGCAAGTAGACGTCTTTTTGTTTTATCACCATCATCAGCATTCTGTGAGAGACTGTTAGCCTGTCTTTGATAGAAATGGGACTAGATGTAAAAGTATTCTCACTGTGAGACTTAGGTAATAACAAGATATTATCATTAATATATGATAATGGCCTGGGCTTTATGCTTCAGTTTGTTTAGTCCTCTCAACAGCCCTGGGAAGATCTGTTCTAAAGATGAGGAGTCTGAGGCTAACAGAATTTAAGTAAGTTTCCAAGGTCATGCAGCAAGTGGTCGAGCAGGACTGGAGCCCAGGCTGTCTCTTTCAAACTACATGTGTGTAACCACTAGGCATATCATCCCAGATGAAAGAGCTATTTTCTCTTTCTCTGGACTCCTGTGGCTTTGTTTGCGCCATGCGTATCTCACACAGTCTTAAGTTTGCACCTATTTGGTTCATTTTTATCTTCCTACTAAATTCTAGGCTGTAGGGGATCAGGGATTGAAAAAACTGAGAATTCTTAAATTGTGTCACTCAATAAAATACACCCTGTCTGCAAGCTACACAATACCTTCTAATAGGAAACTAATAAACACTTATGTCTTAACATGTCTACGGGCTGAGCTCTGGCTAGATCCCAGGGGTAAATGGACACATACGTTGGGTGTAAGCACAACTGGAAAGGTGAAGACTTTTGAAATCTTCGTGGGGAAGGAGCTCACCTTTATCGAATGCCTACTCCTCCATACATTGTTTTATGTACCTTGTCTCCTTCAGTTCTAATCAATCTGTCAGAATCTTACAGATCAGGGCACTGAGACTCAGAGATACTAAATAACCTCCTATAGTTAGTAAGCAGCAAAGCCAGAATTGATCTTCATGTGTGTTGTATTCCATAGCCTACATTTTTTTCAAACCTTTTTATTCCATCAGAGCAATAGATCTATTTTGTTAAAAAAATTAAATAGTATACTTTTAGTAAACTTCCTGAGTCTGTTCTAGAGTTAAGTCTTACTGCTATATTGGGGCGAAAGTTAGAGGAAGAAATAAGTGGAACATTAATATCTAAAGCTAACTATAATGGCTGATGTATCTTTGAGGAAAACTGTGAGTAGAGTTTTATTACTATCATTATATTAGATCTTAACGCAACAGAAAGGAGAAACAAGAAATTGTTCATAATGTTATTCAGATTCAATAAACACTGAGCATCAACTATGAGTTAGGAACTATGCTAGCTGTTTACGTAGCTATTAGCCACACAGAAACCCTGAGGAGAGGTATTTCCAAGTCTGTTTTATACACAAAGGCACTGAAGCTTAGAGAGTTAAGTAACTTGTCTAAATTCACAGCACTAATAGTGTAGAACTGGTATAAAAATGCAGGTCTTGACTTGGAATACAGTACTCTTCTATTGTGTCTTTTTTTAGTGCTATCTTGAGAGGATATCCATTGAAAATTTTGAAAGAAGGGACGATTTGTTTAGTGCTTTCTTTGTTTTGAATGGCAAGAAAAGTATGGTAGCAATTGCTAGATTCTATCTGTAACTGTGTTTGAAAGATCAGATCTGGAGTTTTCATACATGTAGCAAGTTTAAAAAGTTCATGAAATAGTTATATCAATTCTGCCCAAAGTGAAGTATTTGTAATGTTACTCTCCAATTGTTTGTCACTCGAATGCCTGGCTGTTTGTTATTTATGTTATGTTTATTCAGAGTCTATTTTTTAGGTAGGGGGTGTGTCAACATTCTTAATCTTTGTCAAGTCCATTGGCAGGCACATTTATAGGAGTGTTTGGTCAGTTGCTTAGGGGACAAAACCAAACAGCATATTGGTTGTGTTATGTTGGGCTTTGTGGTTTTATAGTTTAGAAAGTCCAGTCCTTGTTCAATAACATGCAACCATTTCTGTTCTAAAATTTTTCCTCTTATATGTAACCAAGGGTTTAAAAAAGTATTTAGAGGAGGCTGAAGAAATTTATATTCCAAAACAAAGAAATAATGCCATAATCTAATCAATCAGGAATTATTTTGTTTCCACAACAATTAAACATTTTTAAATGATCTTTGGATCATAGGAACGTTTTTCAGTGTGGTTTGGAGTAAAGCATGTGGACTTTAGAGTCAGATATATCCAGGTTGAAGTCTGGGCTCTGCTATTCATTTGTTAAATGAAGATAATAATACCTAATTTGCAGGGTTGTTTTGAAGAGTACACACTAAAATAAATGTATATGTAGGTACAGTGTCAGACACAAAGCAGATGGCTATTATTATTTCCCAGTACTTCCAACTCAATTCCTAAACATATAAAATATGTGACTTTTGAGAACGTTCAGTTGTTACCACTAAAAATTAGAGAATTTAGGATAGGACCTCTGATTTGAATGTGATAGTTCAAAGTCACATTGTCCCATCCTCTTCCCAGAAATTATCCCAAACAACAAGGTGAATGAGAAACAAAAATGTGCATAACCATTTTTGGTGAAACTAGGAGACTGCTAAAACCCCAGATCCCCTCAAAAAAGGAATTTCTGTCCAAAGCTGTGGTTGTTGTACAGAAGGATGTGGAAATGGACATGAGTGGAGGCAGAATGTGGCTGCTGCACTAAAAGAGGACTATTTTGAAGATGAAGGATGCATGCTGAGGTACAATGTCTGAACTCCATTTTTATAACAGACAAACTGGGTGCACCAGCAGAGGGAAGGACTCTGTCAGACCAAGTTGGGTCTTCAGCAGTGTAGGAGATGGGCTGACCACATGAAAACACAGCCCGTGGTTTCAGCAAACAGCCCGTCTCTGTTGCAGTGGAGAAGAGTGTTTGAGTTGAGAAAAGCGCCATGGCTGCTGTGTCCATTGGCTGAGGAAATGTAAGGGGCAAATAAACACACAAACAAAATCCTTTATCATATGAGAAAAAGTGCTGTTATCCTGGAATGGGTCCCTGGACCCTTCCCCGCATGAACCTCCTGCAAACAGCCAGTACAGAAAAAAAGGTACCAGTTTCAGTATGTCGATGCAAATAATCCATGATCAGTCTATAAATAAAAATCGGCGTGAGTTTATTATATGAGCCAGTTTGAGGATTATAGCCCAGGTGCGACCTTCACCAAGGGAGGAAGCACTCCGAAGAAGCAGGGTATACAGAGGGGTTGTATGCCATCTTGGAACAAGAAACAGACATTGCACAGACAAGAATATCTCTTTTACTACAGTCACAAGATGTTTTGGTAGCACAGCAGATCAGTGGTCACAAGATGAGCACAGAAGGTTGGTGGTCAGTGGTCGGTGGTCACGAGATGAGCATGGTAGGTCAGTAATTAATCCTTAGTTTTTGGGAAGAAATGCTTATCTATAAAGAAATGCTGATATGGGTAGGTGGAAGCAACATCCTTGTCTTTAAGAGCATCATTCTAGTCTTTGGGACATTGTGAATATTTAAAGCAGATGTACAATGTCTGCTCAACACACCACATCAGATCTTTCTGGAAAAACAAAGTCAGGCCAAATTAGTTTTAAACTAAATAGCTTCCTCATACCTCCAATATATCTTATTGCTTTCCATTTATTCATCAATACTATGATACAAAACAGAACCAGCCCAAGATCTTAAAAAAAAAAACCACAACAACAAAAGTGAGGAAATGAAGGGGAAACCCAAAAGCTAGGTAAGGAAAGCTTATGAGAAAAAAACAAAACAATGTGGCCATGAAAGACACAAAAACTATTATTGCACATTGTGCCATAAATTTAAAATAAAGCAAAACAAAACCTTAAAGAAATAAATGTCTCTGTGAAGGATTAGTGCAAATCAAAAATACAGGAACCCAGAAAAGAGATGGTAGTTGAAGAGTGGAGAGGCTCAAGAAAGAAATAGAGGTGAAAAATAAAACCGTCACAGAAGGTAAAGTTGGCAGGAAAATAAGAAAGAATAAACACTGCTGAAATCATAGTGAAGATCTAGAGGATAGTTGTGAAAAAAGTGAGCAAAATGAAACAAATCTAAAAAGAGTTTAAAAGATTAGAGAGAAAATGGAAGCTCTAGAAGACAGGCAAAGGAAATTAAGCATGCATATCACTGGAGTCACTAATAAAGAAAACGGAAATTATGTGACAAAATAAGTATTTAAAGATATAAATTAAGTGAACTTCCATAAATTAAAGAAGACTTGAGTTTACTTGTTGAAAAAGCATACCAAGCCCAATGGAACTTGTCCAAGAGCCATCAACATAAAAACTCATCCAAGTTAAATGGCTTCACATCAGAGATAGTGAAAGAATCCTTTGGGTGGCCAAGAAAGAAGTCACTTGTAGAAGAAAAAGATTAATGTGACCTTAAACTACTCTATAACACATTCAGTGCTAGAAGATAGTGGAGAAACAGCTACAAAATCTTCAGAGAAAATGTGTGACTCAAGAATTTTATAACCAGCAAAAATGTTGTTAAAGTACAAAAGCAATAGCAAACAATTCTGAATATGCACAACTCAGGGAATGTTGTTCCCGTGAGACTGCTTCAGGAATTTTTTTAGAAGATGAATTGTAGTCATCCAAGAGATGTCTGAAGAAACTACGGCAAAGTACTAGCCATGATCACTGGATCTGTGTGACTCTCTAAGTAGGAGTAAAACAAATATGGGGATTAGGACAGCAGAACAGACTATAATGTTAATTGTGCTGACAGTAGACAAAAATGAAACAATAGAAGGAAAGAAAATGGGAGGTAAAATAAGTGCATTTATTTCAAATGCAAATTAAAAGCAAGCTAGGGTCATGGTCTTGATGATATAAGATAAGGTTTACTTTAAGTAAAATTAACCATAAATGAGTCAAAAAGAACACTTTATAATGTTAAACAGACAAAATAACACTTTATAAAGGATTGAAACGTTCACAGTGAAGATATGAGTGAAATATATCTGTGTACCCTTCATAGAACAAAACAATATTAACAGGAGAAATAGAAGCAATTTAGGGTGAGGAACCTCAATTTTCTTCCATTGTTCATGACAGATCAAGTGGACAAAAATATGTAAATCTGTAAGACCTAGTTAGCATTATTAATAAGATGAATCTAATTGATATATAAAAGTATGTTTCCTGAAAACAGAGAATGCGTTGTCTTCTCAAGTGATCATGAAATAGTAACAAAAACCACAAGGAAAATTGTGGACTAATCACAATGTAATAAAACTAGAAATTAATAAAGAGAAAAAAATTTAAAACAATAATTCATCAAATTTAAAAATCTCACAGTCATGTCAAAGAGGAAATCAAAACTAATACTGTTAAAATCTAGAAAATAAATATAATAGAAACACAGCATATCACAATCTTCATTATGTAGATAAAATAACTCGCAAAAGAAAAAGTATAGATTCACTATTTTGAGTAGTAAATTAGGAAGTTAGAATAAAACAACAAAATCCATCTATACAAAGCAAAATGAGATAATAAACATAAAAGCAGAAATAAATGAATTAGATGAGAGATAAATAGAAGAACCTCTTCTTTGGGAAAAATAAAATATTAGCTAATGAAATAAAAAAAGTAGAGAGGGCTCAAATACATAATATAAGAAGGATAATGGAGGAAATACCTCGAAATGCTGGAAATTTAAGTATGAGAGATTTTGTTTTCTAAACCGTGGTTGAATAATTTGAGAAACTGAATTAAGTGGTTAAATTTCTAAAGGGAGATTATTTACTAAAAGACTCCAAAATATATAGAAAATAAAAATAGACAAATTAACTGTGGAGGGGGGCAAAGAAATCTATGCCCCACTCTCATCATCGTCAAAAGCAATAGACCCTGATGATTTCAGAAGGGAATTCTACCAAGCCCTTAAAACCCTGATAATGTCAATGGTATTTAAACTGTTCCAGAGAACAGGAAAAAGAAATTTAACAATTTTTTAAAATGATGGAAGCATGATATTGACATCAAAATTTCATAAAAATTGCACTTAAAAACCTTAGATCATTCATATTCTTACAAAACTATGCAAAAATCCTAAATAAAATGTTGACAAACAGAATCTAGCACACATTAAAAGAATAAAACATCTGATCAAAGGGGTTTATTTCAGGAACATAATAATGGTTCAATAAAGGGAAATTTATTAACATTACATTTCAGGAGAAAAGCACATGATTATATTCATACACTTGAAAAGGCAACAAAATTTAATGTTCATACTTGACTTAACAACAAAAAGAAAAACCTCTAACACAATTGGGGATAGATATTTTCTTAACCTCACAAAATATATCTATTTCAATTCCAAATCCAGTAGCATACTTAATGGGGAATCACTAGAAGCATTCTTGCTAATTTCAGAAACAATGATGTCCATTATCACCACTATTATTTAACATTGTTCTGGAGTACTAATCAATTCAGTTAGAAAAGAAAAAGAAATTAGAGATATAAAAGTAGGAAAACATTTGCAGCTTATATGATTATGTACCTGCAAAACTAAAAAAATCAGCTAAAAATTCCAACAAAGGGTAAACAACTTCCAAACAGCAGCGAAAGAAAAAATTAATATATGAATCAATAGCTTTTGAGGCTGGCCTGGTAGTGTAGTTGTTAAGTTCGCACACTCCACTTTGGCGACATGGACCTACGCACCCCTCATCAAGCCATGCTGTGGCGGTGTCCCATGTACAAAATAGAGGGAGATGTGCACAGTTGTTAGCTCAGCAAAAAGAGGAAGATTGGCAATGGATGTTAGTGATGGGCCAGTCTTCCTCACACACACACACACAACAATATGTAAAATGGCAGTAAGCTTAACAAGAAATGTGCCAACTTCTATATGGAAAAAAAAAAAAAAACTTTAAAAGGTTTCTAATATTCCCCAAAGAATACTTCAATAATTGGAATAATACACCATGGAAAGTCTCAGCATCTTATAAGTTTCTCCTAATTCATTCTATAAATTTATGTGACATTCACAAAAATACCTACAGGATATTTTTGGACCTAGATAGGCTGATCTGAAGTTGATATGGAAAAATATACAAGCATAAATAGCCAGGAAAATTCAGCAAAAGGAGAGGAATGATGTAGAATTAGCCCCACTAGAGATTAAAACATTTTATCAAGACAATTTGGTTCTGGGCGTGAAGGGAAATATTAATGGAAAAAAATATAGAATACATTTGTGAATTGTAGTGGCATGTAATATCAATGGGGAAAAATGGATTTTTCAGTAAATAATGATGAGCCAACAAGGTAGTCATCTGGAAAAGAAATGGATCCATACCTCATTGTTTACACCAGCAGAAACTTCTAATGCATCATATGTCAATGTAAAACATAAACTGTAAAAGTACTAGAAGACATCATGGGGGAATTCTATATAACTTCAGCATGAATAAAACTTTCCCAACTGTGATGAAAACCGGGAACCATAAGAAAAAGAGCAATAAATTTTATTACATAAAAGAAAACTTTTTCTGTGTGGTCAAAATTGCTCTAAGAGACGTCAAACTAGAGAAACTTTTGGCAACTCATGTCATAAACAAAACCTAATTTACTTAACATATAAAGAGCTTCTACAGATTGACCCAAAAAGACCAACCGCCCAATATAAAAGTGGACAAAGATTATGGATATTCATTTTACACAAAGGAAATGCAAGAGAGGTCATCCCTTGATACTGTAATATTAAGCAGCCCCTCTCTCCGTTATTTCTGTCTCAATAGCCTGCTTATTTCCATCATGGCACTTATTCCAACCTGTAGCTATTTTTTTCTCTTTGCTCATTTACTTGTTTTGTTCTCATTTCCCAAGACTGTGAATTCCCTAGGGAAAAGGATCCTGTCTGTCTCCTCAACAGTTGGTTCCCTGGCACCAAGCACAGTGCTGTCAGATATGAGGCACTTAATACATAATCTGTTCTGTTCTAGTCTGTTCTATTCCTTCTTCAGAAAAATACTTTCTAAACATTCTTCCTCATGACCTCTGCCAAACATATTCAACTTTTTTTTTATAGTAAACTTGATAGATGGATTGAGAATTATAGAATTAAAAAGAAGTTGCATAAATTCACATAGTAACTGAGCTACAATGTGAACTACCTTATTAAGCTTTTAATGGTCAGGTTCAAGCACAGGGCATGATTACTTAGTAGGGACTTAAAAATTATTTGTTGAATTAAAAAGTGTTAGAAGAAGAGTGTCTGCCAGAAGAGATCTGAAATTTTTGTCAGTTTATTCTTTGGCAGAGTGTGTGCTTCATTAATAACTTCTTTAGAGTCTTGAATTCAGTTTCAGTTGCTTTGGATTTTTTTTTCAATGAATTCATCTCTCTCTTTGACTATTGATTTAATTATCATGATGAGATTCATAGGCATCATTAGAGATAATATATGAATGACTTCAGAAGTTCTATTAATGTTCACTATTTCTCTAAATTTTTTAGGATTAAATGCCATAATTATTTTAAGAGATTTTGTAATACTTAGTATTTTTTTCTTAAATATTTATCAGACAGCCATACTAATGTTTTCCAGTTTCTCCAGACATCACACTTCTCATTTCCTTAATTATTACTTAAATGTTCATCTCTTCTAAAGTTGGTCATTCATGTATCTGTGCATTTCTATTGTGGGCATTTACTTATTAAAAATGCACACATATATATGTACAAATATTTATATTTTCACTGTTTTGCAAATTAAACTACAGATTCTTGATGATAGAGACTGCAGTACTTTATTTCCTCTATAAATTGCTATAGTGACTAAGGTAATAATTTGTATATATTGTTCAAAATTATTGTTTAAGTACTTCTGTAACTTCATCATCAAACAGCCAGGGTCACTGTCCCAGTGCTGGAGATTCACAGTGTCACAGTTACTGTCGTTGGAGCAGTTGTCATCTAGCTTGGGAGACTGAATATGCAGTTAAGTGAATGTAGCTGTCTACCACAGCATAAAAAATTATTCCAAAACTTAGTGTTGCAACACAACAAGCATTTCTTATATTATACTTCTTGTGAGTCAGGAATCCCAGCACGACCTAGCTGGGTCCTCTGACTCAGAGTCTTTCACAGATCTATAATCAAGTTACCGACTGGGTCTGTGGTCATTGCGTGGCTTGGCTGGAGAAGGGTCCACTTAGTTACTCACATAGTTGTTGGCAGGATTGAGTTCCTCATGAGCTGTTGAACTGACGGCCTCAGGTCCTTGCCATGCGGGCCTCTCTGTAGGATAATGGGGTAGCTCACGTGGGTAATTTCCATCAGAGAGTGAGAGAGGGCCCGCAAGACAGAGCCACAGTCTCTTCATAACCTAATCTCAGTAGTGACATTGCGTCACTTTTGTCCTGTTCTTTTCATTAGAAACAAGTCGTTAGGTTCAGCCCATACTCAAGGAGAGGGGATTACACAAGGGTGTGAATATCAGGTGGTGGAGATCGTTGGATGCCATTTTAGAAGATGCCTACCGCATATGGTGAATGCCACACAAACAGTTAAGACTTGTCATTAAAAGAATTCAGAGGAGTGATCTCAAAGGGTGGAGACTTTCAGGAAGGTGTTCCAAAAGAGTTGGGACCTCAGTTAAATCTTGAAGAAAAGTTTGATAAGGAAGAATCAGCCTCTTTTATAGAAAAGATACAAACAAAAGTGTAGAGGTGGACATTTTTCTAGATTACTTTGGGAACAGTGAATAGATAATATAACTTGATAGTATTTTCATATAAAATATTAATTAGCAAACCTAAATCAGATACTTATTTTCTCTTTTTGGCAAATGTTGTTTTTATCTCAATGTTGTTTGGTTGTTAATATTTTTAAGTATGAGAGAAGTGGAAATTAAAGATCAAACATATTTCTGAAATACTTTAGCATGTAACTTCAAATTCTGAGTTCTGATTTAATGACAGCTATGGGAAATGGTGTTCTATTATCTCCAAAGGCAAGAAAGTAGAGTTTTAGTTATCTAAAAAGTCATAGAAACACAAAGTTTGACTTTTTCATCTTATGCATGGTAAAAATACTAAGATTTTTTAAAGAGGCATGGCTTAATCAGAATGTACCTTACTTACTAATGCCTTTTTGAGATGGAAATTCAAATTCATTAAATCATCTTAAGTAGTGATAGGCACAAGAAAAAATTTTTTTTTGAAACTCCCAGATAGAAGTCATTCCTTGTATGATAGTAGATATTTAACCAATCAGAGTACCTAGCATAATGTCTTTAACAGTGTCATGCAAGTTACTGGCAGCAACAGCAGAGTTAGCGTGATTTATCTGTCCCAAGCATTGCACCATGCATGCTGTCCTCATTAAACTCTCACGACAACTCTGTGATGTAGGTATGATTATTATCCCCATTTTATAGATAAGGAAACTGAAAGTCATTGAGATTAAGGAAGTTGACAAAAATTAAAAACAAAACAAAAAACTAACATGTGGCAGAGCCTTGATTCTGGTCCAAATGGTTTTGGTTCCAGTGCTTGAGCTCATAATCAGAACAATAGATTGCCTCTTAGGACAAACATTTAGTAAATGAGGGCTATGTGAGCAAACAACTCCCAACCAAATGCCACTTTTCATCTAGGCTGTGTAGATTTTCTGGTGGGGTCTGGATCGGCACCAATCTAAGCATCATTAATGAGTTTGGCTGGGAACTTCACTGGACAAATCTCTCTTTCAGTGTGTCTGCTAATTGTTTTTAATGAATGCCTGTAAAACACATGTTGATTATTGCATTTTGATTTGAGTACAGATTATACAACAAAGAAACAACCCCTACCTTTTGGAGTTCAGGTTTTGAAGAGAAGGTTTGCTATAATCAGTTTTCAGGAATGTTCTTCAGAGTGAAGTAGAGAAGCATGGGAACCTGGAGCAGAGGTATTGCCTCCCTGTGGTGATAGGAGAGGACCGATCGCTGTGATACCAGAGAAATGCCACAGAATGGCTCTTGTTCCTTGTCTGTAGGTTTTGGAAAGTTTTGGATCTATGCTACAGCCTATTTGTGTCTGTGGGGACACACATGCCTTTCCTTGCAATTGCAGCCACGCATTAGTGACTTGAAGAGAGAGTGGGATGGCTCTTTTGTGCATGCTTTCCCATTACCAAGAATGGGCATGATGTGTGGGTTTGTCTTGGGTTGAAAATGCCTTTGGAGAAGACTCACACTGGAACAAAGTAATTAACTTGATTGACCTTAAAGAGACTATGGCTCCTTCCAAATCTAGGATGCTTTTAGTTACCAACTAAGCTGAATACTCTGAATCTCTTCATATTAGGAGAGGTATTTAAATTTAAAATGGATCCTTGAATTGATGATTCAGTTTCATGTTCAATATTTACAATTATACCAGATATTTCATATTTTCAATATTTCTTCTATAAAGAGAAAAAAGCAAGACAGATACACTTGTGTTTATGAATAGACACACATCCTTGCAAGAATGTGTAGAGAAAATCAAAATCAATAATAAGCAGAAGAAGAGAACCAAAATGTGACTGTGGTTGAATTTCAGTGTTACAAGTCTGAAGAGCGTTTTATTTCATTCAGTCAAAAGGAGTTCTTAGTATATTCAAGGAAGACTAACAGTAGGAAGATGATATTGCCAAGAGTCATGCACTTAAGAGAAAGATGAAGGCTTGAAGTGAGAGGATTGAAAAAGGATACCATCTCCAGACAATGACTGTTGTGATTAGATTCTAAATAATTGAAATATTTCACTTCACAACATTAACTGGTAATGTCTGAAATCAATGCTTTCCTTATTATCTTGCCTAATGCTGAGAAATATTTTTGTGCCTTTTTCCAGTGACCATTATAAACCAGTTAAGAATCACACGCAGCCAAAAATTATGACCACAACCTCAAGCTTGTATGTGATCAAGTGAAATAGCTCCCTTTCTTCTTAAATTTTAAGTACAATAATTTGAAAATTTTGAAGAAAGAAATAAGTACTCCTTATTCCACCTATTCCAAACATCAAGTTTTACTATGGTGAGACCTTTCAGAATTTGTCCTTATGCATATCTGTCTTTGTAGATAGTTGCAATCAAAGCATATATACAATTCTATGTTTTTATTTAATGTTATATGATAAACATTTACTCGTGTTTCTGTGTGGAACAATAGCTTAATTGCTGCCTAATATTATTTAGAGAATCATATGTTTTTAATCACTTCTCTGTTTTGACCTTATTTATTGATATCCTAATAAGGCCAATGTCTTTTTATATTCAATGAATTATAACAGAGAGGGAAAGGACTTTATCACAAGATTCCTTTAAAACTTATCATACATATAAAACACATAACTACGGGAAATTGCGCAAAAGTGGTAACCAGTTATAATCTTACAAACAGTACAATTATCCCAGGTTTATTATGACACTGATTTGAGTGCTAATCTTAAAAAAACTCATTTCCTTTCTTACAAGATGCTTCAGATTTGCTGCAGTTTACATCTCTTTCACTAAAATTAAATATGAGCATTTCCTCCTGGTCTTGTTTCCTTGTTATCCTTCTTTTAATGAATTTTCCTTTCATGTAGTGATTTATTTTTTTTTTTGTATAAATTGGAATGATCTCTTCAGATCATATAGATTTTAATCTATTTTAATTGATGACATAAATGTTGCCAAATCTGGCTTTATATTTTTTTAGATTCTAATTTTAAGTGATTTTTATGTATTCATATTTATCAGTATTTTCCCCTATGATTTCTTCTATCACTTTGAAAAGGAGAGTATAATTCTTCTGTATATCTGATGTACACTCTAATTTAGTTTCAGTTAATTATAATGGTTATATTGAACGATTTAATCCTTTTTGGAACTTATTTTACTATGTACTGTAAATATGAATTAAAGTTAAATATTTAAAAAAATAAATAATCCTATTGTATGCACCTTGTCTTCAGATGCTAGTTTGTATATAGATAGTTAATTCTTTTCCAGTTATTACATATTTCTTTGTATACCAGCACTTCTGTCCTCTTAGTTATTGACGCTTGTGATGTCCTTTATTGTCTTCTTTGTCAGTTTTCATTGATATAATTGCCCATGTGCTGTTCAAAATAAATTTTAAGAATATCGTTGCTAAGTATTCTAAAACACACAAGCAAACAAAAATTCTTTTTGAGATTTTTTAATGTATTAAAGCCATAATTTAACTTGCCAGAATACATATATTTTAATATTTACCTTGCTTTTATATATCCATGGTCTTTTTTCCTTTAAAAAAATCTTTTGTGCTTTTCAATAAGGAGTACAACTTAATTCAATGTCGTGGTAAACCTGGAACATTCATACTGTTGCTGGGATCATAAATGAATGATTCTTCCTTCAACCTTCCTAAATCTGGCTTGTGTGTGTCTCTTGCCCATTGGAGGCACCATCTGGCAACAGCCACGAAACACGAATTGTATGATTTGGGTGAATCCCCATGCTAGTTAAGTGCTCTGATATTTGCATTTAAAACTGGCATTGCACAAAATAAAGATGGATGGTAAAATTCACACTAATAGTTTAAGCCAGACTTCAGAGGGTTGCAGGGAGGAAGAGAAGATCTGCCTGGCATGGCGCCTTTGAGGGAGCACCCTTGGGCACTGATACCTGTGGGCCAAGTGCAGACCCACTCTGGCCCTGAGGTTCTGCCTCAGGATGCAGGCTGTGTTTGGCCTTTGGCTAGACGGGCGGCAGGGCTCTTCACCTGCCAGGTGCAGGACCAAAGTGCTGTGTCCTGGCCAGGAGCAGGGTCTGGTGAAGTTGAGCCAGACATCTCCTCTTTTCGTGGCCCCGCCATCCCAACCCTTGGCAGACAGGCGACCTCCAGAGATCTTTAAATCTTGGCTCTGGGACGTACTTGGTACCTTGATTGGGAGCGTGTGAAAGGCTCCTCCTGGCTGAGACGTGGCCTCTGGGCTCTGCCAGCACTCTCATCCCATCTCTACCCTCACGTGGTAGAGTAGAAAGCTGAGCAGATGGTAGATGGTGACAGCTGGCAGAAGCAGGGATGGGGCTGCTGGGTGGGACTTTGGCTATGGGGGTAGGAAACAGGTGGCTAGGAACTTGCCCCCAGAAGGTGGTGGGAGGCGGGACCACGAATGAGCCAAGGCTACAAGCTAGGAGCACAAGTTCTATCTTCCCATTCCCACACAAATTCAAAGATAAAATTATGTCAAGACAATGACTGCAAAGCATTCAACTCCAAACTGGGGGCCCTTTTGAGAGCAGGGCCTTGTAGAACTCCACTGGTCCTAAGTCCATGCAGCCAGCTCTTTAATTTGTAAAACACACCTGGATATTTCTGACTCTTGTTATACTCAAGACCCCTCTCTAATGTATTTGCTTGCTTACGCTTTCTCCTGCCAGTTTGAACTAAACTTAAGGATATAGCGCCTGTTCGTTGAATGAATAAATGCAACTAGTTAGGGAAAACCATTCATATATTATCACATATATACAGACACATAAAAGCTTCTATCATATTTTTAGCAATGTCTCTGATTCCCATATTTTTGCAAATAAAGTGTTTACTTCATAAATATGGTTTTTGGATCACTGAATTCTATTTTCTCTGAAAACATAATCAAAAGATAGCATACATTTGTTTAGTTGTGGGAATAATCAGGGCTGAAGTTGTCTATTTTCCTAATGTGGAAATTTCAACAATATTAATGATTCTTTTCTAAGGACTTGCAACATATCTTTTTCTTCTTCAACAACATTTTACCTCTCCTTTTAAATTTTTTCTTTTCTTTATCCCTAACTGATGTCTAGATTTATTTGGAAGACCATTAATGCTAAAGAATTGTCTAAGAGAACAGTTGAAACTTTGAAATGAATTCTAATATTTTTATCTTAAAATTTAAAACACTTTTCCATATAAGAATATAATTATTTAAATTTAAAAATATTCTTGTACATAATATTAATTTTCGTTTTGTTTTCTTTTAGAGTGCCTTAATCAGATTGGAAAGCTTGTTAATTAAATTTTATTAAATAGCATGACTTAAAATATTATATGTTTTCTTATCTCTCTGAGTATACCTCATCAATGCATAGATATACTGATGTTAAAATGCCATTTTATATTTAGGATTACAGGTAAAACTGAGAGTCTGAAATTTATTGGCCATTAAAAATTCTATGGCTGTTTTTGCAAGAGTATTTGCTGCAGCCCTGGCCAAAGTCCAGTCTAAGCAATAACATCCTACTCAGTATACTTCAATGTCCTGCGTCAATTATTATGGCATTCTTCTTCTTTTGTTCTAAACAGCTGTGCAGCATTACTGAATTCAGGTTCACAATTTTTTCTATATCCTGTTCAGTCCAAGTGAAATGACCCTTGCATTGTACATGTATTATCTGCAATTTTGTTAAGTGCGTATGCTTAAGGTTATCATACAACTCATTGTTAAATGAATAATCTCTTTGGATGGTGGAGCAGAATGCTGTTTAATCAATATTAGATAACATGCTATGTATGAATTCATCATTGACCCGGATTTTATAAAACATACTAAATACATCACTTCATGTCAAAACAATCATTAAGGGACTTTAAGTGGTCTGGAAAATTACCTGTTCTAATGTGAGTAGGAATGTACTCAATTAAATGAATACTGAAATGTACTTGGCATTAGCTCAGCTCAAAGTCAGGAAACAGTTCTGTTTTTGTGGATTAGATGCAGATCATTTAAAAATGGTGCTGGACAGCAACATTATAATTGAATGAGGATAGAGAAATCTAGAAAGAGCATATTATAGATTAAATTGAAAACAGTAAAAGTAAATATAGTTATTAATCTGATTTTCTGTAGCATCCCAAAGCAGGGGCCGTAATTGATTAATTTTCATTTAGACAACTTTAATGCCTTAAATATGTATATTTATACTAGCAGCTTTACACATAGAAGACATTATAATTGATATGTGTTAAATTAATTGAGAGTAGAATTTTTAGAAGGTGGAACATGTTAAGATTCAGCTCAGAGAAGGGATTTTGAGCAGGCCCATGTCCCAAAGCCTGGAATTTCTTCGCTCTAATGTCACCTTCTGTTAATCTGGTGTTCTGTTAAAGTCCCAACTCATGCTTTGTCTCCTCATTGATGCCTTCACTGTATATTTCCCTAGAGCTCAGACATCTCTCTATTCTCTCTGGATACTGAGAAAATTTGCTGTCTCTCTGCATTAGTATCACTTGGCCTTTCTCAGATGCTAGATTAGACTTTTTATCTTTTCATAGGTTGCTATTTTTTAAGTTTTCAACTATATTTAAATTCCTTTATGGCAGGTCCTGTGATTTATGTATTTCTTTGATTCTTCTGTAATGCTTTGCAAATATTGACTAGTTTATGATGCAGCATAGGGGTTCTCATTTTAACTTGTCACATATTTATGTGTAACTATAAATATAAAGCCAAGAACTATATATTTTTTTAAAGAAATTGTGAAAACTGTTATCGTGCACAGGCAGTGTTTAGACCCCAACAAGCAGCAGTAAGTATTCCTCTTATTATCAAGGAACTACTTTAAATAAAGAAAAACTGTAAGGAGCAGAAATCTGTTGGTGGAAAGGAAAAAGGAAGTGAGAAACTGGATATCGATCTTGCCAAGTGAAGCAGTGAAAGAAAATGTTACATTGTGAACTTCTTTCCATTATTTTCCCAAATGCAATCCAGCAACTTAGATTAAGAGAACAATGGCTGAGATGCTGGAAATAAATCCAACCCATCTGATAAATCCCTAGGAAACAGGAAAAAACAAAATTAATGAAAAGAGGAAAGACTGTGTTAGAGTTTCAGACACTATTTTTTTTTAATCACACATGGTCTTCTGAAGCATGACATATTTCTTATATTTGTAATAATACATGTTACTTTAATATTTCTTTTGTTTTGTAAGATAAGCTGTATGTGGAAAATTGTGTCCGTTGATTCTCTGCACCATAACTTGATTAAAGAAAAGAACAAACCATTTTGGTTACCAGAGCCCTGAAGACGTTCTTAGTTGACCAATCAGTGTCATATTGATCATATAACATGATCTTTAGCTTTAGCATGGAGGCGCCACGGTGTAATGAAAAGAGCAATAAATAAAGGATCTGAAGGCCTGGGTTTAACCTTTCTCCTTTTTATTGTTTTTCTCTCACTTCTTCCCATCTTTGAACATTTATTGAGAATCTACTATAGGTACACTGAAACAGTTCGTCTTGTGCTGACAGTCAAGTGAGGGAGATATAAAAGCAGTGGCAATCACAGTATCGTGTGGCAGATGCCATCATGTCATGGGCACATGGCATTGTGGTACCCTTCAAAGGGGCTGGGCTGCTTTGGCTTATCACCTACCCTTCAGTTGTTTATGTAATTATATCTGTTCTACCTTCTTCCTGAGGTTGTCTTGAGGCTCAGAGGGAGTCACTATATATTACAGAGTATTGTGAATTGTAAAAGTACTTGCAAATATAGATGGCTACAGGTCATAAGAGTAATTTGATAGAATACAGGAATATCTTGTAAACTTGGCATACAGAATTTTAAAAGAAATTAGCATTAATAAAGAAATTATTTGTCTTGTTTAATTTGAAATCCTAAATTTTCATCTCCTTTTTGAAATCTCCCTTGGTTCTTTTTGAAAAAAAATTCTCTATGTTAATTAGTGCTCTCATACTACCTTCTCCATACTTCTATTTCTGCACTTACTGCATTGAACTGTAATTATATATTTACAGTTTTATCTTCTCCACTAGACCATCGGGTCTTGGAGGGAAAGGTTCATGTTTGTTCATCTTTATGTACCAGAGGCAACCACATATAGTAGGTGCTCAATATATGTTTGTTAAATAGATCTGAGAAGGAGTTTTCCAGAGAGGTTTCTTTGTGTGTTTGATTATAGTATCTACGAGGCAGGAGGGATAATTTTCTTTGGGGTGTTAATGTCCAGTCATGCGACAATAGAGAATTCTGGATGCTGTGTGCATCAAATTAGGCACTCTGAACATGGCCTATCCTGCTCATGGTCCAGAGGGAAGGAGGAGAGTTAGTAGTGATATAATCATTGACAGAATGGAAATTTTGGAGAAGAGGAAATGTTAGTGAGCTGTGCAGGTTGCTCAGTGAAGAAAATGTTATCAGATATCTTAACTTCTTTCTTCACCACCAAAGTTTTTCAATTTTATCTTCTCTGGACCTCAGGTTTTCTTGTCTGTAGATAAGGGGATTGAACCAAATGATCTTTAATGCCCCTTCTAGCTCGAAGATTCTATTTGGAGATTGATGATTGTTTTAATATTTTTTGGTAGGTTTTCTTTGTAAACAACTCGGTAAAATTAAGTGAATAAAGTGGAGATGATTTCTGCATTCTGTTAAATGTTATGCACCTTCATTCTTCCCATGTCTTTATTGTATAAACAGTATCAAAACAACATTAAAGAAAATGGAGAAAAGACAAAGCATTCAAGAAGATAGGACTTGAATAAGGCTTCATAGAACGAGAGGTGTATTGGCAGACGAAAGACAATGGGGATGGCCAAGGGAGTGGCAAGGAAGCGCAGTAGCTTCATGCTAAGTGGTGTTGAAGAAGTTAGGAGATTGGATTAATAGAAGAGAGGGCCTGGAATGCCCTGGAGAGTTCCCACTTAATTCCATAAGCATTAGAGGACCGTGTTCAGGCAGGAAGAGAGGACAAAGTTGTACCTGCTGAATGTCATCAAAGGCTTGGCAGGGGATGAAACCAACGGAGGCAAAAAGGAAGAGAAGAGGAAATTGCTCATGACACAACTGGCACAGGGCTCTATTAAGTGAAGAGAAAGACTGGAATGGAAGCAAGTTCGGAAAGGGAGGAGGGCTAATTTTGCCAAATGGTCATATAATTCAATTCAAAAAAGTTGGAAAGGATGCTTACAGCTGAAAGGATATGGCAGCTCAGCAAGCCTTTACCTCTCCTGAGTATTTCTCATAGCTGATAAAAGATTTATCTCAGTTGTCCAGTGTGGTTTGCAAAAATGTTTATTAATGAGCTTCAGGAGAGATTTCCTATCTTTGTTGAAAACAGGTGGATATTTGAGTCGCTGGATAACTAAATGAAGGCTAATCAATCCTCTTCTTTTAATAGCATCTCTTGATCTCCACTCTTGAAGAACAGGCATAGATCCAGGGCTATTTTTTAAATTATTATTATAGAGAATATTCTTGCATGTCTTCACTTTTTATTCTTATGTAATTGCTGTTTTTCTAGTATTCTTTGTATTCCTTTTCTCCTTCTTGGGTTTTGAATTTTAGAATTACTTCAGTATCATGCCATGTAGGAATATAGAAGCTTGGCCTGACAATGCTGCTGACAATATATATATTAGGCTATAACTGCCGGGCGTATCATTTGCTGTTTTGCATTCCTTTGTAAAGTATGCCTTTGTTTAGTCTTGAGGGAGTAGTCTTTTCGGATTTTCCATATTCTCGGGGCATGACTTTTACACAGCTAATGACTGTTCTGCTTTGTATGGAATGCAAATGTTTTCATTTCCACACGGTTTCTCCAGTTGCCTCTCTATTCCTTTTGCATCCTGCTAGGTGTCTAATTTGTGGTGAAGGATGGAGGCATTTTTTCATGTAATTTCTGAGAAAAATTACATGGGTTATGGCAGGCAAATGTGCTTCGTTTCCAATTTACCTCATTATTTCTAAAATCCTACAGTCTGTTTTTGTATCACATTTAGCACATTATGGAAGGCCTGGCTAATTAATTATTATCCTTTGGAGTCATTAAATCCTTTTCTAGCAGTGTGCTTTTGAAGCTAGAAAATGTTTTGTAAAAGCTGAATGTTAAGTATCTTTATAATTTTGTATTGTAGTTGCATGTTACAGTTTTGAATGCAGTCTATATCTTCGTTAGATAAAATAGAAAACTTTTCATCCACTCTGGGAATTTAAGATTATATGTCTGTGCACATGATACTCAGACGAATTTTAAGAGTATTACTTAAATATATGGATGTTTTGTAAGGAAAGTGATTGATACCCATAAAGGCCACTTTCCACTTATGTATTTTAAAAGTTGATTTTTTTAAGGGAATGATCTTTGTGGATTAAAATGTTTACTATAGACATCCTGTATCCTACCAAAAAAAAAATTATTGCCAACTCAATCCAAACTGGTATCTGGACTCCTTGTCACCTTACCGAGGTCCTGGATTTCCAGGGAATGCAGTGGCCCCCTCCTGTTCCCATTTGTGCAGTACAAGAGGGCAGTCATGGGGTGGCAAGAACCCCAAAGGTAATTATGTTGGTCAAAGCCAGCTCAGGAGAATTGTGATGGCGATGGACAGCAACCCCAGCCACGGGGGAGGAAGTGATAGGGACTGTCTACTGAACTTTTAACGTCCTCATATCTGTGCTTCTGCAAGTTCTTAAAAACTCTGTGGAACAGGCAGTGAAAGTCATTTGTCTTCTTTTTGTTTGGTATTAAACTTTTTATTTTAAACTAATTTGGACTTCCAGAAAAGTTGCAGACAAATTTACAATTTATAGTTGAGAAAACAGAATTATAGGATGAATAAGTGATTTACTTAGAGTCCAACAATGAAGTAGGTGCTCAATAAGTGTTCAATAACCAGGGAGAGCAAAAAGGGACTGAAACTGGGGTCTCCTGACTCTTTGTCCTGTGACTTTTTAATTTTTTTTTTCGGTGAGGAACATTAGCCCTGAGCTAACATCCGTTGCCAATTTTCCTCTTTTTGCTGAGGAACATTGGCCCTTGGCAAACATTCTTGCCCTTCTTCCTCTACTTTTTTATGTGTGGGACACCGCCACAGCATGGCTTGATAAGCGGTGCATAGGTTCGCCTCCGGGATCCGGGCCTGGGAACCCCAGGCCGCTGAAGTGGGGTGTGCAAACTTAACCACTACGCTACCAGCAGCCCCCGTCCTGTGACATTTTTGACTATCCTTTTCCATTTCCCAAGGCTGAAAGTCCCCTCTTTCAGGTATGCATAATTTACAGCAAATTATAAGTTATTCTTTGGTAGCTATAAATTGAGAAACAGTCTTTGTTGTTTTTGTGACTATTTCTTATTAATAAATAACCATGTAGTGCACAGTGAAAAGTGCAAACACAATACATTAAAATCTTTAATGCTATTGATTACTGTTTATTGACCTATGTCATTTTTATCTTCACAGAAATTGGCCCAGTGACAATTACTACAGATCCCAAGAAATTTCAGTATGAACTCAGAGAACTATATGTTCAGGTGAGTGCTTACTTTCAATTTTATTTCTTTTAGGTGAAAGGAAAATCATGAACTTTTGGCTGATTTTCCTTATTTTTAAATCTGAAAGAAGTAATTATTGTTTTTTTTTAATTCTAATGCCACTTATTTTTCTCACTTGAGTCTTGAACAAACTGAACAATAGATATGGGAGTGGGACAGATTGAGTTCAAAATGTCACCTTCATTTATGCATTGTTTATGTCTGCTTTCATGGAGAATTGAGTAGTTGTGACAGACTGTTTGGCTCACATAGCTTGAGATATTTGCTATATGACCCTTTACAAAAAAAGTTTACTGACCCCTGCTCTAGATGAGTTTCTTCACTGAGAATTATAAGGAACAGTTAATTCTTCCCCACAACAGTAATGGTATAATTAAGGTAATTTTGATATTCTATGCTGTAAGTCAACTTTATAAAATTTTTGACTGTAAGGGTAATTTGGTTGTTAGATAAGATGAATAACATTGGTTTGAATGTTATTCTGAAAGCAGGACTTGGAGATAGGGTTGATAAGCACCTTCTCATTGGTGCTGCTTTGATATCATTATTCCCAAATCCATTCATTAAAAAAACCTTGTTATTTTGAGGCTGTTTCACTCTACTGTCCTCTATGGATGGTCTCTGTAGCAGTTGTCTGCAGACATTTTGGTCACTCCCCATCACTCATCTAAGCTATTGGTACCTGGATGGCTACCTTTCCTTCAGGGCTGCCATCATTGCACGGGACTTCAACATTTATGGGAATAACCTGTCAGAACCTTCTCCCCTCAGTTATTTGACCTGCTAGTCATCTTCAGTGACCTTTTCTTTACTCCATCTTGGTCTACTATTCCCACACACACCCTTTGGGCCCTATCATCACCCCAATCTGTTCCATCTCTCAAGTCAATAACTCAAGTATCTTAATCTCCAACAACCCCCATCTGTCCACCAAGCTTGGTAGTGTAGTTCCTTACATTACAGCTGCTCATTCACCCTCATCAAGCGCTCTAGTCCATTGACTCCTATCCTGTCTTCCAGGCCCTCAGATCTCTCCTTTTTTCACTTTCCTCCAATCTAGCCCAGAGTCTTATCATCTCAAAAACACTCCTTTTTCTTTCTTGTCCATTGCTTTTCTGTTCAAAAGGCAAAACCTCATTCCTGAATGACCCCGATTATATGCATTCTTCATGCCTGTCCACTAGTGGCCAAGTGCTGTTGATGTCTCACAACGTGGAAGGTTGATTCCACTGTAAATACATAACCACATTTCTCCACTGGACTCTTAATCCTCCCATGATCCTGCTATGTTTCTTTGGTCAATTAAATCTCCCATTCTTCCCAAAGACAATTGCAAATCTTATCTACTCTTCTTAAACCTCCATCCCATCACCCTTTTATTACTGGCTATTTCAGCAAATGATCTACTCTGAGCAAGTGACCTCACTTACCTTTTCACACACAGGCACATACAAATGGAAGCACTCTGCTTCTTCATACCTAGCATATAATTCAGTACCCATCTTATCCTCATTCTCTATTTAATCTCAACTCCTTGGCTTTCTTGGGATCTTAACACCATCAAACTGTCTCTCTCAACTGCTTAAGAGTTCCTACTTACTTTTAAATATGTTTAAGTCTCTATTTTTCTGAAATTCTCTTACAAATAACAATTTTTATCTTTCTCACTTCCTTCAATGCCAAGAGAGTTGTCTGTATTCACTGCCATCATTTCCTCTCCCCCTTCCCCCCATTCACTTCCCAGTCTATTTCAATCTACTTCCCCCAGCCCACTCCATCAAAGTAGCTCTAGCTAGTGAACCATGAGCTCTTTTTTGCTAAATGCAGTGGAAACATTTCATTCATCAGCATATTAGGTGGCCCTCTTTGTAATTGTTGACAATATTGGCCTCTCCCTCCTTCTTGAGACGTTCTCTTCCCTTACCTACTCTCTCATTTTTCTTCCCACTTTTCCTCAGTTTCCTAGGCAGCTTATTTCCCTCTTCTTGGTCATTAAATGTTGAGGTCCCTGAAGGTTTTGGAACTGGCCCCAATTTTTTCCCATTTTATAACCTCTTTTTAGGCAAAATCATCTATACCCCACATAAATATGTTTCTAGCTTAGATCTCCCCTCTGAGAAACAGACCCTTAAGTCAGTCTCTTGGATGTTACAATGGCCCTTAAAAGTGAAATTCACAAACGTTCCCTTTCTGCTGCCCCAAACTTAGTCCTAAATCCTTGTTCTTTGTCCTCTGTTTGTTATCTATGTGAATGACACTACAATATTCTGGTTATATTACCAAAAATCTTGGTCATCCTTAATATACCCCTCTCTTTCCCCCAACACTCAAACCATCAAGTCTTGGTTTTTAACTTTCTAGATATTTTTTTTTTGGGGGAAGACCAGCCCTGAGCTAACATCTGTTGCCAATCCTCCCCTTTTTGCTGAGGAAGACTGGCCCTGAGCTAACGTCTGTGCCCATCTTCCTCCACTTTATATGGGACGCCACCACGGCATGGCTGACAGGCAGTGCATCGGCAGGCGCCCGGGATCCGAACTCGCGAACCCCGGGCCGCCAAGCGCGAACTAAACCGCTGAGCCACCGGGCAGCCCCCTAGATTTTTTTTTTATATTAATTGATTTATCTCCGTTTCTACTGGTACCACCCTAGTCCCAGTTTCCCTATCTTTAGTCTAAACTAATGCAAAAAAACTTCTAAGTGATTTTCCTGCATTTACTCTTGCTTTTATTTTCCAGGCTTTCTCTACTCTGCAGCCAAAATGATCTCGAAATACATCTGTGAACGTGTCCCCCTAAAACCGTGTCCACTCTTCTCCTACCCCTACCTCATCAGTTCTCCCCAAGTTTCTGAGTGACCTGAGACCTGTCTACCTTTCAGCCCTATCTGGTGCCACCATCTCTCTTGGGCTCTGTGCTGTGCCTTAGGGGCCTTACATAAAGCCTCCCCATATCTGTATCCTCACCTGTCTCCCATAGGGCTTTTGTACATGCTGTTCTCGTTGCGTAGAAAGTTCCTATCCTTCATCTTGCCCTCACTTCTATGCTACCTTAACTTAGTTTAACATCCTATATTTAAAGTCTCATCTTGAATGCCACTTCCTCAGAGAGTCCTGTCCTATCCTCCAGGCTTGGTCATATCTCACTGCCTCTCTCTGTCACAAAGTAGTTGGAACTTCACATTGAAGGACCATGTCTGATTTAGCTCATCATTGAACACTCTAGTAAAATGCCTGGCAGAAGGAACATGCTCACTTTTTGATGAATGAATCCAAGAATGAATGAATAAATATACCACTATGTACAAATTAACAGAGTTCAAATTAGAATTTGAAGTTTAATACTTTGATTGGTTTCACTGTTGGGTGAATGGTTTGACTTGGAATATATGGTATGGTATCTAGTATGAGCATAATTGGGACATAGGGTGAAAAACCCAAAGTTTGATATTCCAAACATGCATTTAGTCATGATTCTTTTATTGTTCATTTCTCAGTTTTTAAATTACATACTAAATTGAATTATATTTCATAATTATCTAAATAGATTTATATAGTCATCCCTTGGGTATTTCTCTCTTTTACTAAATTTCCTCTGATAATCTTTTCCACTAATAATCCTCCATTTTCTTTCTTTTATACCATGTTATTCTTTTTCAGGCATTATCTTCATACTTATTTACAATTTACTTTTCTGTCCCTCAAATTAGCAAATTCTTTGCCACTTTGGATGTCCAAATTCTCTGAAAAAATCTTTACATAAAAATTTCTACCTGTACATGGATGGTGGGAATTAGAAATTGTATTGCCCTGGTTGTTTACATTTTTGTGTTCCCCTGTTCTACCATGAGCTCCTGAGGGCAAGAGCCTGAGCTGCCATTGAGCCTCTGAACCACCTGTGGGATGAGCCAGTGTCTGCCGTTGAGTGGACATAAATAGCCGTTGACTAAAGGAATGCCATATGAGGGTAGCTTCTTCTAAAATGTATATTTAATGGTAAAAACTATATCAAATATAATTTAAACTTTACTTGATGGTACAAAAGATACTTTAAAAACCTAATCATCAGTTTTCTTACATTATAGAGATTCAGAAGAGCCAAGTCATTGAGATTTTTAGCTGATAGAATGTTAGGAAGGGATTTACTGTATTCAGTTTTTTTTTTTTCCCTGCAAGAATGCAGCTAGGCTATACTCTTGGATATCTGACCAGAATGAAAATATCTACATTCTCAATGAGACCTGGCCCTGGCGCTTCCTGATTTCCTGCCTCTCCCTTTCTTTTGTCCTGAAGAACCTTCAGGGAGTGTCCTTATCCTCCTGGCTCCCTGTGTCTCCAGAGTGAAGGATTGTGATCCCTGACTCATACTCTGTTGATTCCCTCCCAAGAGCCCTCCCCCGCTACCCTCTGGAATTGAACCTGATAGTCTATGGGGTCATATAATATCTCTGTTCAAGAAAATAATCTTTCTTTTTTTCCCCCTGGAATGAAAGCTGGTGTTCATTTCTCTGGAGATTTCCTCTGGACTGGCTGCATCTTATGGGATTTGTTTTTGCATTGTCTTGGGATCCAAGAGGATGTTTAATTAGAACAACCAGCTGGGGAAGAAATCAAATGTTTATTTTTTTCCCTTCATTCAACATTAGGCACTGTTGTAGGCACTGAGGACACCATGGAAGTGTTTTAACTGTCAAAGTTTCCAGTGAATTATTCCTTTTTAAATCAATGGCAAAAAAATTCATTACCTAAGGGTCAAATATGAAAAGACCGTAGGCTACATCATCACTTAATACCTAATCTAAAGAATATATTTTATTTTCTCTTCAATGTTTGCTTAGGAATATTTTATTGCATTATAAATCAGTCTGAAAAACTAAACTTCACGCATTTCATAAAATTTTAGTATGAGATACTAAATTTTGTTTTGTGTGTAATTTCCAGACCCTTCTTCAGTTCCCCTTCTACCATTTTTAGTAACTCCTCCAAAATCACTGATATCAAGAGCAATAAGGATTGCTGTCCTTTAAAACTAACTTGGATTTTTAAAAAAGGAAACTTTTAAAAATATTTCACATTTGTAATAGCTTTGAAAACAAGAAAAGTAAATTCAGTTTGAAGTAAATTAAATATTTGCTCATTAACATTGCAGTAGGCTCAGCTATTTTTCTTGTAGAGATATGGAATTAGCTTGAGGAAAAGCAATTTAAAATTTTCCAAGAAAAACTGAGAAAAAAGGTCATTACACTTAAATCATTAAATTTGTAACATTAATTTCATTTTCCTTTATCCTCCTTCATCTGGAATACAGAGAAGTAAGTTGAAAAGCATCTGAGCTTTCTCTCTGGGGAAAAGAAGGGAAGACAAATGACAACAAATGGTATTCAAATCACACAGAGCTTTGGGAATTAATATCCTTGTAAATATGCAGTGCAAAGTCCTGCCCTGGGTCACATTCTTTATAAGAAACTATAAAGCTTGTTGATTTTTAGAAAATGGTGTTGGCAGTGATATGCTTTCAAGTCTTTAATCCAAATGTTTTAAAGAACAAAAAGCATATTAGTCAAACATTTGAAATGTAAAAAAGGATATTTCTACAATAATGGAATTACAGTTATATTAATCCTCAAAAGTGAAAAACTTCACACATAATTTAATTTTCCTTTGTAAAGTCTTTTAATAAAATTGACCTTAAGAAAAGCAGAAATAAGAGTAAAAATATGTAGAACATCGTCACATAGCAACAAGATAGAGTAGTTACGAACAAGGGTAAGGTCCATTATTATCATTCTTCAGCACAAACAGAAGAATAAATAGACAAACTGCAGCAGGCTGAAGTTAGGGGAAAAAATGTCTTGCTGTAGTATAAGAACAGTTGATGTTAGAGATAACTGCCAGAGGAGAATATGATAAACCGTGGCCAGATAGGCAGACTGTTAAAATGAGGAAGACAAGATAATGCTAATTTTAGAAGAAGAATCTATGAGGCCAATTTGGTATACACTTTATCTAATTTCTAGTATTTTAAATCATGCTACTATGTAAAAGTGTGCTTTTTATTTCTAGATTTATAGAGAAGTCTTCTATATAAATTTAAAAAATCAAACTGATGTATAACCTAAAACAATTAACAAAGTAAAAGAAAAAAATTGACTAGAAAAAGAATACGGAGGGGATTATATGTCAGCATACGTATAGATACAATGTAGAGCTATAAAAGATGTGATTTTCATTTTTGGTATACACTTTTACAGGAGCAATAGCGTTTATTTAATTTAGGGAAGAAAACGAGATAAAGGGTCCAATACATGTAACAGCTTCAAGAACAGCAGAACCAGTGTGTGGCCCAAAGTAAGGGCTTGATCAATGTTAGCTAGTATTGCTATTATTACTACTACTACCTCTAGTGCTCCAGAGTTCTCTTAAGGGAAATAATTACCAAATATTTATACCATAAATAAGCAACAATTATGGGACATGTGGCTTGTGAAAGATTTTGCCAGTATTTTAAGTCATTCTCTCAATTCAAACCCACACAAATGTTAATATTCCATTTTATAAATGAGGATGCTCAAGCTTTGAGATATTAGGTAACATGTCTTGCTCAGGTCACCAAACTGACAAGGAGCAAGGCTGGTTCCAAAACTGGAGGTATTTCATGCCAACGCTATTTCCTTTATCACTCTGCTGCTTTCCGTCTAAATATTGTTTAAGTAACCTTATTAATCTAATCAAATTAACATGTTTATTTATATAGTTTCTCTTTGTATTTTACTTCAAAGTAGGAGAGTAGAGAATTAAAGATACATGTAGGTCTAGGCTGGTCTCATCTGCAGCTGAATGAACTTATTCCTAAAAGAGTTTTACTTCCACTTCCACATCCAATCACTTTGAATAATTGGCTCACCTAAAACTACTGAGCAGCAAATGACAAAATTATAAATTGAAAATTACTCTCTTTGCTCAGCACCTATATTTGTAGGTAGTGTTTTGATTATTTTTATTGTTAAAGTTGAAGCTTCTTGGGGCCTGAACGAAGCATCTGTTAAAACTTTAGTTTGTTGCTAGAGTTTTCTGGTATAGTAATGGATTCTCTGAGAGGCAAACAATCTTATATCCTGGGGGAGGAAAAGTTGGGGACTGAGATTCTTATCTCAGTCTGAGTGGGAATGTTGGCTCTTTTCTAGCTATCCATCCTGTTACCCTATCCAGAAGCAAATAGCTGGTTGATTTCTTAATGATCTTTTGTGTGCACTTAAAAGGACAGAGTATAAAAGGATATTTTCTCACTGTTGGATTGCTTTTTCAAAGCAGAATATATAGGCAGATAGAATTGGGTGGTTGTGGATTATGATGGGAAATTTCTTGATTTTCTTTTCAAAATCTGCATGTGTGGGAATGTTCTTAAGGGTAAATACATGACTCATTGCAGAATAAATATTGCAGTTACATGTGACAAAATAATATTTATGAAGAAAAATCCACTGGCCTATGATGCCTGGATTCACTCCATCCATGCTACTTCACCATCTAAGGGAATGCTTTATTCCTCACAATAATTACTATATCTGATTTTGTCAGTTTTTAGGTGATGGTAAGGATGGAAGTCAAAATGTTTTCCTAGGGAGAACGTTGTTCTAAAGCCAGAACTCTTAAAGAAAGCTATAAACCTCACTTTCAACAAAATGAATGTGAAGGAAATTAAAGAGTTTCTTCTCCATCGAAATTGATCAAAAGTAGTTTTCAAGAAGCTATCATTTTTATTCTTAGGCCTTGAAAAAGTCTCAACAATTGTGGAGTCTTGGTATTGGAATTGACTCTGATTATTATTTATTTAGTTACCCTATCAGATGTTTGAAGCCCTTCCAGAAACCTGTCACTACCCCAGACATGAACTAACACGTTAGTGATTTGATAGCATGGCCTTGTCACCGGATGAAACCTGGTGGCCTCCTGTGTAGCAATGTCTGAGGATCTCTGTTAGTGCTCGAGGCTGATATGGACTTTCTCTGGCAGACAATCATGTTATTGAATATTGGTTCAGTCACCAGCTAAGTCCCTCAGGTTTCCTCATATAAACTTTTCAAGCAGGCCTCCATCCTACTATATTCATGGTGATTTTTTAAAATTCTCATTTATCTACTCTGTCCATATATGTGTAGTCTCTTCCTGTGAGATGATCTAGATCTTAGTTCACTAATTTTGTTTAATGGCTACTAGATCTAAAAACAACATAAAATTTGTCTATCTCCAACTTCAGCATAAACTGTGATATTCATAATTTGTAATGATTTTGTTAGTAAAAAATGCGTTTTATTGATTTTTTTTTGCCAAGGCATAAAATAGCATAAGCAGTATAAATATATTTTTGTCACATTAAATAAAAAGAATCACAACATTATAATCTCCTTCAACTAGCCAATAGCAATGATAATACTATATGTACTGGAAAGAATGTAAAATCCACATTTGAGTATTGGAGCAGAAAGGAAGAGAGTGATTTTAGTGGGCAGGTATAGTCTGAGTAGTACAGTGGAGCGATAGAGAAGGGTCATAGCAGAGGGAAGACAGGGAGGAAAAAAGCCTGCTCAGAGGAAGTACAATTAGTCCTTGAATAAGCAAATGATGGTTGACTACAAGGGCCTCCTTAGACCCTGCCCCTGCCCTCCTCTGGCTCATTCTGTCTCAGCAAACAGAGAGCCAACTGTTAGGAGGACCCAACCAGGGGCCAGGGCAATGTCTTAATTTGATGGGAAAAGAGAAGGTCACAGTAAAAAGATAGAGAATCCTTGAAGGAGAGAGGAAGGAATTCTTTAAGTAGTAGTGAAGGGGAGGTTACAGAAGTGGAGAATGAGAATACCAAGATAACATTTTACATTATTCCATTTTTGCTTAGAGTTAACCCTGCATACTTCCACATGTCTTTTGATAATTAGAAGTTATAACATGGTATTTTTGTTATGCTTGGTAGCCCCCATGCCATTTCCCTCTTGAAAGGACCATGGTCCATTCTACTTTATGTGAATTATGAAGCTTTTGAAAGTTTTTAAAGTATGAAGGCACATCATTTTCTGGTTTATTAATCAAGATGTTGAGTGCCTGGTACATAGTATATTCTTTATGGGGTTTTTTTTTTTTTTGGTGAGGAAGATTTTCACTGAGCTAACATCTGTGCCACTCTTCCTCTATTTTGTGTGTGGGATGCCACCACAGCATGGCTTGATGAGTGGTGTGTAGGTCCGCGCCTGGGATCTGAACCCACGAACCCTGGGCCACTGAAGCAGTGTGTGAACTTAACCACTATGCCACCAGTTTGGCCCCTCTCTCTGGTTTTTGAATTGAAGTAAACTGAATTTCCTCTGAAGACTCAACATGAAAAAAGTTTCAGCGGATTGAAAGATCAGTTGCTGAAGAGTTAGACCCTAACTACTGAGAGGTGATAACCAGAAGCCTGGAAATGGTTGTAATTGTTACCTTTAATGAGTCTAGAATTGAGGTCAGCAGTTTTTTGATGCTTTGATTTGAATTCCACCTTCTTCAAGCTTGTTTGCTGATCACTGTGTAGTAAAGGGCAGCATGGTGGACTGCCTGGGATGTAACATCTTCTTTTATTTTGATTATGGAGATTTGAGGTTTGGACTCTGAAATACTCTGATGGTCTCTCAGTACATCCCTGCCATATTTTCTACAAGTATGAAGCCCAGCACATGTTATAGATGCGTTGGAACTCTGCAGTCATTCTGATTTATTTTATACTTGCTTAGATGCATCTTTAAATTAGATTCAATGTAATTTAATGCTTTCCACATGCACATTCTGTTTTCTTGGTCATAGAATCGCACAACTGTATTTTAAGAAAGAGAACTGAGGGTTGTAAACTTTTGTTCAGCTTGTGACCGAGCTTTGTTCCTAACTTTTATAGGTAAAGGGCAAATTATAAAAACAAGGCATTTCAAGCAATGCGTGTTCCAAGTGAGAGGAATACAGTTGGACTTTGAAGCTAGGTTTGGTAGGTTATATCATGTTAGAATAAGAACAAGTATTGTAATACCGATAGAAATTGTTTTGGACTCAGTCATGAGCCTACCAAAAATGTTTCATTTTTTGATTGCGTAGAGTTAGGCATACCTGGAAAACAACTGGTATAAACACTAGTTCAATGAAAGCGGAAGATGAAAATAGAAGATTTGAAGTGAGTTGACTAGAAGAGAAATAATTAGGCTTGGGCAAGTGCCTGCTCCGTGATTAGCCTGCCTGGTTCTCTGATCCTCATTTGGTGAGCATTTTCCCATTAGGTTTTGGACAGGGACCTCATTTTTCTCTGACTCTTCTCAGGGTTTGAAGGTTCAGTTTATTCTAGTGCCACTCCCACAGTGTCTCTTATTTAGAAAAAAGACAGCATGATAATCTGTGTTTTATTACTCCCTTGACTGATAGGATATCTATTCATTCTTATTTAACCTTGCTTTCCAGGAATTTGTTTGTTGAACATAATTATCACTGTAACTCTAAGGTTATGTTTTTTTTCCCCTTTAATTCCAGGAGTAACATTTACTGTGAATGGTCGTGTGTTTCTGTTTTTTCAGCACACATTTTTTCTATCTGAAGTGTTTTTGGCAACTTAGTAAATTGCAACCATCAGTAGAATTGTAAAGATAAAGTGTATATCAAAATACTGAGCAAGAATGTGCCTACTGATACAAATTAGTTCCATTTCAGAGTTCAGATAAAATGCAAAGTTAACAAAGTCAGGCGCTTATATACATTTAGGGAATTACACAGTTCAACGCGTTATGTACTTCATTTCCCTCACACCTTTCATTTTCACGTATTTGTGTTGGTTTATGTGGTTTTGGGGGATATGTTTACATAGCCATGTTTGTTTTGTTAAACCTGACTGCATGCCAGGATTGAGAGAGAGATGAGAGGTGGGGGAGTTAGTTTTATATACCACTAAGAATATCTATAGGGAGTGCTTGGTTAAAGGGCACCTTTTGGCACTTGTACTTTTGTGCTTTTAGAGGGTTTAGCTCTGGAATTATATCACTTGACATGAGATGGACTAGGTTTGAGTAAAGCTCATACTGAATACAGCAAGTGTGCCTCGACTGTGTCAAGATTACTTTGCACAATCTCATTCACCCGTTTACTCACTCTTCATTCATTTATCCATTCATTCATCAAACAACAATGGAACACATACTAAGTTCCTCAAGGAACAAAGATCTAGTGGAAGAAAACATAAATTATAATATAACTCATGAATGCAACAATAGAAAAATGAACAATATTCTGTGGGCGTCCAGAAAAATGGGAATCTTTCTTCCTCTGCTTTTACAGGGTCTCTGACAGGCTACTTGCTGCAGTAGCAGAAGTTGATCAAGGTAGTAAAATGCCTCACTGGAGTTTGTGTGAACTGTCAGGCCAGGCCAAATGGAGTTCTAATCCCTGCCCTTCTCTGACTGGTTGTGTGACCCTTGGAAAGGGATTTTCAAGATTTAGTGCTCTGTCAATAAAATGTGCTAAAATGATACCTCTGTCATCAATTGATGTAAAGAGTAAATAAC
Organism: Tapirus indicus; assembly: GCA_031878705.1. Classification (NCBI taxonomy): domain Eukaryota; kingdom Metazoa; phylum Chordata; class Mammalia; order Perissodactyla; family Tapiridae; genus Tapirus; species Tapirus indicus. Next base: position 75,025,862 of record CM062922.1, on the reverse strand, counting down.
ATAGTAGATGTGATAATACTGTCTCAGTGCTTGGCTCAGAGTAGATATCCATTGAGATAATAAAAATAGAGTGCCTTGTTACCAATAAAAGTATCAAATAATGAGACTTTTCATGGATTCAAGTTCATCATCTAAATTTCTCCATCATAGATGTTTTATGGAAAATTATTTTACTTTTGTTTTGCTTTCCATTTGGTACTCAGGTCAAAACAGAAAATGGTAAGACTTTTAAAGGACTACCTTTTTGTTTGTTCGGAAGTAAAACTTAGGACAGTTTGTTTTTATAGTTTCAGTCATAATCCCAATGCCCCAGATTTTAAAATCTGTACATATACATGTGTTTGATGCAAATCAACCTAAAGTGTCTGACTTTGTGAGGTTTATTTATAAACGTGGACATTTTAACAATGCTTGTCTCCAGTCCTATTCTGCCAAAGCTAAATTTAAAAATTAGCAGATCAGTTGATGATTTGGAAAACACTATTAACAAACCTGTGTGTTAAGTTTCTGATCTCTCTCTCTCTCTTTTTATATAAATACATAAAAACTTTGTTTATAGACTTTGTGTTTATGTAACTATAAACAAAATCAATAATTTATAGATTTTTGGAGTAGACTGTAGCTTGATTCCTGACCCTTAATAAATTAAAGCAACTTGAAATTTGTTTCTAATAACTTCTGCCAGGAAACAAAGTTTGCAGAAGACTTTTAGATCAAAGCAACAACCTTACAAGTAACAGCCTAGAATGAAGCCCACATAACTCAACCAAATGTATCATTCTAAAGCAGTGCTATCCAACAAAAGTACAATGTGAGCCACGTATGTAATTTAATTAAATTATTTATTTTGGTGAGGAAGATTAGCCCTGAGTTAACATCCTTTGCCAATCTTCCTCTTTTTGCTGAGGAAGATTGGCTCTGGGCCAACGTCTGTGCCCATCTTCCTCTACTTTATACGTGGGGCACCTGCCACAGCATAGCTTGAAAAGTGGTGCATAGGTTCGCACCTGGGATCTGAACCTGTGAACCCCGGGCCGCTGAAGTGGAGCATGCAAACTTAACCACTACACCACCAGGTCGGCTCCATCACACATATATAATTTTAAAAATAGTTGAAATTGATTTTAATAATCTATTTACCCCAATATATCCAAAATGTTATTTTTTGTTATCAATATAAAAAATTACTACTTCTTTAGTTTTTTAACTTAAATTTCAATTAATTAAAATAAAATAAAACATTCAGTTCCTCAGTTTCACTAGCTATATTTTAAGTGCTCAATAACCACATGGCTACTGTTTTAGACACTGCTATCTAAAATATTAATTTTATAGATCATTTTAACAGTTATTTATGACTTAAAATAATTAGAAAACCAAACTCAAGTATCAGATAGGGAGGTTTTATAAGGATATAACATTAAATGGTAACTTCTTTTGGGAAAAAGAAACATATTTCTTTTCAGGAACCTACATTCACAATGAGATAGACAAGTAGTTTCACTAAGATATGAATTACTAGTTAACATTTAATTTTAATTTTCATTAGCCACTAACAGCTATAAGCAGAAAGTTAATAATTTAAAGATACTGTACTATTTGTGGAAAAGAAGAGTTTTATTCCTGAGAACAACTTATAATCAATATGTAATCAGTGTGATTACAATCAAATCTGTGTCTGCAAATATGAAATTCAGGGCATAATAATCATTCTCATTGTAAAGTATACACTGATTTCCACAGCAGGAAAAAATTAACTCAGATATACAAATCACTCCTAAGAGATGTATAAGCACATCCAGTATGGGTTTCTGACATATGTGGGTCAAAATGTTTCCTTTTGATTTGACGTTCCCTGATTTTCTGGCTGCTTTGAGACTTTCTGTTAGTTCCTCCATAAAAGTCGAAGAGTTCCTTTTGGAGAATATGATATAAAAGAGTTCAAGAAATAAAAGGAATGTCTTTCACTTGCAATTATATTTGTAAAATTCTCTGTGGAGTCATAACTGTGTCAGCTCATCACACTCTTTCCTTTGGGTATTAACCAATATTGAGCATCATATATATGAGATTCAATGTTTCACAGAGGTGCTTTTTTCAAGAGAATAAGGTGGTTTCAACACTTAAAGAAAATGTTGTTGACTATATTGGTTTTATTAATATGTGGCTTTTAAAGTTTTTAAAGTGTTCTATTCAGATTTATAGGGTGAAAAAATACTTAATTAAAGGCTTAGAGATTCCATTTTGATACTTTTTTTTTTTTTTCCTGAGGACGATTCACCCTGAGCTAGCATCTGTGCCAATCTTCCTCTGTTTTGTCTGTGGGTCACCACCACAGCATGGCTGCTGATGAGTGGTGTAGGTCTGCGCCCAGGAACTGAACCTGGGCCACCAAAGCAGAGCATACCTAACTTAACCACTAGGCCATGGGGCCAGCCCCTCAATACTTTTTTTTTAAGGCTACATTCAAGTTTTAGGATAAGCTTGAAGTTAGGGAGGAATCCCAATGGAATGAATTAATTTGGAGTCACTTCCAAGGATTCTAGTGGTCTCTAGAGTCTACTCCTGGGTAATATTTAGGGATGAACTAAGGCATCCCTAGGTCCTCTTAGAGTAAATTTGAACACAAGTCAAATGGCTCAAAGACTGTCCTTCACTCAGTAACTGGACAAGGTTTATTGTCATTCTTGCCATTCCTAGCATGTATCTCCGGAGATTTCTTAGCTGTTCTGATTTTTGGCCCATAGATAGAAGACTTCTAGCCCCTTAGTACTGGGTGACAATTAGCAAAAGGCAATTAATATCTCCTTAGAGTTATACTATCATTGTGTACTTGGCCATTCAACAAATGTTTGTGGAATGGATAAATTACATCATGATTCACATTCATGTACCCAATGTCAAGTACAGTTAAGTAATGTTTTTTGTTTAAGCTTCTGAAAATACAATAGGAATCTAAATTTTTTTGAGTAGTGCAGAATATCCTTACAGATATGCAAAGTTACTGCAAGCAAAAGTTACTCCTGGGGGCTGGCCCAGTGGTGTATCAGTTAATTTCGCACACTCCGCTTTGGCAGCCCGGGGTTCGCTGGTTTGGATCCTGGGTGCGGACCTACTCACTGCTCATCAAGCCATGCTGAGGCAGCGTCTCACATAGAGCTACTAGAAGATGTACAACTATGATATACAACTATCTACTGGGGCTTTGCGGAGAAAAAAAGGAAAAAAGGAGGAAGATTGGCAACAGATGTTAGCTCAGGGCCAAGCTTCCTCAACAAAAAAAGAAAAGAAAAGAAAGAGCATGGGTATCAGACTAAAGAGCTTGGAAAAAAAAAGAGTTATTCCTATTCAACGTACTAAAATTACTAATGTGCCCAAGAGTGAGGAAGTATATCTGGCTGGAAGAAAAGAGAAAGTTTTAATGAGGAAGGCATATTATCTCAACCTTGGAAAGAAAATAGTTCAGTTTGACAAATATTTACCCAGTGATTAATATATGCCAGCAAATGCTATGAACTGAGGACTCAAGGACTCAGGAAAGCATAGTTCCTGCCATCAAAGAGCTTATAGAAAATAGGAGAATGTAGACATGTATATATTGGTAAAGAGTGTTTGATGGTGGAAATGGAGAAGTAGAAAAATTACTCGGTTGAAAATATGAAAGGCATTAAGGTATGAAGTAAGGGGCATATTCAAAGAACAAGAAGTAATCTCAGCTTAAAGGGAGCAACTTACAGAGAGGGAGCAGCAGGAGATAGAAAGCTAGAAAGATAGTTCAGTCCAACACAGTAGTTAGTGAAAGATTTTAAGTAGGAATGTAATGTGTACAGCTCTTTACTGTAGGAAAAATAAATTTGGTGGTACAAAGAGCAGAAGATTAGATGGGAGGCTATACTTGTAATAAAATTAATAATAAGAAGAGTGAATTGTAGGAAGTAAAGAGGAAGGGAGGGGACAGATTCATGAAGGAAGTAGAAGGAGTATTGTTTGACCGCTGATTAGGTCAAGGAAGAGGGAGGAGTCAAAGATTACTCAGGTTTTGAGCCTGAAAATCTAGGCAGACAGTGCTGTTAACAAAAATAGGGAAGACATGGTTGGGGGAAAATACAAAGAGTTCCATTTTGGACATATTGGATTGTAGAGACCCATAGAGCATCTAGGAGTAGATATCTAATAAACAGTTAAAAATGGAAATTTGGAGTTTAGGAAATAAGTAGAGTCTGGGGATACAAGTATACATGTTTTTGAAAGCAGTATTATCTGTCAAACTAAATGTCACAAAAGTCCACATAAATGATAGAGGATAGGAGATAAGTCCTGCAAAAATAGAAAGGACTACTAGGTCAAATTTCTAGGAATCCATAGCTGATATCTTCTCAACAGTGAAGATCAGGTTACTATAGCATCCAGCCCCTACTATTAAGAAAGTGGCATAATGGTCTCTCAATTTTAGAAGCAATTTATAACAGTTGGTGCTCTGTTCCTACTCACTTAATAAATGATACTCAAAGGCTGTAAGTTTTGAGTGGGATCCAATTCAAGAAAAGATTCTCCAGTTCATCCAGGCTACAGCGTAAACAATCCTAATGCTTGGTTCTTATGACCCTGATTAGATCTGTGGTGCTTAAGATATCTGTATCAGAATCTGAGACTGTTTGGAGCCTGAGGAAAGCTCCAGTAGGAGAATCAAATAGAATCTCCAGAGTTTAAAGATAAGACCTAATCCCTTTAATCAAGTAATTATTTTCTTTTTGAGAAAGAGCTCTTACTTATTGGAATCTGGTAGACTGTAGAACCACAAGTTCCCCCATGATCCCAAGCTGCCCTGCTTTTTTTTGATTGTTTTTCCAGACCATGAGCTCCTTAAGGACAGGATACTTTAGCTTATTCATCTTCATATGCCCAAGGCTTAGCAGGGTGTTTAGCAGTTATTAATTGCTCAAAACATATTGGTTGAAAGTCCATTCCCTTGGCTCTGTGTTAGTGACATCTATGCTAAGGAATTAATTAGACATAATATGCATATTTACCTATATAAATATTAATAATATGTTTGTATTTATAATAGAGGAAAATTTGAAGAAGTATTAATATTCAACAATAGAGAAATGGTTGGCTAAATTATGGGATGTAGAAGTATTAGAATATTATGCAATCATTAAAACCTGTGATTCTGAAGAACATTGATGACATGTAAATATAAGCAGAATATAACCTTTAATGTAAAATATATAAAACTGTAAATATAGCAATTTTATATAAATTTATATATTTCTGAAAGAAATGTGGTAAGAATTCCTATTAGGAATTCTTACAGTGAGGACTATGTTTTTATTTAGGAAAATATATTGAGCCTATTCAAGTAGAAAATAAAACACAGAGATCATGTATTAGTACAAAAAATGAAGCAGAGTGAAAAGAGTGACAAAGAGGGGTATTTATATAAGGTGGTCATGGAAGGCTTCTCTGATAGGTAACATTTGAGCAGAAACTTGGGGTATGGAAGATATAACAGTATGTCTGTTTGCTAGTGGGAATGATCCAGTAAAGAGGGAATGTTTGATGATTGAGCAGAGAGAGGGGACAGCCACAGGAGCCATGTCCTTGATTAGGCACAGGTGGGCAGTTGGCTTTAGCTCGGACCACAAACGATTCCTTCACTGTGAAGCCAGGGAATGTGGCTGCTCTTGCAAGCAGGTTAATTGGTATTGTGGCGGGAGTTTATGAAAGTTCTCTTCTAATTGCTTCTTTTTTCTCAGTACAGTAGAAACAAGGTCATCAAATGAGAGTGAGAAAGGATAAGAAAAGAGGGGACGTATGAAATAGTCATGTAAGGGAATGGGAGAGTGAATCAACATTTAATTAACTAATAAGAACAATTTCTATAATTTTGTGTATTTTGGGTGAATTTATGATTTATCTATAAGTACTGGTTTTTCCATCTCCATATCACTCTATATCTTTTCCATCTCCTCGTAACCAAAGTGGTTAATCCAGTGACAAACTGACAGAAAATAAAAGTGAAGAGAATTTGCTCGGTTCTAGAACACCTAAAGCAACTTGTCATAACTAAAATTTTGCTTTCTTTTCTGCTGATGAATTTTTTTTGCATTTTTTCTCTCTGCTCCTCAACAGGGTGGTGGTGATTGTCCAGAAATGAGTATTGGAGCTATAAAAATTGCCTTGGAAATTTCTCTTCCTGGTTCTTTCATCTATGTTTTCACTGATGCACGGTCCAAGGATTATTGGCTCACTCATGAGGTGCTGCAACTTATCCAACAGAAACAGTCCCAAGTGAGTAGGAATCAACCCCAAACTCTTCCATCTGAATACCGCTGTAAGGAATACAGCATGTGAGAGGTGCCTCTCCTCTTTGACTATACTATGTGTGGCAAATATTGATAATTATAACTATTGATCCATGTATATGTACTCTAATATGTATGTGTCATTTAATTTAAACATATTAAACAGATATGTGATAGTCATACATAGCATATGAATGCCTTGCTTTTTAATATAGGGAATAAATGATTGGGGATTAAAGTGCTTGTTACTATCTTATCCTTGTAACTGACAAAAACATAGACTTAACAAAAAAGGCCTATATTTCAAATATTACCTCTTATGTGGAATCTTGTCTGAGCCAGTTACTCATTGTATCAGTTAGCTATTGCTGCATAACAAGCTGTTCTAATTTTCAATGGCTTAAAACAATGCGTATTTATTTCTCACATGTTTGCAGGTCTCAGTTGATCTAGGCTAGGCTTGCTCATTTCAGTGTCTGAGGATAGTTTGGGTTTGATTTATCTAGGCTGATCTATAGGGTGACTTGGTTTTGCTTTGCAGGTTTCTCAGCCTCTTTCTGAGACCAGCTAGCTAGTTTAGACATGTCTTTCTTGTCGCCAAGGCAGAAACTCTAGAGATCAAGTGGACATGCACAAGGCCTCTTGAGTGTAGACTCTGAACTGGTAGAATGTTCCTTTTGCCTTGTGCTACTAATATATATAATATATTATTTAATCTTAAAACAACTTTCTTTATATTAATAAAATATTAATATATAATATATACATAATATACATATACATATACATATATTATATATTATTCTACTTGCCTAGTCGTATGTTAACACATAATAGGTGCTCAATAAATATATGTTGATTTATGACAACCCTTTAAACTGTCTTTTTTTTTTTTTTTTAATCATAGGTGGTATTTGTGCTCACTGGAGATTGTGATGACAGGAGCCATATTGGATATAAAGTCTATGAAGAAATTGCTTCTACAAGTTCTGGTCAAGTGTTCCATTTGGACAAAAAACAAGTGAATGAGGTCAGTTTAATAAAGTGGGTCTACTTTATTACTAGCTACCTTACCAAAATCAGTTAGACCAACCTAATTGTGACAAATTTGATTTCAAAAATGATTTGAACAAAAAGATCTTTTTCTCTAGGTCACAGGTCAATAAAGGCATTAAACCAACACAGAGAAGCATAGATTTAATTAGTATTAAATCTATTTCTAGATCATATTATGTTATACTGACAAATTATTTTATTTATTTATTTATTTATTTATTTATTTTTGTGAGGAAGACCAGCCCTGAGCTAACATCCGTCCAATCCTCCTCTTTTTGCCAAGGAAGACTGGCCCTGGGCTAACATCGTGCCCATCTTCCTCTACTTTATATGGGACGCCACCACGGCGTGGCTGACAGGCAGTGCATCGGCGGGCGCCCGGGATCCGAACCTGCGAACCCCGGGCTGCCAAGCGTGGACTAAACTGCTGCGCCACCGGGCGGCCCCTGACAAATTATTTTAGATTTTAGCATATGTGTATTTAAAATTCATTTAGTGGGACTTCAAAATTTTTGTAGTTCTTGTTGTTTGATAAGATCAATTTCTATTTCCGATGCACAACTTTTGGATAACTGGTAAAATGAAGCTTGGCTGTTTACTGAAGTAAAATATGAGAAAGTTAGTTATTGAACAAAATTCTAATGAGGTTGGATCTCTAAGATTCAAAGTAAAAAAAATTTAACTAACTATGTAGTTATCTAAAAACTTCTATGATAATAAAATCTATAACTTACTAAGAAAATCTTGGTATTTTCTAAAAAAGTGTTTGAGATATGTCTAATTGTCATGACTCTTTCTTCTTCCTTTTGTCACCTTGCCTTGGCCTCACTTATGATAATAAAATTTATTTACTTATTTATTTGACTCCCATTTAAGTTTCTAAAAACATGCCAGTACAAAGATAAGGTTTTATGTGGGCATAATTCACATTTGATTTATATGGTCACTGTATCTATACAAGTTCTATTAATTTCATGACAGACTTGTTTGTGTCCTGAGTGAAATGGTTCCATAGTCCTCTTATGACTTAAGAGTTCTTATTACATCATGGTGGACCTATTAGGATATTGCAAATTTCTAGAATAAACAATCTAGCAAAAATATCAACATATCGTATACAAACCTAGAAGGTTACTTTAGTCTAAAAATTTTTTTCTTGGAAGAAACCTTAGAGAGGCTTATGGTTTGAGTCCATATTGTGTCCACTGTAGTGACTCAGAAATGCCTGGGCAGGCTCTGTCAAGACAGGGGGCATCCTTAGTAGTTATTTCCATAAACATTTGCATGAGAATTTGGGAGCCTGGGAAGGAAAGGGTTTGGGAAGAGTGCAGGACTCTCTCAGGAACTGGATTTCTTCTTCCATCCCATACACTGTGCTTGACTCTAGTGAAGGAAAGGCCTCTGGTTGATGTTCTTTTTAACCTGGAATTGTGTAAGGCTCTGGGGTACAGTCAACATCATCAGCAAAGTAGGACCTAAGTGAGGAAGAGCATCATTCTCTCTTGCATCAGTGTGGACACCACCCACTTAGGGTGTTGTGAGGTTCCCAAATGGAAGTGGCAGTGGTGTTCAGTGCAGACAGGTGGAGCATTGGTGCCAGCAGAGGATGCTATGTCCAGTGGACATGGTGGTTCCCAGCAGAAGGTACTATAGAAGAGAAGAGGTGAAAAGAGACATGGCCGGTACCTAGGGCATTTGAAAGAATAGTTGTCCGAATCTGTGAGCAGTCAGGCACAACTTGGAGATTCCCAAAACAAATTGGGTGAACTTTTAGGGAGAACCATAGGATGTTATTAGGAATTGGGCCCTGGAACTAGAAAATAACATTGTGTGTCCCATAAATATAACTCCATTTATATCCATATATTCAGGGGATATTGACTTACACAAAATTGAAAATATTATTGTAGTCTTAAATGGAAAATAAGCCCTACAGAGGTACACACTTTATTAAATAAGTGGCATGATGCATAATTTTTATAGTCTTGATAATTTTTAACAATTATGACAATTACCAAATAATTTACAATAACAATTTACAAAATTTTGGTGTAAATTGCAGAAAATTTTATAGATATAGATATGTAACAGAAATTTAATCCACTGGTTTGTTAAGTGTTTCTCTCCCAGATTATCAACAGATATATGATCTTTAAATTTAGCTTAGGCAGAATAGGACTGGAAGAAAAACATTGCTAAAATTGTCCATTTTTATAAACTAGAGTTTTATGCCAACAGGGATGGGCCTAAATTTATCTGTCAATCATAGCAATCCCAACAGCCTCTTCAGTTGGTTCAAGAAAGGTCAACTCATCTACTTTGGGCCACTGAGACTCAAGGGGAATTTAGCCAGGGGTGTTTTAGAAGAGTTTTCTTCTAGATATTTTCCTGCATGGATGTGAACCCCAGATCTGATGCAGGCATCTTAATACAAGTCTGAGGATGAAACAAATACCAGGGGGAGTAAAGAGCTAAGAAAATCCAAAGTCTTTGGATTAAGTCAACACTCAAACCCATCCTACTGCTAAGCCTCCAGAGTTAAGGAAATGATCTTTTTGCTTAAGCCAGTTAGAGTTGAGTATTCAGTTATCTAAAGATAAATGCATCCTAACTAATTCTATATATCTTTGTGACATGATATCTGTAAGCCCCAGTTTCCTTGTTTGTAAAATGAGGATAATAGAATTATCCATTTCAGAAAGTTGTTTTAAGATTAAATGAGATAATGCATGTAAAATGTTGCACATGAGGCCTGGTACAAGGTAAGTGCCCAATAAATGTTAACTAGTGTTATTATAATCCTTGTGATGTTGTTAAATTACTTTTGAAGTGGGAAAATTGTGCCATTATGTTTGTTAGAAACCAGATGGCTAGTTGTTGCTGGGAAATGAATTTGAGTGGGAGAGTCCGGGAAGAGCCTGGAGAGATGGTTTTCTTTTTTCTTGTGTGTGTGAGAAAAGATATTGTGAAGGAGTTAGTGGAACTAAATAAGTCAATATGTTTCTTAAAGAAAGCCACCGAGGTAGAAGATTTTGTTAACAAAAATCAGAACGACAGTGTTAAAATTGGATTTGCAAAATTTTTAGTATATGATTTAGCCATTTCTCTTTTCTTGTTGTTCCAAATTCTCCTACTACATAAACATTATAAACTCTAGGGAAAATAGATGCTATGTGATATCTGCACTTTTAATAGACACAAGAGCTGCAGGGAGTCCACACACATACAGACTCTTTTCTTTTTACTCAAGAATAATTTTTCATCTACTGTTTCTAAAGGAAACTGTAGAGTATTATGCTTTACCCTCTTAGCCTAGTTGATCAATTTCCTAACCCAGTGGAGTATATTTTGTATCAACTTTCTCTCAAGCTAACTGGAAGTTTTTTCTTTTTTCCTGTGTTTTTTTTTCTAATAATGATTAAGTAGAAGATCTATGTATCTTTCATCTTTATTTAACATAAAAGGGAAACCAAAGTGAAGAAATTATTTGGCTGGGCATCAGTGACGTATAAATCATTGGATAGTGTTTCATCTTGGAAACACAAGTTAAGACATATCTCAAGGATGTACTTAAACAATTCACCTTTGAAGATAGAAAAGGAAGTAAACAGTCTGACTCTTCCAATTCTTTGTAAACGAGGTGATTGTCAATGGATCTAATTAATGCTTTCCTTGATATAAGAAAAGTCCAAGTTTGAAATCTCAAAGTCACCCACAGATGCTATATTCTTGTGTCAAAGAAGCTAACACAAAAGATCCATTGTTAATTGGATAATTCGCTTGTTCTGAGTTTCCCCATCCTTTCTCCCCACCTTCCCCAACTCATGTCTTCAAACATCCCCCCACCAAAGAAATAAAAACCTTTACTGGGACATCCCAGCCCTGTGGATTGTTCTTATTCCCCACTTGTATGTAATGCTGGCTAGCTGGCTATGTTATATCAGAAGGAAGTTCTATTAAAAAAAGGAATAGTTGTCAAATAATTTACATTTTTTGAAGGAGGTAAATGATGATATTTAGAAGTCCCACAATATATCTTAATGACTGTCTTATCATGTAACTTGCAGGTCTTTGGTGTAGGGTGCTTTAATTGCACTATTCCTTTTGAGTACTCAGTGTTTTCTTCCAGAGTGGTCCCTTGCTGCTCTGTTTGGCATGGGCATGCTCTTCTCGACCCTCATTCTCTATAGACATGAAAGGTGCCCACAACTCTTTCCTTTTCTCAGCAGTTGCCCTGTGATTCAGAAAATAATACCAGTATCAACTTAGAATGATTGATATGGCCATTCAACAAGAAATTTAATTTTATTTCCCTTCATTTCATTTTATTTCATTTACTTCTTACCACAGCCCGTAAGGAAGATACTACAATCATCACCCCCATTTCACAGATGAGGGAACTGAAGCATAGGGAGACAAAGCATCTTGCTGAAGGTCAAACTGCTGCTCAGTGTTTGAACATGGGGGACATATGCAGTCTGTCTCCTGCTGCTGCACCCTTAACCACTATTAAGACCTTGCCTGTGATTTCCACTTCTGTTTTCAACAGGATGCAGTTTTAACAATAAAGTGACACATCAGGGAGTCTATCACCATTCGTTTGTTCAACAACTGTTTGGGGCACTTGATGCTAGTTACCACACTAAACACTGGGAAAGCAAAGGCCAACAAGGTGCTGTCCCTGTGTACAAGTTGTTTAGAGGAGGAGAGGGGATGTAATTAGAGTACAGGTGATAATGTCTGATGGAGACAACCCCAACTCCTTAACCAGCCAGAGACTTTACTCAATGAGGACCACAGGTCTGTTGAAGACCAGAGCACACCCTCTGATCTTCAGGATCCTAACTGCTGCTTTGGCTGATGAGAGTGGACAAAGGGCATCTAATGCTAGACTCTCTGGGTTGGAATATCAGCTCCACCACTTACTAGATTCATGACCCTGGATAAGTTATTTAGCTCCTCTGTGCTTCATTGATAAGGTAGGGTAAATAGTAGTACCAACCACATAAGTTTAAGCGAATAGGTAAATTTCAATAGTATCCGACATATAATAAGCCTTTGGAAATGTTACCTGTTTGCTTTTTAGTTTTAACTTTTTTCCAAGTGACAAAACTGCAAATCCCATTCTCCTTACTGCCCTCTACTTTATAAGGGGCTGAAGAGGCACTGAAATGCCTTCTATTTTCTTTGAATAGGTGGCATGGTGATAAAATTCCAGGACATTAGGAATCTCAGATCCAAGCCCTCCTCCCTCCTTGGCAAAACTGTCTTAATGGCTGCTAAAGCCAGCATGTTCTGGAAGTTGACCATCAAGTCTCTTACAACAGCAGGGGGAGGGGAGGTCATCCCAGAGTTTTTATTCTAAGAATGATTAAATAATGATGTCATCTATTACAGAGGCAGGGTATTGTAATCATCAGGGCAGAAAACAGATGGCTCACTCAACAGGGGCAAAAGAGAACTTAATAACAATTTACCAAGTTGTGAGCAGGGCTAAGGGCAGCCAACAGGGATAGTGAAGCACCAAGAGTCCAGCAGCAATGGAGGAGAGAGCTCGGACTAGCACCCAGTGAGAGCAAGGCTGAGGGCTCATCAAAAGCTATGGCCTATGATAGGCAAACTGCAGCCCTGTAAGAATGGAGCCAGAGGAATAAATACCCAACCTCTCTTTCTTCATCCCTTCTCTTTTCCTGCTGCCTTCCATTTTCCCCAGTGGAGAAGCTGGGAGACTAAGGAGCCCTGTTAAGGCAGTCCATAAAGGTCAGTGTCCCAGGGCACAGAGCCTGATGGAGAAGGGTAGAGGATGGATCTCAGGGACAAATAGAAAATACACAGCACTAGCAGTATTGTCTAGTAGTTAAGGCTCTAGGCTCTGGGACCATGGCTCATATCCCAGCCATGTGACCTTAGACAAGTTACATAATTTTCAGTCTCAGTTTCCTCATCTGTAAAATGGGGAGAATGATAGTGCCTACTGCATAACGTTGTTGTATTTAGAGCATATCAATAAATATTAACTGCTGTTATTCAGTGATACATGTTAGTCAAAATATTCCAGAAACTTTTTTTAGGATTTTCCCTAAAATGAAAAGATTTATATTGATTGTCCATCTGTGACAAGATAGCCAAAGGCAGGATGCTATAATGGGAAATTCTGGGGCTTTAGAACCAGGGAGACGTGGGTTTGAATGACTTCTCTGTCTTTAGCTAGTTGAACAACTTTATGTAACTTCTCTGATATTTTCTTCATGTGAAAACAAGCATATTAATTACCCCACAAGACTGTTGTGAGGATTAAATAAAATAAGGAATACATATAGTAAGCTGGAGAGTCCCAGGAGAATGGAAATTACCCAGCCTGGGGAGTCTTAGGACAGGATGGCTCCTTTGCCAAAGAGGGCACCCATGGTTTTGCTTTGATTGTAGGTCCTGGGGGTGCCATTATCCTAGAGAGGGCTCAGAAGGAGAGGGGTATTTTGGTGAATCCCACCTTTACAAATAAGTGTCTGAGGGAGAATGGACTCAGATCTACTAAAGACTTTTGTGAGATTCTTGAACTTTTACAATTTCCCTATATTTGTGATTTTTCTTATTTTCACATCACAATAAAGCTGTTAAAAGGTAAAGGGTTTAACTGCTTATTTGGGGAATAATAATAACATCAGTAATAGTCATAATAATATAGATAACCCTTACTGACGGTTGTTAGGTTTCAGGCACTGTGCTGAGTGTACTCCTTCAGTCCTCACAGGCCTATGAGCAATAGATAATTTTCTCAACAATAAATTATGTCACTTTTTGCTTTTTCTAAACAAACGGAAACATAAAGTACACGTGAATTCATTTAACCATGTTAGTGATCTGTAAAGCACTAATAATAACAAAATAACATAATAAGCACTCTATAGGTAGTTGGAGAAGCCCTGAGGTGGCCCAACCTCACTTCCCTGGGAGTCCTCTGGGAGTCAGCATGTGTAGTTGCAGCTACTGAGAGCAGAGGAAAGTAGAATCCCCTGGTACCCCTGCACGGAAGAGAAGGGGGATGATTTGAGCCTGAGAAGCTTCCTGGAGCTGAGCAATAGACAGGTCCACAGAGTTCTTCTTGAGGAAGACAGAACAGATGACCCTCTCTTCTGTCTGTAGCAGGTATTGAGACTCTAAGATAAAGAAAACATCTTTATTTTTTCCACTACGGAATTTCCAATGGGAAGGAGGGAGTTGAACTCACTAGATATTTCAGAGGAAGTAACTAAACCTCAGGAAAATGAAGTGACAGTCTTGTAACTGGTCCATGAAAAATACCAACAACCTGGCAACAAAAAGCCTCATAGATTAGAGATTACTAGATATATTTTTCTTGCTAGCTTTATACTCATTTTCACTGAGGTCAGTACTGATATTAGAAAAACTGTAAACTTTGCTGGAGTATGAATTCGGCACAGCCCTTTCCTGCTATTTTGGCTAAAGGCTTGTGATTAGAATTCAGACCAACAGCTTTCTCTGCATATGAGCTTAATGATAAGACTCTGAAACCCAGGGTTTTGGACACTTAGTCTCCTAAAATGAGGTATCTGCCATTTTGTTTTCCCCTATTCTGGGTTTCACTCTAGAGGTTATTTCAAAAACATAACCTTATTGCTGACCTTGAAAATAAGTAGAAAAGGGTGTTTCCTCTAAAATTTGAAAATGTATCAGAGGCAATTATAACATTCTAGCAAGGTACAGGAAATGTGTGAAAACCATTCGTAAATGTTGCCACTTTTCCCTTTGAATTCACCTAATTAAATGTTGCAAATGAAGTGGAGAGCTCAGAGCTCACACCTTAAAATAATATGGATGTCTCTACATTACAAATGCATCAAAAAAGGAATACTTACCTTAGCTTCAGTGGAATGCATTCCTTCTCTATTACTGTGCTAAGATTGACATGTTATCCTCATGGGTGTGCATTGGAAACTCTAATGCTCCAGTCACAGTTACCTTAGAGCTCCAAGGCACCTGGGAGTGCTTTACAGGTCACTAATATGGTTAAATGAAGCCATGTGTGCTTTATGTTTCCACTTGTTTAGAAGAAACAAAACACAATGTACTTAATTTATTGTTTAAAAAATTATTTATTGCTCATAGACCTCTGAGCATGTGAACAATTTTTCAAAGTGACATTTAAAGTGTACACCGTACATAATATTCCTTGCAAGTGGAGAAAAAAAAGATGGCTCTTCTCACTAGAATCTTGTTTAGGCAAAAAATACCAAGAGTCAAGCAGAGTCCTCCTGCAATGGAAACAGTGGGGAATGCATTGTATAAAGAGATCAGCCCTGTAAAAATAGGAAAGTCCATCTTCCATTTCATGGTTTCATGAATTGGCTCTGGGAACTGTCTGAAGCACTAGTTATAAACTGTGGCAGTACATTCTGTGAGGGCAGTGGGAGTCATATCTACAAAGCCAACTACTGCCTATGAGATGTAAGTTTCAATATGAAAGTGTTGTCCCACAATCCTTCATAAGACAATTATAATTCGACCCCTGGTATTGCTTGTGTATAAAATTTAGAAAACAGAACGGATACCACTCACTGAAGCTTCTTCCTAAAATGCCAAAAAAGCAGAGAGAAAGGAGAAAGAAGCTTATATAAATGTCTGAAGGAATATTTCTTAAAAGAAAAGAAAAGAAAGAAATGTTATTAAGGGCAAATGTTAGCCAACAGGTTGCATGCATTCAACAGGACCAAGATAAATAGAAAAAGAAATAAAACCTGTTTACTTAGCTGACTCTATTTTGATTAGAAGCTGAAATAAAATATTAATTTTGACCATGAGATGTAAGCTTTAACTGAATCAATCAATTCCTGCCATAGCTAACTCTGAGTTTGCAAGAGTCTTAACTATCAAAAAGTTGTAGTTAATCTTAGTCTTTGAAACATTTATTTGCATCCACACTGGCTTGAAAGTGATGATCTGTTCTCCCCATTTAGAGGGCTTGGTCTTTATTTTTACTGGAGTTGTGGTGGAAACTAAAGTTGAATTGAGATAAAAATATCCCAAATGCTTGATATTTAAAACTGAAACAACTAGTTAGCCACTGAAGTCACTGGCCATGATCTCTTGAAGAGTTAACCTATTGGGAACCACAAAGGAACACAAGAGAACGTAAAGAAAATCTACAATGTTGAGACAAATAAAACTCTATTGAGCCTTTTTCACAGAGCCTCATCAATTTGGATATTTCATATTTTATCTATTTAAATTTTAAAGGTTCCTTTTAAAGCTTTTTATTTGGAAAAAGCTATGTCTATGATCAAATAATAAATCTGTCCTTCTCTCTCTCTCTCCACACACACACCCACACACACACACCCACACACACACACACATGCCAGACTATATCTAATCTTATAGGAATTCAGAAAGAACAAGAGAACTAACACATTTAAAAGGTTATATACCTGTTGTTTCAAAAAAATATTGTTTCTTGTGAAGATTTTAAATTATTGTTAAGAAAACAATTATATTTCAATCATCTAGTCTAGGAATTATAAAGACATTTACAGCAGGATTTCTTTTGTGTGAAAATCAAGTGAGATCATATCTCCAAAGTATTGTGAAAAGGACCTAATTTTGAATCTTGTGAAGAATAATTTTGGAATCTTAGTCTCTTTTTTTCCAAAAGGCTCCTGAACGTCTAGGCCAATTGGTCCATCCCACCAAGAGATTTGTGTGTCCAGGATAGACAGACTTTTGTCTATCACAGAAAGGGGAAAAATGAAAAGGTCTGGTTACTACATCTTTCCTCCAGAGCAAGAGGTGCCTACTGCCCTTACATTTATGTAATTGAGGGGAAAACATGCTAGTATTTTCCTTTAATAATGATAATTAAATAATTGGCCCAGGGTAATTTGGCTGTTGTTAATCTCTAGACACAGGAGAGTTTACATAATTTTCTCATTTTATTTTCTTAATTACCTACCTAGGAATCCTATTACATAATTACTATTCATCTGAAAGAAAAAGTTATAACTTTTATACTAAACACAGTAGTTAAGTGTTATTTAAAGTAGCAAAAGACTTGGTTAGTACCTTTGGCAGAAATAATTGTATCAATTAAAAGTAGTGTAATACCTTTGAAGAAAACATATGAATATTGTTTTTTAAGAAGCAGTTTAAGGGATTTCATATACAAAGAATGAAGAAGACTCAAGGCCTTAATTTCAATATTTCTGTATAATATGAACCAACAGACAACTTTGAAAACAGTAGGCTTATCTAGTGAAGTGGTAAGCAGTTCCATTAAGATAGCAAGTTGCAAATGCTATGTAAATACCAAGTATATGTTATGATTTATCCTTATTTGCACTTGATTCAACATAAATAAAAACATTCATCAAGGGCAGTCTAATTTTTGCTTCTTATTCTGCAATAGCAAAGAGGAGATGAAAGAGTTAAGTGTCAAAGTAAGGAAAGTTTTATTTAAAAAATTTCCTCATGATCTAGGATAAATAAATGGAAACAGAGTCCATGCTTCATGTATTTTCCAGGTTTCCTTATACATTCCTAGAAAGAAATGACTGTAATAGAGTTATAAAAGCAAAATCTTTTGAGAGATGATCTGAGCTGCTTTTGAGAGCTCCCTTGTAATATTTTGGTTATGGTTTGGCTTTGTGACAAAAATTGCAAATGGCTTTTCTCTTTCTTGCTAAAGGCACCAGAAGAAAAATGTACGTTAAAGTCATATACCATATAATTGAAACAGCTTTTAGTATGAATGAATGAATAAAGAGAAAGGAAAAAAGTCTTTCAAAATTCTTAAATATAATCTTAAATAGGTACAAATAATTTATTTACTTTAAAAATACTGTTGGGTTAATCACCTTTTTAAATTATGAACTTAGAAAAAAGACACATGGTATGGTTAAACCATTTAAAATTTGAATATTAAAATCTTCTGTGAATAGGAAGAAAGTCTTCAGGAATTAGTGAACCTGCTTGTGAAAATTTGGTCACTGTTCATTCAAATAATATTTATTAAATTAATAAGTTAACTCAATAATATGATAATGAATAAAATAAATTTAAATAATAAATTAGTAAAATAAGTAAAATGATTATTACTTCAAACAATGTTTATTAAAGTTATATATCTGGTAAGATTGCAGTTTTAGAAGATATATTAATTCATTTACATATATATGCATAGTTTTAGGAAAAAATGGAAAGGTCATACCCGAATATGTTGATGGCAATCCCTGGAGAGTATGATTATAGATAATTTTCATACTTTTTTTCTTTTTTGTGTTTTCTTGATTTTTAAAATAATGATTATGTATTATTTTTAAAATAAAGAAAAACAGTGAAGTCATTTCACTAAAAAAAAAACATTTCAAGCACACTTCACATACTTACAGAACAGGTTTATAATCAAGGCTCTATGCTGTGAGGTATGGGGATGCGAGGATGCATCGCACGTAGAGCTGGTCTCTCAAGAGGCCACATTTTGGAATCCAGGAGGAGAGAGATCAAGTCTCCCCTATCCAATAGCAAAATCAGGAACCAAACTTCACCTTCTAAATTTTGCTTCTTCCTCAAGTACAGGGCTTCTCTTCCTCATCAAACTTCTTGAGTGGTCACTGCTTTCTTTGTCCCCACATCTTTATTCATTCTATAATCTTTCATTCTCTCCACCCCGTTAGAACTGTTATCTTCGTGTATTACAATGACTGTTACCTCAGTCCTCATTCTCCTTTGCAAAATGTAACACTGTTGACCATTTCTGCTTTTTTGAAACCCTCTTGCCCTGAGCGTCCATGATATGATGTTCTCCCATAAAAGATCTCCATTCTTTTTCTGCCTCCTTTGCTGGTACTTCTTCCTCCTCTTATTCTAAATGTCTACGTTTCTCAACCTTGGCTAGCCTCTAAACGTACTATTTCTCTTGATATTATAATTCAGTCTTTTCTTCCTTTCTCTGCACAACTCCCAATTCTTTTAAGTCTCTACTTAAATGTCTTTTTTTTCCTGACAACATTATTTAAAATAACATCACTTATTTTTTGTTCTATTTTCCATTATCCTATGTCACTTTTTTATAGCATTTCCCTCTGCCTAATACTATATTACATATCCATTGTTTATGCCTAAAACAGTGTTTGACATATAGTATGCACTCAATTAATAGTTATTAAATGAATCTTTTGAATGAATGAATCTTATTGATTTCCTTTTTACTTTGTGGAGATGATGTCCAAATCTCCAGCCCTGACTGCCTCTCCAGCTGTCATCCCGTATTCCAATTGCCCTTTGGTCATCTTAACCTGACCATGTTGCCCACATCTCTAAGTTAGAATCTCCCCATTAGACATGTTCATCTTTAGTGTTCTCCTTTGCTCTTGATGTTACCTTTTTTTTTTGCAATCATCCCAGCTCAAATGGCCTGAGTCATCTTTGAACCTTCCCTTCCTTTGCTGTTCACATTCAGTTAGTTATTAAAATGCTTTCCATTGTATTTTCATACTAGCTTTCCCAGTCAACCTGTCCTTTACTCACCTAGTGTTTCATGTAGTTTGTGGCCATAGGCATTTTTACTTGTATTCTACCACTCTCTCATTTATTTATATCTTTGTTCTTTGCTTTATTCACTCATTTATTCAGATATTCATTCAACAAACATTGCTGAGGCCTACCTACTATATGTTAGGCTTTAAGGATTCCATATTGAGGAAAAAATAAATGTGCATGTTCTCATGGTGCAAAAGGGTTGTAGAGGGAGCAACCGAGTAAAAAGGCTGGAGGATTCAGAGACTGTAGAGAGAAAGTGAAATATCTAGAGCTGCCCCAGGTGATGGCAAGTTCCATGGTGTGGCCATGGGAGTTTGTGGCTGAAATGAAGCAGTAATGGTGGTTACAAGATGTGAGGAGGTCAAGTTATTGAGAGGTCAGCATGTTGCATAGGTCATCTATGTGAATGTGGAAATCACCACAGTGAGGGGGCCGGCCCGGTGGCGCAGCAGTTTAGTCCGCGCTTGGCAGCCCGGGGTTCGCTGGTTCGGATCCCGGGCGCCCGCCGACGCACTGCCTGTCAGCCAGGCCGTGGCGGCGTCCCATATAAAGTAGAGGAAGATGGGCACGGATGTTAGCCCAGGGCCAGTCTTCCTCAGCAAAAAGAGGAGGATTAGCAACGGATGTTAGCTCAGGGCTGGTCTTCCTCACCAAAAAAAAAAAAAAAAAAGAAATCACCACAGTGACAACAAGACTTTAGAGAGAAAGACTATGGGCCAGGTGCCAAAGTCTTCAGTTAATGAGGAATATCAGCAACACAGCAATGTAGATGGATGACACTGAGTCTCAAGTGAGCAGCTTTATTCAGGGTGGGGCAAGCAGTAGTGAGGAGAGAGAAGGCTGCCCCAGGTTTAATCTCTAAGGCATAAGGGATGCAGGAGAATGAGCAGTCTTTCTTACAGAGAATTGTTGGAGAACAGACTAGCCTAGGTGAGAGATGTATTCCCCTTGAGGTTAGGAAGTACTTCTTTGAATTTTCAGTGAAGACTGGGAGTGAGGGAGTCCAACAATGGAATGGAGTCTTTAGAAATCACAGTGAAGAACTTTGGGCTAGAAGGATCAGTAAAAAGTTAGGTTACTAGAGAGAAAGCATAGAACAGAATGGGGATGAAAGTGCAAACAGGAGATTGAAACTGCGGGTACCTCCATCCTAGAGGATGACCAAGTTAATTGTAGATGGGAGCCACGGTGTTAAGTTATAATTTACTTCTTTTAGTTTCTCTGATGTACCATGTTTTCTCCTCCGAGACTTTGGATGAACTGTTCCTTCCTCCTGGAAAACTTACCAGACTCTGCACCAATAACCAAACACCAACCTCTCATCCTCATTTACCTGGCTAATTCCCACTCATCCTTCAATCTCATGGTAAAAGTGATTTCCCTCAGTGATCCTCCCTGAATCCCCAAATTTGGGCTAGGTGCCTGTCCTTTGTCTTTCTCTCATTCTATCATCATGTGGTATTATAATAACAATGTGTTGGCCATAGGAGGCTGTAAACTCCACAAGGGAAAAAACTGCCTTTGTTTTTATATCTTTGTTGGCTACCAGAGTACCAGTCATATAGTAGATACTTAATATCTGTTGAATGAATGAGTGAAGAAATGAAATGTGGAATGAAGTTGAGATTTGGACTGGGAGAATCTGGAATAAAATACCAGGTCTGCTACTATTTGTTAGTTACAATAACTATGGAAAATTGAGGAAGAAAGGCGTTGTCTTGCTGATAGTTTTATTGTGCACAGGGAGGCACTGTATCCAAGTATAGTGATTTCTAATGTAAGCTGGAAAGTTGATTTAGGCCAGGACATGACCTAGAATCCAGGTCCTCTGACTCAGGGTCCAGGGCTCTATCTATCATTCCTTTCTGCCAAGAACCTGGAACTTTCTTTAATGGAGGTGTGGAGAGGAAGAAATAATTTTACCTCTACCCTTCTAAGTTCTTGGCTGGGAACTTGGTAACAAAATATACATTAACAAGAGAACAACAAAAGAAAATTATTAACAGGTATACCTCGTGTATACATGGGAGATACCCAGGAAAAAATGAATAACTCTCAGAGATGGCTTAGAACTCAGGCTTAAATACCATCTTCAGCTAAAGGCAAAAGAAAGAAAGGTGTGGGGGAGGCCAGTTTTGGGGAGATGACCAGGAAAAGGGTAAGGTTTGTTGTGCAGATTTAAGTCAGAGCGTCTTCAACTGATAAGATTCTCTTGTGATTTAGAGTCATCTTCTCTTCCTGGTACAACTCTTATAAATGGAGCTTTCTTTTAGAAATGTAAATTTCCCTTATAAAAGGATAACTTTTTCTCTGTTTTCAGAGCCTCTCCTGTGTTTGCTGTTTCTCCAAATAATTAGCTCAAAATAATCCTTATGCCAAAAGGTCATATTTTGGGTTGGCATATTCTGTCACCCTTTGGAAGCCCTTCCAGATCTTTTCTTGATTCCTTTGAATCAGCCTGTCCATCAGCTGACATTGTCTTCTTTGTACATACACATTCTCAGTTGTTCAGATTGTTCTTGCCATTGAATATACTTTCCCTTCTGCTTTGGGATGCTTTATTTTCCTAATAGGATAACTAACACTAAAGATTGTAGTTTTAGAAAAGTAAATATGCAGAGATATTACAGAACTATTAGAGATTTGTCCCACAGATTTACTTTATATGAGGCAATTGATAAATGACAAAGAAGGGCTTTTTATAGTGACAGCTACATTAGTATGGTCTATTGGAGTAGAGAAAATTAGTGGATCAACTAGGAATGTGTATAACACTTTACTCTTTTTATGAAATAATACTGTCACACTATATTTAAGTGATAAAACTATGAATAGGGAAAGATCAGACAAATGGACCAATTTGATTTGCTAATAAATTTAACTCACTTTCTTATCTTTAGGAAATAAATAACTTGTCTTGAATTTCAATTATTTTGTAGTAAGTGAAATGTCACAAGAATAGGTATCCTGATTCTGGCTTCCTGGATTTTTTTTTTTAACAATATCCTCCATTTTTATTAGAAACATGGAAAAAGGTATAGTGCAGAATACATGATTTTAGACAAATGTCATTTATGAATTCAGCCTGCAATATCAAACAGAATAGAATTCATTTTTAGATGCTGTTTCCAAAGTAAACACAATAGGAATAGCCAGTTTTTATAAAATAAAAACCAATTTGTACTTTTCCCCAAAACTTACCCTGAGTATTTTTGCAGCTTTGAAAATATTTGGTTAAGTCTTTTAGTATTTTTTCATTTCACTCACTACCTTATACTTCCTTTTTGAGATGGGCCTGGAAGTTGAAGTTCAGAATTTCACAAGAGAACTGTTCTTTCAGAAATTTCTAGCCTAAACAGATGTAGAAAAGACTAGGACCGTAACGGAAAACCATTCATTACCTATTTGAAGGTTTGTCAGACTCAGTAACTTTTTTTTCATAAGGTTAAACTTATTTTTGTCTTAGAAGATTAGTTTTTAAGTGTATTTTAAAGGGCACATAAACTTACTTGGCTAGCTGTACTGCCCTCGAAGACTTTCCAAATATAGGTTGATTTATGCAACTGTGGAATGTAGCAAAGCTTACTCCCACCTGGAGAGACCCCAGGAGCCTAGCTTCATTGAATAAACTAATGGAGCATTCTCAGCTTGTTATTCCCTCTCCAAAAGAATAATAAGCAAATTAATGTATTGTCCTTGTACCAATATCAAAGAAATGAATCAGTTGTTTTTTAGTTATAATGTTATACTTTGATTATGCAGCTAAGTGGTTTTGATACTGACCCTATGTTCTTAGGCTGCTGTGTAACAGAAATAGAAGAGAGGCCCAACCAAAGTCTCAGAGAAGGTTTTACTGGGGCTTATGCTCGAGCACAAAGGAGACAGCATAGGAGAAGTGGCTCATTGGCTGGCTCCCCAAAGGGAGTCGTCCTGAGTCTTTTAGGGAGTTAAGGGAGCAGACTGGCATCATGCTTCTCCTCCTCCGGAGGCATTCTGCTTCCCTTCTTCCGGGTGGGGTCTGGATTGTGGACCCTGAGCCTGCCCAGTTGGTCAAACATGGTGGTGTTGCTCAAAACTGCCACCCCAGGAAGGTCGTATAGTGGTCATCTCCAGGCTTTGTTTGCATGCAGGAGTTCGGTTGACTCCTTGGGGGAAGTTTTGCCCTGGGAAGGTTGCTTAACTTGACTTGAAAAACAGATGGTCTGGGAGGTGCCGGACCATCAGATCCCTATTCTGTCTCAGTTTTAAACTGTGCTTTGTGGAGCTTGTTGGGGTAGGTCTTGGGGGCTCTGAAGGTGGGCTCCCCTGCAGCTTCTACTGGAATAGTTCTGCTCTTACCTGTTTTCTATGTTTATTTCTGTGTAAGATTTGATTTGACAAAAGTGTCCTGTTTAAAAAAAAAAAAAGGAAAGAAGTTTGAAGAGCGTTAATTATAACTGAAAAATGAAATTGTTTGGGATATGTAAAACCACAGTTCCGAAAGTCACCACTTCAGGAATTAGAATATAAAGGATGATGACAATAACATTTAATTTTGGGGATTGAAATATTAACTGAAGTTTATTTTATGAATCTTTTTTTCTCTGATGTCCATGCTTGCATCAGCTTGAATCTTCAACCATAAGAAGAATTATTTATAATGTACTTAACTCTTTAAAGGTTATTAGAAGAAAATCTGTGCTAATATTTGGCAAAAATAAAGGGTTAACCAAATGTATGTTTCATTTATAGCTGGTGAGGGAGAGCATTTACCAAGATGTCAAAAGGAATCCTCCATAGCTGCCTCTTGAATTCTTGTGCCCACTTGAATTCATCTTTCCTGTCTTCATACTCTCCTGTTTCTCTGATCTCTACTGCAGTGCCAGACTGTGAGCTCCTGAGAGCAGGGGTTTTCTCTTAAACACTTTCAGCATCTTATCCAACTGTGATGTTTGGTTACTATGCTTTTTGAACAATGAATGAATGAATGAATGAATCACAGTATATATACACACACAACACACATGTACATATATATATATATTCATCGTAGCCCATATGAACAAAAAGAAAGTATGCTTTTGACATATTTATCTTTGCATTCTTATTGATACTAATCATATTTTTATACATGCTAAATACTTGCAAAATACTTTTAAACCAATATTACTGAGAGAGGGTTTGCATGGACTAAAATGCATTCATACTAAGTGTACATTTTCATGAATTTTGACAAACTTATACACCTGTGTGACGACCACCACAATCATGATATAGAACATTTCCATCACCCTTAAAATTTCCCCTCTGCCGCATCCCAGGCAATTCTGTCCTCTGCCTTTCAGCTTGTCAACCACTGATTTGCTTCCCATCACTTGATTAGTCTTTTTTAAAGTTTCATATAAATGGAAATTATTGTGTCTAGCTTTTTTCACTTTGTTTTGGAGATTCATCCATGTTGCTGTGTATATCATTAGTTCATTCCTTTTTATTTAGTGCTTTTGATTTTACGGTTATACCACAATTTATTTATCCCTTTCCCTGTTGTTGGACACTTGGGTGGTTTGCAGTGTTTGCCTACACTGGTTAAAGCTGCTTGGAACATTGCCGTATGGTTCTTTGTGCGGACATATGTTTTCATTTCTCTTGGATGAATAATTGAGAGTAAAATTTTTGGGTCATATGCAAGTATATATTTAACTTTATAAAAAACTACCAGGCTATTTTCCAAAATATGTACCATTTCACAATTCCACCAGCAATGTATGAGCTCTAGTTGATCCACATGCTTGCTAACATTTGGTATTGCCAATCTCTTTAATTTTAGCCATTCTAATATGTGTATTTTTAAAATCTCATTGTGGTTTTAATTTGCATTTCCTTCATTACTAATGATGTTGAACATTTTTTCATGAGATAATTGGCCTTTGTATATCTTCTTTTGTGAAGTGTCTGTTCAGATCTGTTGCCTGTAATTTATTGGGCTGTCTTCCTTCTTGACTTTCTAAAATTTTGTTAAGGATTTTTCTATTTCATGAGGAATATTGGTGTACATTTTCTTTTCCTGTAATGTTTTTGCTGACTTTGAAATCAGAGTAATACTTGTCTCAAAAAATGAGTTAGAAAGTGTCTCTACTCTTCTGTTTTGTAAAAGAGTTTGTGTAAGATTGATATATAGTTTTTTCTTTAAATATCTAATAGTCATTACGACCGAAGCCGTCTAGGCTTGGAGTTTTTGTGTGGGAAGATTTTTAATTATGAACTCAGCTTTTCTGGTAGACATAGCTGTATTCAGAGTTTTTATTTCTTCTTGAGTAGGTTTTGGTAAATTGTCTTTCAAAGACTTTGTCCATTTCATCTGAGTTATTGAATTTATTGAGAAAGTTTTTTTGTAATATTCCCTTATTATCCTTTTAATGTCTGGAGGATCAGTAGGGATGTCACATCTTCTATTTCTGATATTGGTTGTTCGTGTATTCTCTCTCTTTTGTCTTATCAGTCTTGTCAAAGGGCTATCAAATTTTAAAATTTATTTTAAGGGAACAGCTTTTGTTTCATCGATCTTTCTCTCTCTTTTGTCTGTTTTATTGTTTTCTCTTCTTATCTTTATTATTTTCTTTCTTCTAACTTTGCATTTAATTTACTCTTCTAATTTCTGAAGGTGGGAGCTTAGATCATTATTTTGCTTTGAGACTTTTTTAATTTTTTGATATGTGTATTTAGTTCTATAAATTTTCCTGTAAGAACTGCTTTAGCTACACCCAGGAATTAGGATCTACTGTGTTTCCATTTTTACTCAGTTTAAAATATTTTCTAATTTCTTTTGTATTTTCTTCTTTAATCCATGAGTTATTTAGTAGTATGCTGTTTAATTTCCAAACATTTGGAAATTTTCCAAATACCTTCTGTTATGGATATCTAATGTAATTCCATTGTGGTCAAAGAACACGGTTTGTAGGACTTTATTTTAAAATTGTTGAGACTTGTTTTATGGCCCAACATAGATCTATGTGCACTTGAAAATAATGTGTATTTTTCTGTTGTTGGGTGGAGTGTTCTATAAATGTCAATTAGATCCAGTTGCTTGGTAATATTTTTCAGATTTATATGCTACTGATTTTGTGTCTACTTCTACCAATTACCAAAAGAGAGGTGCTAAAACTTAATTGTGTATTTGTTTATTTGTTTTTTTAGTCATGTTAGTTCTTGCATCATGTGTCAAGGTTCTGTTATTGCATGCATACATATATAGAATTTTACGTGTTCTTGATTAATGGACCCTTTTTCATTATGAACTCTCTCTCTTTTTTTTTTTTTGGTAATATTTCTTGCTCGAAAATCCGGCTTTCTGATGTTAATAAAGAAATTCCAGTTTCCTTATATTTAGTGTTTATATGATATATCTTTTTTCATTCTTTGCTTTTAGTCTATCAGTGTCTTCATATTTAAAATGTGTTTCTTGTACAGCATATGATTGGTTTTTATATCCTGAGTGATCCTGTCTTTTTAAAAATTGGAACATTTAGACCATACATATTTAATGTAATTATCAATATGCATGGACTTATATGTATCATCTTACTGTTTGTTTTTGTTTCACATGTTCTTTGCTATATTTCTTTTTTTTCTTCTTTCCTTTGCATTAATTAAATCTTTTTATCTCTCTGTTAATGTCCGCTATTGGTTTATTAACTATATCTAATATTTTATATTTTCAGTGGTTATTTTAAGGTTTAATATCAACTTAATTTGTCACAGTATACTTTCAGTAATATTACTTCATATATTATAAAAGTAACTTTTACAACAGTTCCCTCCTTTCATCCATTGAGCTATTACTGTCATTAATTTTTTCTGCATTTATTGTGAGACCCACAGTACGTTGTTACTAAGGTAAGGCATTTTAAACAATTATCTTCCAAATAAATTTTAAAAATAGTATATTATGGGCCTGGCCTGGTGGCTTAGTGGTTAAGTTTGCTTGCTCCGCTTTGGTGGCCCAAGGTTCACAGGTTTGGATCCCAGGTGCAGACCTATGCACCGCTCATCAAGCCATGCTGTGGTGGCACCCCACATATAAAATAGAGGAAGATTGGCAGAGATGATAGCTCAGGGACAATCTTCCTCACCAAAAAAAATAGTATTTTATAATTACCCTTATATATGCTATTTTTGGTTCTCTTCATTACGTTGAGTAGGTCCAAGTTTCAACCTGGTATTTTTTTTCCTGGTGCCTGAAGTACTTCCTTTAATATTTCTTATGATACAGGTTTGATGGTGACAGATTATCTCAGCTTTTCTTTCTTTCTTTTTTCTTGGGTCTGGAGAAGTGTTAATTTTGCCTTTGCTATTTTCACTGTATATGGAATTCTAGGTTGCCAGTTTTTCCTTCTAGCACTGACTTGCTTAGCTTTTGCTGAAAAGTCTGTCGTCATTCTTAGGTTTGTTCTTTTGTGGGTAATGTGTCTCTTTCTCACGTTACTAAGATTTTCTCTTTATCACATGTTTTTATCGGTTTGCTTATGGAATTCTTTTGATGTTTATCTCACCTGGGTTTTGTTGTACTTTTTAGATCTGTAGATTTATGGCTTTTATCAAATTTGGAAAAATTTTGACCATTATATCTTCATATATTTTTTTCTATACTTGCTCTCCTTTTGGGACTTTACTATGTATATTATAGATCATTAGATATTAACCTACATGTTATTGAAGTTTTGTTCATATTACTTAACAGTTTTTCTCTGTGCTTCACTTTGAATAGATGCTCTTACTATTTCTTCAGGTCATTAATCTTTACTTCTATAGTGTCTAATCTTTTGTTAATCCCATCTAGTGTATTTTTTTTAGAAGTTCTATTTGGTTCTTTTGAAATATTTTTTATTTCTCTTCTCATTATGTTCATGTTGTCTTTTATATCCTTCAGCATATGGATTGTATTGGTAGCAGCTGTTTTAACATCATTGTCTGCCAGTTCTATGATTTCTGTCGTTTCTGGGTCTGTTTCAGTTGACTAGTTATGGGTCATGTTTTCCTGATTCTTTGTATGTCTAGTGATTTTGGACTATAGACTAGACATCGTTAACTTTATGTTATTGAATTCTGGATTTTGCTCTATTCATTCTTGTATTCAAGAATTCTTTCCTGAAAATTGTAGTTGCTTAAGCCTCTCTAAACTTAAATCTCTGTCTCCTAAATTCAGTTTGACTTCCAGGCTGGAAATTGCCACTCGCTAGAAATCCTGGGTTCATCTCATTTGTTTGTCATCTCTTAAGGATCACAATCCTTTGCTATTGTTGGATTATGTAAAAAAAAAAAAAAAAAGAACAAAAAATAAGCTGTTTTCTCTATTGCCTAGTGGTTTTAGTGGTTTTGAGGAGGGTAATTCTTAACTTGGTACTCCCTCATGAAACAGAATTGATTTGAAAGTGGCTGAAACAGGTTATTAATCCAATCAATCTAACGCTGTATCTGTTTTGGAAAGCAGATAGTGCTTTGCAGAGAATGTTTTACAGAGGGACTGTGAGGGACCAAATGGAGTAAACTGCAAAGGGCATGATACCTTAGAATCAATTAGAGCTAGTTTACTTTATCATGTCACATAATGGTCATTTTGCAAAAAATGGCATTTGTTGTTTTAAAGGATTTTGGGGAGAAAAATGCAAATTATTATTTATAAAATGGTAAAATAGTCTAGTTATAAATAACAGAAAGCCTAAATCTTAAAATCTTATAAAGTTAAGCATTAATGATTAGGAGTAATATTACACTAATATATCTTTAGGAATGACTTATTATAATCAGTGGAAAAATGCCATCCTTGCATAAGCCTTTATTTTGTATTTTTGTCTGATGGTATAGTCCTTGTCTGCCATAAGAACTGTGAAAAAATCAAGGAATTCTAGAGGAGCAAAAGTTATTGAAGGAATTGTGAATTTAGTTTATTAGAAGAAATTATTCATTATTCTTAAGAATGAAGATAAACTCCTGACTCCATAAATATGAAGATAATATACAGAGAAGGGTAAATAATATCTCAACAAACTCGTACAAGGAAGAACAAGAATAACTATAGTTTGCTTTCCTAGGGCATACAGATGTAACGACCATGATACTATAGTTTTTGAAAATCATTAAACAACATTTCCCACCATCACTCTTGAGAATTATAGACATAACTGAAGCAGAGAACTGCATAATCTGCTTCCATCCTTTTCTAAAATTATGCTCCATAGGTAAATAATAAATCTTTCATTGTTAGCTAGATTAAAAACTATGTTTTTACTTTTAAGTTGTGGCCAATTTACGAAAGTATTTCTTTTTTCTAAATCACCAGCATGATTGTACTACATGTTACAGTAATAAAGGACTATGTTCCTGTATTTAGTCCTCTAAATTAAGTCTCTTAATGTATAGGCTTAGCTACTATTGCTCTATTACTATGATTTATATACACATATATGTCTATAATTAGATGGATCAGAAGATTTTGAATGAGTAGATAATTCTATTTCCCAATGCCAGATACGTTATCCCTTTTAATTATATCTACTCTGAGTAAAGGAGCGATAACAGCCAGTCTTCTACCCTGAAATCCATAAAACTTCCAAGAAAAACATGATTCCAGTTGTCTCTGTTGTTGTGCCGGTAATACTATGCTTTTCATAGCATTATAGCTCAAGGGAATAATTCCATGTCATGGGTGTAATACCGAATTTAATTTAAAAGTAGTCTCTTTACAGCTTTGTAGTTATTCTAAGAGGATTCACTAATTGGAAATCTACCTTTTTAAATTAAAAAAGTTCCTAAATGCTTGTTG
Source organism: Tapirus indicus (assembly GCA_031878705.1). Taxonomy (NCBI): domain Eukaryota; kingdom Metazoa; phylum Chordata; class Mammalia; order Perissodactyla; family Tapiridae; genus Tapirus; species Tapirus indicus. Next base: position 74,995,148 of record CM062922.1, on the reverse strand, counting down.
CACACTTGAGATTCTGTCTAAAGACAGATAATCATCATTCGCATCATAATTCACTGATGAAGAGCACACAGATTTTGCCCCATTTCATTGAGCAAAGGACTTTACTAAACATTCTAATCTTTAATATTAATATAAAGATTATAAATGCTTGAGGCTCTGATGTTCTCTTTGAAGAAAATTACAGCTAGAGGAGAAAAAGGGATAGAGATAGAGACAGAGACAGAGATAGAGAGATTGAGAGAGAGAGAGAGAGAGAGAGAGAACACATCTGGAAAAGAAAAACCCAGTTATGTACAAGCTCAATAGCTAATAGTCATGCATAATCTAAATAAAGTAAACATCCAGTACACATAATTAAGTAGGTAAATACCCTAGAGGTTCTTTAGTTAGGTGTTTAGAAACTTTAGGTCTTAAGAAACTTGAAGATAAAGCTGGAATGAATCTCCTTTGAAAAGCTTGGGGATATTTATTTCTCATTATAAGTCCTTTTTATTTATCTCGTCTACATGCATAAAATATATTATATTTATAGATCAAACACAATGAGAAATTTCCAATCTTAAGTCAAATGTTTTATAAAAAAGAAAAGCACGTAGTTTCTTTTTAGGAAGTTGTGTTTACTACAACATCAAACTTAGTTTTACATATGGAATGCGTCATAAAGATAGGTTGTGGAAAGTTTAATGCATTTTCTGATATCAGCACTCTAGCCCGTCTTCATCACTTCGCACCTGTATTACTGCAATAATTTATTCTTCCTCTACTTCTAGTTCCCCCATCCAATCTAATAAGATAAGCTTCCTCAAATATCACTTCAGTCACTCTGGCCCCTGTTCTGAAAACCGACCCTTCCTGCCAACTGAACGGTGTCCAAATTATTTTTGTTGGAATTCCAACCCCTCTGTAGTCTGGCCTCCCCTTGCCATCCAAATATATATCTCCAGATATTTCCTAATCCTCCATTCCCTGCTCTAATTAGGCTGCCTCCTCTCTGCCTTCACAGTGTTGAGTACTTTACTGCCTCTGCATTTCTGCTTCTAAAGCTTCCTTAACCCGGAACAACCTCACCTTCCAGCTTTTAACTTCTTTCCTTTCCCGTCTTTAAGGACTGTCTTTTGTCTCACTTAATACATGAATCCTTCCTAGAGTATACCTGCCATGTGGACCCTTGCCTAGTCTGACCGTCTGTAGTTGTTACTATCTGTAATGGCACATTTCTCAACCATTCTAAGAGGCACACACACACAAAAAAAACCAAAATCTTATTTTAAATGGAATTTATTTTACAATCAGTGGTATGTCATAGATTGATTACAAGTGTTTTTCCTTTTTAATTGGCACATAAAATAATGGTGCATCTTACAATTTATGATATCTTAAGAGTTGAGAAATCAGAGTATATATTATTATTTATTGTTTTCTAGTAGTTTCCTGTGTGTCTGGTGTGTTGCCTGGCATTATTGTAAATTTTCACCATGAAAATCTTTTATTTATTTTATTCATCTTAATCCTTTTGAATACCCTGTAGTTCTAGGTATATATTTGAGTTTCTTGAATTTAATTAGTGAAACTTTATTTCAGTCAAATTAAACTTAATAAATATAATGCATATGCTTGGTTAGAAAAGTGCTTTTATTAATCATTGTTAGTTTTATTTTAAACTTTTCATTGAGATATTGTATATAAATATAAAAGTACACATAAGCATGCAGCTTAATACATTTTTACAAACTCAACACACCCTTGGTAACCAACATCCAGACTGAGAAACAATATATTACCAGGACCCCAGAAACCCTTCTTCAGGCCACCTTTCAGTGACAAGGGTTACCCTTATCCTGACCTCAAAAAGCCTGGATTAGTTTGGCAAGTTCTGTCCTTTAATGAATGCAGTCATACAGCATGTGCACTTTGGTGTCTGGCTTCTTTTGTTCAACGTTGTATTTGTGAGAATCAGCCACACTGTTGCCAGTAACTGTAATAAATCATTCATTTTCATTCATATATTGAATTCCATTTTATGAACACACCACAATCTATTTATCCATTTCATTGTTGATGTGTATTTGGGTAGTTTCTGGTTTTGATCTAATGCAAATAATGCTACGCTGAACCTTCTAGGACATGTCATTTGTTGTATTTATGTATTAATTTCTCTTGGTTAAGTATCTAGGAGTGAGAATGCTGAGTCACAGAGTGTGATAAGTCCACCTTCAGTAGATGAGACTTGACTCTTTTCCAAAGTTGATTCAATTTATGATCCCACCAGTAGTGCGGAAGATTCCTGGCTGTTCCACATCTTCACCCACACTTGGAGTTTTCTGTCTTTTTCATTTTAGCCATTCTGGTGGATGTGTATGATATCATTTGTATTTTTTTTTTTTGTACAGATAAAAAAAATACTTCCAGCAAAATTTTTGGATTTTTCTTTAGAAATATGACAGTTATTGAATATAAGCACTTTAGGTTGAGTTATAAGGATTCACATAAGAATAATTATAGAAGCTATTACCATTACTCATTTTGAATATTTGCCTGACTGTAGTTCAATGTCTGTATGACTAATAAACACTGTATTTTGGGCTGTTTCGGTGATATCTTTCTGGTGACATTTAATTATAATCATTTTTGTCTTTGTGGAAATTTACTGACCATTTCATATAGTCTCCAGAGTTATCTATTTGGTTCTCCTAACTTCTGAGTGAAGAATTAGTTATGCTTATTCCTGGGGGTTGGGGGCAGCTTAATTAACATTTTGTTGATTATCTCTTTGGATTAATATCATTTATTATTTTTTGTTTATAAATATCTCTGATTAATACCAGCATTATTAACTGGGTAGATAAAGTTAGAAATGAAATATTGAACCCCACTGATGCTATAAATATTATTTATTGTGGATATATCTTGCAAGTGAAAGCCATAGTTTGAAATCTGTGCATTAAATCTTAATGCATTAATATTTCTCATTGATTTTTCATATGTTCTGAGATGTTTTATCTGCTTAAAATATTACATAATTAGCCTATAATTCTATTTCTGCACCCTGTGATTGCTGAGAGAAACACTGTAGTCATTTTTCTTGCTGATATTCTTTCCTCCTCATGTTCAGATCAAGACGTTTGGTTTCTTAGTGAATTATAATGCTATCTTTTTTAGTTGCTCTAAAATCAAAGATACTGACTTCAGTATATTTAACTCCAGAGGTTTATACAGATTGTGTGGCTGATTACCATAAAAATTAATTGTGGCTCAGAAATGAGAAAGGTGTACTCCCTCTATCTCAATGTTCCATTTACAAAACCAGGCCTTAGAAAAGAACCAAAGGATCAGTGCAGTAGTTTTATGAAACCATGACCAATGTCCAACTATTTATTTTGTGGTCTGGAAACTCAAAAGTGCTGAGTTCAACCAGTCCATGGTGGATTGTATGTTAAGAACCTCTTGCTGAGTGAGCATATGTAAGACCTTTCTTACATCATCATTGGGTAAAGAATATTTAGTCTTTGGATTTGCCTCTTTCCCTGGTAGGCTGGACACTGATTAGTTCATTACCCATAAATTGCTGCATTTAGTTTGTCTCTTAACTCCAGCCTTAAGTATCTTATTACAATCTCACTTAATTAAAAAATCTGCTGCAGGACGTGAACTGTGTCTTAATTTCTTTTCTATTCTCAAATGTCTACTAGATGGGTGAGTACATAGTAAGTGTTCATAAATATGTATTGAAATAAGGAGGGTATAAAACTCTATGTATAGTATAATCCTAATTATGTAAATAAGTCTGTGTGTAAGCACACACACACAAATGCCAAATACGGAAACAAATACCAAAATATTGAGTGATTATTTGCAAGTAGTACAATAGTGGGTGTTTATTTTCTTCTTATATGGTTGTCTTTTTTCCAATTTTTTTACAAAGCATATATTACTGTTATGATAAGAAAAAGTTTTTCTGTAAAATTTAAAAGTGAAAATGTGGTATGAAATAGTTTATCTAATTTATGTTAGATACAGAAACAGCAGGATCCTTAGAACTGATCCCTCAAAACATTCGGTCAAACTGAATCTTGGTGTTACACAATTGATAGAGATACCAAGATTCTTTTAATTGTTCTGATATATAAATCAGTTTAATGGTCATGAACAGAACAGTTTTGTAGTCATTCTCTTGTAGTGTAGGAATCCAAAACTAATAAGCTCACCTACTATTTGAATTTATAGGTACACTATAACTTAAGAGTTTTTCTCATTCTTTACGAAAAGTATAGTCATTTGTAATTGGTGTAACATTTGTCTTTGTAGAAAATTTCAAATATACTTTCATGTTGTTTTGGTTTTCCCTTTTCCTCTTAGTAGTTGAAGCATTCGCCTTTTAACGTGATGACTTGAATCTTACTTTCCTTTTGTATTTCTGGTTATAGTTAAACAGCATCATCATTCTTCTTGTTTCTCAAGCGAGAAATCTGAGAGTCATTCCAGACTTTCCTTCTTTTTCATGTCTCATATTAAATTTCCACCTACGTAACATTGGATCTGAGATATCTTTGGAGTCTTATTTCCTCTTCTTCCATCCCGCTGTCACTGGTTCTTCATTATTTTTGCCTAGTCTGTTTTAACTGCCACATTGCTGATCCCTCTGCTTCCAGTCTTTCCTGACCCTCTTGATCTGTCAGTATGATTTGTCTTAAACATAAACCCGATTGTGATACTCTGTTTCTAACTTCCTTCCATGACTTCCACAGACCTTCAGGGTAAGGTCTGGCATCTAGCATGACATGTGAGGACTTTCATGTTCTTCCAAGCCCTTCCCACCCTTGTCTCTTACCACTCGTATGCACACCAGCCATGACACACTTGTGCCTTTCAGATATGCCATGTTGTATCTTACATCCATGCTTTGAACTTGTTATTCCATCTGTCCCAAATGCGCTCCCTCTGCTTGTCCATTTGACTCCTGCTCATCCTTCAAAACCTGTCTCAAGTATGCATGGTCACCTTTCCAGATAAACTCGGACTTAACCTTCTGTGCTGTCGTACCTGACATATACTTTTATTATTGCACCTCTTGGAGTCCTGTTACTATTTACTTATATGTTTGTTGTCTCCACTAGACTATGAGCCCCCCCAAATAGTACAGTATATCTATTCTTCACCCCTTGATGACTCTCTATAGCATGAGACCACTCTCCTGTTTTCTGCCTGACTTTTAAGAGATATGGTCCCCATTTTGGTGTTTAACCCATTTCTTCATCTCCAGAGTATATACATTCACTTTTCCTCTTTAAAGTTATTGAAGATTGCAGGAGAATACTCATTCACTCATCATACCTACACCTCCAGTTAATTCTATAAAATGGGAAAAATAAGCAGAAGTTGTTCACTAGGGATCATAATGGTATTATTAATGGCAAAACAGAATTGGAATCTAGAGAAGAGTCTTCTGTCTCTCACCTTATTTCATATTTACCCCACGCCCAGTCATAGGCAGTGAAGCTGGAGGGTGGTGGCCCTCCCGCACATAGGCGACTTCCACCAATGGGTATAATACAAAGAACAGGACATGGAGGAGGCTGAAGTGTTTAAAATTGGTCAAGTCCAAATGAGAGACAATGGCAAAGCCACTTGTGAGCAGTGATGCTACTCCTGCGTAATCTGGGACAATGGGGTCACTAAGGTGAGTCACTTTACCTCTCACGAGAGGTGCAGGTCGGGAAGCTGAGAGGAAGGCCTAAATTGTTCACTCCATTACTCCCAGAGTCAGGAGATTGGACCCTGTCTGTGGTCTGAAGAGGAATGAAGGCTGGAAAATTTGCTGAAAGCAAAAGTAACAATGCCAATTAAAATACAAAATTTATTTTTTAACTAAAAAGACAGATGTTTCAACACGAGTACCACACACATCAGGGGGAGATGAGTCCTAGCTTGTGGGGGCCTTGACAGATGGTCAGGGTCCCCATGAGCCCTGCTCCTGATATTACTCCTTACTTTTGTAGGTCTTGTATCCAAACAATAAGTCATAGATCTCAGCCTAGGAAGGGAACATGGAAGCAAGTATTCCAATATCAAGGGGTCCACAATGCCTGACTCTGGAGAGTCCTACATAGCTAGCTTAGTTCATTTTAGAGATTTTGTAGAACCTAAAGGCAATTACTTAAAATAGTCCCTCGTCATTTACTCAATATTCAGTCCAAGAATGTGATATAATTACATCTCTAGCTCCTACCAAGCAAGGGAGATCGTGAAACCCACTATTGACTGGTTTCAAGCAGCAAAACAAATCTGACATTGATGGTTGCCATTTGATTGGTGTGGTAAGTGAGCAAGTTGCGATGAATGTGTCCTCAAAAGAATGGGAGTGGAGGCAGGATTACAGTGAAGGTAACAAAACTTGAGTCTTGGGGACTTTCTTTTGTGTGAACCCCTTCCAAGCCTCTGGGAAGTGAACTGAAATGTGTTCACTAAGTTAAAAATTGAGAGGGGAGATTTATAAAAGTAAGATATTTAAACTGTGATTGGTTAAGATCGCTGTCTCCTTCAGCTACAACTTCCTCTCAGACATGTGCTTTTGTGTCCAGAGTCATAGGAGTGAACTTGGCTGTTTTTTTTTAGATCCATAGCTCAAACAATACTATGTAAGTGTATGAAGCTGAAAGTTTTAAAGCATCCCAGATAAGAGTAAAAAAATGCTTTTGGTACATGATATTAAAGAAAAGACTATCTTTCTTTTCTCTCTTTGGAAAACATTACAATTTTTTTTTTGTCATGGAAACAGACATTCAAAAGTATGCAGCCAAAAATGCAGGGGAAAAATATCATAGGCTCTTGTCAGTGAACAATAATAAAATTTTTTGTTAATTTCTAGATTTTGTGAGATTTACAGTATTTATTAACTTTTAATAATTTGAAATGTGTGTAAACTATTTTCTTATTGCTGGTAACTATTTTTGTACCTGCTTTTATAGTTGTGATTTTGTATTCTTTTTCTTAAAGAAGACCCCCAAATTGTGTAAGGTTTAGGCCCACAGAACTTGGATCTGTCCCTAAATAGGAGGTATTTGGGGGAACATTTATGTTCTATTATCTTTTGCTGAGGCGTCTCTCCTTTGGTCTTCAGTCAGAGACACAGAATTGTCCCCCTGCTCAAAATAGTGCATTTACTCGGGGTGAAACAGAGAGGACATGTTATCCTTGTTTATGATAGCAAATGCTAAGTGTGTGTGTGTTCTAGTTGTTTGAATCTGGTCTTGTAAACTATTATAGACAGAGAACATACCTTTTCACCCTTGTGTATCTAGTACACAGCCCACTATTTGGTAAAATGACTGTACTTAAGTGTGCATTGAGTTAATGTAAAACCCCCTTTCAAGCCATAAATCACTTTCATTCTTTCTTCAGTTGTTAATTAACGATGATGATGAGATTTAAAATAAATACAAGCAGTATTTACTCCAAAGACCCTAATAGGCTATGATGGGATGCTTTTTCCTTTTTTTTCTCCTCCCCACCCAATGTTGAAATGTCCTCCTGTCTCTGCATCACCTTTACTTTGCAATCTCTTCTTTTTCAGACATCCAGATTACCTGTTGGTATACTGATGGATCTGACTTTCTCTGACTTAATCCATTATTTTCATTTACTTCCCAAATTTAGATTCTTCCTTTATTTTTCTCTTTTCCCTTTGGACCTCCTAAGATTTGTTCACTTGTTCCCAACTACCATCTCTGAAGTGATGATTTAGTTGTGGTTGTTGATAAAGTTTTACTGTCATTTACAAGGGAGACTGAAGATGTTTGGCAAGTCCTGAATATTCACCTATATTATTGCTAATGTTACCAGTAAAATCGAGGCCATTATATAAATTGAAGGATCCTTACTGAAGATTAGAGGAAATCTGGAAAGAGTTAGTGTTACTGAGTTTTTTGTGCATGTTGCCCAATTTTAAAAGCTATATAATGTTGACATTTTGCCACCTCTATAAAATGTTTCTCAATGATTTTAGTCCACATTAATGACTCCTCTTCTTGACTGCCGGAAACACGCATTGTTATGCTTTGTGGAACCTCTGAAATAATTGGGTCTTTAAAATCCTCCAGTTTATCGCCTCTTTGAATGCACTTAAAACTCTATTGTATGACATTTGCAATGTATACTTCCTAAAGCTTCTTAGTTTTGAGTATGTTATTATTTGTTAGGAGGCTATTTGGAAATGTGGAAAATATGATGAGATCTTGAAAATTTCGCTTTAAAATCAGCACATAATCAGAGCAGAGATATGCAAAAGCCTCCTTTTAGTGGCCTAGGGGTCAGTGAAACTTGCCTGTAACTTGACTGAATGTTAACATATCTAAATAATATGTCAGTTAGAATGAGTGCAAATCAACATGGAAGCATAGAAAAAGTTAAGTCACTAAGGAAAATGTTTGCAGTGCCCACCCAAGTTCTGTCTAAACGTGAGGGAGCCTCAACCAGCTGAGTTGGGGTCTGTTTGGTCCAATATGGCTCTGATTAGTGAAGAAAAGAATTTTAGTCTATAGACTATGCGATTTTCCCATCTCATTGATAAGAGCACTTCTGTTGTGAGATTAATCAACCAAGTGCTATTAGGTGTTTAATGTATTAAAAGCACTTCCTCTATCTTGTTGCCAAACTCAACAAGCACATGACAGTACAGTGGCTTTACATTTTAAGTGGAGGGTACTTCTTAAACTGGGGCATAATGTGAAAATTGAATGTAATCAAAACTGTGTTTGAAATCTGTTGCATCATTTTTACTAGGATGTAGGTCGTTAGAAGCTCAAAATTTAATTTTTTCTCCCTCTCTTTTTCTCCCTCCCTCCCCCTCTCCCTTCCTTCTTCTACCCACCCCCCTTCCCTCTCCCTGTCTCTACCCCTCTCTTTTCCTCTGCCTCTCTCTTTTTTCTTTCCCTGGGCCAGTTGGAATCTAAGATTTCTTTCCAAGCTAGGAATGAGAAGTAATGGGCACCCAAAGAACTTCACCCTGTGTGATAATGTTACAGTGGTTAAGAGCATGAGATTTGGAGTCCTGTGCTATTTTTGATATCGTGTATCTTATACTTACTAGCAATGTATTACATACTGTAAAAGTAAAAAGTAAAAGTAAATACAAATACTTACAGGACATAGAAAAAATTAGATGAGGTAAAATTTGTCAAGTTCTTAGCACAGGGCTTACTTAGCATGTGAGTGCTATTTAAATGGTAGCCATCAAAACAACCATACAATTATGATTTGGATTCCAGAATAAGTCTGCTCTAGAAGCCAGCGGAGAAGTCCTGTGGCCATAAGTGTTCTGATTCCCTCTCCTTGTACATGTATGACTTGACATTATCAGTTTTTTGGGTTCAGTATGTGTGTATCTGCACTAAAGAAATAAGTTCTTTACCCCAAATTGATCTAATCTCAGTTGAAATTAGGTTCTCAAACTTCAGAACCAGATCTTAGACACTAGTAAGTTCTTCTTGGGAATCAAGTTTATATTTTGAGGTCTTTTGGGAGAGCTACTGCTAATTTTTATTAGGTGTATGCTGTAAGGGACTAACAGGATTTTTTATATGTCGAGTGTAAACCAGGCAGTCTTGTATTTTAGCTTCCTTCCAGTAAAATGGGGGTGAAGGGCAGATCAGGACACATAAATACCTACTTTCCTTCGTCATTATAAATTAAAATTTGTTTTAGTACTTGGGAATACTTTAACTCATAGTCTCTTATTTAGTTAACAACTATAAACAAACACTTGAAAAGAGCCTGTAGCCCATTTGTGAAATGCAGAATTCCTTTGCAGTGTGTATTATTTCATGCTCTAATTTATCTATTTTAAGTAAGATATTCAGATACTTTAAAAAATATTTTGTTTAGTAATGTGAAAGACTGTTCTATAGAAGAGACGGCACATCTGTAAAGTTGTTTTCTAAAGTTCCCCTCCCATTTCCCTTTGAGAATCTGGCAAAGCTATGAATCCTCCTCCCATGTACTATTCCTACATACATTTCTAATTCTGCATATGTACTCAACTAAAAAAGCTAACTTTAATAGTACTCAAGCACCTCCTTAACTAGGGGTTGCTTTTGTTACTTGTAAAGAGGATGACTAAAGTTTGGGCTTTTTCCTCCTTGCAGTGTAGCCAGGAGTGAGACCATAAGTAGTCTGTATGTATGCATACATGTGTGTATACATGTGTGTACAGATGTATACATGTGAATGAATGTACTTATGTATTTTTACAATTTCTTTTCCTTTCATAACTAGGAAGAATTTTAATGAGACAATTGAATTCACTGAGATTTTTTCATTCTAAAATAGGTATTTAGTAGCAGGAAAAAAAGTGAAACAAAAAACCCAAGCAAACATAAAAGGATTCAATGGTAGACAGGAATGAAAAAGTCAATCTTTTATTTTTATATTTTCAGCTTTATTGGGGTATAATTGACAAATAAAATTGTAAGATATTTAAAATGTACATAGTGATGATTTGATATACGTATACATTGTGAAAGGATTCCCCCCAACCAGTTAATTTTCATATCCGTCACCTCACATATTTATCTTTTTATTATTATATTTTGACAAAAACGTTTAAGCTCTACTCTCTTAGCAAATTTCAATTATACAATATGTTATTATCAGCATGATATCATTTATATGTGGAATCTGAAAAACAAAAAAGTCAACCTCATAGAAACAGAGAGTAGAAAAGTGGTTGCCAGGGGCTGAAGGGTGAGGAAAATAGGGAGAGGTTGGTAAATAGGGAGAGGTTGGTAAATTGGGAGCGGTTGACAAAAGGGTACAAACTTTCAGCTGTAAGATGAATAAGGTCTGAGGATCTAGTGTATACAAGTCAATCTTTTATATTTTCATTATTTTAAATAATGCATATTTTCTAGCAAGCTGCATTTCCTCAATCATTTGTAACACATTGAAGTTGTGACAGAAGAGAATTTTATGAAGATTAATGAAAGAGACTTTGACACTTTAGAATAGGCTGCAGGAATGATTTCACCCTTCAAAAATGTCTAAAGTGTGCTTTTATTTTTTCAGCTGTTGCATATTAGAGAATTTTCATCATGTTGAAGGTGTGGTAGTTTTACACAAGTTTTAGGTGTTCATAGAGTTGAAGTTAAGGGTCATTTTTGTCATCAATCCTCTCTAGTGTCACCACTGAACCCATGTTTTTCTAATGCCCTTCCAATTTCGAACCCTTCCTCCAACTCATATTCTCTATATGAACTGTGTAAAATTTTAGTTGTGTCAGAAAGTCTTTTTTTGAAAAAAACCTTATAACACATAAATTATTTCTTATTCTGCATCCTTTCAGCACAAACATTTATAGTCTGTACAATGAATCACCAACCACACTTGTTTAAGAGCACTTACTGTTGGAAGAGCTCACTCTAGAATTTTCCAAATTAAGTAGGCGTATGGTACACAAAGAGTAATACAAATGGATATTATCCAGTGAAGACCTTCTCAAGAGACCTCAAAGTGCGACATTTCTGTGGTAGATTTGCTAAGATTTGCAAACTAGGAAACTGGGTTTGTTAGCACTCTAAGGGTAGACCTGTCCTCAGGAATAGACTTTCATTAACCAAACTCACAGCAGTGTTGTATAAAATCAGAATGCCAGCTCATTCATCTAATTGCCTTAAGTCTGGAACACTCACATCAGCATGATACGTGCATTCGCTTTCTCCAGGCACGCACACAAGGAGTGGGGGGCAAATTGTCATCTGAAGGTTGTCTGGAATCAGAACAAGGGGGGCCTTGTTTCAAGGCTCTATTCAATAGTATGTATTGATATCTAAGTTTATTTTCACAGGATGATGTATTTTCCCCTTTGTGCAATTTCTTGGTGAGGAGGGGCTGCAAGGGAATCTTCGTGACTTTAAACTCCATTATATCTCCAATCTGGACCTCTTAACTAATCTCCAGATCCATGTATCTGTCTGCCTCCTTCATATTTCCACCTGGATGTCTAATAGGTGTCTCAAATTTAGCACAACCAAGCTGAGAGTCTACATTCTCGTCCTCGTTCCACCACCTCTTTAAATCAACTCTTTCTGTAGTCTTCTCAGTCTCATAAATGGCAACTGAGGTATTATCCTCAGACCCCCTCATCCAGTCTTCAGTAAACCCTGTCAAGCGTGACTACAATAAACATCCAGAACTGACCACTTCTCACTGCCCCACTGCCACAACCCTGTCTGGGTTGCCATCATCTCCCACCTGGATTACTGCAGTGGCTTCATATCTGATCTCCTTGCTTGTGACCTTGTACCTCCTACAGTCTAATTTCAACACAGAGGCTAGAGTGATCCTTTTAACACGTAAGTCATATCATGTAACTCCTGAGCTGTCGAGGTTTAGCTTGAATTGAATCTACTGTCTAAACACAGGAATATGTCGGATCACGGTACTACATACTTACTCTTGAAATGAAAGTGAGTAGCAGAGTTTGCATGACCACATGCCCGATGTATAACTGGGCATTCTCTGAATTAGTGTCTATATGGAATACAATGCTTTTTAAAGGGAGGGTAATAAGTGCTAATTTGCAGCTTACATGTATTATTAATACTCAACAGTAATCAGAGCAATTGTTTAGAACTTAGACCAACAAAAGATTCTTTTCAAGGAAGAATTCTTGACTGACATTGTTTAGCATTATTAGGGCATGATGATATTAAAAAGCAGACCAGCGGCTGGCCCGGTGGCGTAGTGGTTAAGTTCACGTGCTCCTCTTCGGCGGCCTGGGGTTCACAGATTCGGATCCCAGGCACGGACTGACGCACCGCTTGTCAAGCCATGCTGTGGAAGCGTCCCATATAAAGTAGAGGAATATGGGCACGGATGTTAGCCCAGGGCCAGTGTTCCTCAGCAAAAAGACGAGGATTGGCAACGGATGTTAGCTCAGGGCTAGTCTTCCTCTCCACGCCCCCCCCCCAAAGCAGACCAACTTTTAGTCAGTTTTATTATGATTTTTAAATTCCTACAGACAATGCACCCCTTTATTGCCTGCATCCAGGGTGGACTGCCTGCATTACCAGCCCTTAGTATACTCCTAGCTTGGGCTTTATCCTGGATATAAGTGGGAATCATTAAATCTTTTTGAGTAGGAAAATGCATCACAGTTTAGGACTATAAATGGAGCATTTGCGTTCTGATCCTGCTTATTTGTTGCTTGAAGGTAAGAGATAGATAATTTGTTTTTTAATGTCCTATTTCTCCGACTAGATTGTCATGTCTTACAAGGCAGAAAACGTGTTTCTATTTCTTTGGTATTCTCTAAATATCCTGCACTATCCTTTATATTCAGTAGGTGCTCAATAAATAGTGACTTCTAAACAGATTCTGAATTGTGGGCTCTATGCTACAGTGAGGGGTAGAAATGAACTTGAACCCAGAGGGAAAGGCTCTCCTGGTTGCCCAGAGGAGCATCTCTCTCTTAGCCAGGTCAGAGGTGAGCAAAGCCTGCCTCTGCTGTCATGTAGGGTTCACCACAAAGTGGTTGTCTTGGAAATGTAGCAAGTCTTTCTCACATCAAATACAGTGTAGGTTTAAAGGCTTTAATATTTTGTATAATTGAATTCTTGACAATTTGCTGTCCAAGTAGTGATGAAAATATACAGCTATTCAAATCACTGTTTTGCATGCCATTGCTCTTTAAAAATACCTGCATTGATGTTTGTTTTTCACTAGCTATTATTTCTGATTTGCGCTTGAAAACTGCATTTTTCCTCATGATAATTCAGAAAATAGACAAGATTACTGGGATCAAAAGGCCAGCCCTGCCTTCTTACTAGTTGCATCACTTCTGAACCTTGGCATCTATGCCTCAGTTTGTTTTCATCAATTAAGCAGAGATAATTATACCTATGTCAAACTTTTGCTGTTGTGAAGATCACTGTGAAGCTCTTAAAAATATGTGGCATGTAATAAGCACTGTGAAAGTGCTTGCTGTTATTAGTAGTAATATTACATGAATTTTTTTCAGAGTAGGCCCTGATTATTAGGTGGGTGCATTTATGCCTTACCCAGCCTTTTACACTGCTCTTGCCTCATTGCATCCATTTTCTGAGCAACTTTCTACCATTTCTGAGGTTGAAAAACTGCATCCAGTGCTGCTGAGAAGCATACATTTTGGCATTTTAAAGAAACTGACTTAATTCTAGAGATTTCTCCATTGCATTTTTAAGTCCCAAGCTAACTAACCAAATAAACAAATAAAAACTAAATAGAGCCTGATGCTCACATTTAAGACCACATATGCAAGTTTGTACCCTATTCAGCTTCAGTTTGAAAACTCAGTGCTGAGAGAGGGCCTGTCACAAATGGACACGGGGCCCAAATGCTGCTACCTTTTCGCAACTGTTAACTCTGAGAGTAAAGATCTGGCATACAATTTCTCCCTCTCTACCTCCGTTTTCCTTCCTTCTCACACATATTTATTGGAAATTTACTACATCCCGTGCACTATATTAGGTTCAGGGAATTCTGTATAGTAGTTCTCTGCTCTCTGTCATGGGATTTACAGTTTAATAGGAAAGAGATATGATGAACAATAACAAAAATACAAATAAATGCACAATTACAAATTGTCTCTAACACTTTACCGTATTTCCATTTTCCCACCAAAAGAACTAAGGATGTTCTGGGGAAATTCATTTGGATGTAATTCATTACATAAAAAAATGTCCTTATAAGTTGTATCAAAAAGAATAAAATACCTAGAAATTAATTTAACTGAGGAGGTGAAAGACGTGTACACTTAAAACTATAAGACATTGATGAAAGAAATTAAAACAAGTGGAAAGATAGTCCTTGTTCATGGATTGGAAGAAATAATACATATTGTTAAAATGTCCTTACTACCAAAAGCAGTCTATAGATTCAATGCGATCCTTATCAAAATTCCAATGGCATTTTTCACAGAACAATCATAAAATTTGTATGGAACCACAAAAGACCCCAAAGAGCCAAAGCAATGTTGAGAAGGAAGAACAAATCTGGAGGTGTTATCTCCCTGATTTCAAACTATATTGCTAAGCTGTAGTAATAAAAATAGTATGGTATTGGAATAAAAACAGACATATAAGTCAATGGAACAGAATAGAGTGCCCAGAAATAAACCCACACATATATGGTCAGTTAATTTATGACAGAGGAGCCAAGAATATGCAATGGGGAAAGGACAGTCTCTTCAATAGTGTTGGAAAACTGGACAGCCACATGCAAAAGAATGAAACTGGACCACTGTCCTACACCATACACAAAAACTAACTCAAAATGGACTAGAGACTTGAACGTAAGACCTGAAACCATAAAACTCCTAGAAGAAAGCACAGATAATAAGCTCCTTGACATCTGTCTTGGTGATGATTTTTTGGATTTGACACCAAAAGCAAAGGCAACAAAAGCAAAAATAAACAAGTGGGACTACATAAAACTAAAAAGCTTTTGCACTGCAAAGGAAACCATCAACAAAATGAAAAGGCAACCTACCGAATGGGAGAAAATATTTTCAAGTCATATATCTTATAATGGGTTGATATCCAAAATAAAGAACTCCTACAACTCAATAGCAAAAAACACAAAAAATTGATTAAAAAATGGGCAGAGGATCTGAATAGACATTTTCCCAAAGAAGATATACAGATGACCAACAGATAACATGACAATGTGCTCAACGTCATTAATTATACGGTATCCTCTCCTGTGGATTTTTGAATTTTAAAAGGAGACTTCAAAAATGGTTTGACTCACATATTTGGAGAGGAAGTGGAGAAAAAGGAACGCTTGTGCACTATTGGTGGGAATGTAAATAGGTGCAGCCACTATGAAAAACAGTATGGAGTTTCCTTAAAAAATTAAAAATAGAACTATCATATGATTCAGTAATTCCACTGTTGAGTATTTATCTGAAGAAAACAAAAACACTAACTCAAAAAGATATATGCACCCCCTAATGTTGCTCATTGCGACATTATTTGCAATAGCCAAGACATGGAAGCAACCTAAGTGTCCATTGATAGATGAATGGATAAAGAAGATGTGGTATGTATACACAATGGAATACTACTTAGCCATAAAAAAGAATGAAATCTTGCCATTTGCGACAACGTGGATGGAACTTGAGGGCATTATGCTAAGTGAAATAAGTCAGAAAGAGAAAGACAAAGCCATATGATCTCACATAAGCGTGGAATCTAAAACAAAAACTGAACACGTAGATACAGAGAACAGATTGGTGATTGTCCAGAGGTGGGGGGGGTGGGGGTAGGTGAAATGGATGAAGAGGCTCAAAAGGTACAAATTTCCAGGTATAAAATCAGTAATTGCTGGGGATGTAATGTACAGCATGGTAGCTATAGTTAATAAAACTTTAGTGTGTATTTAGAAGTTGCTAAGAGAGTAGATCTTAAAAGTTCTCATCACAAGAGAAAAAAATTGTAACTATGTGTGGTGATAGATGTTAACTAGACTTATTGTGGTAACCATTTTGCAGTATTTGCAAATATTGAATCTTTATGTTGTACACCTGAAACTAATATAATGTTATATGTCAATTATATCTCAACTGAAAAAAGAAAACAAAATGTCTTTCCAAAGCTGGTAAGTCCTGTTCTTGAAGGTATATGCAAAGATTGCATCTTCACTTCCGTTTCTACTTAATACTGTTGTGTTTCATAATACATAATAGTGTATGCTGGTTTTGTGTTTTGAAACAATATTTACATCTCATTCCAGAGTGGAATAGATATATGAATTTATTTTTTGAGTATTGATTATTACACAGGATGCAAAATATTTAGAGAATGTCTTCAGGAACACAGGGGCTTATATAAAAAATAACTATTGAACCAGAATCAGTCTGGTTAGGTGTTTAAAAAGTACAAGAACTCTTTCAAATATCAGTTTCCTCATCTACAAAATAAAGGAGCTGGATTCAATGGTCTCTCATAGGCTCTTTTAGATATAAATTGCTACAAATCATTAAAGAACTTTTTTACATTAAAACTTTTAATATACAATTAATGGTTCCCTAGTGGTTTGAAACAATTTTTATGTTAGTAAAAATGCACCAACCCAAAGACTCACATTATTCTAATTCTGTTCTATTTGTCATTATAATAGAAGATCATTTCCAATCTCATGAGAACATTTCTCATGGTTAGACAATTAAAGATTTTTTTTCTTATATATGGCAACATGAGAGGCCAGAAACCTCACTTGTGGTGATTCTGTAGCTTGCAGTGATCTACTTTCATTCATATGTTGGTAATACCTGTATTTTCTAATAAAACGGGTTCGATCTGTTTTTGATTTGGTTTTTCTTATAAGTGGATAAAAAAGTGATTTGAGACTCTTGACAGAAGTCTGTGCTGTATCTTTCCCAATGAGTAATATTACGGTACATGGTAATCCCTTTGTGAAAGCCTCATAAATGTTGATGAATTGGAAACAGTGTTAAGAGTAAACCAAAGCCTGCTTCTATTCTGTACCATTTGAACACACTTGCCATATGAAAATGCAACTAACTTAGAAAGTCTTCCATTTTCATAAGAATGCCTGGGACTTCCATGCATAGTTAATAGACAGCAGGATAGATTTCCAGTGATATATATAATCTTTCTATGTTGGGTTTGAAGGAAAGATATATTTGAGGAGCCACATACATTTAAAGAAGGATGTATGAAAAAAATGATTTACTTTATTGCATTTCATTATTAAACTTGAGGTATTATACAACTTTGGTTTTCTAATTCTTTTCCTCCTTTTCAGTTGAGAATTACTTATGACCACGTTATGTGTCTTACTCTTAAAACAAATATTCTGTCCATTTCTCCAATTTCTCTCGTTCTTTGCCCTCTTTATTTATAACATCAGATGTTATCCTCAAAGTTATTTATTATCAGTCAAATTTCTCAAATGCTCTCTCAGACAGTAAGTCAAATCTTTCTATTTTCTTGAGTTAGGCAGCCATGTTGTATGTTTAAGATATAGAAATGTAGGGACCGCCCGGTGGCGCAGCGGTTTAGTCCGCGCTTGGCAGCCCGGGGTTTGCGAGTTCGGATCCCGGGAGCCCGCCGACGCACTGCCTGTCAGCCACGCCGTGGCGGCGTCCTATATAAAGTAGAGGAAGATGGGCACAGATGTTAGCCCAGGGCCAGTCCACCCTCAGCAAAAAGGGGAGGATTGGCAACAGATGTTAGCTCAGGGCTGGTCTTCCCCACAAAAAAACAAAACAAAAAAAACAAACAAACAAAGATATAGAAATGTCAACACTCTGATTATTAAAATATGTGTTCTATTTACAGTCAAATATTAGTTGCAATCAGTCTGATTTCTGTAGCCATATGGACAGATTTGATGGGCAGAATGATCCATACGTTTCTGTTCAAGCACGATAAATCACTCAGAAACCACTTTTCAGAATAGCCATCTGCTTCTTTGGACAATTATGTTGATATAGTGTACTTTATTTCATGTGTAAAATTCCAAGTGCTTTATAAGGTTAAAGTTTGAAGAAATATATCATTTGATTTATGGGATAATTATAATAGATTTCACTTTTCTGCTCAATTCATCTATTCATCACCACAAGTTTTTCTTTTTAAAATACCACTTCCCAAGTAGTACTCCTCTGCTTGAAACCCTTCAGTAAGTTTTCCCTGGGGTCTTTAGGATAAAATCCAAATGTCATAGCCTGACTTTGTGACCGTACATAGTCTGCTCCTGACACAAGCATCCAACCTCGTCTTCTGCTTCTCCTTTTTCTGAACACTTAACTGTAGCCAGTTGGATTCACTCAGGTTCCAGAAATGTTTGGAGTACTTCTGTCTCTGTGTTTTCTCAGGTCCTCTCTTCTACCTGGATGACTTTGCCTCTCTTTTTCATTTATGGAAATCTTATCTAACTTTTCATGGATGAATTTTTTCACTTTGCCTATGAAGCCATTGTAGAGATAGTCAATTAGGGGAAGAGAAGGGAATTTAATTGGAGAGGAAGGAAAACATTTTGAGTATCTGCTATGTGGCAAGTGCTGTGATGGGAACTTTACATACCTATTTCAACACGGGCTCCCTGTTTCATGAATTCCCATAACATTCTCTTTTTTTTTTTAAGAAGACATTGTTATTATCATCCTTATGACCAACTTCATGGTAGTACCCATCCCACCTTTTCATGTGTAGAGCGTGCCACTTGGTTTTGAGTACACAAAGACGAAGGAGATGGGGTTCTTGACCCTGGAGGAAAGGCAAGAGATTTATTAAAAATAAATAATATATAATACATGCAAAAAATTCAGTAAATCCTAGTTCAGAGAACAAGAGCGGTTAGCAAATATTGACTAAAAATATGCTCATCAATGCTTAATCAGTACCTGCAAGAGTACCTTGAACAATGAACATTTGTTTTATGAATGAACATAATTGCCTCACATTGTTAATTATATGATAATAAAACCTAGCCTCTTTCCTCATCCTTTAGGACAAAAAAAAGAGATATGTTTTATAGAGAATGAAGTTATTGCACAGTATTTGTTGTTTGATTAATTGGTTTATGACTACCACTATTGAAGTTTTAAAAGTGTTTTATTTATTTTGAATAGCTTGGCTGTAGCTTAATATCTGGCTCTGTTCGGTGTTTTATGCATAGTTACAAGGGAAATTTTTCACAAGAGGATATAGTCTTGAAGGATATATGAACCAGAGAAAGATCTGAGGTGGATTAAAGATTATCATGATTCAGAATTAATTGTAGTAAGTTCGACTAAGCAGTACCTGTCCAGACATGCACTATTTGTTTAATGAAGAATTATATTTGCAGTCGCAGAACACTTCTGTGAGCTAGAAGTTTTCCTTGTTCACAATAAGGCATTAACACCGTTTTATAACCCAAATTCTTAGTGTTTTTCGTAGACTAGTTTTGAAGAATACACTATTTAAATTGGTTCTAACCTGAAATATTTTTCTGTTTTTATAAAATACATGGGTACTTTTCCCATTATTCTTGGCACTTATTTATCATAAAAATGGATATTTTGCTGGCATTGCAATTTTTCAATCATTAATATAATACAATACATAGTATACTGTATATAATTACAATATACTATATTATTATAATTCATAAACCCAATATATTGAAATTGGATTTGGCAGTTTACTAATTATGTTTTATAAGTTGGATCTTGAAAGAAATCCAGAAATAATAGAGGGAAAAGGGAACTTAACGATTGGCAATACCATATGTTTTATAGGTTCTTATCATATCTCTTGAGAAATATAAAACTGTCTGTAATATATCTGCATGTTTCACTTAACTGGTTTTTGGACACTATAATCTCATTTTGAATATATTATTCTAAGATTGAAAACTTGAAATTTGAGCATGGGTTAAACTAGCATTTTAGTCTGAATCTACTACAATAACTGGATGTGGGAAAAGGTTTGTCTTCAGTGTGATGGAAATAAGCCTCTCACCAGTACAGGAAGTGCCTGAGTCATGTGATTAACCAAAGCCAACCGCTGCCTTTGGAAGCTGTGATGGTATAAAACTGGAAATGTTTCTGATATCATTCACACTTCTCTTTTTTCTCTTACAGGTGTTAAAATGGGTAGAGGAAGCGGTACAGGCCTCCAAAGTTCACCTCTTATCAACGGATCATTTGGAACAGGCTGTAAACACTTGGAAAATTCCTTTTGATCCCAGCCTAAAAGAGGTTACTGTGTCTCTGAGTGGCCCTTCTCCAATGATTGAAATTCACAATCCTTTAGGTGAGATATATTGCACATCATATAATAAAATACAAAAACCACGAAAAGTAAAAGATTTTATGCACACTTATTTATGTCAAGTTAATGCTAACTTTATGAACAAATTCAAAAGTGACTAGGGAAGATGTTTAAAAACTGATTTTTTTTTAGTCGTAAGTATTGTTGGATTAACATGAGATTCAAAAAGCTAAAACTCCTAATAATTTAAACAGACCAGATTTAGTAACTTAATTGTAGCTAAAATACCCTCCCCAAAATACTTAAATTGAACATGAAATTATATTTTCCTAATCTGAGTATGAGGAAATATTTCACAGTAACTTATTCTGCAAAATATAGTATTTTATTTTTGAATGAATCACATGAAAAGAACTCCTTTTAAAACAACTGCCTAATATTTTATCACATCATCTTCTTGATAAGGTTTAATTTTGTGTGTGTGTGAGGAAGACTAGGTCTGAGCTAACATCTGTTGCTAATCCTCCTCTTTCTTGCTGAGGAAGACTGGCCCTGG
Organism: Tapirus indicus; assembly: GCA_031878705.1. Lineage (NCBI taxonomy): Eukaryota > Metazoa > Chordata > Mammalia > Perissodactyla > Tapiridae > Tapirus > Tapirus indicus. The sequence continues at coordinate 74,973,836 of CM062922.1, read as the reverse complement.
GCTAACATCCGTGCCCATCTTCCTCTACTTTATATGGGACACTGCCACAGCATGGCTTGACAAGCAGTGCGTCTGTCCGCGCTTGGGATCCAAATCTGCGAACACTGGGCAGCTTAAGCGGAGTGTGTGAATTTAACTGCTACGCCACTGGGCCGGCCCTGATAAAGTTTAATTTTACAGAAGTTTTTTTTTTTACAGTAATTTTACAGTTGTTAAAAGCCAAATTTATATTCTTATTAGAATAATGTTTTGATTTACTTTGCTTCCTCACTTGATTATGTATTATAACCCTAAGATTTGGCTTGATTCCATTGCTGATTGAATATTACAATAAGACTTACATTGAAAAGTAATCTAATAAAGACAAAAACCATATTTTTCCTAATATTTGCATTTAGAAATATTATTTTACCTGTTGCTGTTTGCAAAATATTTTTATTTCCATTGTGACTTTAGTATGTGTTACATTTTAAAAAATCTATTTGTGAATATTTATAAATATGGAGGGAGTAACTACCTTTCTTCCTTTGCTTAATTTGAGTCCTGGAAAATAACTAATACCTAAAAGAAAACAGCATATGAAATTGTCCTCAAAGGCCACATCCATGCTAGCAATCAAATTGAAATTGACAAACAAGCAAAACCTATTTTTCAAGACTTCTACAGGTTTGGCCTTATAAGTGGATTTGTCTGATAGGTAGAATTCCGCTCTAAGAACATCTGCTACTTTAAAAAGTCATTGACATTGACACTGATATTTAAAAAGTCATTTACAATGATTTTGAAGCTTTGATGCAAACATAGGATTCTTATATTTGATTTGTTTATATAACTGGAGGAGTAGTCAATAGGGGAGCCGAGAGTGAAATGAAAAACTAAACTATGGCTTAATTCCAGATTTGCTTTTCTTCCTTTCTAAATTCCATCTATTAGATACTTTAGGTAAATCTCAGGTCAAGGGGAGATGGTATCATGCTACTTCATTGCACTGCTTTCTTTAATTATTCCTGTGACAATAAAGTCAGTTTCATGGAAAACTGACTAAGGTTTTGCAGTTTGTGCAAAGATATGTCCAGGGCTTCCTGTTAGTAATACCTTGAGTGATTTCCAAAAAGTCATTTATTCTGGTTTACTGTTTTTGCCATCTATTAAATCTAAATATCTCTAGTGACTTCACACAACTTCTCGGTAGCCATAATAATTGTTATCTAGGCTGGCTTTGGAAATATGATTACAGTCTGCCAATTGATATTCTCATTTTAAGATTAAATCAGCATAGCAAATGGGAATCTGTTACTTCAGTTCCAATGTCCAGAAACCCTAAAATTAAGTATATTTTAGATATAAATAAAATAATGTTTTGAGCTATAGGTACAAATGTCCATGAGATAATTTATACTGGAAATGTATATAGCTACTATACCTAGCTGAAAGAAAGATTATGCTTGTTACCTTTATGTCTGTCTCTCAGGGAAGCTGATAAAAAAGGGATTTGGCCTGAATGAGCTATTAAATATCCAGAACTCTGCCAAGGTGGTGAATGTTAAAGAGCCTGAGGCTGGAATGTGGACAGTGAAGGTACTGTTAGTTTACAAAGTCTATTTATTATTTTATTTTGATGTTGGCATGTTTTATAAAGTGTATACAATAGTTTATTTATATCTTCTCTTGCAGTCATAGAGAGTGCTTTTACTAAAAAGCAATGTACATAGTGCATTTGTAGGAGGTGTCTTGATCACAGGAATTTGGTAGTGTTAAGTTTTGATGACCATGAAAGGCATAGATGCCACCACAAAACACACTTAAGATTCTCAGATGGTTTTTCTATCATCACCACCTCCTGCCTCTGAAAAATCAGAGATGGAGCCAGTAGAGAGTAATGGTTAGGGGCAAAGGGTCTAGAGTGGAAGTGTTTGGGGTTGAATCTCAACACCACTGCTTAAAATCTGTCTTGCCTTGGGACTATAACTTCTTTGTGCCTTGCTTTCCTCCTCTGTGACATAGGGATGGCAATAATAATCCTTTACATCATAGATTTGTGCTGAGAATTAAATTAACATAATACATATGAAATACTTAGCACACTTACTGTTACAAAGTAAGGACTCAAGTAGTGTTGGCTATTGTTATTTGGTGGATCTACATTCATTGTTTACTTTAACACAAAATGGCATTTGTATCCTAGAATTAACTTCAGTAGTGTATACTCACTCTAAGAAAGCATTGTATTTTGGCAACATGGAGGAAAGAACATACACCTGAAATCAGGATACCCTAAATCTGAGCTCTAGTTCTGCTGCAAATTACATGTAACCCGCTGTAGTAGGTGTTCTGAGTGACTTGCTTATATTTCTCAGACTTTTCAGTGGGCTCTGGCCTACTTCCAGCTCCAGTATCTGCATTTCTGTGTCTGAGAGGTTTTTTTCCAGGACAGGAGAAGTCTGTGCTGGCAGAGAATAAAACCTCTCGGGAGCACCTTTCAACCCCTGCGGGATTAAGCTCCAGTGGTCCACAGTGAGAGCAGGATTAAAAGTACACCCTTTATTGGCTGCATTCCTTTTCCTGTGTCACTTCCCCTCTTCCTATAAGCATGCTTTGCACCTCCCAAATAAACAACTTGCTCTAGAATCCTTCTGGGACAACTGAAATGAAGATACCCCTTGCATCGTGTACTCTCTTGCTCTCTCAACCTCCCTACATAGAGTGGGATTAATGGGCTCATGATTCAAATTATAGAGCTGCTGTGAAAGTGCGTGGAGGAGTTTTACCACAGAAATTTGAGGTGCTATTTTTGCAAGCCAGTTTTTTTGTGTGTGTGAGGAAGATTAGCCCTGAGCTAATGTCCGTTGCTAATCCTCGTCTTTTTGCTGAGGAAGATTGGCCCTGGGCTAACATCTGTGCCCAACTTCCTCTGCTTTATATGGGATGCTGCCACATCATGGCTTGATAAGTGGTGCATCAGTCCATGCCTGGGATCCGAACCTGCGAACCCTGGGCCGCTGAAGTGGAGTGCGTGAACTTAACCGCTACGCCACCGGGCTGGCCCCCAGTTTTTTTTAAAAGAATACCTACATTAATTTTTCCAGTTTAAAGAATTAAAGTTTCCGTTGTAACTCCATTCAAATTTTAGAATATCAGTTCTTTATTTTCAGAACTCTCAGCCTTGTAGGGAAAGTAATGACTGTAATATGGATTTTTTTTTGGAGGTGGATAATATGGGATAAGGGTATAGGTAAAAAGTCAACATGAAATAAAATCTGGTAATTTCTTACCAAATGGATCAGAAACAGTTCCATCTGCCTGTTTTATTCACTCAATTCCTTGCACATAGTAGTTGCTCAATACATATTGAGCGCATTAGGTTGACAATGATGACTTGTTTTGCTACTGCTTTATTTTAAAGAAATGTGGCCAAATTTGATCTTATAGTCATTTTGACCAACTTGCCCAAAATATGACTGCTGTTGGGTCTGACTGTCTGTGACCACAGTAGGAAGGAGTATAAGAACTTCTGAGCCTCTTTTTGCCTCGGACACTTGAAGCGTGACCTAAGCCAGCAGTGTCCTGAGCTTCCAAGTCCACTGAGGCAGTTGGTTCTTGCTTTCCGCATAGGACATGAAGGTAGTGGTTGTGAAATATGTACAAATGATGCCATTCTTCTGGGTTATTAGCAACTTATCGTGAAGTATTTGCACCCCTTTTACAGGTGATTTGGAGTGCGACCAGTGGTATTTGCGCTAGTAAAACTCTTGCCTAGAAGAGGGATATTGCATGTCTGTTGTTTTTTCTTGTGCCTAACACACCTACTTATCCGGTCATCCGTTCAGTGCACATTTCTGAGGGTCTGCTCTTAGCCATACTCCCTGGTGCTTAATGGGCACTAAGCACATTTTAATTGGTAATTCGAACAGAAAAGCACCAAGGATTAGTCTGTGAGTGAAGAGTGAGACAGTAAGGTGATGAGGTGGTGGGAACTCTGTTTAGACAAGTCTCTAAGCTCAGTCTCTTATAATTAAGAAAACAATAAAAAGACAGTATCTATTATCATATTATCTTAAATTTGTATCTAGTCCTCACCAAAAAAGCCTCTGGCTCTGATGTTGCACCATTTCTAGAGTACAACTAGTCATGACTAAACAACGGATAAGCATTGCAATTCAACCTAAAGATAATAAACCTATTTTGCTCCTATATGAAATACCAAACTAATGGATCAGGTTGATGCAAAGGAAACTGAGTTGAACCTACTGACATAAATATTGCTGCTGACTTTGGATCTCCCTTTAGGATGGCTAATGAATGATAATGTTTTACACGTGTGCTTTCTCAAGAAGAGAAATGTCTGATATTAGATAGTATATCCCTGGTGCTATCTCCCATGCACTTTGCTATCTGGAAAATGTCTGCTCTATCAGTAGAATTAATAATGGCTTTTTGAATGTTTCACATAACATTTATCCCAAATATGGAGAACAGTCTATTATCTGACCTTAGCATGGTATTCAAGGACCACTCAATTGAGCTTCAACCAGTCTTTCTAGTTCTCTTCCATCACTTGCCTTTATACTCCAGTCAAATATAGTTTTGAACTGTCTCACACCTTCTCTCCTGCGACATTCTCTTGCCCCATGCTTTCTCTTAGGATGTTCCTTCTCTTAGAACACCCTTCTTTTCATTCTGACTCATAACTATCCCCTAAAGCTCCAATGGCAACACTTTCATCAAGCCTTTTCTGACTTTTTCCCTCTAAAATGCCCTCTTTTCCCTCTGGGTTTCTATTGCAGTTTTTCTGCACCTCCCTTTTGGATTATCTTTCCCCTTATATTTATTTCTGTGCAGATTTCCTCTTCCTATTTTATTACAGACCAGATTTTGTCACTAGTATATGCCACGGTACCTGGGAAAGAACTATGTAAAGTCATGAACAAAAATTGATACATTTATTCTGATGGTATCCAAGGAAGCAGGTAGAAGAGTTGATTTAGTTAGCCTATAGTTGGTGTACTGGCACAGAACACTTTAATTTGTCCATGATTTAAAATGCTATGAGAATTGCGGTTTCTTTTCTTCTGTGGTTTCCCTCCAAAACCTTGGTAATTACTTTTCTGTAACTTATTAGGACACTTTTACTAAACAGATACAATGAGTTAATTCGTCTGCATAATTCATATAAATGACTGAGATGTTTTAGGTTGCCTCTGTTGCAGGTAAAAGCATGTTAAAAAGAGGGAGCAGAAAAGAATGTAAAGTTTTATTAAAAACAAAAGAGAAGGTTGTTTTAGATTCTTAAATTCCCATTTGTGGGGTAGCTACAAATCCTGGATCTTATTTCTGAGAAGCAATATAAATTTTCCATGCAGGCAGCTATATCTATATATAGAGTATTTGAACATAACCACAGAAACTTCAGGCCAAATTTTGTCCTCTGCTCCTTAAGGGAAACTCCCAGCAAAGACATTAAATAATTGTCAGCACCCATTGGGTTTAGGTGGTACAAACTGTTTCTATTAGTCTAGGATTATCAGTGTGCTCATGTAATTTAACACATCCCCTGGGGGATGTTTCCATTAAGTAGGTTTGGATAAACTGTCCTTATATAATCTTCTAAGTAGAGAAGGGAATGCACCCAACCACATGATTATACTGAGATTCTGAGACTAGTAGAAATATTTCAGTTATAGATAGTTATGTTAGTTGCCAGAGCCTACTAATGCATTTTCTAAGGATAAGGATATTTTAGAAATCGTACTCAAGTGGCATAAGCTTGTTTAGGAATCATAATTAAATAAACCTCGAGTCTACAGAGGACCACACAAGAAGATTATTATGCTGGCTTCCAATTATTCTCACCTGGTAGCTCTTTTGACAGCCCGAAGACTACACCAGGTGTGTTATTTAAATGGATTAGGTGCAGTATTAATTCAATGTTTTGGGTCAATGGAATGCTTTATAGTAGATTTTTTCCTGGAAAATTTCCCAGTTATTTTGATCTGCCAGAATCAAATTGTCAACCAAATGGAATGTTTCATTTTTTTTAAAAAAGGTATCTGTACACTTGTGTATATATAAATGTATATGTATATGTATGTGTGTGTATACATATATTTAAATAGAATTCATTCTATGCTTTAGGTACATTTCTCTCCTTATATTACATTTCTCTAAACATACAATGCCTAATAAAATGATAGTATTTGAATCTAGCTGGCATTATTATATCTTTGTGTCTGACACAATGCTTAGCCCACAGTAGGTTCTCAGTAAATATTAGGTTGAAACCATCATATTCTTTAATTTGTAAAGAATGGTATGTCATGTAAGAGCAAATATTTTGAAAGGAGCTGGGCATCTATTTCATGTATTTATTTTTAAAATATTGAATTCCATTTTAATCAGCTTTCAAAGATTTACCAATCAGCTCAAAACGATTTACAAATTTACTCAATTACCATTTTGAGTTTTTTTGTTTTCTCATTTTTTTAACCATTTCTTTCTTAAATTGGGATATGTTATACATAAATAGAAAAGGATATAAAATAAAACGCATGCAGTTAAACAAGTTATTACAAAGTGAACACTGTATAAAGAATGTATAAAATGGAACCTCAATACTGTTTTTCATAGTGGTTGTGCCAATTTACATTCCCATCAACAGTGCACGAGGATTCCTTTTTCTACATCCTCTCCAACACATGTTATTTGTTGTCTTTTTGATGATAGCCATTCTAACAGTTGTGAGGTGGTATCTCATTGTGGTTTTGATTTGCATCTCCCTGGTAATTAGTGATGTTGAGCATCTTTTCATCTGTCTGTTGGCCATCTGTATGTCTTCTTTGGAAAAATGTCTCTTTAGGTTGTCTGCCCATTTTTTAATCAGATTGTTTGTTTTTTTGCTATTGAGTTGTAGGAGTTCTTTATATAATTTAGATATTAACCCCTCATTGGATGTAACATTTGCAGATATCGTTTCCCATTCATTAGGTTGCTTTTTCATTTTGTTAATGGTTTCCTTTGCTGTGCAAAAGCTTTGTAGTTTGGTGTAGTCCCATTTCTTTATTTTTGCTTTTGCTGACCTTGCCTGAGGAGATGGATCCAAAAAAATATTACTAAGATTGGTGTCAAAACTGTGTATGTTTTCTTCTAGGAGTTTTATGGTTTCAGGTCTTACATTTTAAGTCCTTAATCCATTTTGACTTTGTTTTTGTATATGGTATAAGAAAGTGGTCCAGTTTCATTATTTTGCATGTAGCTGTCCAGTTTTCCCAACATCGCTTATTGAAGCTGGGTATCTATTTTAATTCAAGATCCATTACTTAATATCTTTTTGACCTTGAAGAAATTATCTAACTTTCCTAAGTCTGAGAAAAATGGGGGAAAATAATACCTACTTAATATTGTCATGATTAAATTAAGTGTTGGTAAAGTGGTTAAGCAGTTTCTGATACGTGAATGGTAAAGTTAATTAAATTAGTTATTCTCCTGAATATGGGTAAATTACATCTATACTTTCTGTTAGTGCAGATACACAAAAGTGTTTTTTTTTGTTTTACTTTGGGCTTATTTATTATTTTATAAAACATTGAAACTCTTTAGGAGAGAGAAATGAAAGCCAGCTCTATCAATCACATTTTAATTCAATTTATAACAGGGCAGGCTTCACATTTAGTACTAGGAGGAATTCTCACTGGCTTAAGACAAGAAAAGTAATTCCTCACTAATGTTCCATGTCCTGTGGCTGTTGACAGGATGTTCTACTTCACACAGTCACTCAGAAACTCAAGCTGATGTGGGCTCCACCATAATTTAGAACATGCAGCCTCTGCAGTTACTTTAGTGAGGGAAAAGACTGGAGAATGTGCACTAATTTAAAAAAAGAAGGAATTCGTGTCACTTCTGGGATGAGAAAGACATCTCTCTGGGTGATAGATGCACTTCACTCCCTTTATAACCCGTGGCCAGAACTATTATCATAGCCTAATGATGTGCTGAAGCTGGCTCAGAATAGCTCATGGAGAGTCAATTGTGCACTTTCTCTTCACAAGTCTGTGTTCAGTGACATCATGTTGTGAGCTTGAAATCAGCCATGGAGGTAGTATTTACACCATGGAAATTGGCAAATGCCAAAAATTAGGGCTTTCATTTTTCAAAGAGCAGTTTACCAACACTCTGCTAACCTGACCCCACCTAAATGAAAGTGTATTTAGAAATGTAGAAGGGCAAATGAATAGTTGGAGGGTATTATTGTCTTCTATGCCACAGGGTCCAAATCAACCCAGAGATTATGTTTCCTAAAATGCTGCACATGGACTTAGGTACTACAGAAAGAGTACTGAACTTGGAATAATTACCATTTAACTTGCTACCTAAACCTAGGCGAGTTACTTCTTTGAGCCTCAGTTTCTTTGTTGTGCTATAAAATCATCTTTGGATTTTAGGAGATAATGTGTGAACATGCTTAGCATAATGCTTCTAGAACAATTCAAATAATTCTTGATGAGTCTGACATTAACTGGTTCTAGGGAAATCTAAGGAAAAGCACCAACATTAGGCATTTGGATGGCTTTAATATCATTTATTAAACCTACACATATTAAGTGCCTATTGAGTAATACTTTGTAGGTGATGAATATGACATAGTTATTGCCTTGAGAGACTTTCAATATAGAGGGTATTTAAAGCCCTTCATTCTTTAACTAAGAAGTCGATCCATCTGCAGTAGAGCTGACCAGGAAGATATTATTTTCCCTGGAGCTCTCCATGGTGCTTGCTCCATGGTACTTCAGACCGTTCTACTCCTTCATTCCTCGTAGACCCAATTCAGAAACCCAGACTCTGGTCCACTCTGCTCCTTCTTTTCTCTTACTGTTTTGTGGATTGAGGCTACCTATTTACAATTTTAGAATGCCAGTAGTTATCTAGTTTTGCCTCAATTCTGCTCACACCACAGCAGCCTGTGTATTCCTGACTCAGACCCTTTTACAACCTAACCAACATGACATTCTAACTCAGAGTAGTAATGTAGCTCATTATGAACTGTTAAAGGTTGTATAAATAAATATACTATTTGAAACACAACTCTCAGAACTTCTATCCCATGCAGACCCTATCCAGTGTCTAGTGTCTAGAAAATTTCCTGTTATGCTTGGAGTCATTATGCCTCTCCTAGATTTCCCTCTTTTTAATTACAGAAGCCATGAGATTAGGGTGGTTCTGTGCCAGAGTGATACTTCTAGATATTCTGTGCCAGAGAGATGCTTTTTGAAGCCAAATTCTAATTTTATTATAACCCTCAGTTTAAATCTACGTGATATAAAGACCAAATAGAAAAACATTAAATCAGTAATTTTATTACATATATAGAAAATGTAATTTTATTACATGTGTAGAAAATGATACTAAAATGGCTGAAATAATTTAGAAGGGAAGAATGGGGAAGAAATATGTAGCTGGACTACCTCTCTGCTTGACTCAGTTCCAGAATTAGCTGAATTTTCTTTTCCCCTCCAAGACCTTCATATCATTTAGCTCTCCTCCAACCCCACTATGTCCATAACATATGAGAATCCAAAGACTTCTTTCAACATTTCTGGAATTTCCTGAAAGCTTACTTTTTTATGGTCTTTCTGCCTCCTAATTGTTTGTGTGTTGATTCTAACCTTTTGTACTTTGATACAGAACAAAGCTCAGCCTCTTCAAAAATTTCATAGGAAATCCACTAACAACAATCTTTTTGTGAATCGAGTAGATTTGCCTGTAGATAGGGGACATGTCTTGAAGCACCCTTTGCCCTTCTGCACTCTCCTGGCCCCTCATCCTTCTTTCTCCCCATTTTGTCTCTGCTTCTCTCCTCTGTGTAGTCTCAGGAGTTCCGTATTACTCTTCTATTATGTAGAGCAGTTCAGCATATTTCAGCCTTTACCCTGAAACCAGTAAATTGAACCCATTGAGTTAATCCTGAGAAATGCATGGGGTAGCCATAGAGGTCGGTTTCTGGAGCCTCGCTGAGTTCACATCCCAGCTCTGCCACCTGCTGTATCTGTGACTTTGAGCAAGTGACTTAAGCTCTCCGATCTGTAAAATGAGGGTACTAATAGTACTATTTCACGGGGGCTTTTGTGAAGATTAAAGATGGTAATTGATAAAAAAGATTTAGCCTGTTGTAAGAATGCATTTTGTATATGTTAATATTTCTTTCTCCTTTTTCTGTTTACTGGGTCATTTTACCATCATTATACATAAAACCTTTTTGTTCCTATTACATTAATATTTGAAAAAGGAAGCTCAGCTAAGAAACAGACCAAAATAATAGCTTACTTTCAAAAAGTAGACTAAAATAATGAACTATTGACCCTTTCTGATGAAGAAATTTAATGTGATGGTTTGTGTTCCTAAAATATTGAAGCAATTTTTTAAGGGAATGATAAATGCATGCATGAATACCAGGAGTCATTTTAAACTAAGTTAGTTTAAATTTTTCTTTTTATTATATTTTTAAACCATAATTTTGGTGTATTTGTGACGTCCTTTGCTCCCATTACCTTGATTAATCTAGAGTTGGATATATTTGTGCATAAAAACTGACTCACTTGGAAATATCTTTTATTTACAAGCCCTTTTAAATCCTGTGCAGACATTCCTGTTTACAGTATAATCTAGAAACATAAAATTAAAATATTTTGTTATTTACCTTACTATCCTTCATATTTTTAACACTACTCAGAGAATAGTAAACCTACGTCCTTATTTCTACATGCTTTGTTAATTAGGGAGGATTTTTAATGATCAAAATTAATTCATTTTACAATAATTTTATAGAAGTTATAAGAAGCTCCCTATTTATCAACTTTGCTTTATTTTTAATGTATTGTTTAGCAACAGAGATGCCCTATTTTCAAATACTTGGGTAATTTCTAATTTTCTTACTTGATACTAAGCACCACTCTTGGAACGGACTCTTTGCCACTTGGTTTCTGCACAGAACACTTGGCAGGTGACTAGCACTCGATGGCAGTCATTTGGCAAATTGTGTGTCATATTTGCCTTTGGTGGCACTTTCTGAGCAGCAAGGCAGCTAGCAGAAATATATGATGTCAGTGAATAAATATCAATCAACTCATCATAATAATTGACCCTTGTAATTGTCCTCACATGAAATCAGTAGGCAAAAGTGTCTTCAGTAAAGCTTTACATGATCTAAAGCAGTTGAAATTAGACTTAGCAAGGTTTTATATAACCCTATAGGAAATCCCCAATTGAAACTTGGATGCCCATCCAATTTCCTTTTGTTTTCTTTTTTGTCTATTATGTGGAATCCACAACAGATTTTCCTTTAGAAATAATGGAATAAGTGGTGGTACTGAAACCTCTATACCAACACATACAATCCTTCGTAACCCTTATGAAAATGAGCTATAGTCATTAACAGCATCATTTGTGCTAAGATTACAACCACATTGTTTTCGTGATGTGGTTTTTTCTTTTCCCTCACTTTCATTTTTCTTTCCTTTGAGTTCTTGCAGGTTCTGCTCAATGAGGAATAAATATGGTATCAACAGGGACATATCGCCTCATCTTTCCAGTCTTCACTGCCAAATAATAAGCTACAGTGATTTAGGGAATTAAATTTTAAGTGTGTAGATTGCAAAGCTCTGAGGGTGGCATATCTTTAATCATGGTGTGGCTTAATCTGGCTGTTCACCAGGCTAAAGATATATATGTATATATATTTCTAGTGCATTCTGTCATTGCTATGATACCTAAATGTGTGCCTCTCAGTGTTGAGATTGAGATCCATATTTGGTGCCCTGCTTGACTTCTGAGTGTTTTTCTCTCACTCCCATTCCCACTTCTACTTAAATGTTGCTATCATGTAGTCATTTTATTTTGAGACAGAATCTCGGTGGTCAATGTAATAAAGTAACGGCAAACACTTGTTCATAAGCCTTAGGTGGTTTTTAAAATGCACATTCCTAGACTCCGCTGACCAGAGATTCTGATTCAGTGAATCTGGGCTGAAGCTCAGAAGTCGGCATTTTTAACGAACAACCCTAGTGATTTTGTGTGGGTGTGGATATAGGTGATCCTCAGATATTTTGAGAGATACTGAGGTAGAGGCTAACCCTGACTTACCTTGCCCTTGGGAGCACTGTGGTGAAGATCCTGGGGCCTGACTTTTTTTTTTTTGGTAAGGAAGATTGGCCCTGAGCTAACATCAGTTGCCAATCTTCCTCTTTTTTAGCTTGAGGAAGATTGTCACTAAGCTAACATCTGTGCCACTGTTTCTCTAGTTTTTGTATGTGGGACAGTGCCACAGCATGGCTTGATGAGCTGTGTGTAGGTCTACGCCTGGAATCCAAACCCGCAAACCCTGGGCTGCCGAAGCAGAGCACATAAACTTAACCACTACACCACTGGGCTGGCCCCGTGGACCCTGACCTTTTGATTAAAACCCCACCTCTGCAGTTAGGAAACCTTGTGAACTTGGACAAGTTATTTCACAACTTGGTGCTTCAATCTCCTTGTCTGTACAGTGGTGATAATGATGACATATATCTGACATGATTGTAATGAGGATTAAATAAGCCAATGTTTTTAAAGAGTCTGGGCTTGGGAAGTGCCCAGTGAATGTTAGTGTTATTATTTTATCCTGTGGCCCTAATCCGGATTACGTACTTATGGACATATGAGTCACTTCCATGCTTAGTTATCATTCAATATTTAGTCCAGCCATCATCCCCTGTAGGAGGTTTTAGCTGAACTACAGGCTAGTCTATGCTCCTTTTATGTATTTCTATCACTGCATCATATTAAAGATTTCTGTTTCTCCATCCGTCTCCCTCACTGGCTGTGAGCTCTTAGAGGGTGAGGACCATGTCTTACTCACATTGTGTCTCAACGCCGAGTGCCTTGACTAGGTCACTGTTGAGCTGAGGATGCCGGTTGGCTGGAATCTGGACCATGGTCAGCTCTCATGCTAGTCCTGGCTGTCTCTTTCCAGAGGCACAGAAAAAGGAAATATTTTCCAGAATCAAACCTGGATGGTGTTTGGGGGAGAAGATTTAATCATTCACTCATTTCACCCATATTTGCTGAATATCTACCATGTGAACCACAGTGAACAAAGCAAATCCATGTCCTCATGGAGCTTTTAGATTTACTTGAGGTCTGTTCACTAGAGACTAAAAACCTATCTTTTATCATTGGGCATGCAACATATTACTGAATTGTATTTTAGAGCAGTCCCCTGGGATATGTATTATAAAACTTGCATTTAAGATGTAGAATCATAGTTAAGTTCAGAAAACTCAAATCCAAGCCTCAGTTATTGGACATCAATTCTAATGAAACACTGTAGTTTCCCACATTGGTTAGTGGCTAGTGTGACCCGCATGCTGGATCAACTGCTGATGAGGCTTGTCATTAAACATTTTTCAGACTTCTAGCAGTGGAAGGCACTCTGTTCGCATCACCGGCCTCAGTACAATTGATTTCCGAGCTGGTTTTTCCCGAAAGCCCACCCTGGACTTCAAAAAAACAGTCCGTAGACCGGTGCAAGGTTTGTATGTGCATGTTACTTAAATTGGCATAGTAGGTATCCAAGTGCTAAATATTTCGCAGACTGTCTGTGATTTTATAATTTTGTAATGTTCAACAAAATTGGGAGATATAGCGTCTTTACTTTAAACATGATTGCACTCTTAACCTAGTGACTGTTTCTCAAAGTGTAGTCCCAAGACCAGTGATACTGAAATTACTCAGGGAGCTTGTCCAAAGTTAAGATTCCTGGGCCTCACCCCACATCTCCTGAATTAGAACCACGGAAGGCGCGGCCCAGGAGTATGCACTTGAACGAGCACAACAATGGGTTCCTAAACTTACTAAGCTTTGAAAACTGCTGACCTAGATCTTGAGACTTTTTCTTGCTAACATCTATAGATTGCCTTGTTATCAAGGTGAAAATGTGGATTGTGTGTATGTAAATAGCTAAAAAATTAAAGATACCACGTGTCATTGTATGTTTAAAGGTGAAATTACTTCCAATTTTTAAAGCTTGCTCTCCCTTTTATTTTATTCATGCATGATTATTTATAGTTTTATAGCTCAAAAGAAAGCTCAATCCTGCGGCAACTCTAAATTTCTTTTTTTGTGGTTGTTGCTTATTTATTTTTGTATTTTTATTTATTTTGCTGTAGTTACTGAAAGGATACAAATGGTGAATCTTTAAAAATATCCACGTAATGAAACATTGTATAGCACGATATCACAGTTCTAATTTTTCTACATATAAACATAGTTCAAATACTTTAAAAATAATTAGGATTTCCTAGGTTTCTCTGATCATGAATAAACTGTCTTTTATGTAGAAACGATTCTACATTTAGGCAACAATTTGTAGGATGGAGTGTAGTATTCATATTTATGGTACTTGTTATCTGTTATTATGATGCAAAAACTGATTTGATATATAACCTCAATTGTGTGTTACTTGTAAATAATAACAAATCTTTCTCCTGTAGGAATACCTACCTATGTGCTGCTGAATACTTCTGGAATTTCCATTCCAGCTAGAGTAGATCGTCTTGAACTTCTGAGTATTTCAGGCAGTTCTCTTAAGACTATTCCTGTTAAATATTACCCAGATCGAAAACCTTATGGCATATGGAATATTTCTGACTTTATACCACCAAATGAAGCTTTCTTTCTGAAAGTAATAGGCTATGATAAAGACGATTATCTCTTCCAGAGGGTGTCAAGTGTTTCCTTCTCTAGTGTCATCCCAGGTGAGACATTATTTTATTCAGCACTGGGGTATTGATAGCTTAAGGGGATGTTGTGGTCCTATAAGTGAAGAATGGATTATAAAGTAAAGAATAATATCCTCACATTACTACTGAGATGCCAAATTAATGGGCATTTACACTTAGGTAACACAATTTTTCTTAATCATGTAAAGCACATCCCAAGTTTTATGTGAAGTTTCACTGATTGTAGATCTGAAAATTTTCACTACTTCAATCGATGTAAGAATGGGAACTGGGAAATTCTGGTGCTCTTACTCCCCCTAAAACAGCCTGGCACATGTGTTTAATGTTTGATTAAGCTATCAAAATTGGCTAAATTTTTATAAACGATTGTCAGAAAACTTCTGCTTTGTGAACAGTAGTTCGTTGTAAATGACTGGTGATGATTCTGCCTTTATTTGTTAAGTTGGTTAGTTAGTTAGTTAGTAAGCTAGCTAGTATGCTGTATATGGAGATGAGATCACAGTAGAGATTATTTGGAGGTATCAGGTAGCATTTCAATTTGTCTATAATTGAGCTACTTCTCAAGGCTGGTGACTGAACTCTGATCAAAACTTTAGAACTATAGCTATAACCATGAACAGACAAACATATCGAAGCATAGTTTCTAACATTGTACTATTGGATGGAGGGACAATTTATCATCTATACATAAGGTTGTGATTTGGGAAATTCAAGAACAGCTCTACAGCTATTGTTTAATAGTTGAGAATGGTGACAAGAGAACCAACCTCAATATTTCCTCATATGCAGTATTCAAAGTTAGTTGTCTTAGCCCCTAAATTGAATACTGCAAAATTTTTTGGATTCTTAAGAATCAATTTTTGCATTCCTTTTGGGAAAACAATCACCTATGAATTCAATTCTAAGATATGTGTATTCTTTTCATATATTTACATTTTTGAAATCAAAATGTGTCCTACAATTGATGTATTGCAATTATTTGGTAGCTTTTTTTTCTATCTTGGTGGTACAAAAAATAATGTTGTGTCTTAAAATCAATGGAGTTTTAGATTCAATGAATACTTTAGTAAGGGGTCCATGGAGATATCAGAAATGAATAAGCTTTGAATGAAGATATTTAAAGTGATTTTTAGTGATTTAGATTAATTGGAATGCAGAGGATTTACTGGAATAATTTAAGTATGAAGGCTTTGAATGGATTAACAGGAAGTACCCAATATCATTGTGACCTTCTTGCACATGTTGTTTTTTTCCTAGATGCTCCCAAAGTTGCAATGCCCAAGAAAACCCCAGGATATTACCTGCAACCGGGTCGAATTCCCTGCTCTGTTGAGAGTCTTCTGCCCTTTACCTTGAGTTTTGTCAGAAACGGAGTTACACTTGGAGTAGACCAGTATTTAAAGTGTGTAAATGTTTTTATTAGTAATACTATATAGCATTAAACATCTAAATACAAATAGATACTTATTTTAATGTACTTGCTCACTGGAAATTCTCATTTATTTGCTCCATCATCTTGGAATATAGAGAACAAAATGGACACAGGTCTGTGTCCTTGTAGAGTTTATATTGTGATGGAGGAAGATAGAAAACAGATATAATATGATATAATATGTTAATATAATCAGTTCTAGAATACATTCAAGGGTTGATTCAGGTTTTATAGGATCTGAATTTTCTATAACTTGAGAGTTTCTTGTTAAGACAAAGAATACAGACTTATGAATACAAAGTTACCAAACCTTGGACGGGGCCTTGCAAATGAGAAGCCCCAAAGGTTAAGCATTATTGACTTCAGGGTAAACATGTCTCTGACTCTGATTTAAAGTGTTATGATAAGTGGATCTGATGAAGGCTATGGTAAAATGTAGAGCAGGTTAATTGGGGTGAGTAATGCTGGTAGGTGGGTGGGTACATGTGTTTTTAGCCAAGTCGCAATTTTAAAATTCAGGATAAGGGGCATTTGAGCAAAGACCTGAACATGGTGAGAGAGCATGCAGATATCCAGGGAAAAGCGTTCACACACCAGGAGCAGCAAGTGCAAAAGCATGAAGGCCAGAGTGGACTGGGCATGTGGGAAAGAAAGACCGGAAGGAAGCCAGTGGGCTAGAGTGCAGGGAGCAGGAGAAGAGTAGAAATGAGGTCAGGGGAAGGGGTGTGTGCTGGGGGTGGGGCGACAGGTGGAGCAGAAGCCTGTGTGGCTACTGCATATAACAATCAAGGGGAGTGGGCAGGAGGGCACCAGCTTTCTTTATGAAGATGGGTGAATTTTTTAGACAAATATAAGTAATCTAATGATAAAAATTTAGACCTTGAAAACTGGAGGATGATTTCTGGAAAATGTTTTTTTAACTTACCCCGAGACAAACCACATTTTGGGAAAAAGTCTAGGAGTTATTTTATAAAACTTTTATGCTTTTAATTCAATATTAACGTAACTAACTTTCATAAGATGTTAAATATTTGACACTGTTAGCTTATACGGTCTCTTTATGGGGGTCATTTTAAGCAAAAGTGATGGCAGGAATGTTCTTCACAACTTTAGAAAATTTTCCATTATTTAAAGATTGAACTATATTATTTCCTGCAACTTTTTTCTTTTTACATAGTGTATCTTGATGATTTACTTAGCTGCATGCTTAATAACCAGCAATATAACTGACCAGGATATCAAATGATGAAGCTACATAACTGACTGATGAAATAAAATAATTCTGCTTTGTGATTAAATAGTCACATTTTTTCAAAGACACTTGAGGTTCTTTATAAACATTAATTCATTAATTCCACACAATTCCTGGGAGGTAAGCCACAAGAATTCTTTCTCTCATTTTTCCAACTCTGTGGCCCAGAGATGTGACATGCCTTGCTGACATTTGTTAAGCTCTTTGGATGTGAGAGGCTAGGGACAAAATTAGGCTTGGGTGGTGATGGACTGATACTGTAATCCTGATTCACTTGCATGTCTCTGCCCTAGATTTCTTAATAACTTGAGACATGTGACTTAATCTTTGTTATGTGAGTCGCTACTGTCACTAGGGGATGAAGAGAGAATTAGTTTGCATTAGCAGCAGGACACATTCCTATTTGACATGTTCTTTCCCCTATTCCAAAGGCCATCCCTTCAAAACTTTATTGTAGCCATATAGTCTTAATGTGAACTGAGAAGACTACGTGAAAAAGAGAATTATTTTCATGTAGTATTTCATAAAGAAGAGAGGAACAAGTATAACTAAAGAATATTCTGGGGGCCAGCACCATGGCCTAGTGGTTAAGTTCGGCACGCTCTGCTTTAGCAGCCTGGGTTCAGTTCTCGGGTGGGGACCTACACCACTAGTCAGCGGCCATGCTGTGGTGGCAAACCCCATACAAAATAGGGGAAGATTGGCACACATGTTAGCTCAGGGTGAATCTTCCTCAGCTAAAAAAAAAAAAAAGGAATATTCTTCAGCAATCTTTACACTGGTTATGTGCATTTGAGCAAATTATTTGCCTTCTTCCTAGATCTCAACTTTCTTGTTTTTAAAATAAGGGACTTAGGACTAGAAGAATTGTCACTTTCTGTTCTAAAATTTCCATGTGTCTAAGTTTTTGATGAATCCTGATATATGCTTGGCTCTGTGGTAGGCACTGCAGAAGACATGAAAGACTGTTTGATTTCAAACTCCTGCCTTCCTGGAACCTACCAGGACATCCTAGACAATGACATCTGTAAACTTGGGCTTAGCAGACTGCTGTTAAGCATTCAAGATACAATGTAGGTGATCAGCTTAGAGTCAAGTCATATCCCATTTTCTTCTGAATGTGACAGTAAGGACCACCGGCACCTAGCACATACACCACGGAAAGGAAACATTTACTGAAGTGAATATTCTCAGTTACTAAAATATATGGAACAGTGACCTTGCTTATTTTCTCACTTTTCTGATGATAGGCACTGTGCCTTGACTTTCTCTTACAAACTCTAGGTTAGTACTAAATACGCATTAAGAGCTCAGTAAGTTCTTCGTGGTTGTTTGATTCTGGGTATGGTTTGTTGGGGTGGGGAGAGATCTGGAGGCATTACTGTGGGTATTATATCTTACACCACTTTCAGACTTCTGACTCTGCAGTGGGCTTTTCATCTCATCTGTCTCTTGAATGTTTAAAAGGTTATAAATAGCTACGGATGATTGTAAGAAAAATTATGAAAATATGATATTTCAGTCATATTTTAAAATAATAAGATGATGCTTGTTGTGTAGATTATTGGAATCTTTTAAATAATGATTAAATATCTGTTACTAACACATTTCCAGAAAAATGAGAAAAAATGTGAACAGTGTTAGAGGTCAAAGTGTAAATATTTATTAAATGAGTGAATACATAATATAGCAAAGATTTTTTTAACCTAAATGTTGTTTGACTACAAAACTAATAATTTTTTTCTTTTCTCATTGTGTACATAGATTGAACCAGATACGGTATACAGCCTTATGTGGCGCTTATATATAAGAACGTTAAAGAGAAGTTTTCTTTTTGGAATCAAAAAGTCTATTTTCTACCTTCAAACTTGTGAATTACCTGGCTGAATTGCTTTGGCTAATAACCCCGCTGAACATGACTGAGAACTAGAAATGATAGGGGAAGGAGAGAGAACTTATGGCGTGTGTCTCTGTTACCTCTTTATCTTGTATTTTGACATAGCCAGAAAATGTTTCCCTGAAGTTTACAATCTCCATAACTTATTGTGTTTGTTGTATCTTTTGCTCAGAGTGCAGAAACTTAACTTTCTATTTAAAATACAGAAAGGGTGTAATTTTAAGCTATAAGGAACTTCGCAGTTCAATGTATTGTTCTTTTGAATGAATACATCAAAACAAATAGTGAAATCACTGCTTTCAACTTGGTCTTTCTATTGTAACTAAAAAGGTTTCTATTTTATTACCCCAGAGAATCTGCCAGTGTGAACTGGGATATTGAAAAGGTCACTTTGTCTGATGAAGGCTCCTATGAGTGCATCGCTGTCAGCAGTGCAGGGACGGGACGGGCACAGACGTTTTTCGATGTGTCAGGTAATCATCACTAATTGCTTTGCAATTGCCTGCGTATTAGTGCAGCCATGGAAATGGGATGTTTGCTAATCCTGGCTTCACTGCATATTAGCTGCGTGACCCTTCGTGGGCCAGTCACTTGAGAACTCAATGCCTTGGTTTCCCTGACTATAAAATGAGAATAGTATATGTAAAGCACTTAGAAGAGAGCCTGGCACATAGAAACACTTAATAGACATTAGCTATTATTATTATTATCAATATTATTATTGTAGGAGCTTAATAAATATTTTTTAAAGGGCCATATAGCATTTTCCTTTGAGAAAATAAAATTTAAGAAAAGGAAGGAATCTATTCTGATAATAACAAGGTTAAACTTTCCCTTTCCCTCTCCCATCTTCATAACGAGCAGAGTGCTTTTATGAAGGATTCTGACATCTAAATTGAAGACAATAAAGAAAGTAATCATGTTCAAGAAACACGGGACCTCAGTGGCTACAATATTGGTATTAAGAAGGGCAGAGACATGCTAATTATTTGACATTTAGTTAGTGTGTTTCCTATGAATAAATGAGAGGCAAGGCTCACATTATTTTTTAAGGTAGAATATATTTTAGTGGAAAAGATCATTTTTTCCTTTAATCTCCCAGAATTCTTAGGAGACAAAAAAGACTACCATATAGAATTAATGGTCAGGATTTAAGCCACTTACTCAGCATATACCTAGAATTTATTGGAAACTTTGTTTTGACTGAATTATTTTCTACCTGCCTTGTAAACTAATCTTGCTGTGTGTTTAATAGTAACCCTACTCTGACCTAAATGTAGCTGCAAAGTTTATAACAATGTCTGTACCTGCTTTTAGTATTGATGTGCATTTTTTTGAGACAATTTAAGACAAAAGAAGCTTTATAGTTGTAGGACTGTTTAGAAGTCTAGGATTTACGTTTGTTATCAACAAGTCCAAGCTGAATTTTAAAACAGAGGCGTGCAAGTGTGTTCTTGCAGTAAATTATTTGTATTCTCTTATTCTTAGCAAAATAAAGTTTGTCTTCTGAAACAATTTAGCAAGTTGACATGCTTCATAAACTATTCATTTTTTTCATCTCCAATAATTATGAAAAGCATTGGAATTGTGTCAACATTCCTCAGCTTCTGGGAAAACAAACTTGAGCGCTTGAGGTTTTTCCCAGCAATATTAATTAAGGGAAAGACAACAGGGAAGGAGGTTTGAGTGAGTTGATTCAGGCATCTTGCATAAGTGACTAAGTGCCAGTAAGAACTTGCAAACTGGTTTAAGAATTTGTGGTGTGAGTAACTTCCGTACGTGTGTTCTACACATGCCCTTCCAGTATTAATCTGTGCCAGTCAAGGAATGGTATCACTAGGAAATTGTACTGTGCCCAAGCCAGTTTTCAGCAATTGTGTCCCACTTAGTCAATTATGAAAGAAGGGCAGAAACATTGACGGTAGTGGCAATGACTGTAATGGCAGAAATAGCAAGCAAGTGTCCCTTTGGACTTGAAAGAGTGGACATTTTTTTCTGGGCTAACTTTTGCTTAACCTACCAGCCTCAAACCTCCACCCACTTCTGAATCTGCTTTAGCCTAAGCTGAGGTCTCAGCTCATCCACCCTACAGTAACTGCTTACTGGCACCCTGGAATCAGGTGTGAATTCACAGGATAGTTAGATCCAATATTTTGGGCAAGAGTGTTAAGAAACAAGGCTTCATGTGATAATGATATTTTTGTGGGTATTATTTTATAAAGTCAAAGAGCACCAAAGAGCAGTTTAAAGAAAAGCTAAAGTTCTACCGATGGGTCACCTTAATTTTTTTTTCAGCATTTTCTTCTAGCTGCCATGTTTAAGGATTTTTTGGTTCATTGGAAGTATTGGTTATGGATTGTATTAAATGCAAAATGGGTATAAAAAAACACTATACTTCTCTTTTGTTTAAATGTTCTATAAACATATAGAAAGTAGTGAATAAAACTGAAGAAGCAGGAAAAAATTCTTTTCAGATGATTTTTGGTGGTTTAGTATTATTGCAAAGTTATATCAATTTTCTCTACTGAATTTCTTTATTAACACTATGCCCCTCCCCCAACACACACACACACACACACACACACACACACACAACTAAAATTCTGTGTTTAAGTCAAATACTGAATAGAGAAAACTTGTCAAGAGCATGTCAGTGACAGGCAATCTTAGATTATAATTATAGGATACTCTTTCAGAACAGGATAAGACTTGGAAATAATATTACACCACCTAATATTTTATAGCTGAAGAAACTGAAGCCCAGAGCAGACAAGTGACCCCTTTATAATCAGATGGCTACGTAGTGAGAAGTAGATTTCTGGCCTCCTGGCTCTCAGTCCAGCGATCGTCACCTAATGTCACAAGGCCTATGCTTGTCATTCTTCCTTTCTTAGTTTTGAGGTTCTGTCTCTGGTGCCCTGATCCTAGCCTCATTCTTTCACTTAGGAAGGCTGCCCCTCAAACTCCCAGGACCCGGCTATTTCTGGTAATTTGTTATCTTGGCCTCTTGCAAACTGCTGTAATTCTCTTTCATCGTCTCCCCATCACCACCAAATTTATTTATATTTGTAAGTATTTCAGTGTACTTAAAATTTATTATCTCTAGATATTTATGCAGTGGTGGATTTGTAGGTCATATTTCAAATCTCATGTATCCCTGTATATTATTAGAAAGTTGACATTTTATGTATTTGAATTTATATTTGAAGAAGAAATAGACTCTGAGGCAGAGTTTGTACGCAAGTGGGTTATTGGGGAGTTTTCTAGGGGCAAAGCACCTATAAGGGAGTGAGAGAACTGGAAGAAGTTTAAGTTGTGATGTAGTTATAACAGGGGCCTCAGCTGATCTCTTGAGTTGGAATGGCCCTGCATTGAGGGCTGGGCTTTGTTTCTTCATTAAATGTCACTAGAAGTGGTCTTCACTGAAAAAGGGGCCTACCCCTGAGCATGTTTAGGTCCCTTGGCTAGGAGCTGTGGGTAGTCAGCAAGCTTAGCAGCTAGGAAATGAGTGCCTTGGTCCTTAAGGAGGATCTAGGCCAGTACCCAGCATCCCAGACTACATGCGCATAATATGGGCTTTTACATTTTCTAAAAAATTTCATAAAATCCCTAGTCTGGTTGAAGAAGCGGTTTAAAAAGAACAAAAAAGAAAACATCTTGTGGTCTTCAGTAAGAATTTGATAGAGCGTGAACATGCGCACGCAATAATCACTTCCAGGTCTTTGGTTGTGTGTACCATCTTGTACGTTAGAATCATAGAACCTTAGCACTAGAAGGGGTCTTTAAGATAACCTAATTTAATCATCTCGTTTATCAGATAGAGAAATAAACACTGTGAGTAAATTGGCTTATCTAAGGTCACACAATAGTTAGGAGTAGAACTAGGCAGCCTATGTTTGCCAGAATCAGCAAATAAAAACATAGGATGCCCAGTTAATTTTGAATTTCATATAAGTGTGTCCCAAATCTTTCATAAGACATACTTATACTAAAATATTATTCGATGTTCATCTGAAACTCAAATTTAACAAAGCATTCTGTATTTTATCTGTCAAACCTAGTCATACTCCAATCAGAGCTTCCTAACTTTGCCATGTACTCTTCTCACTTGATTCACCAGCTATTTTCATTTAAGAGATTTAGAAAACATAGCAGAGTGATAAAACTTACGTTTATTTTTTTTTATAATTTAAAATAGCATATACTCTAAAAGTGTTTGGAAAACAAGGATAAATATAAAGGAAAATCTGGAAAATATACACATTTCTTTCACTCAGAGATAACTACTGTGGTTTTGGCATATTGCTTCCAGATTTTAATCTAGGTTTATGATATTCATCTGCACTTATATACAGTTTTAAATAAAGAAGGATGGAGTTTGAATATCTGATACTTTTTCATATTTAAACTAAAACAGGCTTATGGGTTTCCAGCTAGCATAGTTCACCACAGTTTTTATTGCTATATTATTGCTCAATAATGGCTTGCTACAGCAGATCATGTTAAAGCATTTGGGCAGAGTGAGCTTTAGAGGGGCATTTAGGTTTATTCTCAAACCTAACTAGAGTAATATGTGATTCTCTCTAGAAATGTTGGTTAAATATTTAATTAGTAAGTGGCTTTTGACCACATCTGAAATGTGTGTGTGTTACTCAGTGCCTTCTGTGTACATGGCTCTATGTGTACAATTTTATTAAAGGTCTGTCCCTAGTGTTAACTTGACCTTCCTAAATCAAAACGTTCCCCATCCCTGCTTGGGGGACATTCATCTTACTCTACTGTTGTACTGTGTCTTCTTAATGAGATTGCAACCCCCGTTAAAGCCAATACTGTCATATCTTTGCCATATCTACCATACTTTATATGCTATTTTCTTTAAAACACTAAATATTTTTAAATTTAAAAAAATCCATAAATGCTACTTTCTTCAAAACATGAATCAAAATTTGACTCATTCTACAATCCTACCTCAGTCTAGCCTTATCCTTTTGCTCCACTCTTTGATTCTCTCATCTATAATTTATAGATTTAGATTTGAGTATACTTTGGTATGTAAATGTGCACTACTTTTTAAAGTATCTTTTAACTAGATGATCATTTTCTTGGAGTGATAGACGTATGTATTAATGAATGAGTTCTGTTGTACTACATCTTTCCTACTACATATTCAATACATACTCATTGAATTTTTAAACCACATGTATAAGTGAGCAAAATGGCTTCTGGGTCTCTTGATTTGAATCTTCTCATTTCGCACAGAGCCCCCTCCAGTCATCCAAGTGCCTAATAATGTTACAGTCACTCCTGGAGAAAGAGCAGTTTTGACATGTCTTGTCATCAGTGCAGTGGATTACAATCTAACCTGGCAGAGGAATGACAGAGATGTCAGACTGGCAGACCCAGCAAGAATGAGGATCTTGGCTAACCTCTCATTGGAGCTGAAGAGTGTGAAATTCAACGATGCCGGAGAGTATCATTGTGTGGTTTCCAATGAAGGAGGATCATCAGCTGCTTCAGTTTTTGTCACAGTGCAAGGTACTGTGCTGATGGTGACTTCTGAGTTATAGTGTCTTTCTCTCTTTTTCCTTTGATCTCTGTTCCCTTAAATTGACTATCAGGAAGTGACAGTATCTACCCAAACAATTACAGTTTTGAATGATAGAATGCTTATGGATCTTGAATGGTCTAAAGTTGAGTCAACTGGAAACTAAAACATCACTAATAAATAGGTGACTTGAAAGTGAACACAACAAATTCTGGTATTTAAAGGCTTTTATTTTAAGAGAATATAATTAGAAATTGTCTCTAGATGATTTAATAGTTGTAAATTCTCCAATCTATCATATAGATTTTTTTAAAAATTCTAATTGTTTTAACAATTGCTTCAAAAAATTTCTTCCCAATTTGAATATTATAATATTTGCATATATAACTAATTTACTTTTATTGTTTTAATTAAGATCTAAGATGTTTCTCATCTTGGTGAAATTTTATTGAAACTTAAGCAAAGTTGTTTTTACCTTATTTATCTTACACACACATGCACACACACAGAGTGCTTATTGAAAATAAACTAATGGTAAGCCAATCTTGAATTGTGCCTACATAGACTAAGTATTCAGCTAACTGAAAAGAAGTGTACACATTAAGTGTGGTTTAATGGCTACTAAATATGTATATTCTTCAGGACCATCAAATGAAGATCAGAAACTGTTCCAAAGTATCTCTTTCAGTAGAATCATATTTGGATTCTAAATGTCTATAGACCAGCTGGAAGTCTTATGTCATGAGCAAATTACTGTTGGCAGTTTTTCACTGTTAAGCTGAAAGATTCAGTTGCTGCCTCAGCAGAATATTTAATTTCAAATCCTTGATGTAGGAGACTGATTACATCAGAATTAGGCCTGGCTGTTTGGTTATGGTATCAGAAACAACTTTATAACATGGCTGAAGTAACACTCTCAGATAATTTTTTCACAAGGTTATCTAAGAGAATGACCACTGAGTTTCAAGTCTAGCTCTTAGAATGTTATTAATGGCAGAAAAGAGAAACTACTGTGAGAATTAATAAAATGGTTGACATCTGATTCTAGTTTTCTCACTGGTAGTTGAGATATGTTCTGCAATCTGAATGTGTGTCTTTTGTTAGTTGATCTGGTGAAACCTCTAGGGAAACATTGCTTTTGTAAATGATTCACTACATTTCCACATGGTAAACTGCCTGGATGATTTGAATCAATCCAGGTAGTAACCTGAGTTACTAGCATTTTGGAACTATTTTTACTAAACTGATTGTTTCAGATAGAGTAAATGCTAATGGACTTTGGACATTTGATCTTGGTTCTTTTCCTGAAGTCCCTTGAATGAGATTGTAAAATAAAAGCAGAGCTTTCCTAGTTTTCCCAGGTTAACGTTTTAGTGCATTAGTATTCTGTTTAATGAATTAGAACAGTGATTCTCAGACTTTCATGGATAAAGAATTATCCAAGGAACTTATTTTTTTAAAAAGCAGATTTCTAACCCTACATCCAGACAGTCTGATTCCACAGGGCTGGTGTAGGGCCTGGGAATCTGCATTTACAGCAGACTTCTCAGGCGGTTTCATGGATGACATTTTCTGAAAACACCATTTAAATCTATTCTACAGAATGAATCCTGTGATCTATAAATGTATATCTTTAAAGGAAGCTCTTGACTTTCTCTTCTTTCTGGTAAAATATAGTTGTCATTATCCAGTGATTTAAATAAGTGCTGAGGTAAGATGTTATATAATATACAAAACATAAATACAAAAAACGTATGACATTACATCATTACTGGCCAGGTTGTGTAATCTCTAGTGGTGTAAATCTGGTTCGAGGCATTATTTTATGGCCTGTCTAGTTGGTCTTGAGTTTGAGGGACCAGTTTTGATGAAAACGGATGTTTGAAAAATCTAACAAAAATATATTCTAGAATTGGTGACATTTTTAATAAAAAATAAGGGGCTGTAGCTAGTTATAGCCATCTGAATGTAATATTTCATGGTGAATGCACTACTGAAAGCTATGGCTATTTGATGAAATAAACTGCTGTATCTACGGTTATAATTCATGGGAATATAAGAGGCTTGTCAACTATTAACATTGGATCTTAAATTATAAATTAATTTCATTTTCATGCACTTAAATGTTTTAAAAAGTAGGAATAGAAAATAGTCCCAGAAAACTTAAAAGATAAAATAGTTACTTGAACGGAATACACACTTCAGGAATAGTTTTCTTGCTTACAGAGCAATCAACAGCTTAATTCATAGTCTCACTTATGTTGCTACGTCTCTACAAGTTTGTTTGGAGACTGTTTCTATCTGGAATATTTTTGAGAGTTAAACATTCAGATTTTACAAATTTTTGGTAGTAGCTTTACAAAATATAATTGGCAAGAATTTTCTGGTTTAAAATAGCATATGTCTAGCTACTACAACCTCTCCTCTTCTAACAGTAAAGTGTCTACAAACACCTCAAAAAGACAAAACTGTAGAATACTTAAAATCAGTGGCAATTAACAAAAGCAAAAATTTGCAGAGGAATTTTATATATATTATATCTAAAGATTTTTATTTATATAAATATGTATATATCATCTTTATTTGTATTTCACGGTCAGTGGAATGAAAATCTCAATCAGTGGTCCATCTTTTTTATGTTCACGTGAAAGCAGGGAGGATATATCTCTGTCCATTTGCTTCATAGTTCTCTCCAAACAGAAAATGTTACTCTTTTGGAAGCCAGTATAAGGGTCTCCTTATACCCATTAATCGCTATAAGCATCCAGTTAGGAAAACAGTAGGATGAGAAGTGGACAAGCAATCTGGTCCCAGGTAGAAAATTGTAACCTGGGATATATGTTTCTCACCAAATGAAAATATTTGGAAGCAAGAGAACACACTGATAGAGGTGTCAATTAGGGATCTTAGAGACAGATGGTAGCAGAGGGGAGCATCCCATCTCAGCCAGAAGTGCATCATGGATGAGTATTGGGCATGGAGCCATGCACATCCGACTCTCACCCAGCTGCAGAGCTGAAAAGGGGGTTCAACTAGAGCAGCAGCAGATGGAGAACAAAGCTAGGTCCATCCAAACGCTTTGTTGACAGACACTAGGTCTGGATAGATGTCATCTCATTTGAGGATGAATAAACAGAAAAATATCAAAATTAATAAAGCAAAACAGGAAGAAAATAAATCATGAGACCTAAGGAAAAATACTGGGGATCAAAACAAGGGGGAAAAGACTTAGAAGAAATGGATGCTTTGAAAGTAGTTTATTCTAGAGACTGGAAAAAAAATGTTTAGTGTCACCAATACCTTTCAAAAAGACCTATCCTCCTTTAAGTGGGGGTTTATATTTATAAAGAACTGGCTAAGATGAAAGGACAATAGCAAATGTGATGGAAGAAATAAAGAATTTGATGTTAAAAATGCAATATTGTAATGCAAATCTGAATTAGAGGCACTAAAGAGCAGAATTTATACTACATAAAAATAAAATCAGGGATGTGTTACATAAACTTGAGAAGTTTTTTCAAAATGTTGAGGAAAATAATTAAGAGTTGAATAATATGATTTTTTTAAGTAGAAATAAAAATAGAGAATGGAACTTAAAGCTAAGATTTATAGGTATATAGCCTATATATAGATATATATATAGCAAAGACAACTGAAACTAAAGAAATAGTTGAAGATAAAATTGAAGAAAACTAGGGAGAAAAAAAAATTGTCCTGGGTGAGCAAATCAAGCAAGATCAATGAAGGGAGAACTTCATCTAGACACATCCTGGCTAAAATTTCACCTTACAGTATGAGGGGAAAAAACTCCACTAGCATACATACTAAACCAATACATTGTAAATGGAGGAATAAAATCAGACTGGTGTCAGACTTCTCATGTATGGTAAAGGCTAGAAAATAATTGCCATGGATATTTGTCATACTTTGGCCCTGAAGATCTGAACACGTTCCCTAATTTGGGGAGGAATTCTTTCTTATCTTGGTGGGAAGCAGAAAACAAATGAGATCAGATAATTCCCTTTCCCCACCCCCTTGCAGGTCACATGACCTAGAGTCAGCCACTCAGATGCTGCCAGTGGGACTTTAACTCTTACTAAGACCATGGACACTTAAAAGACTTCAATTTTGGCAGCGTCATGGAATATTGAGTCCAGCAGCAGCAGAAACAAATGTCCCAGTGGCCCTTTTCCATCATTCTAATTTCCCTCAGT
The DNA here is from genome assembly GCA_031878705.1 of Tapirus indicus. Taxonomy (NCBI): domain Eukaryota; kingdom Metazoa; phylum Chordata; class Mammalia; order Perissodactyla; family Tapiridae; genus Tapirus; species Tapirus indicus. The sequence goes on along the minus strand of CM062922.1, from coordinate 74,944,731 downwards.
GGTTATTAGTTTCATTATCAATTTATCAGAAGAAGCTTGAGAAGAAATGCTGATCTCAGAAACTGTAGCTGTTTGAATCAGTCACACTAAGGAGCATGAGAGAATGTGAATGGATTGATATGCTTATTTCATTATGAGACTTCCTCACTATGGAGATAATGGTCTAATTAGACACAGGAAATTCCTCAGAAAAGGGATTCCCTCAAGCAGGGTTTACCACAAGACTCAGAAGTCCATGCAAACAAATAAACACACAAACAAAGACAAGCCACCTATAGTTATGCTAGGGAGGAAAAAAAAAACCCTACATTGATATATACAAAAATGTAACTATGAAATTCACTACTGATTGTTTGAGGGCAATGGAACTATAAGTGACTTTTTTACTTATGCTCTTCTGTACTTGAGAAAAAAAGTATTTAATAGGAATGGATTACTTTAAAACTTTGTGTAAATAGGATTTAATAATTTTTGGAAATGCCCACATTAGTTTTATTGGAGGATTGAATTATATATGAGTAATATGTTTTCTTTCTTTGCTGAATATCTAAAGATTTGCTTTATCACTTTTATGTTTAAAATAATTAAGATACAATTAATAAAGTAAATAAGATAGTTTAAAAATAAGGAATAATTAAGAAAATAAATTAAGAAATAATGCCTCTCAAAATGTGTCAAGTTAGAACTTGTGACAGTACAAAAATTCATATTTGAAAGCTCGAGGGGCTGAAATTTTATTGGACTATATTACAGAATAAGCTGTTTTAAATCCTCTCTGAACCAAAATGAGGTTGGAAAAGAGGAATAAATGCAGAATTTCAAAAAAATTGATAATTAAATTAGATTTTCGTATACTGAATAGCCCAGTAAAAGGGCCATGAAAATCCCTTCAGTTTTCCCCTTTGCAAGATTTTCACAGGAATAAGTTTTGTTTATCGAAGTCTATATCCATGTTTGAATAATGAAAATTGATTTTTATTCGTTCATCTCTTTTCCTGGGCATTTTAATACACCGAAGTTGTACTAGAAAAGCTTTTCGTTTTTGGAGGTTGACTGGAGACATGTGTATGTCTGTTTTAAATGTTGGTGCCATCTTTGTGGATTTCATTTAAATGGGATGAATTCATATACTTAAAATGAAAACTCCCAAATCATCACTTGCTGTCAAAAGTTAACTTTATTCACTGTCTTGGTTGTTTGATGTCCCAGTATAAATCAGCACAAATGAATAAGATGCTCTGTTAAAATACTGGCTTTTGTTGCCCCTGTATTAGGGATCTAATAAGGAGTGAATTGGAAGCCTTTAGATTTGAAGGAAAATATTCTATTGAAATTTTGCATTAAGTATTTACCACAGTGATATTCAAGGATTATGTAGTTTTCCTATAGAAATATTTGCTTTCCTAATTCTTCCTATGGTGACTATAAATTTTATGAAAAGAAAAGTTTAATATTCACTTACTTTATCTGACGAGTGTATTCTACTAACTCCATGGTTAGGGGTAAGTTTCTGTTATAACACAATCCGATTCCGTGCAATAAAATATATAAATGAATATCATACATTTCATTTTCTTTTGTCTTTCATCCAAGGCATCTACCTGCTATATAAGTGTTAGACCACTTCAATTATAGATGGAAAGAATCATATTTCTCTAAAGCTTAGAAGAGAGAAATATTATTAAAATGTCTTTAAATAGAAGATATAAGGAAAGGTTAAAGATTTAGACTTATTTACATTGTGAAAGGAAAAGAAAGGGATATAATGGCCTAATACACACTTCAAGTGTATAAGAAATTGTTATAAAGAAGCTGTACACCAAGGACATTTTAATTTCCAGCAAAAATGGACCATGAGAAAATGTGTACTAAGCCAAGCCTGATGGATTTAAGTGAGCTAGAAAGAAGGATGTCAGATGTTGGAGAGGTTAAATGCTGGAATGTGATACTCAGGGAAAGATACCCATGCTTTCACAGCACGAGGATGCTGGGAAGAGATGGAACAGAGCAGCCAGCAAATGCTTCAACCCACTAAATTACTCAAATGAAGCTACAAACATTTTGAAAATTTTGAGAGTTCATGACACACATTATGTCATCTAACCCTCACAAATTGTATTATTATTTGTATCTGTATTTTGCCCATAAAGAAGTAGGGTCTGAGGAGTTAGTGGCTTGCCTTAGGTTACAAAGCCAGCAAGTGGCGGAGCCCAGATCTGAACTAGGTCTTTCCATCGTTCTGCATTGTATACAGAAATACCTATATATGCTATTAGCAGGCCTAAGGTACAGGAAGGTAGAGGGAAGTATAAAAAGAGAAAATAAATAAAGAGTTCTTGGGTATAGATTGAAAAGTGAAAGTACTGAAATTTTTTTGAAAAATAGAAAAGGTGCAAAGTGTCTGCAGGTCTCATTGCATGGGTAAAGAATCTCTGGAAATCTCAGCATTGTGTGTAATGATGACATGGAGAAATCACTGCTTAATTTTAATTCCCTGCCCCTCCCTTACTCCTTCCTTCTCTGCTGCCTTGTAGAGTAGAGCAGGTAGATGGCGGCAGCTTGGTGAATCCGTTGACTTCAGTTCTGGTAGAGTAGCTACTAAGGAGCAGTCTAGAGGAGAGACAGAGAACTGTAAAAATGCCACCAAAACAAGCACACAGAGGAAATGTAAGATGACTAGACTGTAAGCCCTGTTAAAGCAGGACGCAGTTTTCTTCAGTTTTCTGTCTTTAGTGCCTGACGTAATATTTAGCACACAGTATTGCATGCATGCACCCTGTGGGAAGACTGAATGAGAAGCAGAGTATTTAGGCAAGGGAACTTTGCCAAGTCTGAAAAAGACTTATGTCATAGCATGTACTAAAAAATTGTTTGATTGAAATTCCTCCTGAACATCAATTAATGTTTGTTATTATTTTATAAATTAATTATCTAAAATAATAAACTCTGTTTCTGAAGATTAGATATTTGTAATACAGGAAAAACATAACTTGCTATTTTTATATATATATGAGGAAGGGGGTGTGATAATTTGACTATTATGATTAAAACATGGAATTAGAGCTAATACTACAAAGTAGGAGTACTTATTACTGCATCTGCAGAAAGATCTGATATGTTATGAGCATTTGGATATTGAGAGTGAAAAACTGGTAGATAATGATTATGATGATGGGATCTTCATTTATACTATTTCCCACAGCGCTATCTAAATCATACTATGTCATAGGTATACTTTTTTCCATAATAATGAAACAAATGCTGAAACACATGAAGTGCCTTGACTCAAAACACATTTTTACGAAGAGTCAGAGCTGGTGTGTTGTTTGCCCATTTGGTTATACATTTATTCATTCCTTCACGTAGTCATCAAAAATTCAAGTTGTGCTTAAGGGCATTGTGCTCCTTGCTGTGGATATAAATGAAAAAAAAAAAGTCCTTCCCCTCAATAAGTGCATAATATAAGAAAGGAAGTAACTAAATTGAATGAATAAATATTTACAACACAATGTGATAAGAACTACACTAGGGTACAAAAGGAGCCTTTAATTCTGTCTCAGTGATGAGTGCAGATTAAGAAGGACTTCACACAGGAGATGGTGCTGAGGTGCCCACTGGATATACCAGGTAGAAGTCAGTAAAGCCTTTCTAGATGGAGAAAACCACACGGGTAAAGCCGTGGAAGAATGAAGACACGCAAATCTGGGCTTGCTGAGAGTGGAGGGTCCAGCTGAATAGGGACACCTGTGCCCATGATGGTGTGATTTTCTTTTCCTTGCTGTCTTCAGTAGCCTCTCACATACAAGTAGAAGAATCATTTAGGTTTGTGGTTTTGTGGTGTTGGTTCAGCAAAAAGACAAGGTAACTGGAAAAAAAAGTGATTGCAGTGATGCTTTGTGGGGTTTAGGCTGGATGAAGAAAGAAGAGAAGTTTAAAGGCATGATCCGATAGATTGGAATAAAAAAGAATGTTCAGTGGAGTTGTGGCCATGGCAAAGTTGGAGAAGGGAAGTGTGGGAGTCGGGGAGTGACATCTGGAAGGATGGGAGGTTGTGAACCTCGGATTGGACTCCCAAGACAAGTGTTCTTTCATTCACATTGTGGGTTGCTTCCCTGATAAGATAACCAAGGTAGCAAATGAATCTGTCTCTCGACATAAATTAACTGCCAGATTTTGAAGTCTTTCTTTCAAGAAGTGCTGGGTAGATTCACTTTCATATGCTTTTGATCCTATGACCATTGTGTGTTTTGTAAAATTATCCCTTTTTTGAATACCTTGACTACCTTTTTTTAAAAGACTTTATTTTTTAGAGCAGTTTTATGTTCACAGCCAATTTAGGAGGAAGGTACAGAGATTTCCCAAATATCCCCTGCCCCCGCACATGCATAGCCTCCCCTATTATCAACATCCCCCACCAGAGTGGTACATTTGTTACAACTGATGAACCTGCATTGACACATCGTAATCACCCAAAGTCCATAGTTTACATTAGGGTTCACTCTTGATGTTGTACATTCTACGGGTTTGGACAAATGTATAATAACATGTATCCATCATTGTAGTATCATACAGAGTATTTTCGCTGCCCTAAAAATCCTCTGTGCTCTCCTTTTCATCTCTCTTTCCCACCCTCCCAATCCCTGGAAACTACTTATCTTTTTTTACTGTCTCTATAGTTTTGCCTTTTCCAGAATGTCATATAATTGGAATCATACAGTATATAGCCTTTTCAGATTGGCTTCTTTCATTTTGTAATATGCATTTAAGATTCCTCCATGTCTTTTCATAGCTTGATAGCTCGTTTGTTTTTAGCACTGAATAATATTCTATTGTCTGGACGTATATAACCAGCTTTTGATAGTCAAAAGATATCCTTGCCATAATTGAGTCTGGATCAGGAGATACATGTAATATAGGTAAGCTTTAATAGTATCCTTCTAATATGCCATGAAGTAATAATGCTAGTTATGATTTGCCACTTTTTTCCAAATCAAATGAGAATGTAACTGTAAAGTTTGGCCTTCCTCTCTTATTTGCGAATTCTGTGATTTTGGAAAATTGTTAAAGAGACCCAATAAAGAAAAGACAATGCAATAGTCAATGCTAATCACCATTTAGTTGAAGATTTTCTAAGTAAGAAGGAATAAAATGGGGGCCGGCCCAGTGGCGTAGTATTAGTTCAGCGCTCTCCACTTTGGTGTCCCGGGGTTCATGGGTTCAGATCCCAGGCACAGACCTACACCACTCATCAAGCCATGCTATGGTGGTGACCCACATACAAAATAGAGGAAGATGGGCATAGATGTTAGCTCAGGGCCACTCTTCCTCAAGCAAAAAGAGGAAGATTGGCAACAGGTGTTAGCTTGGGGCCAGTTTTCCTCACCAAAAAAAAAAAAAAAGAATAAAACATTTAAAATTCTATCCTTCTTATCAATCCTATTTATTATCTTAATCTGTTTTGGCTCATCACCCAAAGAAGCTCCTGAATTTATGATTTTTGTTGTTGTTGTTAAGGAAAGAAAAAATATAGCATTAAATGGAAACAATGTTAATATATAAAGAATTTTATACTAGGAATTGCTTAAAATGGATATCAAGGCAGCAAATATTTTTTACACATGCATATGCTTATATCTTATATTGGGAAAATTAAAACTGTAAATTTTTAAGAAAAGAAATCTTGGTGCATATTTACCATTAAGATTTTGTCATTAAGATAGAATCTTACCTAAATTTATCATTGTATGTCTCTGAAATTGTTTCCTTTCTCTTATTAAGTGAATTTCATAACTACATTGGTGTTTGGGTCTGGATGTTTTGCAAATCCAGCACACAACTGTGAGGATGTAGTCCTTGCCTGTGTGTTTTGTTGCCAATGCACCACCTACTGGTGAGTCAATGAATTAGCGACCTTCTCTCAGATTTCAGAGACCTCTCTAGTCCAGCACTGTCCAATGGAACTTTCTATAATGATAGAAATGTGGTATATCTGTGCTGTCCCATAGCTATATGTGGCAATTGAGCACTTGAAATATGGTTAGTGCACCTAAGGAACTTGTTTTGAAATTTTATTTAGTTTTAGATAATTTAAATCTGAATTTAAATAGACATGTGGCCAATGGCTACTGTATTGGACAGTACAGCTATAGTCTTTTCTGGAGAAAGAGGAAAGGCAGAAATAGCAAGAGCAGAAGTCTTAGGAAACTTATTGCAGCTGACATGTGGATTAGCCACTAGTATAATTCATCTGAATTATTGCCCTATAGGAATAATTGTACCGTTTTGGAAAGGTTGTAGCCAAGTCTTCACGTTTCCATCAATGAGATCATTTGGAAATGTTGCATTTGATTCCATATCTTTGGGATTTTCGTAGCCTTTGCCCCTTTCCTCAGGCAATTGATCTCTGTTTTTGTTTGTTTAAGTTTGTTTTGTTGATTGGTTGGATTTTAGTTTTCATCCTCTGCTGTTTGGAAGGAATCCCTGACCACTTGTGTGAACTCTCTAGTAGGCATGGGAAAACTTAAAAATGTCAAAATATATATTCCATTGCCATTTCTACTCATTGAAAATTAAGGAAGAGTTAAGTGAGCAAGGACATCCGTCCACTGTAAATCATTCTTAGTGAAATGTTACTCATTGTGCAAGCTTTATGCTTAAAAGCACCAGAACTAGCTGGAGTTACCTCTCTAATCAGAAATGGAACTAATGCATTTGTTAACAATGTCAATATGTTTTGAATAAACTGATTGAGCTAAATCAGTAGGTACACATCTGTTAGGATAAGACATAGCTGGTAATTAGAATTCTCAGCAGGCTCAATGATAGTCATTATGTAACTCTTAGAAGTTAGCATTTTCTACAGGAACTAAAGGTATTTAGAAGAGCCAGAGATCCTGGTAAAATATGTTTTACAGGCTGTATGATTCAATAGAAATTAGGTTCAGAAATTAAATACTAATTATTTTCCAATTTCTCACGTAGCATTGCTTGGTGTTAAATCATCCAACATTTTAGGGGAATATATTGCACACAATGAAAAATATTTTTGGAAACAGTTGTAAACCAGTTCTATTATGTTTTCAGAGATATAAATCAATTAGCAGTTGGGCTGAGTGTAGGTTTTAACTATCTCCAAAATGAAGATATTTACTTAGATTTTAATGTGAGGACTCAAGTAAGAAAAGAATCTTAATACTAAAAACTAGTTAATGGAGTAGCTTTCTTCTCCTGAGTCTTAATTCCTCATTACATAAAATTATCACTAGAAATATTTAAAAGCTTGGGAATCTTCCATCACAGAGATCAATTGACAGCCTTAAATGCTTTTTTTTTTTTTTCCAAAATGTAATTTAATGCCTTTTTAAATAGCAACAATTGACAATTGATAGTTCCACTAGGTTCCTTTTGGGCACAAATCCTTTTAGGGGGAGGGATATAAAAGCTTCAAAAATTTTATAACCCTACTTTTTTTTTGAACACTGAAAGTAATTGAGGTAAAAATCCTTTCTTGGGGTAATGAAAGAGCACTAGACCAGGAGTCAGGATACTTGGGGTCTATTTTCAGGAATCATGCTGTACTCCTCTCTTTCTGTGCTCTTCTCCCTAGACCACACAAACACCATATATTGATCTTTAAAATTGAATTTCCAATCCTGTTTTTATTTATGGACATCTATTTGGAACACATTTTCTATGGGCTGATGCTGGAATCAGTGGATGCTTGGCAGTGCTGATGGGGATCCGTGTGAGGAGCCAATGTGAAATTTAAAGTTCAGATGGAATTAAGTGAGACATAATGACATTTTTGGGCCTGGATGCCTCCCACTTTCCCCATGCATGGTTAGCTCAGTTCTTCACTGTCTCTCAAATCACTCCCTTCCTCCTTACCTCCACTGGCACCACCCTCATTCCACTTGCATGTCACATGCCTCTAAACTATTAAAATCCTCTTTCTATGGACTTCCTTTCTTCCAGTTTGGTTCCCCCACTCTACTCTATGGTGCAGCCAGGTGAATTTTCCCTAAATATTGCTTTAAATGTCCATCCACTCAAAACCTTTTTGTAGTTTCCTAATTACCCCAGGATATAATGTACACTCTTCAGTCCTCCACAGACTGACTCCTTCATAATTCCTTTAACATTTAACCTTCCACCATTATCTTCATAAAACAATGTATAGAGAAGAAAAAAGAAATAAAGCTATTTCGTTTCAATATGTGAATACTATCTACCTTAAAAGAATCAGATATTCATATGTTGTTTCCTTTATTCGTGTTTCCTTAATATGAGTAACTGAATATTTGAACTTGATATTAAGACTTCACCTCTACTTATGAATTAAAAGTAGAGAAACTATCAGGTTAATTATTTTGTGCCGTAAAATATTACTGATGCCGCTGAATTTTATATGTCAGGGTATATCAAGCAGATAATTTTTGGTGTCTATGTACGAGTTTTGAATTTTCTTAGTATTGATTTTCTCGGAAGGATGGGTAGATACTACTCTTGTGCTATCTGAGTCCCCAGAACTGAGCTTTTGATGACCACCGAATATTTTCTGGGCCAGGCTCCTCCTCCATTGTCCCTTCAGTGGATTCCTGTCCCCACTGCTTTGACTCCAGCTCCTGCTTCATTACTTGCCATCCCTCCATGATTTGCCCCAGTTCCACTTCCCATTACGTGAGTCACAGAGGCATCATGGCTGCCTCCAAATTTGCATCTTTCTCATTCTAGTTCAATGCCTTAGCTCACAGAGCTGTTTTGGCTTTAATGTTCCCTGTCTAAATCCTCCCTATAATGTGAAGTCTCTCTCCTAAACCACCTCCTTTCTGAATATTGTTAGTCTCTTTGTTCTGGTATCCTGAAGAACTTTTATTTTTTTTGCCACACAATTTTGCCCTTATTCACGATCAATTTCATGTGTTTAGTTATTTTTCCCCAATCATGTCATATATACTGTGAGATACTTACTGACCCCCCTCCTTTTTGTAACCATAGTGCCTTGCACAGAGGGAAAAACACAATTGTACCCAATAGATGTGTGTCCCTTAATTGCTGAATCGGCCTCAAAGTAACAGTAACAGACTATAGGGAAACTTTGGGTCACTAACCTTATGTTTCATGTTTCCATGTTAACTTCAATGGCTTATCTAAATCACATCAACAGTTTTAGATTTCATTATGTAACTACTTTCTTTTCCAGTTGTAGCACATGCCAGCATATGACTGCTTGCATTTAAAACCATATTTTATAACAAAATCTGATAATTATCTCATGAAAAATGTATAGAGATGTTATTTTCAAAATACTGTTTAAATTAGTTTAGCCTAATTTAAAAATTATATCCTGTGAGTGTGTTTTGCAAAATTTTATGAAACAGGCTAAAGCAATTTATCACTTTTGAGGTGACACTGGCTGCTAAATTTCCAAATGCTTGTACTGGTTAGGCTTAGGAGTAAAAGTTAGAATAAGTAGGGTGGTATTTATTTATATGGTATGAGTTTAAGGTTTTGTTTAAAGCGGATTATCTTCCTATGTATCTGGGAACAGAAAAAAAATCGTATTGATTCCATTAGCTGCTCCTTTATGAGGAGGATTTTTAAAGCTGAAGATGAACACAGGCTCCCTGGTTAAATTTGAGCATATTTAGTGTATAGCTGACATTTCCTCCCCAATCATATACTGCCACATGGAAATCAAAGGGCCAGACAAAGCCTCCTTTTCTCCTTCATGTTATGTCTGTATGAACATGACATGTATTAACTTGTTTTTATGGTGTCAGTAAAGGATAGACGTCTGTCACCAGTTAGTCCATGTCACCAGACAGAATATTGCAGTAAAAAAGGAAATATTTCTCAAGATGATTGTTGAAGTAAGTCCCTAATGACCAGAATTACTTCATTAATTATGAAGTTGGTACTATCATAACCATATGCTTATTACATCATCATAGTGCTTTTTTAATATGTGCCAGGTGACATAGGTATTAGCATGATTTTTTCCACCAATAAAATGTGGAAAAACAAAATTTGTGTATTTTTTTCAAATTTCTAATAAATTTTGAGTATCTGGAAACATCTCAAATTTTGGAAGAATCAAATAAGATATAATAAGTATTATTTATTAGCAGGATGTGTAATCTAAATAGAATATGCAACTGTGAGAGTTATGATCAAGTTTCATTTGTAAATGTCTAGATAATGCATATGTCCATATGTATTTTAAATACTATAGTACTTCTTTTATCATCCTTTGTCATACTTTACTATATAATGGAATATTAATAATGGCAAAAATTACTTAGTGCCCATTATGTGCCAGGAATTATTCTAAGTATTTTATATATGTTAATTTAGCTAATCCATGAAAACTCTGTGAGTTAGATACGGTTGTCCCCATTAATGTATGGACCAGACACCATGGATTATTTAACCATTTTGAGCCTTAGTTTCTTTATCTGTAAAATAGCAGTAACCCTTCATAGCGTTATTGTGGAAAATAAATGATGGGTCTAGAGTTAGACAACTGGCACAAAATAGGCCCTTGATAACTTTTGCCCACCTTCCTATTTCAGTGAGCTGACTACTAGAAAGAGATTTAGTCCTTAATTGTATATGCTTTTGTATACAATATGCTTTTGTATACAGTCTTCTGTGAGGTCTTTTAGGTCATAAAGTGTCTGAAACATAGTAGGCACTCAGTAAATGCTTGTTGTGTGAAAGAATGAAAACAAAGAGATTTGTCCAACTACTCTGAATATACCAGAGGTGAAAAATATTTTAAATTGTTGCTTAGGTAATTCATAGCACTGCCATTATTTAATTAATTTATTGATGATAATTAAATCACCTTGAAGAGAGAGTCCTTAGATCTTTTCTTTGAGAATTTCCTACCAGAGGCATAACAGCAACAAATCAGACCTAGCTGATCATTAACAGGAAATATGCCTCCTGCGTGTGAAGATGACATTGATTTCCAAAGGTTGGGTGAGATTTTATTTTCCCTAGACTTTGCAGGCAGAACAATGGCTGTTTTCATGGCTACTTATAAGTAACTTTGCCAAACTTACCGTTAATGGGTGTTAAGACACCTAGGTCATAAAGTAGTGTTTATTTTTAGGATCGTAATCTATGTTTAACTATTTTACATCATTGGTGAGAAATTGTAAAAACTTACATATTTTGCTTTTGTTATGATTAAAATATAAAGAATGATTTAATGCCTTAATACCTAATAGAGTGCCATGTTCTATTGCTTTGGTTAATGAAAAGCAAGTTGTTATGTATGATGATGGTGTTGATGGTTGATGATGATGGTGATGATTATGGTGATGGAAAGAGATTGAAAACCAACTAAGAATGGATTACCTCTTCCCAAAACCTAAAGTTGGACTCGGGACTTTGATGGAGTTGAGCTATGGTTCTTTAATTCTTTGTTGCTCCGTTAATGTTACTTGATTAAAACAAGGAGATTTTTTCTAGGAATTAAAAAATTAGCAGTTGAAATAACTCAGTGAAGTCTATTACATCCTTATTTAAACTAATCAAGTAAAGACTGAAATCTGAACATCTTTATTCAACTGTTATTTGGTAGAAATCCAATTTTGCTTCACTGTATTTATTCATGTTCTTTCATATTTTCTTATCATCAGCAGGAATACTATTCTTTTCAGGGTAGTGGTAAATTTGTCACCTTCTGATGGGGTGATGTCACTCCATTTGTATGTTGCTCACAGACTTATTTCATGACTCAGAGCAACACTCTATATCCAGGCTATTTGAGAAATGACCTCTTAGGTCTCTGCATCCTGGTTTGGGTAACTGGCATTTATTTTCGCTTTGATATCTGAACTACAGAGCCTACCAGTGGGATTCTTGCTGGGAGAGATGCCAAGCCAATTCTGGCAGATTTTATTGGAAGGCACCATGTTTAGAAAATAATCCCAAGAGCTGCATAATCTTTGCAGTAATCATATGTCAAAATGAGCTAGACGTGAGAAATAGTTTATTTTAGAAAGGTGGGACTGAATAAATGTAGATATTCAATAAATTCCAAAGAGAAAGAAGTGTTCATTTTTTCCCCTCATCCCCTGAAGATTGTCTGCAACACTCCCACAGCATGTGTAGTCCTCCAGCATTTCAGAATTGATGGACTCCAGATGGAATCACAATTTGAACTTACTGGCCACGGCCAGTCTGCCCTTGACCTCACACGTTTCTCTAGCCCAATGTTCACCAAGAAGAATCCATGAAATAATAAGACTATGAACCTAGTCCACAGGCCAGAAAAACCCTTCAAACATTCACTTCAAAGACAATCATAATTTGAAAAACACAATGTAAACAGGAAAAAAAGGGGGGCGATTGTAAGCTGCTAGCAATTAGGCACTAATTAGGTTTGTTCAGTTGTGTAGCTGCCCATTCCAGCAGTTTAACTTGTATCTCTTTCAAATGTATGGGGATTCCTCAGACTAATTTTTTTTTTTAGTGAAACTAAGTCACAATTTGCAGACTAACTTATAGTAAAGATATGTCATAAATATATCCAGATCTAACTGACAAACTGAATTTCTCAATTTCATTTATAGTAAAATCCCATTTTCCATTAAATGGAAAGCTCACACTGTGCATGTCTGGCACTTCAGTGCATCCCTACAAGTTAGCATTGAGCTTGGAGCATAATAAATGTGCAAAAAACACGTTATTGAATTAATTAATTTGTTTTTGTTAATACTTGGTACAGCTATTTCAAACACTGTGGGAATGAATTTATTTTCATTTATCTTATTGAGTGGGGAATAGTTACACTAAGAAAATTATTTAATATTTCTTTGATGGTACCTTCTTTGAAGATTAATTCTGACTCAATAGTAATATAGATGTAAAATGTGTCATTGATTAGACCAGATATATCAACTTCCCAGTTATCCCAGAGAATTTTTGTATCCTTTTTGACAATCAATTCCTGATTTAATGTTTCATTTTCAAAAGTCTTTTTTTTTGCCATAGAGGTGGAATGCAACTTTGAATAATTGATATTTTCTGTTAAGCTGCAGTCCTGTGAATCTATGGGCATGAGGCAAATGATCAGTATAGTAGAATCCTGAGAGGCTGGCAGGCATAAAAATTCTCAGAGCCAAGTTACAATTTAGGAATGGCCTTATTCTATCAATAGTTTAAAGTGTCTGTTATTTACAAGTCACTGCGTAATATACAAGGGATGTTAAATACTGTAGAATATAAAGGAATATGGAATAATATGAAAGACCTGGTCTCTACTTCAACAGATTTATAATCTAATAAATAAAAAGAGAAAGAGCAGTTCAAACAAAGCAGGCAGCAGTCAGGACAATTTGTGGCTCCAAACCTGTGTTCACTATAAAGAGGCAAAAGGCCCTATCTAGAGGCTTTCCTGAAAACAGGTTTGTATTAAAGTTCCAGATTAGCACACAGAGGCCAGTGGTCAGCTGGTGGGAACAAAGTAGCAAGGGGCCACATGGTCACCAGTCGAGACACAGAAACATGACATCAGGATCAAATTCGTTTTACTCTCTAAGAGAATTTACTTCCCCTCCTTTCATTACTCTTGCTTCCTCTCCTGAACTGATCAGGCAAGATCCCCAGTGGGGGTCACCCAAAGAGCTCCTTCCCAGCCAGAACCCAGGGAGGGAACCCGAAGCCAGTGCTGTCAGAGATCTGAGGGTGCTGCCACTGGTGCACAGTCCCGGCATGGCCACAGCCATGGAGCTCGGACCATGGCCGACTGCAGTGCTGCTGCTGCTGCTCATGCAGATAAGCTGCATAGCTGAGTTCTAAGCCAAGATCACCCTGTACTGTGTGCTCTCCTTGGTGATTTTCACTGTGGCTGCAGTCATCTGCCTGCTGTGCCACCACGATTGGACAGTAGAGAACAAGGGCATCATCAGTTGATTCATCCAGTCCTTCAAGCACTTATGTGGCCTTCACTTTGAGATAAAGGGCCACCAGAAGCTGGAGATGGAGCACCCCTGTGTCATCCTTTCAACCACCAGAGCATCCTGGACGTGATGGGCCTCATGGAGGCCTTTCCCAAGTGCTGTATGCCGGTCGCCAAGTGGGAGCTGCTCTTCAAGGAGAACGTGGGCCTGATCATGTGCCTCGGGGGCATCTTTTTCATCAACTGGCAGTGCTCCAGGACCACTGTGACCATGATGGCCGATGTGGGCCAGCATATGGTCAGGGAAAACCTCAAAGTGTGGATCTACCTGGAGCACCTGTGGAAAGACAATGAGGACCTGCTACCTTTCAAGAAAGGAGCCTTCTACATGGTGATCCAAGCCCAGGTGCCCGTCATCACCGTAGTGTACTCCACCTTCTCCTCCTTCTACAACTCCACGGTGAAGCTCTTCACCTCAGGAAGAGTCAAGTTGGAAGTGCTGGACACCATCCCCACCAGTGAGGCCTGATGTCCCGAATCTCATGAACACCTGCCACCAGGCCATGAAGACCACCTTCTTCCACATGTCCAAGACACCACAGGAGAATAGGGCCACTGCAGGACCTGGGGAGGGCCAGGCAGGAGGCAGGACCTGGCTAGAAAAATGGACAGAGCAGAGGGACCTGCTCCCCCCTCCCAACACACACCCATCTCCGCCCTGGCTGCCAAATACCACTGTGTCTCACTCCCGCAGCTCCCCTGGCTTTCATTTGGGCCCTGTCACTGGCCTCAAATTGAGGTCCATGGTGTCCCCCCAAAGGAGAGCCAGCCAGACCCTCCCCAAACTCTGAGGGCAGGGCCCCGCCCACCCTCAGATCTCCAGGATTTGGAAGTAGAAGCAGGCTTGGGGCTCCAGATGGGCTGAAAGGGCTGGACTGAGCTGCAATGCCTCAGGAGGAATGGCTAGAAGTGAAGTCCTGCGTCCTCCTGCCCTGGGTCTGCCGGGTGCACAGGCAGGCTCCGGGGTCCTGGCCACAAGCCTGAATCAGGCTCTTAGGTAGAGGAGGGGCTCTCGTGCGACCTGGGCTTCAGGGAGCCTGAAAGAATGGTCTGCTGCTCCTGCCCCAAGGAGCAAGTCTGCTGAATTGGTGCTGCAACTGGTCCTTACTTTTCATAAATGAACTCCTGGAAGTGCAAATAAAATTAAAAACAGTAGTAAAGGTGTGGTGGCGAGAAGCCTACCAATCTGCTAACAGAGGAAGCTCCTAATATCAAGGTAAATTGGCATTTCACTACATATTTCTTTTATTTGCAGAACCACCTAAAGTCACTGTGATGCCCAAGAATCAGTCTTTCACAGGAGGATCTGAGGTCTCCATCATGTGCTCTGCAACAGGTTATCCCAAACCAAAGATCGCCTGGACCATTAATGACATGTTTATTGTGGGTTCACACAGGTACTGGGTTTGTATCATGTTCTTTGTTTTCACTGAGTGAGAAAAGTTGGTTAAATTTCTGGACAAAACTAATCTGACCAAATCCCTAAGGTTAAGGGAGGTTTGACAAAAATCCACGGCTTTAGATGTTCTAAATAGGCCAGAAAATATCAATAAAGTAATAAATGATGAATTTTTAGAGTTTGAGTTTCTTCCCATCTTGAATTCACTCGCTGGGACTAAGTGCTTCCCAATACTTTGCGTTACAAACATAACACCATGACACTTGGTTTACCTTGAATAATCAAAATGGCGGTAATAGACTTTCTGTGGGGTGAAGTAATGTGTAGTTTTAACCAGTCTGTTAAAGGTGTGGTCCTGGGATTTAACAGAAGAGAGAGGGAGAGGCAAAGGACAGAACAGTAGCTCTGATTCAAGTGTGTGCAGACATTCTTTGTAATTCCCGTTCACTTTCGCCAACTACACTGAGAGGTATTTTATTCTGCTGGATGCTTTTAAAAGACATTGAATCTTCTCATGCTCAAAGAGCGGAATGAACGTGTGGAACATAAACAATGACGTTTCCAGTCGCCAGACTTCCATTACTCTGCGTTTGGTATAAGGAGGAGGGCTTAGGTCTGAGCCAGATTCTATTCCTAGACTCGTCACTGCTCACTGTGTGACATGAGGCATTGCATCTCTCAGCTTTCATTTTGAGGAACCATTTAGCGTTGCAGTTCACACAGAGCAAGATTGCCTGAATGCAAACTCCACTTCTTCCGTTTATTAATTCTGACTTTGGGCAAATTGTATAACCTCTTTGCTCATCTGTAAAACAGAGATAATAATAGTATCTACCTCATTGGGCTATTATGAAGATTTAAAACATTAATAAATGTAAAGCTTCTAGACAGCCCCGACACCCGGCAAGTACTGTATACGTGGGATCTATTATTATTATTATTATAGCATTTCTTATAAAATGATGATGCTAATCAGCACCAAAAATATAGCTCTAAAATATTTGAAGATATTTGAAAGGAAGGTACTATGGTTCCCTGATACTATAATTAGAGTATTTTCAATTTTATTATTTTTTTGTCCATAGGTATAGGATGACCTCAGAAGGTACCTTATTTATCAAAAATGCAGTTCCCAAAGATGCAGGGATCTATGGCTGCCTGGCAAGCAATTCAGCTGGAACAGATAAACAGACATCTACCCTCAGATACATTGGCAAGTATAAGCAGTTTAAAAGGCAGTTAAATAGGATGAATATCATATCAAGCAATGTAAAAATACTTTTCTGGAAATTAATATTAGGAATGAGTTATGCCCAGTCTTATAACTTATTCATCATTTGACACATTGATTAAAACAAATATTGGAACTAATTTAAGTCAAAAGTTCTGTTGACCAACTTCATTGGTCAACAGAAATCAAGGAAGCTTCCAGATTATGGAAGAGTTCCAGATTGTCCGCAGAGTTCTATCCTTCCACGGTTTATCTGTTCTCTGCAATATTTCACTTACAAATTAATAAATTCTATATCCTTTCTAGTTTACCTCTACTTCCATTTTATATTTTCCACTTATATTCAGAACTGTTTATAACATTTCTGTTATAATTAAATGTTTATAGTATTTCTGTCCAGATATCTTGTCTAGATATTATTTTTGCTTTTTATCTTCAGTTTTTTCCTCCAAACTCAAGCATTTATTGAAGATGTACTTCATGACAATTATTCTGTAATATAATATATCCTAATATATATATTCTAATATATAATCTAATCTAATATATTCTAATATATAATCTTATATATTCTAATAATAAATAATGTAGACTATTTCCTTTAATTTGGTCTTTCTTAGACAAATAAAAGACAAGGGCATTACATGTGCAATGTTAGTCTGTAAACTGTGAATAATTAATGGCTAGCAATCCACCCTTTCATTCATTCTTATTTGCCATCATTCATAGTGAGGTAGTGAAACTGGCAGTAGAGAGGAAGGAGTGTAAAAGAGCTACAGTAAAGATTGAGGATTGTAGTTGGTGTGCATAGATAGATGCAGGAGGTAACAAAAGTTTCATAAATATTGAATCTGAAAGCTTGGAAGGAAGTGGTCTCATTTATAGAAATCAGGAGTTCACATGGTGAATAAGTTTAGAAGGGAAGATGGGCTCAAATTTAGAAATAACAATTAAAAATGTTCACAGAACACGCAGGTGGAGGGGGAACAGACAGTTGGGAATGCAGAAAGGGGGTTGAAACAGATTCTGCATTGCAGAAATGAATTTTGGTTCATTCACAAAGAAGCCAAAATATTCAACCCATTTATTTAACTTATTAGTCACCCAGAGTATGTAAAATGTTGTGCTAAAGATTGTGGAGTGTAAAATGAAAAATGAAAAATGTGTGTCATGAAGTTCCTTACTTTTCAAGAGCTTGCATAATGGGAGTGGATATACATGAAGAAATATGGTAAGGCAGACAGATAAATACTACAGTGGAAGGCTGGCAGAGGGGAAGATTAATTCTGACTGGGGAATTTGCAAAGATTTCTTAAAGGAGACAGGATTTAAGCTCAGTCTGGAAGAATGAGTGGGATTTGAAGAGTTGTAGCAAAGGGCATTTCAGGCAGGGGAAACAACGTTAGCAAAAGCAGCAAGATAAGAGAGAGCAGGGCGTTTTGAACGACCGATGTAGCTCCATGCCTTGTGATAAGTAAGGAAGTGTAGTGGAGGGTAAGGTTAAAAAGAACGCTGTGCACCGGTTTATAATTTTTGAAAGCCAAACTAGGGAATTGTGAAATGGAATCACTGAAGGTTTCCTAGCAGAGGAGTGATGTGATCTTTGGGAATTTAACTCCTGGCTTTGTTTAAAGCTACCTCAGTTCAAGTTAGGAAGTCCTGAAATGTCCAGTTAAGAGAAAAATGTGTGAGTGAAGTAGAGCATTAGGCGCGCGGGTGAAGCAAGCAGAGCTAAGGAAAGGAACTTAGAGAATGCCTATATTTAGCATCAAGGGAAAATAGAGTTGAAACTGGGAGACTCTTTAATAGATGCAAATTTTAGCATATCTGCAACTATCTCTCTGTAGTTAGACATGAATAGCCTTAACATCACATAGAAAATGTTATAACAAATTCACTTGCAATTGTATTATCCTTGTCTTAATTTAGCCAAGTCAGTCTTACCATCATAGCTCATTTAATTGTATTTTTATTACTATTATCCTTCTCTGTGTTCTTTTAGTATTATTTCTAAGATGTGTTCAGCTTTCCAAGATTTTTCTTTCCCTATATTCCTCTTTTTTCATGAAGACTTTTCAATTGATTTCCTAGAATTTTTGGACTCTGTTTTAGCAGAATTATGTTTGCCTAATATTCTTTTGGCCTTAATAAATGATCTTTTCATTGCACACGTCTATGTACACTTACATTATAAGAGTTTCCTTCTGCTTATAAACATCGAAATAGCCACAAGCACATAAATCCTGATGGATTTTTAAGTTGGCTCATTTAGTAATCATAAACAAGGTGCATGTGGCATCGTGCCAGACATTGACTATCTGTATGTTTGTTGTTTTCAGAAGCCCCAAAATTGATTGTAGTTCAGAGTGAGCTCTTGGTTGCCCTTGGGGATACAACAGTTTTGGAATGTAAAACCTCTGGTGTCCCTCCACCTCACGTGAAATGGTTCAAAGGTACATTTCTTAAGTATGTGCATGTCTGGTTCACTTAGTTTTGTTTTCTCTTTTTAAAAAAATGATTTGTTAAAAATTTGTTTTGGTTTGTGACTTAGCAGCCCCATAAAACGTGTTTATGATCTCACTAGAGACGATCGTTCAAAATTCTGAGCTCTAAATTTCGGGATTTGACATCTGGTGTGGATTATAGGACCGTGAAAATCAAAGCAGGAAAAGTTCGCCTTTGCTAATCCAGCTGAACAGTCTCTTTGTTAGTTTAGGGTTGTTTCCTGTAGAAAATGGTCCAAGAATACTCAGTTAACGTTTAAAATAGCTTCACTGATTTTAGTTCACTTTTCTTAGAGATAATGGCTCTCACTATTAGAAAGTTTTCTAGATTCTCAATGGCCCTTTCTAGAAAGTGCTCAAATAAAGACACACATTGAAACTTACAACTGAATGACATTTGTAATTTAAATACAGATGTATTTCCTGGTCAGCTTCATCATGCTTGGTAGATGCTTATGTCAAGTATAGAAATTATCTGCCTGTATTTATAACAAAGGTTACACCTCTGTGATTCTGGAATAAAATAACAGTAATGTGGTGCTTGTTCTTAGTGAGAAAACACTTGGGTACTGATCCAGGCTCAGACGCTGACAGTAGATATCTGTGTAAAATGTCTTGCTTCTATTTCTGTCTCAGTTCTTCCAATCTATGAGAAAGAAAAATTCCCGAAAACACCCTACCAGGAGGTTGCTAGGATTGAGATGCTGTTTGCAAAATACTTTTTAATCTTCAAATGAAAAATGCTAAATAGTACAAAGCACTATTGTTATGATTCTGTTTGTTAAATCACAGGCATTCCCATAGCAACGGGTTGATGTCATAATCACAAAATTATGAATTCACCTCGAGTTCAAACTCTTGGGGAACATGAGATGAAAAAGAAAGGCTTTATGTAGAAAACAAATACTTTTAAATAACACAAATCAAAAACAGGGAGGGATGCTAGGAGATAATGCCATTTTCATGGTTTTCCATGTTAAATGATTTTTAGTCTTCATGTTTTCTCTGATAAGAAATCATTTCTGAATTTGCTTCTCAATTAGGTTTATTTCAGTCAACATAAACTAATTCTACTTATTTAAAATACTTAAATCTTTGACTTACAAATGAAATAATTAATTTCAAACTCACATCATAATTAAATAAATCCTGAAAAAAAATGTTATAGAGGCAATACTTCTTTTTTTACATGTCAGTCAGTAATTTATGATACAATATAAAATTTGAAAAAGTAATGGAACCTGCTGATTTCTTTGTAGATGGCAGAGTCACACAGAAAGTCTTTTATTCTCCCAAATTGAGGCTACTTTCCTGAATAACTTAGTCTTCATGTCAGCCTTGGTTTCACAAATGGCTTGGAAGCTAAAGGAGGAGTTAAGGAGCCATGCAGCCATCACATGGAAGATTCTAGAATTGACTACCTATTAGTTCTCTCAACCATATGTGTTGGAGTTCAATGAGCCCAGTAAATAATGTCCCGTTTCTTTGTCCAAGTTATGAACCAACAGAGCTAGAATGTGGGCATTAAACACTGAAAGATCATATTGGAGGACATGCTCTGATGTTCATCAACAATGTGCAGGGCTGTCCTGAACCCCAGGATCAGGCCAAGTTACTCTCCCAGTCACAGGCAGGCAATTTATTGCATAAACAGAGTCTGCATCATCAAGAGCAAAACTAGAGGACAAGGTCTTCTACATTCAGACTGGCTCCATAAAGAAAGGGGAAGAAGGCAGCCAGGCCTTCCTTTCCCACCTCTGCTGGGGATGAGACACCAGGAAGTTTAGAAAAATCCTACATTATGGAAACCACAGGGGTGAAAAAGAGTGCTTACTTAACCATAAGAATAACTTTTTCTTCATACCCCTTTTTCAGGCAATTCTGATTAAATAAAGTAGGTGGTCATTTATTTATTTATGGTAAAAACACGTGAGATCTACCCTCTTAACAAATATTTAAGTGTACAGTACAATATTGTTAACTATAGGCACTATGTTGTACACCAGATCTCTGGAACTGATTCATCTTGTATAACTGAAACTTTATACCTTTTGAAAAACAACTCTCCATTTCTCCTGCCCTCCAGCCCCTGGCAACCACCAGTCATTAATAAATTGTATTCCATTCAGACCATCAGAGAAAAGGAATGCCATAAGTACAAATGCCCACCAAAATTTTAGATTTTTCATTTTTAGAAATGAAGAACATAAAGCGGGTTCAGAGAAGAATCAGGAACGCTATTAAATGTTATATACAGGGTATTTCTGGTAAAATATTAAAGGAATTGGATTTGTTTGTTTAGATCAGTGGTTCCTAAAGTGTAATTAGTCAGGAATCCCTAGGGGTTGCCTACAATTCTTTTCAGGAAATACATGAGACCAAATTATTTTCCTAATAATACTGAGATGTTATTTGTCTTTTTCACTCTCATTGTCTCATAAGTGTGTAGTGGAGTTTTGTTGTTGTTGTTGTGGAGGAAGATCTGTCCTGAGCTAACATCTGTGCCCATCTTCCTCTATCTTGTATGTGGGTCGCCGCCACTCTGTGGCCGCCGATGAGTGGTGTAGATCTGCGCCCAGGAACAGAACCTGGGCTGCCAAAGCAGAGTGTGCCGAACTTAACAATAGGCCACGGGGCCGGCCTCTATAATGGAATTTTTGAAGGCCAAATAACATGTGATATCCAATAGAGTGAATGCAGAAGCAAATATGAGCACTCAGCTGTCTTCTATTAAGCTAGACATTCTAGAGATTTCAGAAATGTGAAACAAGACCACTCATCTCACTAAATTTCTCTTGTTTTGGGAAATATAATTATTTTTTCATAAACTACATTCTTTTTTTGTTATTATAAAATAAATACATATTTTGGGGGGTTGGACCAGTGGTGTAGTGGTTAAGTTTGCACGCACTGCTTCAGCGGCCCAGGGTTCACAGGTTTGGATCCTGGGTGTGGACCTACGCACCGCTTTTCAAACCATGCTGTGGCAGGTGTCCCACATATAAAGTAGAGGAAGATGGGCATGGATGTTAGCCCAGGGCCAATCTTCCTCAGCAAAAAGAGGAGGATTGGCAACAGATGTTAGCTCAGGGCTAATCTTCCTCATACACACACACAAAATATGTATATATATATGATTTTAAATTTTGCAGCTTCACTTCTAAAATACAAATGAATGTAATGCACATAAATGAAAACTCATTCAAGTCCCCAACAATTTTTAAGAGTATAAAAGGGTCTTGAGACAAGCATTTTGAAAACCATTTAATTAGCATCAACTATTTGAAAGGATTTTATGCCAGGAACAAAGATCTCTCTGTTAGTCTTTACATCCACAGAGGCCAGAATTGAATTTAAACTACAGAAGAAAGAGAACCTTCCTCAGTGGTAATAATTATTAACTACCAGAATAGATTGTCAGGAAAGTTTATATATTTTACTATGTATAGCATTGTTCTAATCTCATATTAAAACTAAATAATCTCTATTTCATTTCCATCTCAAAGTTCTGTATTTCTTTATAGCTTCTCAATAATTCGATGACTCATTTTTCGGTAGAAATCAAGAAATGAGAGATTATTAAAATGTGATCAAAATGCATACTTGATTAAACCAGTGTTTTCTAATTTATATTATGTTTCATTACTGCTATTCTTTAAACATTTTTATTTTCAAAAAAGCCACTAGGAAAAAGTAGCTTTATTTCATCCTTTTATGTCCTCTGACATGTACAGAGGAAAAACGGGAGAAGTAAATTCCAGAAATCTAAATACATTTTAGTCCAAACATTTTAGTACTTGATGAACAGCTAGGTCACATTGCATCCTCCCTTAGTGGGAGGATAGTTTATGTCAACATCATCTGCTTTTATTTATGGAAATTTCCTGGAGCACATCAACACAGCTTCAGTTGCTTTTCTCATTCGCGCGTGGTATGTAGTAGCAAGCTTAAAAGGACTATTGGGGTTTTAAATATTGGAATGATGAAAAATACTTTATTTTTGTCACTGACGGTTGCTAATGTAATTTTTTTGTTTTTAAATTTATGGCTCCTTTGACTTCTCCTCCCAAAATTATAAAAACAAAAAGAGAATTGTCTGTTTGTTGCCCTGAGTCTGTTGGTTGGTGCTTTTTATAGTATCCTAGAGAATTACTAGCTCTGAGATTCTCTTTGCCTGTTAGAAGCTAAGGTAGTTACTTCTGTGGTCTTCAGGCCCAGGGCACATGGCTAGGCTAATATGTGACATTTTGGAGAGAGGCTTTTCAGACTTGACGTCTGGGCATGCTATGAAATCCTAAGACCAATGGCCCTCAAACATCCTGGAAGTTTTTAGGAACCCCACAAAGAATTTGATATCACCCTTTACAAAAGCAAAAAAAAAGGTATGGCCACTAACCTGACATTAAACATCCAGTACTAGGTATTTTTTTGAAACTGGTCATG
Organism: Tapirus indicus; assembly: GCA_031878705.1. NCBI lineage: Eukaryota > Metazoa > Chordata > Mammalia > Perissodactyla > Tapiridae > Tapirus > Tapirus indicus. The sequence continues at coordinate 74,921,179 of CM062922.1, read as the reverse complement.
CCAATTAATTTCATTCTTAGGAGAGGAAACACCCTGGAGGAGGGGAAGCATAAGGCAAGGCTAATTTAATGTACAGATTTATTGAGGCCTTGCGTGCCTTCAAATAGAAATGGTTCTCAGGGGATTTGAGGTGCTGCAAGGACACACAGCATATACAAGTAACTCAGACATAACTCATCTTTCTTGGGTCATCCCACCCTCACATTGAGGTCAAACTCAATACGTGGTTCCATCCCCCACACATTTATACCCTACCTGCTTCTTCCAAAAACCCCATAACTCCAACTTAAAGAATTTGTTGAAAAATAGAGATTTAGTAGAGCTATTCTGGGAGATTTCTATAACAACACCTCTCCCTGGCCATTTTCAGAAGTTTCTCATCCATTCTTTCTCTTCTGCCAACAAGCTCTTCCCCATCCTTTCCAGCTAGCTGTGGTTCCTTCTTCCCCAGCCATCCTCAGAATCCTTTCAGGCAGCTTACACCTCTCACAGGACAAAATCTAATGATAGCATTCAGCAAACCAAAAACCTAGTCATTAACCAAACTAAGAACACTTGTAGTCTCCTAATTATTTTCTGGGTAACTGAAATTCATCCTGTCACAAAGATGGTAGAAACCTCCTGTCAACCTTGATCTTCCCATTCCCTTCTTACCTAACACAGCCATGGCGACAGCTGCCAACATATCCCAGTCCCCCAAAGTAGCTTCGAAGAGTTTGTTCATGTTTAGGTACATACACAGTAGGAATTCTTTGTACATAATTCATTTGGGGCCAGATTTTTGGCTATAGGTTAGCCTGTAGAATTATACAGACTAATAAATCATCTCAGTGCCAAGAAACAACTCATTCTTTCATTGCATAAACATTGTTTGAGTGTCTACATTGTGCTAGACACTTGTATTTCAAAATTTACAATCAGTTTTCTTCAGAAGTTTTCAAATTAAACCAATAGCAGAGTAAACTATGTAAATACTTGAGTGTTTAATATTCTCCCCTTTGTTTGACTTAGGAGATCTTGAACTGAGGCCCTCAACATTCCTCATTACTGACCCTCTCTTGGGACTTTTGAAGATTCAAGAAACTCAAGATCTGGATGCTGGTGATTATACATGTGTAGCTGTCAATGATGCTGGAAGAGCAACTGGCAAGATAACTCTGGATGTTGGCTGTAAGCATCCTAGCTCTGAGAGACAAATTTGTTTTGAAATTGATCTGCTATTTTTCCATGCAAATAACTTTGAAATAATTAGATGGAAATATTTGTCAGAATGGCAAAATTAGGGTTAGCGTTTCAGATTATTAGTATCATAATGGTAGTTAGGAATTACCATGTGCTTTCTATGTACTATGAACTGTGCTAAGAACTTTTATATGTGTTATCTCATTAAACCCTCATATCAATCCTAAGTAGAAGATGCTGTAATTATTTCCATTATATAGATAATGAAATGGAGGCCTAAAAAGTCTAAGCAACTTGACCAGGGTCACAGAGATATGAAGGGGCAGAGCCTGGGTATTTGAACCCAGGATGTCTGACTTCGCAGACTGTAGGCTTCACTGGCATATCATCTATTGCCAAGCATTTTCCTATCAGGAGTCATCCATTCTGACACCAAATTCCTAAGTATTAACATCTGGAGGCCAGAAATTAGACTTTGGCCCTAGACCATAATTTGGAGATGTTGATGACAGCAAAGGTAGCAGACTGTGCTTTTCCTTTTTTTTTTAATTAAATTCACTAGCAATGACTCCTCAGTGTATAAAATAAAGAACTAACTACAAATAAATGTCAATCACGATGTGAATGATGCAGCATGTACGTGACAACTATAGTCGGATTACTCAGAAGTTTGGTCATCTCTCCTTCTTTGTCTCTCCAGCTCATGTTTCTTGATGAAAAATAAATTCTACACAGTGTGGTAACGCATGAAATAAAATAGAGCTTGCTTTGTATGAAAAAGAACCTGGCAGCTCAATTTTAACAGATAATTCAAACATTTGCATCACTTAAACTTGTAAAATATGACATTTCGTTACATGGCATTTTCATTTATGTATGACGATTTTCATGCCAAAGCTGTTTTTTTTTTAAATATAAGTTAGGAACTATAAAGAAAATGCATTTTTTTTTTTTTTAGAATAAAGTAACACAAAACGTTTTGGTTCTACTATCTTAATTCTTTAAATGAAAATCATGACTCTCTCAACTTAATATTTTGTTTCATATAAACTAAATTTTTTCTTCCTGGGATCTCTTTTGGTCCACTTGCCCCTGGGCTGTCTGATAAACACTCTGCATTCTTGGTGATTATGCCCTTGGGGTACAATCAGCAAACCTAGAAATGCCCACAAAGACCACTGTAGTGTCTGTCTAGGGCACAGCAAGATGTGTTTGAACCATGACTAAACTGTGGTTATTAAGAGCAATGCCTTGGAAATAAGATTGGAATCACTGGGTGTAGGGATCTGAATCTACCAGCAAAGTGTCCAACACAAGTAATGCTCTTAGAAATGTAAGACCTCAATGAGGAGGGTCAGTAGATACAGAATTCTTGTTTCAAGAAATGTATAAAATATGTTTCAATTCTCAACATTTTCTAGTTCTGCTTCTCCCTCTTTCCTGAACAGATATTTTATATTTACTCAACAATCTTTTAGAGTTGTTTGGCTACAACGGAAGAAGGAAATTGTTCCTAGCAAAAAGAGCATGACACCCTCACCCCGCTTCAAGATTGTAGAAAATCTGAATACCTTACACATGCTTCTTTGCTTACTTACTGCCTTCTTGATAATCTTTTTAGCTTCTGGACTTTCCAGGTTCTCTCTTCTGACTTGTGATACACCATAGAAGGGTTGGGACTGTCTGAGCTACAGTGACTTTCATTGGATTAGGAGGCATCCTAACAAATGTTTTGTATTTATCCTTCATTCCTTGAACTGAATTTTATTTTATCTTCACTCATATCCAAGATCTTTGTTCTCTATGACGCTTTCTGAAACAGTGGCTTTCTCAGCTTCTATCCCGGTAATTTTCCTGATGGAACCATTAACACAAACTCAATTGTTTGCTTACTGTAATCTTGATCATTGTTAACTATTACCAAATAACTTAAAGTCAGTGCCATTCATGTTTCTGTTATGCCTGAACTGTTTCCTCATTCACCATTAGAATCCTGATCATTGTAGCTTACAAAGTTTATGTAGACCTTGTCTGTCCACATAAAACTATTGTTACGTATTCTGGCAGATAAAGGATGTAACTGCCAAGAACCATTCAAATCACAGTTGCGGTAATGGTTGTGGTTATCACTGTTAGGTTTAAAAGCAAACAAACAAAAATCCTAAATTTTCCCCAGAATTTATATAATGGTTAAGAGAATGGGCTCTGGAGAGAGGCTAGGTTTTCTGCTTGACTTTTAATAGTACCTACCAGATAGGTTGGTTGTAAAGATGAAGTGAGACATCGCCACTCATGTGCATTCAGCATGTCGGTGGTTACGGCTGTTCCTCTGAAGCTGCTTAATGGGACGTGTAACAAAGAGATGAATATTAACTTCACAAATTAAGTGGTCATTTTGAGTCTTGAAAAATAATAGAGAAATTCATATATAATCGTGGCATAATATTTAATATTAAGCGTTGGGCTTTTAATATGAAAGTCACTGTTTCAACTTGATTTTTTTAAAAAAGGGCTTGAGACAAGTTAAGTATCACTATTAGTAGTGCATAAAATTAGTCATTTGAGTTCCAAAACTGTTGGGCATAAATTTAAGTAGCTTATGACTTAAGAAGAAAAACATGCTTTTATCCATATCACGTAACTATTTGGGCTTTCAGATTGTTTTTTATGGCCCTATTACTTCACATCAACAATACTAGATCAAAAAATAATCATAAAAAGGCTGTTTAATATTATTTTTGAGTTCCACCTTCTAGTAGTGAGTCTCTTTTTTCCTGTTGTCCTTCTTATTATCATGGTTTTAAGTTATGGACTTTTCAGGTCAACAGGGAAAGTTACCAATGCTTTTCATCCTTTTTTAAAAGAGGTAGTGAATTGTGAAGTCATTTGGAAGAAAGGAAGACTGGCTACATCAAACAAAATATTGGTCTGGCAGTGATTTTATTTGCAGCATTCCACACCACACAGGGTTTGAGTCTTATTCTGTGGTTTCATCTTTTGTGGTTTGGTAGAACCAAAACAGTGTGTTCAGCCATTTTAAGAAAGAAAATCTCTGACTAATATAATGCAAGAGTTGCCATAGTGGAGATATATTTAATTAACACTAAAGGAAGTAGAATGATTTTATGGAAAAGGTTTTAGAGCAAGATGGTTAATCTGTTTGTAACTTATATTTTCAAAATAATGTATGCACATAGCCATATCTGTGTGTAAGTGACAACAGAACTGTCCCATTAACCTTGTGCAACTCTTGAGGTCCTTGCACGCAAATATTTAGGAGATCACAGAGGACCCAGCACAATTCTGACAGGCTATGTGCAGAAGCCAAAATTGAAATTAACAATATGTATATTAAACTCCAGAACTAAGGTTTAGTAAATTAACTCTACAATATTTATTATCAATGATAGTTAATATTTGGATGATCACTACATGCTAAATGATCAGTAAAGATTCTCTCTTTTAACAGCATGAGTTAAGAAATGTTATTATACCCCTTTAGTTCATGGGGAGATTTAGACCAGAGGACATAAAATAATTTTCCAAGTTTATAGACTGAGAAATGGTGGAACTGCCATTTGAAACCACCTAGTGAGCTGTAACTTCTCTAAGCAACACAGCCTCCTCTGTACAAGGACTGTATCTTGTGCTACCATCACTGATGCTCCCTTTCTCCCTGGTCTCATTAATCTATTTACCATCTGCCCAGTGTAATTCACTTGGTGTCCAAGTTGGCCACACTCAGGAGTAGGAAGTAGTTAAAAGGCTTCTTGGCCTGAGTTAGGAGTTGCTTCATTTTTGAGATTTGCTTGTCATGGATGCTGTCTTGGCTGCTTACCTGGTGCCTGGTACTCTCATTTGCCTTGTTTTCTGGTACCAGTATGTATATTCCCTAACCTCGTGCTTGTCTTGTGCCTGACGCTGTTCCTGAAACTTCTTCACCACAGGTGACTTCTGTCTTAATTGAGTTTTATGGGCACAACTTGAGATTTGCTTATCTCTCTTTATTCCAGTTTGTTCTTGGCTTTCTTAGTTCTGAAAATTCTAATTTGTCTCCATTTTCACTGATGGCTGTGTTCTATTGTGTTAGTAAGCTTGGTTTCCTCCCCAGTCCTTGGTCAATCCCAGGCTTCTGCATATCTTTTTGCTCTTCTGGAATTTATTTTCTGTCCTCTGTCCACATTCACCTGCCCACACATTCTGAGCCCAACACATCCTGAGGCTTTTATATTTAATCTCTATTTCTCAGAAAAGCAGCTGGCTCTAGAATAAATGACTACTATCACTCCAGAGAAAAGTAACTAGATCTTACACACCTAGGATAAGCAAACAATGAGCTACCTTATAAACTATTTTTAAAATGTTTATTGTGCCTATTATTTTTATAAGTCAAATTCCCATATAGATGCATTAAGAGAAATCTAAACACAGATCCACCACTTCTTTTTAAAAACATATTGCTCATTTGTGGTATTTAACTTTATTTTATTTTATTTAGGTCCGATAAACAAACAATGAGGATTCTGAAATTGCCATGTTTTCTTCAAAAGGGCAAGTTCAAATGTACTGGATCAAAGTTATCATATACATTTACATGAACACACAAACACACACACACTGGATTGTTGTTGAAGTATTTTAATATTGATTCAGTCATTTGCAAATATCTAGCAGCCATGTGTAATGCACAAACTACTATGTCAGTTGCTATAAAAGATAAAAATATGGTTGCAAACATAAACTCTCTAGGGAAAATCAAACGTATAGTCTCATGAAAGGCTGAATGTGGCCATTGCTGTGAGAATGGTACAGATTGAGTTCTCTGAAACCTCAGACAAGCAAGAAATCATATCCATTTGGCATAGTAAGAGATGGCATTAAGGAGGGGCCTTTTGAACTGAATTAACAAATTGTCGATATTTCAATAGCCAGAGATTAACAGCAGACACTACATTTGGAAGGGATGGCAGTAACACAGGTACCAATATTAGAAAGGTCAATCGTTGTTTGGAGAAGAGTGAGGAGTTCTGATCATCCAGAGAATAGGATCTGTATAGGGGAATCATGGGAGATGAGGCTGCGAAGTTAGAGGAAGCCCTTTAACCCATGCTAATAAAGCACTAGTGCTGCTCGGGGGACAACTGTACATTCGAGCCCCAGAATTCACACTGGGAGGGAAAGAAATGATCTCCGCACCCATTTTTATTAGCCTGCTAAACGGCTTGACTATGGGCAGTTTTAAGAACCCATAGAAAAGGGGAAGCTTTATCGAAAGTCTATTGAATGACAAAGAACTGTGACTCTGAAGTTAGATTGACCTGGTTTTCAATCCTAACTCTGTTCTTCAACTCCATGTGTTACTTAAGAAACCACCTATCTGTGTCAGTTTCTTCATGTATAAAATTAGAGTAATAATAGTACCTACCTTATAGGAATATTGTGAAAATAAAATGAGATAATTAATGGAGAGCACTTAACACATTCCCTGGCTCTGTAAATGATAGTTGTTGTAATTCCTAACCAATATTTAACCTTGACATTGTCAAGGAAACTTCCCTAGGGTGCCTCCTCTTAAAGTCCTACATGAACAGGCTTCATGAATTACCTCCGATAGTATCCTATATATTTCTCCTTGCCTGATGCCTCAAACATCATTACCCATAGGTTCTGGGGGACATATTGAGAACCTCATCTATTTGGGCTTGCTGACAGCATCCTCCCTATATTGCATTCCGATATTTTCCAAGGTCTGCCTCTGACATATTTCTAATTCTTCCTCCCTGTTTCTGTGGTTCCCTGAATTATGTGGCTAACCGTAGCCTTCTTATCTATAGTTTTATAATTTCTGAATCATCTCTTAACTCTAAGATATTAAACACTCACTATTCTCCATTTATCAAATACTATATTCTGTTACTTTAATTTGTATTATTAATTCTCAAGCTAAAATTTCTTTAACTCAAAAATATGAAAAAAGTGTGAAAGATTGAGAAGCAAGAATGTGGTATAGAACAAGGATTTAATTTAGGATTAAATACTGTTAGCTTGTTGTACAGTGATCTACTGAAGAATGAACTCTGGTATAAATTAAGTTCATTTAAAAATTTGACCACAAGGAGTAAGTTTGGAAAGTGTCAAAAATATTTCATTAAAGGGAAAACTTATTTATAAGGAAGTTTAAAGATTTGAGCAGTATGATATAAGCTAAAATTAAGAACAAATTTCTAAAATGAAAGATTCTCTTTGTTTAAGGTAATCTTGATTTAAATTCTCACTCTTTTCATCATTTATCACTTTAAGGGAATAGTTGAACTTCTTTATGCCTCTATTCATTTGTAAAGCAAAAAGGAGATATCTGCTATTTCATTAGGACAGGAATATTTACAGGGTAAATTTATAATATTATATAGACAATGATTTGATTCAAATTCCATCTTTTGACGGCTTAATAATTAAGTTAATACTTAATGTGCCTGTATACTATTCCAAGGAGCTTTTTTGTTGTTGTTTTAAATATCTTCCAGCACCTCCAGTTTTCATACAAGAACCTGCCGATGTGTCTATGGAAATTGGCTCAAATGTGACATTACCTTGCTATGCCCAGGGTTATCCAGAACCAAAGATTAAATGGCAAAGATTAGACAACATGCCGATCTTCTCAAGACCCTTTTCAGTGAGTTCCATCAGCCAACTAAGAACGGGAGCTCTCTTTATTTCAAGTAGGTTAAAGGAAATATATTTCATCCAAGTATGTACATATATATTATACATTCATGTTTTATACACAGATATTGCTATTTTTAAAATGGTGAATTAATCTTTCTTGCCAACACATTTTTGTGTGTGTTGCATTTCACTGTAAAATGGTATTGAACTCATATTTGGGAAGTGTCACTTGTTGTTAGTGTTGTTGAGTTGATTCCGACTCCTAGTGACAAGGGGACCCTGCCCGTCTTTTTGTGCCATCCTCTCACCTCTCACCTTCCAGCACGATATTAGACAATGTTTTGCCGCTATTCATAAATTTTTTTGGAAGTGGGTGGCCAGGTCCTTCTTCCTAGTCTGTCTTATTCTGGATGCTCCACTGAAGGCTGTCCACCATGAGTGACCCTGCTGGTATTTGAAATACTGGTGGCATGGCTTTCAGCATCACAGCAATACACAGCCGCCACAGTATGACAACTGACAGATGGGTGATGTGGTGAAAGCGCAAAATCTTAACCATTGGACCACCAGGGCTGGCTATTGCTTAGACCTGAAAACAAATCAATGAGAGGAGATGAAACAAAAGGAAGAATGAAAGAGTGCAATGTATTGACTAATGGTTGCCCAGTTGTCCAAATTAAATCATCTAGAAGGAAACTAGTGAGTAGAAACTTAGTCCTCAGTAGTATTTTGTATTTCTGCACAAATTAGTCCAGGAGTTGATAATATGAAACATATCTTGGTTAGAGCATCGTATGACTCATTAACCAGGTGATGTGCTGAATTTTCCTTTGCAAGTGAATGTTTGCTGTTGTTGAGAGTGAACACTGCCTGAGTTGACCAGTTGCAGTTCTGCAGTTACATGCATATTGTTGACAGAGGAGTGGGAACTTTGTCACTGCTCTTTGTCTGAGATAGTATGGAACTATGCATAATGGAAAGTTACATTTTTCTCTGTCAAAATCTTATCAATAGATTAAACTGTGCTTATTTTAGTTGATATTTGCAAAGATGACAATTATTTCTCTATTTAAAATCTTCTCTTGCCTTCCCCATTGCTCACAAGACAAAAGCACACTCTTTATAAGGCTACCTCTTCAGCTTCAGTCTCCTGACTGTATCCACACAACCTGTAACCGAGTAGTCCTTGTGATGATCCCCCTAACAACCCCTTTAATTAAAAATGTTTTTGTGATATCTTTTTTATTATCCTAGAAAAAGTCTGTATATTTGATATACCTATAATAAAAAATATTTTAATATCCAAAATATAGTACTAAGGAAAATAAAAGAAGGTATTTTTATTAAAATAATATGCATGTCAATAGGTAAATACTCCGGCAAATGTGTACACAATATGCCTACATATTTATGTACATCATCATGAATTTGACAGCTCAAATGTAAACTGATATAGGAGAATGAGACTGATGACTTAAAAACTCCAAGCCGGTGAAGTGATTTTCTAAAATGGTGGGCAATTCTAGCTGCAATTCTTTCTTTCTGCCACTCACACAGAATTAGGCTGTAGGCTCATAAAATTGTTAAAAAAGTCATCAACTCCATGAATTTCCAGTGGGATCTTCAAAAGTCTTGCTGGACTTGGGATGATTGTTCCTTTCGTGAATCTGCCCCATGCATCACCTTCCTAATCTTTGCTCTCTAAATGCCAATAGACTCTCCCAATCGTTGAGCCCACTAAAAAATCTCCCCTGCAAACCTCCAAAATGCCCCCAGGGTGGTGCTGCAGCATCCATTCGTGGTGCAGCTTTCCATTCTTTGAACAGACCATGATTTTTCAAGTCATTGCTTTGCCTTTGCAGCCCATTGGGTTTGAACTGCCCTTCCTCTGTTCTTCCTGCTGTTTAAGATACAGCTCAGGTAGTACCTCCTACTTGAATCCTTCTTTGACTCCTCTACATACCATGAGTCACTCCTGTCTCTGTGCTCACACAGCTCGTTGTTTGAAACTCATATTATAGCATTTATCACACTGTGGTATGATTGTTGGTTTTTATGTATGTCTCCTCCCCTGGAATGGGAGCTACCAGAAGGCAGTACCATGTGTTCTACCCACAGATCTCAGCACAGAGTGAATGCTCCATAGATGGTGTTGAATGAGTAAATGGTCTCTTCTTTTAGACTTATGGGCAAGTGATAAAGGAACCTATATTTGTGAAGCTGAAAACCAGTTTGGAAAGATCCAGTCCCAGGCAACAGTAACAGTGACAGGACTTGGTAAGATCAATTAATGCTTAGACACCACACTCTTCAGAATCATGAGACTTCTTTTACAACATCATCTCTTGCCTGTGCCACTTCTTTTTTTAAAACCAGGTAAATATCTGACTACTAGATTAGCCTTCCCTTCCCCCATCCTATTTCATATTTCATAGGTTGTTAGAACTGTAAATAACCTTAGAGATCCTCTGCTCCAAGATCCTTATCTTCCATTTGAAGAAATGGAAGTCAATTTGAATAAATTTTTAAAATCTAAATGTGAATACACACACACACACACACACACACACACACACACGAGTGGTGGAGTTATTTTCTGGTTACTTTTTTTACATTTATCATTTTAGCCCTCATGGAATTATTTTTGTATATGATATGAAGTAAGAATATAATATCACTTATTTCCAAGTGGTAAGACATTTGTTTCAATATCTTTTATCGAATATTCTCTTCCCACTGATTAAAATACCAGTTTGATCACATGCTAAATTTGTATTCCTATATCTATTCCTTGGACCCCTATTTATGCTACTAGTACTACATTTTTAAAATTATTATAGCATTTAATGTGATTTTTAAATCTGTCAATGCATGTTTCTCATTAACCCACTTTTATAAAATGTTCTTTACGTATCTCCCTTTATTCATCTACATGTACTTAAATTTTCCAAGTAGCATCTCTTGGGGATTTTGCTTTGATTTATGTTAAATTTATTCATTGATTTCTAGAAAAGGACATCTTTACAGTACTTCCTTACCATTCCATCTAGGAGTCCACCTCATTTTATTTGCTTGAGCTCTTATGACAGCCTCCTCACTGATCCCATCCCTTCCGGTTTTGCCCTTCTCCACAAAGACCTCTGCACAGCTTCCAGATTAATATTTCCTGAAAATGGTTCTCATGATTCCGCTTTCTATTTATAAATGCTTTCAGTCACTTTCTATTTGTCTGTTGAATACATTACAGATTTCTGCCCTAACATTTGTCTTTCCATGTCGTAGACGTATTCCTTTTTACTCTCTCTGCTTCAATGCTATTACCTGTCCTCTTGCCATTCCCTCTGTTTAGAAGGGTCCTTTATCTCTACCTTATAATTCATACCAATTTACATTTAAAAATATGTTCCTAAAAACTCAATTTTGTTTTTCTTTGTGAGGAAGACTGGCTCTGATCTAACATCCATTGCCAATCCTCCTCTTTTTGCTGAGAAAGACTGGTTCTGAGCTAATGTCTGTGCCCATCTTCCCCTATTTTGTATGTGGGATGCTGCCACAGCATGGCCTGATGAGCAGTGTGTAGGTCCACACCGGGGATCTGAACCTGTGAACCCTGGGCCACTGAAACAGAGCACACGAACTTAACCACTGCACCACCGGGTCGGCCCCCAAAACTCAACTTTATAGCATAATTGGTAGTCATCTTGGCCTATAAAAGACTTTGCCTTCCTTTTGGATGAAATAGAGTTGATGGTACCTATGCTCTGTCTGACATAGTGGCTCCACTCATTGGAATCAGCCCTTCAGTGACCAGTGTAATTGAAGGACAGCAGCTTACTTTACCTTGTGCTCTATTAGCTGGAAATCCTATTCCAGAACGTCGATGGATTAAGAATTCAGCCATGGTAAGAACATTTTAAATCCATGTGTTCACACTCCTAATTTTCTTGAGTAAGAGGCAATGTATTCCAACCACTGAAATTTGAATTTAATAAATATACAAAAATATATTTTATAAGTGTACCAAAATTTTCTTCAGTATTAACATGTTTATGCAGTTTATATTATTCCAAATCAAAAAGATGGAGAAATAGTCAATGGTGTAATTTTTGTAATTTTGCGTTAAATTCAATGTAGCTAATGAACTCTTCAGAATGTGTAAAAACTGAAGCAAGTATGAAATTCTTTTCATAACATTTAAGTATTTTTATACCCTTTGCAGGACATAATGAAATGTTAAGATGCTCATAAAATTTTTCTATTTTATATACTAATCTCTATTATTTTCGAACATTAAAATTTTTGTTGTGAAATATTTAAAAATATGGATCTATTTTGTGTCTTGTTTTCCATGGTATAAATTTTGATTATGAAAGGATGTGAAAAATTTCTACACTTCAGTGGAATTTTCTGTAAACATACTATCTATGGCAATAAATTTTCATCTAGTTCAGAGCAGTTTTCCTTCCATTTTCCAGCGTAGTTAGACTCACCTTCTTCTTGATGTACCAATTAGATGTGAATTGACTCCTCGGAATAAGATGTAAGGTTCATATTTGCATAAAACCCTTAGGAAAATTAGTATACCTCACTCAATAATAAATTCCCTTATAGCATGGGAAGGCACTGTTTGGGCACTCAGGTATCCTGTGATTGAACAAAATACATAAATGGCACAGAATTCTATGTGATCATTTCTAACAGAAAAAATTGCCAGCCTTCTCTGATGCAGTCCCTATATCATACATTGTCCTCTAATATTTACAGCAGTCACGTAAAAGGGTGGCTGTTGAGATTAAGTCACATTCTTCCAGCTTGAATGAGTGCCTGTTTGCCAAAATAAAAATATCAAATGGCTTGCAAGTGGTAATACAAATTAAGCCAACAGTAAAAATTACTAGGGAAATTTGGGTCCTGAGAGATAACAAAAATTGCAGAAACATGAAACAAGTGGTGTCTCTATTTCCTTCCCTTTTCCAGCATGTGCGTAACTGACAGATGTTAGTAGGTGTAATATTTGGTGGTATATCAGGATTACGTAACATTGATACTATTCTTGGTAACATTTATGCTATCATCTTTCACTTAAAGGTGTTAAAATATTTTGTAAGGCATTTAATAACCCAGTTGGAAAAATAAGCAGATCTGGTTTTGACTTAAGCAACATTGCCTTTCTGCTTAAAAATGATTTTTTTTCTTTAAGTTGGTCCAAAATCCTTATATCACTGTACGCAGTGACGGGAGTCTTCATATTGAAAGAGTTCGCCTTCAGGATGGAGGTGAATATACTTGTGTGGCCAGTAACGTTGCTGGAACCATTAACAAAACTACCACTGTGGATGTGCATGGTAAGAGACACACCCATTGTAATTCTTTCCAAACCAGGGGCAAAGCTGAGTTCATATCTTTAAATCAAATAACTCTGTTCCTCTAGTAATAAGAAGTAAGTATCTTTCCTAATTGTTATTCTTAACAAAAAAGCCTTATTTCTTGAACAATATTTACATTGTTAAGGCTGTTTCCAGATTTCCCTTTCCTATGTACACAAAAAGACATTGTTGGGAATCACTAGCTGAGTCTGGCCAAGGGCTTTTATAAGTGATTTCTTAATTAATAAAAGTGAACTCAGCTCTCAAAGAGTTAGGTTTAAAAATACATTTTAATTTCAGGCAAGCTGAACTTATTATACTATCCAAATTGCCTTTTCTTTTTGGATTGTACAGCAACCATGTCCTTGCTAATGACCCCTTTGTGTGTTAACTAGAAATGACCTAAACTTTTCTAAAGGCCACCTCATGTGCTCTAAATAATCTTTTTGAATGTTAAATAACTTAAAGGTCACAAATAAGAAAACCCAGAAGTTATCTTTTTCCATTTGTGACTAAGTTTTTACATCTTGATAAATAAATGACAGCTTCATAGTTTAAGAAATTGTCATAACTTTTTTTGTGTATTTCGTTTAAAGACTTTGCAACATTGCTTTTTTAAAGTGTGGTATTAAAAAGTAGTTCTCTGTCCAGGGATGAAAGTAGCACAGAACATTTATTTTTGGTAGGTTAATTTAGTGTTTTTTTAGGACATGAACTGGAGAATCCAGTAATTTCCAAATTTTACTTGGTCTGTTGGAAATTTCAGTGGATGCAGACCATCTTGTTTTAAAAAGACCATCTTCTTTTTAATGTCTGCTTCTCGTTGTAAATAACCTTTTCCACTCCTCTCAATCTTACACCAATTTCCACCAACATCACAGGAGATAGTCTCAAAGAAATATTTTGAAAAAATAGTAAAGTTACGCTAACTTAATTATAGTCTAAAAGAGTAAATGCATAATGCCAGATTGGATACAGTTGTGTTTAACTATTTTTAAAGATCAGTTCATAGATTTCCTGAGAATGCTTATGGACTGGTTTGAGAATCTAGTGTAGCAATATTCATATCTCCCTTTGGCTTCTAGCAACTGCCTAGAATATTATGTTAAGAAGGATTCTGAGGCAAATTTTCACTTGGGTGAAAGAGTGACCCCACTAGTGATGTCTGCCAGATCAGAGAAGTAAGGAGAAGACAGATAAACCAATGAAGAGGTTTATTGTGATGCAACAAATTTTAACAATTAAAAGTTCAAAGATCATTTCACAACATTGTTTCATTCATCTTAGTCCAAAATGAGTAAATGATATAGTCAATAATATTAAAAAAGAAAAATCAACCCAGCTATTTGACATGAGCTAAACCAAGTAACCATTTGGCCAACCATTTAGATTTGTCTCTGAGCTGGATGTGTGCAGCATCACAGCTTCTAGATACCTCTGAATTTATGTTAATGAGCACTTTCATATCTCAGCCTCTCCACTTATAAGAATACTCATTAAAGGCTCTCAACCAATTCTTAAAAGAATGAATTAATGAATGCAAATATAAATGCAAATTAAAATGACAAATAAACCATTTGTCACGTTGATTTATGTAGATTGACAATCTGGAAAGAAACAGCTCTTCCATTCTCAAATGTCATCAGATTTGAAAACTGTTCCCTAAGTTTGCCACTCTTCCGTTATAGCCGTCAAACTCAATGTGCATTTAGGAAAATGGCTTATTCCTCGTTGCCACAAAATGAAAGCATAGTTGAAAGTTGACTATTTCATGATGATTCTGGAAATTAAATTTCTTACTTGAGAGAATAGCTTAACATTCTTGTTGAGGGCTGGGAATTTGCTGCCAATTCTTTAAGAAAAAATTATCTAAAGAATAAGCTCAGTCTTAGGAAAATATGAGTATGAAGCAAAGCTAATCTAAGCCTTCCAAGGAAGTTTTTGCACTGAGGTCTCTGGTATCTTTTGTTCTGGCAAACTTCTACTCCAGGGTAGTTGTTATAATTCTAGAGAAATTTGACTTAAAGGCAAGAGACACAGTGAGTGCTTGAGCTGTAGGGAGCAGTTCCAGACTCATCTTTCCAGGGGAAGGAAAGGAAATGCCTGGTATATATTGGGCTTTTATTGTGTCCTTGCATTATGTTAGGAACTCTCATGGATGGGAGCTTCTTTAATCAAATTCATTATTTTGAGAGCATTGAGTATTGACAATTTTTTTGTATGCCAGTTGGTTATGGTTAATTGAGATATACACAGAATGGAATAATTAACAGTCTTCCTTTTCCTTTTGTTTCTACTCACATAATGTTAATTCTTCAGTTGCTTTCTAAAGTCAAAAGGGACGTTATTTTTCTTAGTGAAAAATATTGACTTAGATTCCTATATTTTAGTCTTTTAAGTGTAAACTCCTAAGGCCTTTCAAGTTTTACTGTTGGATTCCTTTTAAGAAAACAAATCCTTTTATTTAGGTTAAATTTAGTAGCTTGCTAAGTGATTGTTGTGTATAGACAGATATTTAATGTATAGTTATAGTATAGCATAGTATAGTATAATGTATAGTAATATAAAATAAACAATCCATTTCTCTGGAGGTGGGCTTAAGTCAGGTCACTGCAGCTTAATGGGTGATAGACAATGATGAAACTTATGTGTTAAATGTGTAACTCTTAGGATGTAACTCTATCTTGAGTTTCCAGAAAAAAATAGATTTTCTTCAGTCCTCTATTATTTTTGTTAGGAAAGTCAACTTATTGGACATAATTTACTTCTTGATTTTAAGTTTTTATTAAATTCTTGAGATCATAACTATTGTATTTACTTTGTTTATTACATTCCCCTACAAATTATCCTACATTTCTATCAGAAAATCTTGAGTCTTTGCTAGTTTTTACAAATATTTAGAACATCCTGAAAATGTTCAACTTTAAACACATGAAACTAAATGGAAGGACAGGTGCTCAGATTCTGAATATTGCTTCCTTTTTTAGTTCTGCCAACTATTCAGCATGGGCAGCAGATACTCAGTACAATTGAAGGCATTCCAGTAACTCTACCATGCAAAGCAAGTGGAATTCCCAAACCATCTATCACCTGGTCCAAGGTAAATGCACATCTAGTGATGTTTGTTAATGTTGCGTGTTACAACAATAATTGAATATTTTTAGTCATACATGGAACTTGTGACTGCACCATAGAGCCTTAGAAAGAGGAAAACCCATATAGTCATACTTGGAAAAGGACCTTAAAATGTCCTTAGTGCTGTTGCCTGCCTGATGCTTGAATAGTATTAACAACACAACAGTGAACACTAACATGGCACATTCTCTGTGCCAGGGACTTTTCTAAGCACTTTACATGTTGTAGCAGGTCCTTTTTTACCCCTTGCCAGATCCCCTCAGCCCTTTTGATTTCAGTGCAGTGCTGGTGGACAGCTCCGTGCACTCCGCCAGGGTCTCACTGCGTGCATGTGCCTCTCTGGTTTTTGGACTCAGGGCTTTCTCCAAAGCCCCGCAAGACCACTCAGCCTGCTGACAGGTAGCTGGGAAGTGCACAGGCATTAACTCCTGTGGGAGGTAGGTGTCCTATATAAATGCCCTGCTTCTCATCCATCAGAAGAATCCTTCTGAGGTGCATCTAATAGTTTTTTGGAGGGTTCCCAGTACATTGAGGCTTATCATCTCAGCCACAGAGGAGACCAGGGCCATGAAACCCTTTATTAGCTTTTATTCCTTCTGTCCCTCACTCTCCTACCTCCTGCTCAAGCCTCTGGGGATCACTTCCCAAGTAAACTTCCTGCCCCTAAATCCTTGTCTCAAGCTTTGCTCTTCCAGGAAGCCCAAATAAGACACATATACAAACTCTTTTATCCCCCTCTACTTCCCTGTCATGAAGTTGTCCAGCTTTTACTTGTATTCTTGCAGTAAGGAAAAACCCATCTCCTGAGCAAGTCCTTTCCATCTTTGAACAGCAATCAAGATGGCATATTTGCTGTGAATTAATTTAAATCTGGCAGGTATAAAGTAATATAAAATGATGGCATAATAATGAAGTGTGGCATTTGTATAATCAGTGCCACAATCAAAGTATTTTGCCATACCATCTAATTTTATACATCTAAAAATCTCTGAAATCTAGAGAGGTTGATGTTGACATGTGTAAATTAAATAAAAAGGTTAATTCTGGACTGCATTCTGGACACGAAAGTACAGTGGTGAAGCTGATCCCCAAACTGCATAGTGTCTGGTCCCAAGTAGAAGTTTGATGCATTTTAGGAAAATATAAAAATGGAATCTTTCCAGGATGGCCTTTGTGCTGTGATTAAGCACAGAGGTTAAGAGTTTGGGCTTCAGAGCTTGATTGCTGAGGTTCGAGTCCCAGCTCTACCACTGACTGACTCTGTGACCTTGGGCAGGTTAGCCCACATTGCCCCCAAGCTTTAATAATTTCATCTATAAAATCGGGGTTGTGGTAGTGCCTACTTATAAGATTGTTGTGAGCATTAAAGTAGTTAATTCCTGTAAAGTGCTCCAAACATTGCCTGGCTTGGCATAAGCCCTCATCCCAACCATTACTATTACCATTGTCTCCTCCATTTTTAAGTAGCGCCGAAATGAAGGGGACACGGTTTGGTAGGAAAAAATCACCTTTGCTTTATCTGTTTAATTTTTCTTACAAATAACTTTCTTCAAATTAGTATTTTTTTAATCTAGTGTTTTCCCCATTGGAGACGTTTTTCTTCCTCTCTTCCTTTTCCAGACGTTAAGTCACTCCTTTATTATCTTAAAAAACACTTCAGTCTTTGTTGTGTTTTGCAGAAAGGCGAGCTGATTTCCACCAGCAGTGCTAAGTTTTCCGCAGGGGCTGATGGAAGTCTGTACGTGGTGTCACCTGGGGGTGAGGAGAGCGGGGAGTACGTCTGCACTGCCACCAATGCAGCCGGCTACGCCAAAAGGAAAGTACAGCTGACCGTCTATGGTGAGAGCCCCCAGGAATGTTTTTCTTTGACACTGCCTGTCTGTGCCAAAACTCACATTTCTCTCCCAAATAATGTTACCAAGAGGGCCGTACCCCTAAAGTGAACTGCCCCCCTAAGTTTATATTTTTTTGCAAGAATGCGTTTTTACTGCCAACCAACATCTCCTCTACTTAGATTCTGACTTAAAGGGAGAGTACTTGTATAGCCTTTCAGAAAAATTTTATGGTGTTTCCTCAAGGAATCTGATTATTGCACCCAACGCTCTTCAGAAACACCAGTTAGTTACAACTGCTAGCAAAGCCAAACCTCAGCTATGTCTTGGTTAGCCCTCTGCCTTAGGGCTTCTTTTTATAGATGGCAGACTCTCAAAGGGCAGTTCAGCTGACCTCTTCATTGTGTTCTGAAAGGAAGAGCTAAAAAGGGAAACTTTCTAGCTATTTTCCTTTAAGCTCTCACAATAAATGTATTAATAGAAAGCTTTAGATATGCCCCCAAATTTTAGAATAAACAGCATCTTTTTGTAATATTTAGGAATATTAATAGTCCACATTTTAATGTAAATGAAATGTTTTCAATGTGCTATTTCCCTTCCAAAACGTGTGTTTATTTTAGTAAGGCCCAGAGTGTTTGGACATCAACGAGGACTGTCCCAGGATAAGCCTGTGGAGATTTGCGTCCTTGCTGGGGAAGAGGTGACACTTCCATGTGAAGTGGGGAGCTCACCCCCACCCATCATTACCTGGGCCAAAGAAACCCAGCTCATCTCGCCGTTCTCTCCAAGGTAGGAGATCTGGGATGAATCGCAACACACGAAAACATGAGCTCTTGAGACAGATAGTTGTACCTATTCAGGTTTTCAAATGTTTCAAAAAATAACTTTTAAATTTAAAATAATTCACATGTGCATCTGAGCCTACAGAAGATATATCTGCCTTCTAAATCATTCTTTAATATCAGAAATGCTAACATCCAGCTTTGACCTAATTTCCCATGGATGCATCTTACAAGTTAGTTATTAAAAATGGAGCATATTTGTACATAGATTCATGTTAGCACAAAGCGTGTATTTCACATAGAATCCTACTAATCCCACAGGAGCAATAAAACACAACAGGTATTCTAATGTCTAGGATTTGACTTTCATTAGATGGTTTTGTAAAAGTCTTCTTGATTAAACCCTTATACAGATAAAGGCCCACTGAGATAATATATTAAATAGGCTAAGTGACATGGAAAGCAGACAGTCAGAGCCTTTAAGGGCACAACCGTTTTTGCCATGCAGGTATGAATTAAAATTTATTTCCACCACTTAAAGCTTCCCCTAAACTTTTGGCAATTTTTTCAGTTGGCCCCCCTGAACCTCAGATTTCTTGTTTATAAAATGGGCTAATACTTACCTGAAAGGATTATATAAGATAATGTATATTCCACATCCCTTGTCGCTAGTTCTTAAGAAATGGTAGCAATTACTATTTTAACTCAATATCATGCCAAAAGTTATCGGTAGAATAAGAATTATAGTCTCTAGCTATTGTCTGACTTGTTGATGTATAATTATGAAGCTGTAAATTCACCCTAGTGTAGTTTCCCTACCCCTAGTGAGGAAAAAAATAAACAATTAAGAACTACTTTATATCATTTTACTATTTCTTTTAAAAAATGTTTGCTTTGAATATTTTTGAATAAAAGAAATACCATATTTCAGATAAAGTTGAAGTTTCACTGTTCTCCTCCCCAATCTCTTTTTCTCCTTTCCCAAGGGTGAACACTGCCAAACATTTGATGTGCATCCCATACTATACATACATCCTTAAACAGTATAGAATATTGTTTTCTATGTTGTTAATTTTGTTTTGTTTGTCTGTTTTCAGTTTGCCATTGTAACATATTATATATTCTTATTCTGTTGCTTGCTTTAAGTCAACATTTATCCGTTTTTATGCATATAGATTTAGTTAATTCATTTTAACTACCATAAACATATTCTACTTTTTATTTATGTTTCCCTATTTATGAACATTCATGTTCTTGTTTGTTTTCTCTTTCTTTCTATTTTCTTTTTCTAATTTGGTTTTACAAACAAGGTTTTCAGTGAATATCTTTTTGTATGTCTCTTTGTATATACATGCGTGAGTTTCTTTAGGAACTGTACCTAGAACTACAATTTCTGGTCAGAATGAATTGCTATTTTCAGCTTTGTAGACGTTGCTACTTTGCTCCCGAAAGAGGCAGTGCTGATTTACTCTTTCACCAATAGAATATTGGTGTACCTGTTTCTACATTATAATCAATGCATGGTGTTGACTGACTTAAACATTTTTGCCTGTCGGGTGGGTGTGAAATGGAATCTTGCAACCGTTTTAGTTTTCCTGTGACTGACTTCCCGTGAGCCAAGAATGATTTTGCTTGCTTTTTGGCCATTTGTATTATCTGTGAATTACCTCTTTAAACATGCCGCACAATTTTCTGGTGACATGTTTGTCTTTTTCTTGTTGAATGTAGAAATTTGGTCTGTGTTCTTAATAACAATCCTTTGTCTATTGTATGTGTTGAAAATGTCTTCCCTCGAGTTCATTTATGTGTGGCGTCTTGCACAGAATTAAAATTTTTTTATGTAACTCAATGTATTAATCTATTGTTTTTAAGATTTGTACTTTATGAAGAAGATCATAAACATAGCCTACAGTGTTTTATTCCAATATTTTAAGTTTTTTTTCACATTTTGGACTTTAATCCATCTGAAGTTTTGTATTGTGTATAGTATTAGGTAGTGCTCTAATTTTATTTCTTTCTTTTTCCCATGTGGAGAGCCAGTTGCCCAACACCATTTTGGAATAGTCAGTTCTTTCCTTGCTTTTTGTAATATCACCTCTGATATTGCATATTGCATGTTGAGTTCTCATATATGCTTATTTCTTTAGGGAGAATCTCTGTCCTTAACTCTATATCCATTTGTGTACCTCTGGGCCAATAGCACACTTTGTTTTAGCTTTATGATAAATCTTAATATTAAGGAGTACTATCTGACTCCCTCCTCCTTAAAGCTATTTTAATACAATTAATGTAAGAAAATGTTTATATGTAGGTCACATTCACCCAGCTACATTATTGTTCCATAGGAGGAACATATCCAATCTATATTTGACAATTGCATATCTACCTACTTTTGCCTTTATTTTAATACTCTACATTTTTTAATGAAGCACTATAGAAAAAAACAATAATATATTCAAATTATATTTAAAATTTATTAAAATATACATTTGCTTTGTATAGCTGCAACTTAGTAAAGCGGAGAGATGTACAGTTACTTGATGATTTCGGACGTCACGTTAGATTTAAAGGTAAAAGAAATCTGATTTTGTATTTGGAAGAATATCATACAGAACACACAAGATAATTATGAAAATTCCTGACTTTTAAGGTATATAGAAATGACATTATAGATGGGAGAATGGTTTCAAAAACTGCTTGCAGAGTAGTAATCTTACACTGAAGTGCAGCTGCACAGGGGATATTTAAATTCTCATGTTCTATGGTCTAACTGTGTGGTTTCTTTCTTTTAGACACACATTCCTCCCTTCTGGTTCAATGAAGATCACTGAGACCCGCGTTTCAGATAGTGGGATGTATCTTTGCACTGCCACAAATATTGCTGGAAATGTGACTCAGTCTGTTAAATTAAATGTCCATGGTGAGTTTTGGAATGAAGGTATGCGATATCTGTGGGCTGATCACAGGGAAACTCATCATCTCAGCTTCTTTGATAGTTAATCCTCAAATGGTATATAGAGTAATTAGAGAAAAATTTTCTACAACACGAGACTTGTGATTTTCTTTCATTTATTCTGAAAAGTTTATCTGCCATCTATAAACAGCATTCCCCTTCTTCCTCAAATGGACAGTATTAAAATTTTGGATCTCAATTTTATTAGATGTCCACCCTCACTAATGACTGCTGTTGATACATAGTAAAAAAAAGATGTGCTTAGACTAGTGGTTTTTTGTAGAAGTGAATGTGTTCTCAGAGAAGAATTTAATAGTATTTAAATGGTCATTTTCAACATTTAAAGAGCCTAGCAACTGAAAACGTTCTGCTGCCTAGGATTCTTTAACTTAAAACTCCCTAGTTAGTCTGCTTTATTCCCTCAATTGACCATAATCTGTTCAATTATTCATTGATTCAACACGTGCTGATTGAGTGCAT
Organism: Tapirus indicus; assembly: GCA_031878705.1. NCBI lineage: Eukaryota > Metazoa > Chordata > Mammalia > Perissodactyla > Tapiridae > Tapirus > Tapirus indicus. The sequence goes on along the minus strand of CM062922.1, from coordinate 74,898,783 downwards.
ACTCTAAGCCAAGCATTATATAGGTGCTGTGTATTCAAATATCAGAAGGAAATTTCTCAGATAGTATTGACCTGATTTCACTCTCAGATCAATCACTGCAATAGTGTCCTATTGATCATGGCATTTGAAATCGCTGAGAGTTCTGTCATCTACTAGCTCTAGGGCATCAGGCATGGTACCTAACCTCTCTTATCTTTAGTTTTCTCTTTCAGAAAATGATGGTAATAATACAATGAAACTTATAAGGTGGTTGTGACAACCTTTAGAAAGTGTTGGTTAAATATTAAGTTTTTAAAAAAGGACAGAGGAATGGGGCTTTTTAGGGATGTAAGGTACATAAATTCTAATTATATCTTTACCAGTCAACCTGATTCTGCAGTGCATAATGCATGTATGCGGAACCCCTTAAAACTTGCCAGTGTTTTGGTAAATTTTCTCATTTAAATCTCTAATGGAAGGTGGATAAAGAGAAATCATAGAGGCTTTATCTTGATTTTCTTCTCTGAAATTAGCAAAGGCCTTTATGAGACACTTTTCTTACTGTCTGGCTAAACCTTCAACAAAGAGAACAAAAACTAAGTACATGGAGAGAAATGCTTTCTGTTTTACTCTCTTATCTTATACAAATTATCTGGATTGCCTTTTAAGAGGGTTTTAAACCTTATTTATAAATTAAAGGAAACCTAACATTTTTGAATGCTTGTTTTTCCTCAAGTTTGGAACTAGGAGTCTTATATTTATTGTTTCCCATGATCCTTGCAGTGTACTGATATTGAAGTGGTTATTTTGCCTGGATTGTCAAGGAAAGAGGCCTCAGGAAATTTACTGACTTGTCCGAGATTACACAGCTAGTAAGTGGCCTGAATCTCGGTCCAAATCCTGAGATTGTTCCACTTTCTCATACTGCCTCTATGTAAGGAGCTCTCATTTAAATTGAGAAAAGGAAGGAATTTTTAAAAAATTGGATTATTAATACTCACTTGTTATTTCCAGTTCCTCCAAAGATACAGCGGGGCCCTAAACTTATGAAAGTCCAAGTTGGTCAAAGAGTGGACCTTCCCTGCAATGCTCAAGGGACGCCTCTTCCTGTAATCACCTGGTTTAAAGGTAGAAGCGCCATGCTGATTGATGGAGTACAGCATATTAGCAATCCAGATGGAACACTGAGCATTGACCAAGCCACGCTGTCAGATGCCAGCATATACACGTGTGTCGCTACTAACATAGCAGGCAGTGATGAAACGGACATAACGCTACATGTCCAAGGTGATTTGGGGCATAGGAAAATATATGAGTGGTGGAGGTGAGGCCTGGGGAAAAATTCCTTGAGTCTATACAAAGTATATAGTCTGGGATAGCTTGGGGTCACTTTCAGAAGATTTCTATATAACTTTTATGACCCTTTAGTTAACTTTGGAAGGAGAACCATTCCAGAAAGAGATGAAACCTTACTATTGCTAAACCTACATCCATTTTTGTCTATTTATTTTTGAAAATGAAGTTGCATGGATGATGTAGATAAGGGAAACAATCCTGGATGAGTGCCCCACACACTATTTTTGGTTTGAGAGAAATTGTGGGCAGAGTGAGTTGGAGTAGGAGTTCACCTCAGAGTGGTCGGGTGCACTCAATGTTGATCCCTAGGAAATCTGAGTCCACTGTTTCCTGTAATGATGTTGGCTTTGTTTTGAGGGTTTAAAGATCAATATTTATTCCTTCAAGCAACAAATATTTATTGAGCTCCTGCCAGGTGTCTCTTGTGTTCTAGGCAGCGAGGAGAAAGTAGTGACAGAGGCATAGCAGCTGTTCTCATGAGCTGTTCTTCTGTGAGCAGGCAGAAAGTAAGCGAACAAATACACAAGAAATACAGATTGTGAGATGTGCTGTGTAGATAATTAGAATAGGGTGATACTCCCAGCAGTTGTCTACTTTAGATTAGATTGTCAGGTAGGACTCAGAGGAGGTGATATTTCGAATGAGATCTTGTTAACTAGAAGGAACCAGCCATGTGGAAATCAGGGGGAACAGCATTCCTGTCGGAGAGAATACAATGCAATGGCAAGAAGAAAAGATAGGCAGGTATCATACTTAGCCTATTACTTAGTACCTTGTATGTGGCACACTGCCATCCTTTTTGGATGGATGTCTAGGACACTGTTGGAGAGCATGTCCAGTTCATTCATCCACTCAACAAACTATTGAGTGCTTATGTTTATGGATGAATGGGAAAAGTAGACATTTATAAATAACCTCATAATTACAAACTAGTTAGTGCCATCATGAAATGGTATAAGTATCTATATGAGTTTTTAACAGAAATACTTATCAAAGAAGGATTCCTTGAGGTAAAGACATGCCAACTGAGATTTGAAGAATGTGTGGAAGTATATTAGGTGATGGGCAAGGGTACGGTGGGTTGGGGAGAACTTTCCAGGAGAAAGACATACAATGTGAAGAGGAGGGAATGTGATATTTTGGATACACTAGGGTAAATCAATAAATCAGTCAACAAAGCCCAGCTGGCTGCATTCCAAACTGAGTGCTGAGTGACATGTGATAAAGCTGGACACACAATCATGGGCCAGAATATCCAAGATCTAGGAACCCAGATTAAGGAGTTTAGACTTTATTCTAAGTGCATGAGAAAACTTAAGAGGGGTTATTTCTGGGGAAATGATGTGTCAGATTTGAGTTTTAAAATATCAGTCTCTGGGGAGAGAATGGTTTGGCTAGAGAAGGTGAGCGAAAACAGCTGGAGACTAGAAGTGGCTCAGGCAAAAGATGATGGGAATTGGGCTGGGAGAAAGAAGGGAATGGACTCAAAGCATAATTAGGAGAGGAAACCACCAGGCAATGGTGACAGATTGGATATGGGGGTAAAAGGGATGGAGGCCTCAAGAATGACTCCCACATTTCTTCATGAAGTGAATGGATAGTGAGGCCGTTCAGAGAGATCAGATGCCCCTATAGGCTTCACTGAAGAAAGAACAGATGTGAAACTTTATCCTACAGACAAAATGAGTACAAATAATGACGTTCATCAGGGAAGCCCCACGATGAGATTTGTGGTTCAGAGAAAATATAATGAGGGCTCTGAATAATATGAATCCAAAGGGGAACATGGTGGAGAAAAGGACCCCAATAAAAAGCCTATTGAAAAAGTTCTGGCAAGAGAAATTCAAGGTTTGAAATAAGCAGTGACCCTAAGGATGGAGAGGAAGATACAGACATGTGAACCTTTGTGGCACCATGTGACTGACTGGATGTGGAGGTCAGGAGTAAGGGATGAAAACATAAGAAACATTGGGTGGAGCACAATGCCTTATCTGAGAGAATAAAAGAAACAGAACAGGATTGCAGGAAGCATGAAATAATGAATTTGGGGGGTGGCAGTTTAAGTTTTAGATCCCTGGGTCACATCTAGGTAGAAATGTTTGGCAGCTAGAAACATGAGTCATATTTAAAAGAAGAATCAGGAAAGATAGCAACTCACTGGTGTAGGTGGTTGATGATGCCTTAGAAGAGTTCAGTATTGCCCAAGGAAAGCCTGTGATTTATTTTTATGCATTTATTTTTCTGATAGAACCACCTACACTGGAAGATCCAGAACCTCCATATAACACTCCACTCCAGGAAAGAGTGGCCAATCAACGCATTGCTTTTCCATGTCCTGCAAAAGGTGTGTAATGCTCGGACATAATGGCATTGGCATAATGTTATATTGTTCCAGAATTTTATATTGAACCCAAAACATCATCTTTATAAAATTCCACTTGTCACTCCTTGTTGTAACATTTGGGCATAATAGAAATGAATCCCTCTTTCAAATAACAGCTCTTTGAATAGGTATTTTTCCTTCAGGTATTTTATTTCCTTCAGTGGGAAGACCTTCCATTCACAAACATGCCTCATCTAGTGTATTTTCTATGTGGTTCATGCTCCTTCCTGTTACTTCTTAGTTCATTCTGTATTGACAAGATGTCTCTTTAAAATGTGACAGATAGGGCTATTCAAAATATTCCACATCCCCGGCCAGTGGCACTGTTGCTCCTTGCTCTCCACGGATCCCTGATTCCCAGGCTGGCTCCAGCTTCCCTTTTCCACTTTGAAAAACCACCTCTTCCTAGTTCCCAATTTTCACCTGGGATATAGTTCTTGAGTTCATTTAAAGTAGCTAGATGCCTTTTCCTTATCTTCTGTAATGAATTTCATCTTGTCCATGGTTGTTCTACCATTTATAAAATAAAAATAATACAACTTATTTCTTTTGCTTATTCATGTACTTTTTCATTTATTAACTCAATATTAATTGAGAGGTCTGATTGAAATCCATAACAGAATGAGTGGAATGTGAAGAAATGAGGAAATGATTATATCCCTTTTTTCTTTGACAACATAGACAACTGCAGTCCCTCAGTTTTACCTTCTTTTCCTCATCAGTCAACATTTTACTATCAGCGCAGTGAAATAGGCCAATGTTTTTGTTTTTTCTCATAAATATAACTTTCATAGTCACTTTTATAATTCCTTAACTCAATTTGAGTTTAGCCTAATGACACATTCTATATATTCCTGCAACTCTTTTGTACTTGTCTTTGATTATATGACCATCCTTTAATGTTTTTATTATCCCTTAATATGAGATTATTAACAATGTCTTATGCAATAATATTAATTTTATTTAGTGTGCTTTCTTTTTATCTTTATAGGGATTAAGTAAATTTTAAAAGTACTTAAAATAGTGCCTGACCCATTGTTTGCTAAATAAATACATTTTTAATACAAATATCTATTTCCAGAATGTCCTTTTGGCTCTATTATGCACTTTAAGATGGTTTTATCTCTTTTACTCATGAGCACCTCACTTCCATTCACTCTGTTGGGCATAAATAAATCCAGGAAATCCATTCTGCTCACTGCTTTCTCAACTTTCTTTTCAGCATAACAAGTCAAGAATTATTCTATTGTCCTATGTTTAGCAGCATGAGATCTCCAGAAGTTGTGTGGATAGTAGAAGTTCCTTATTTCTTTTATTCCAGGCCTATTTAAAATGTGAATTAGGGCCAGCCCTGGTGGCCTAGTGGTCAAGTTCAGTGCTCTCCCCTTTGGCGGCCCGGGTTGGTTCCCGGATCACTTATCTGTCACTGGCCATGCTGTGGCAGCAGCTCACATACAAAAGAAAGAGGAAGATTGGCAGCAGATGTTAGCTCAGTGAGAATCTTCCTCAGCAAAAAAATAAAAATAAAAAATAAATAAAATGTGAATTATAAAGCATCATTTCTGTACATCATTTGTGCACCCTATTTGATTGGGTAGTCTTTATATTGTATTCCTGTGATAGTATCTTATTTTTGCTCTTCCTTTATTTTTACCCCAAAACTCTCTCCATATCTAGTCCACTTGATTAATATAGTTTTTTTTCCACTAGTTACTGTGAACTCACTCAGAAAATGCTTTGCTTTGCTTACTATCATCTGAATGTATTGATAAAAACAACTTTGATCAAACGCTACACTAGAGACCATAGGTCTCTTAAAACTGATTGGGAATTACAGGCATTAATTACCATAATCTCTTCAAAATTCCATGCCAGGAGAAATATCTTGAAAGTAGCATAGTACCTTAGAGTACAAATTATAGTCATAACAAAATTTTATTTGTCCTCAATATATTTGATATTTAATAATGATTTCTAATTTTGCTATAAAATACCACAAGGCTTTAATTTCTTATTTAGGTACCCCTAAACCAACCATCAAATGGTTATGGAATGGTAGAGAGCTGACAGGCAGAGAGCCTGGTATTTCTATCTTAGAAGACGGCACATTGTTGGTTATTGCTTCTGTTACACCATATGACAATGGGGAGTACATCTGTGTGGCAGTCAATGAAGCTGGAACCACAGAAAGAAAATATAACCTCAAAGTCCATGGTAAATATAGATAAAAATGCTAAAATCATATAATTGAATAGGTGATATTTTCAAATTCTTATATATGTCAGTTATTCTCTCAATTTTGTATTATTTAATATTAACATGAATAGAAATGTTATCAAACAGAAAACTGTTGATCTGATTGCATTTATTGATTGATTTGATTTAAAATTTCATATAATTTTTGATTGTGACTTTACATCATTCAAAATTCAAATAGTAGAAAAAGATGCACAGTCAAAAGTCTCATGACCCTGAGCTGAGCCATCTGCTTATTCTCCCTAGGGGCAAAGAAAGTTACTAGCTTTGTGTGTGTGTGTGTGTGTGTGTGTGTGTGTGTGTGTGTGTGTCCTCCCAGAGATATTTTGTGCATATACAAGGAAATATAAATATATATTTTATCCTCTTTTCATGTATAAAAAGGTACACATATAGTAGAACATTATATCCATCACTCTGAACCTTGTCTATTTTTCACTAAAAAAATCTATCTTGGGTATTATTAAATATTCCTAACTCTTATTTATACCTACATAGCATCCCACTATGGCCATGCCATGATTTACTTAACCTTCCTCTATTAATGTGAAGATTTAGGTAGTTACTAGTTGTTTTCTCTGAAAAGTAACACCTCAATTAAAAATCTCATTTGTCATTTTGTATGAACCAAAGGGTATGTGCATTTTAAAATTTGATGGATATTTGCCTCCATAGACGCTGGGCAATATTCACTCCCATCAGCAAAATAGGGAGTCCCACATGACTTAATTAAGACCCTAGCAGTTTGTATTTTGAGTGCTATATGGAATAAATAGGTTCTCCCTGAAATTTATCCTAAATTTTATCCTCAACTTAAAACTCAGTAAAGTAAAAATTTAATAAAAGTTACTTATAGATATCTTGGTTGAGACTTTTCATTTTATGTTAAGGCGTGTGTTTAATTATGACCAGTCTTTCTAGTGATCAGATATCTCAGAATTTGCTTTCTAAAGGCCTGTGTAAAGAAACTTTATAAATAATATTTGTTATAAAATTATCTAGCCATGGCTCCTCTCTTTTTGTAGTTCCTCCAGTAATTAAAGATAAAGAGCAAGTAACAAACGTGTCTGTGTTGGTCAATCAGCTGACCAATCTCTTCTGTGAAGTTGAAGGTACTCCATCTCCCATCATTATGTGGTACAAAGATGATGTCCAGGTAAATGGAGACCTCCAAATATGCATAATCCCTTGCCTCTGCCTCTGAAATAAATTATTCAGATGTGACTTTCTTATTAATAATAACGTTGAAACTTTACTTAGATTTTTAATTATGCATTTATTAGGATTGGAAATAACACTGACCATTTTGGCCCTTAAAGGTGACTGAAAGCAGCACTATTCAGATTGTGAACAATGGGAAGATATTAAAGCTCTTCAAAGCCACTCCAGAGGATGCAGGAAGATATTCCTGCAAAGCAATTAATATTGCAGGCACTTCTCAGAAGTATTTTAACATCAATGTGCTAGGTAAGGAAAACATTCTTTTAAACAACTACAGTTCAGATTCATTTCTTATATAGGATAGAGCTGATAGTATGAAAAGGTAAAGAGATAAAAAAACAAATCAGTAGGAGAAATATCATTTGTCTCACTCTATCATTATCTTTGTTTTTAATATTGGTTAACCAGAACCAGATGGTATAGAAAGTTTAAAGATATTTATTATTTATCATACAGAGATGTCTATGGATATTTGGTACTATCTTGTACATAAAATAGTAAATTACTACTCGTGTCAATTTCTCCAGTTAGATGGGCAAGAAATTCTCTCAGAAATAACTATACAGGATGGTGCAGAGTAAAACTCATTTGTGCTGTCAACATCTCCTGAAGCTGCTATGCTGTCCTTGAACTGAGGAAGGTAGTAAATCTACCTTCCCCTGCATTCTGATTAATTCTTATAATTAAATCATCTCAGTCCTGATTCTGATTAAGGCGGTAGAATTCTGAGAGCAGGCAGCATCTATAATAAATTAGTATATAAAACATTTTAAATTTTGTAATGGTAATCATAAATTTAAAATTTTATAATTTTAGTTTGTGAAATTATATTTGCCAATTAAGTTTACTTTTTATGATAAAATGACTTCCTCCCTCTTTAATGTTTTGCTTATCAAAATGGACTTATGATTTGTAAGTCTGGGATGGAAGTGAGGTCTAAGCATGAAGCAGCATTAAAATTACCATTCTTAAACTGCTATAACATGAAAATAATCCCTCTCGTTAGTCTTCTCAAAGCCTGAAGTACTTTGCATTTCTTCTACCAAAATTACCGTTATTATATTTAAGTATAGGATATAAAAACTAAGTAATCTTCTCTATCATTAGTCTCATTGGCATTATTTCTCTTGGCATCATTTACTTTGAATTCTGTCAGTGTGCTGATGACTCCCAAATTTTTATCTCCAGCTCAGGCTTCTAGTATGAGCTGTAGGGATATATATCTAATCTTCTCCACAGTATCTTGACTGGAGTATCTTAGTGGCATATCAGATGGAAAGGTCTCAAAGAACGTCTGTTCTGCTCACCTTCAGTGATCCTCATCATAGTGACCAGCACTTCCATCCACCCACTTGCTTCTGCCAGAACTTGGCACTCATTCTTCCTACCTCCCTCTCCCCGACTCCTTACATCTATCCACATCTGGTTAAGTCTATTTCCTATTCCCATGTTCAATTATCTACTTCTTTCCATTTCCACTGTGAAAGTATCATCTATAAGCTGAATTAATGTAATAGCCTCCTAGGTGCTCCCCTTAATCCACTTTTTGCCACTTGAATCCACTCTTCATTCAGCAGCCAAAGTGGTCTTAAAACACAAATCTGTCACATCCCTTCCCTACTGAAACCCTTTAGTAGCTGGTCATTGCTCTAAGATGAAGACTAAGAACCTTAACATGATGTGAAGGGAGTTGGATTTAAAGGTCAGGGAGGTGTACAAGAGCTCTTCAATATGCTTGGTAATTCTGAGAATAAAAACTGGCATAATATTTTTCATATTCTGTCTCATATCCAATTTTAGCATAGCAGTCCTTGAAAAGAAACAAGGGTAATATATTTCAAACAATGCTGTGGTGTAATATGTAGAGTTTGAACATTATAAGATTGATATTGATTATGTCATTCATTATCTAAAATGTATAGCAGTGGCAAATTGCATTATATGAGCTTCACTGCTCACTTATATTCTAAACTCCTTTTGTACGTGGGTTTAATTCTCCAAATGAGTTCTATACTACCACCATAATTCTTCCAGGTAATTGTCCTGCTAGCAAATCTTTCATGTATGTGTTCCTGTATTTAAATTTAACATTTGAGTCCACAGATGTAATATGAAAAGGAGTGATTGTGTGATATTTCATTTGCAATATCACGATCTTGTTGAAATATTATGGAAATCATTATCTGCTCTCCCTCCCTCCACTCTCTTTGCCAAGTCATAGATTTTCATGATAAAATGTCTTTGTTCAAGTCCCACCCACCATAATAGGTGCCAGCTCCCCAAATGAAGTCTCAGTTGTCCTCAACCATGACACCACCCTTGAATGCCAGGTCAAAGGCACTCCCTTCCCCGTTATTCACTGGTTCAAAGATGGCAAGTGAGTACCTTTTCTGTATCTGTTGCAAGGGTCCAATTGATAGGAAATAGATGTGTAAATGCATGTACATTTCCTCCCCCTTAATTAATTTACTATATGGAGTATCATTAAATGAACATGAAGGAAAAATAATATTGCTCAAAAAATGGTCTCAAAGTATTGTAATACCTTTCATTCTTATGAATTACAAGTCTCGTTATAAATGCTGGGAATTTATTTTAGAAACATAGAGGAACTCAGATTTATTATATACTAGGTATTCTGTCCCAATGCTAAGGCTGAAAAATGAAAAATGCAAGATCCAAATGCAGAGATAATTGTGCCCTTACATGGAATTGTTTGAATGATTAAAAAAGAAAATTTGTTTATGACAGCAAGATGAATACTTAAGGTTGTTCTATATATGGGCAAAAAGGAACAACCACAGAAGAGAAATTAGATGTTTCCCAGACTTCAGGTTCAAGGGCTACTGAGGTTTGCCCACACCGATATGGCTGCAGTAATTCGTATTGCTTGTGAGAACTTATTTCTCACAGTGTGCTCACAGTTCAAGCATTATTATGGTTTCTGAGAACAGGTGTCATGTTCTAAGTAGCAAAGAGTAAAGATTTGCAGTGGCCTAAGTAACAAAGAATAAAGATTTGCGGTGTATGGAATAAAGGATTGTAGGCAAACTTTTTACAAATCATTAAGGAAGACAAACGACATAGGAAAATGTCTGGAGGATATGAACAGGCAGTTAAAAAATATACAGTTAAGCAATAAATGTATTAAAAGATGCTCACCCTCAATAATTTGGAGAATGTAAATAAAAATAATACAATTTTGTTTTTCAGAGGTCAGATTGGCAAAAAAAGTAAAGGTTTGAGAAATACTAAGTGTTGGCTAGATTATGGGAAATCAGGATCTAGTACTTTGCTGGGGAGAATGTAAATTAGTACTCTGAAAGGCAGTTCGTTGCTATCTATTAAAATTCGATCGTTCATATGCTGCAATGTAGCAATGACACTTTCAATATGTTGGAGAGGGAAGTAGTCATGCATGTCTACAGGAAGGCTTGTATGATAATATTCCCTGCAACGCTGGGATGGCAGAAAAGTGAAAACAGCCTAAGGCCTGACGTTAGGAGAATGGATGGATAACATAGTCATATTATGAAACACTGTACAGCGGTTACAAACAGTAAGATCACGCTAAATGTATGAAAAATACCTCCATAGCTATTGTTGAGTAAAAAAGAAAAGTAGAACAATAACACAATGCCATTTGTATATAAAAACCTTTAAATTCCTTTGGGAATACATTTATGGGTGAAAGTGTTTAGAGAAACATGTGGAAGAATCCAAACCCAAGTGATGCTGGTGAGAAGTCTAGAGGGAAGACTCACATTAGGGGTAATAAGCCAAGGAGACCTTTTCTTATTATAATGTTTGCTTTTTTGTTTGTTTAAATTTTTATGTTACTTGTCCAATTAACAATCAATGAAAGTTTTAAAGCTACTTAAATTTGAGTAACATTAACAAGTATTCACTTCCTTTAAGCAGTTAAAATGCATAAAACTACGGTACTTTATTCTCTTAGCTTTTGAGAACTTTATACAAAATGTCATAACAAGAAATAGTAAAGGATGCTACCATGGAAAATTAAATGTGTTTCCATTTACTCTTGTAATCTGACTAGTGGTTTATTAATATAGCAGTGCATCTAATTATTTATCATGTGGCTCAGTCACTTCACCTTTTTAAAAACTAGCTATGGGTCTTCCTGAAAGAAGATCAATGGATTTTAAAGGTATGACTCTTAGGATATCATAACTTTAATAATAAACATGATGTTTCAAGTATTAAATAAAACTGCTGCCAATTACATAGAGTGAGCATTTTATAGTGCTCAATAAATGATTCTGTATAGAAGAAAAAGACTTCCTAGACAACTATATATGAGCTGCTTTTGACATAAATATCTTTCAGTATTTATGATTATAAAAGCATTCATATTTATTACAATGTCTACTTTTTAGAAAAGTTGGCACAATCATTACCTTTAGTAAGTAATAACCATTCATTCTATTGTGAATACTTTTCCAGATATTATAATGATATTGGTTTAAAAATAATATTGCTTGGCCTGAAACTCCTATACTCTTAGTTTTTCTTTTCTAAATGATGTAGAAATTTTGGCTATGCAAGCCAATACAACAACAAAAAAAGAAGGGATGAATGAATGAAACAAATAATAACACTACTGGATTTCTATTATTATTATTCAACAATTTAAGTGTGAAATGAAGAAACTTTTCATCTCAAAGTGATAGTTATCTAACTTTCATTGGTAAAGGCATTTAATAATTCCATTCTTCTGAATAGAAGTACTAATCACATCATTGTATTTTTTTTTTTGGATTCACACTAAAAAATTCAACTTTGATTCATATTTTTAACCTTATATGACCTAACAATTTTTGTTGTGATTAATTAGATAGGAAACATAGGAAAATAAAAATGGACCCATGGAATAAAATTTTATTTTTTTTCTAGGCCTTTATTTTTGGGAGATCCTAATATTGAACTTCTAGACAGAGGACAAGTTTTACATTTAAAGAATGCACGAAGAAGTGACAAGGGGCGCTACCAGTGTACTGTGGCTAATGCAGCTGGCAAACAAGCAAAGGATGTAAAACTGTCTGTCTACAGTAAGTGTGATTTTCTTATGCTTTTTATTATTATCAATTCTCGTGATAAATTGAAAAGCAGGGTTTACTTTAATGTTAATGGATCTTTTATTCAATACTGAATAATTTGGAATACTATTTACTTGAGAAGAAAGAGCCTGTCTTCATGTGTTTTAGACTACAACGTTGCATCCAATTTTAATGCATTTTGTCGTTAAGTATGGATTTCTTCAAGTGGTCTAGTGATTTTCATATGATCTCACTTAAGAGGTCCAGTATTTCCTAATTGGTTAGTGAATACATAAATCAAATGTCTGTATCCTTAAAGGGGTTAAGAAAAACCTCCAAAAGAGAGTAGAGATGCATGAAATAGAATGAAGTCGATGGTATGCAAACAACTCAATTGTTTCTTTTTTTTTCATTCCATCATGGCCTTATAACCTGACCACATGGAAATATTTTAAATGCCTTATGTTTGTGCTGCTATTTTCTCCCAGCTAAGTCCCCACCAGAGATATGTAGCCCTCATTTCACTAAAATTCTTGATATCCCCTGAGGAAGATGACTGCCAAAGTCATTTTATTTTTTATGCACGGAGCCATAGGAAGGCACATGAACATTATGTTGCAGGCACAAAGAACTACCCGATAGAAAAGAATAGAACTCTATAGGTCAGCAGGTCAGTCATGCTTCTTGTGGTTCTACTCACTGCACCATCTTCTGTCATTCCATAGTGTATGACCCTCGGGAAAAGTTTAGATAATTCAGGAATGTTCCCTCGTTATAGGATCTTCCCAATCCAAAGCAGTCACCCAGTCACTCTCCATTACCTTGTTCTAGTTTGTTTTCTTCTTAGCACGTATCACTTCTGATAGTTTATTGCTTAATTATTAGTTTATTTAATCATTCGCTATTTCTTTCCAAAGAAGCTAAACTTCAGAAGAGCAGCGTCTTGTTTTGCATGTTCCCTACTTTAATGTCTGATACACAGTAGCTCTCAAAAAATATTTGCTAAATGAATGAATGGCCTGGTGGTATATGGTCAAGTGAGGTAGCCACTAGCCACATGTGGCTCTTGGGCACTGGAAATGCAGCTAATCTGAATTGAGATGAGCTGTAAGTATAAAATACACACCAGCTATCAAAGACTTAATAGGAAAATGTAATATAAGATATCTAATTAATAATTTGTATTGATTACATCTGAAATGATGACATTTTGGATATATTGGGCTAATAAGTAAAATGTATCATTAAAATGAATTTCCTTTGTTTATTTTCATATTTTTCACTGTGGCTACTGGAAAATTTAAGGTTATATATGTGGTTTATATTATGTTTCTATTGGACAGCACTGGTCTAGTCATTAATAAGAACTGGGGCTTCTGAGACAAGCAGACTTGAGTTCAGACCCAGCTTCTGTCACTTACTAGCTTTATGACTTTGGACAAATTGCCTAACCCCTCTAAGCTTCAACTTACTCATCTGTAAGATGGAGATAATAATAGCACCTACTTAATAATAGTGTTATTGTGAGGATCAAATGCAAGATACTTTACTTGGACGACCTGGCTTAATAAAGAGTTCAGTAAATGTTCATTTATCATTGTCTACTCAGTGATTGTACTGTCTTACAACTTGAAATATATATAGAATCTAGCTTGATTTCTCTCTAATTTCACTGAATTGCAAATCTCCCTTTTCTTAATGTTAGTGTCTTGCAATTAAGTTCAATAGCTTTCTTTCTTTTATTTTTGGTGAGGAAGATTGGCCCTGAGCTAACATCCATTGCCAGTCTTCCTCTTTTTGCTGAAAAAGATTAGCTCTGAGCTAACATCTGTTCCCATCTTCCTCCATTGTGTATGTGGGATGCTGCCATAGCATAGCTTGATGAGTGGTGCATAGGTCCACACCCGGGATCCAAGCCTGTGAACCCCAAGCTGCAGAAGCAGAGAGCGCAAACTTAACCACTATGCCACCGGGCTGGCCCCCAAATAGCTTTCTTGAATCAAAGAAATTTTATTTAATGCAGGCTTTTAAATCATTTCTATCTATAAATAGAAGCCTTGGAAGAAACCAGTCATGAAAAGACATGTCCTCCAAAAAGAGAATAGTGTTACTGAAAAATTAGCTGTACAGGCATCCAAGTTACACAAAAGTGTTGTTGCTGCCGTTGGCTTCCTACCAGAACCAGACATTTAAACAATAGGTGCAGTATTTCCCCTAAGCCATTGAGTAGTCTTCTCTACCTTATTGTATGGATTCTGGGGTCTGTGATGAATACATTTTGGTGATTCGATAAGACTCCTATTTCCATAGGACTTGAATTCTTTAATTTCAGATCCTCTTGTTCACTCTGTACGATGCGCTCGGGCACCCAGAAGAGCGGGCTCTATAGTTGTCTGAAATGAAAGGCATTGTGACTTTGTGAAGTTCTAAGTGTTATAATCCAGAGAATAATGCCATTTTATCTCTAGCAAGCTTGTCTGCACCTCGGAGTGGGTCATCTTAAGCTTATTTTATTTCACTTGTGAAAATGCTTTTATTCCTAAGAATAAATGAAACAGATGCCATACTTGGGCTAACTGTGAGGCATATTTATGTAGATTTCAGATTGAGAATGTGTTTTACACTAGAGTTGATTCATTCCTTTTCTTTATTTACATACTAACGTGAGGATGAAGCAGGTGGGTGGATGCACCTGAAAAGCAGAGATGCACACTGTGCCTGAATAAGGAAAGAAATGGCGACAAAATAAGAGTGAAAAATAAAAGACATGGAGGGGAGGAAGAAAGAATGTGAATGAAGAAAAGAAATAAAAGTGCTTTTAATATCCTATGGGGAGATTGTGCAAATTCATAGCTAGTAGTTTTGAGGCAAAGATTTTTGACCTGAGGTCCGTGGATGAGTTCCAGGGGTCTGAGAGCTTCCCTAAATTGTATAAATGTCTTTGAGTGTATATACATGGTGAATTTTAATGTGTGGTGTGATCATAATCTTTATCTGTAACACCCTTCCTCAAATAGAAGTACAGGTCTCAGAACAGTATATCTGAATTAAATTTAAATAGGAAGTGACAGTTATTTATGTGGCAAATTTAAGCAGTAGATGGTATGTTGTTCTGCTGTCAATCAGAAATGTTGTTTGAGTAATTTTTCTCAATTTCATGAATATAAACTTTTTAAATAGATCCTTTTTAGTACAAATTATATTTCTTTGTAAAACGTTCATGAAGAGTGGAGAGTTGTTTGAATCTGTGTTCTTGACTTCATTAATATATCATCCAATTAATTAGGCTAGCCAGCCGAGTTAGGCAATTTGAGCCAAAGGTTTGATATACGTTTACAGATTAACATATGACATAAATAGTCTCAAATTAAAATTTAAATTTAAAGTCTGAATGAAGGTTCTTTCTTAAGATTTCAAAATGGTGGCTTGAATTTGTATTAATTAATCATCTATAGCAGGATTTGGCGAGCCTTTTTTTATAAAGGACAAGATAGTAAATATTTTAGACTTTGCAGATCATGAGACAAAATCAAGGATATTGTGTAGGTACTTGTATAACAAGATAGAAATAAATTTCTATCAATTGTTTACTGATGAAATTCTATTTTGTTGGTAATTTTAAAGATTATAAATTTTTTTGTAATACAAATCTGCTGATGAGAAGAATAGAATTCTTTTGGGGGACTAACACTTTATGTAATTGGAATTCAAAGTTAGTGATCCCTATCACCAAAATTGATTACAAATGTTCATCTGTTAATGCTGATCTGTAATGCGGTTTTATGCGTTTCATCTTTAAAAATGTCTTCTCACGCAGTTAGGTACTGTCAAATACTGATATCACTTCACAAATATGTAATTTTAATTGACCATATTCATTGCTTGGAAGACATTTACAGAATTCTATTATATTCTCCTGATATTTGACTTTTAGCATGCCATTGTACTGATGATTAATCAATTCCAATTGAAGGTTAGATGGAAAGTCCTCATTTTCAGAGATAAATGGACTTTGAATGTGGAAATTTTCTTTGCGTTTGCATCAAGGTCTGATAAACATTGCTGAAACTGAAATTTGAACTCAAAAAATATATTCACTGTAAATTTGTACGGAAATTGAGATCTCAGTTTTGTTTGAAAGCATGGGAAATGTATAAAGCAGCTTGACATTACTTGTGATTCAAACAACAGAATGACTACCGTTTTGCATTTAAGTGCTGTTTCTGCCTGGTAATTTTAGGTTGAATTCATTAAGAAATGTTATCAAGTTTATAGCAAAATTAATTTCCAGAATTGTTCAGCATTCCAAAATAGTGTTTGAGGACAATTCTTCTCATTCAGAAAAAAATAAGTCTCAGTCCTGAGCTCAAAAATTTAAAATATAACTTTACCACCATTAAGGCATTGAAATGCTGTATGGCAGGACAAGTCATTGTATTCAGCTTCTACTTCTGAAAAAAAATTCGTGGAACTGATGATGTTTAGGTCCATAAGAGCAAATAAAATACACCATGGACACTACTGATTCAGTAACACATGAATATTTTACACAGAGTGCTTGCTAATGTTTAATGCAAGGAATAAAGATAGACTTTTAAAACCTTACATTTCAATAAGCTTTGTAAATTTGTCTAAGCCTTTTTCTGCCTGAAACACCTTTTTCCCACCATCAGTTGTAACGCTTCTTAGCAGATTCCACTTCAGGTTGTAATGAATGCATGTTTTTTCAACTTCTTTGAAGATATTTTTGTCTGTAGTTGTTCCATGCAGACTATTCTTACAGGCTAGTTCTTCAGTTTTATCAAACTTGGAATTGACTCCTCAAATAAACAAAAAACAACTAAGCAATATCAGTAACATCTGTCAATTCGTCAAGAGCCAAGAATGCTATTCAGAACAGTTGCCTTTTTAAAAAGTCAACTATTGATGTTGCTCCCAGTGTTCTCAGCTCTTCAAACAATTACTCTCATGGAAAGGCTAATAACCTTAAACAAATTGATTTCTCTGGACACATCTCTTTGGCTGCTTCAGTCATCCCTGATTTAATTAAATCACCATTGGTGAATGGCTTTCCCTGCTTGGCTAACAAGTGAGCCACTCAGAAACTTACTTTGATTGTAGCTGCATTTTGACTGTTTATCTTTGTGAAGAAATTCTTCTATGATGACACATTCCATTTTACATTTTCTAACTGTTGTTTTTCTTTGAACTGGAAACATTGCCGTGAGTACGTGGTCTAGCAGTGTTGGTGTGTATTGTAGTCTTTCAGAATAGCTATAGTATTATTACAAAATAAACGCAATGCTTTGCCATTTAATTTGATAAAATAATCTACATTGTGTTGTGCTTTAAAAATGTGAAATTTTAAAGTCCACTTTTCTTGTTTTGACATGAGGAGTATGCACTAGTAATAAAAATAAAATAGAATAAAATATCATGGTATTGTGATGTGCATGGCACTTGAAATGCTGTTGAGTTATAATTGCGTCACTTAAATTTCTGGTGAGCTGAGCCACAGTGAAAAGCAATGAGAATGTCACATTTGGTATTTGTTGAACTACTTAACTCTTAACCATTATAGAGTGAGAGTAGCCATAAACAGAAACAAAGGAACATAACTGTATTCCAATGAAACTTTATTTATGAACACTGAAGTTTGAGTTTCACATAACTTTTACATGTTGCAAAATATTATTATTTTGATTTTTTTCCCCAACTGTTTTAAAATGTAAAACCTATTTTCAGCTCAGCATCCCCATGCCTTACCTGAGGATCATGGTTGACTTCCCTGATCTATACAGTAAACCACCATATAGGAAAATTATTCCACCATCAAATTCACCTCAAAATATAGTAGATCTTGCCTTAAATTATGTGTGAGAAAAATGTGTATATGAATGTTTGTCATTGTGAACTAGTTCTAAGAATGATTATCAGAAAATATTAAGGTACTCTACTCAGCACCCAGATCTTGTTTTCTAGTATCCTTCTCCACTAAAAGGAACCGGGGTTTCTTGGAGAAATGGATTATTCTAGGACTGCGTCAGGGAATATGCAAGATGAGCCTAGATCGTGTAGGAGGGCCAGAAAGTAAGAAAGTATTAAAATAATAAAATGACATGGATATGTTAAAGGGACATAGGAACCAACTGAAATAGCTCCCAATGGCCAAAACTGGAACAATTTGAACAACAAAATAAATAATGTGGTATTAGATTATAACCCAAAGTATAAAATAAGTTTCCATGAGTCCATATTGAGAAAAATAAATGTTTGAACAAATAAATAAATTGGGGAGGAGAGACAAATTCTTCATACAGAAGAATTCCAAATAAATTATGTGGGTATTCCCCTCTCATGGAAGTAGGACATAACTCCCCACCCCCTAAGTATGAGCTGGGGAAAGTGATTCCTTTCAAAAAAAAGGTGGGGTGGGGGGAAAGCAAGTTTACAATGGAGAAACCTGGCAAAAACTGCCTCGACCAGATTATCTAGGTTAACATCATCAGTGATAAATCAGGTTGATGTTTATACACCCTAGATATGATGTGATGAGAATGACAGTTTATTTCTATGATCTTCCTCCTAAAACCCATAACCCTAATCCAACCATAAGAAAAACATTCGGTGAAATATCCTATTCTAAAATAAAAGTTTAATAAAATAATATTAAGGCACTCAAATTTAGGCACGTGCCATTTGATTTCTTTTTAAGTTGTTGCAATTTCAGCACAATCCGGGAATGAGCGTGTTCAGAACGTGTAGCAGGGATGGAGCCACTTGAGTTGTTTTCCAAAAGCAGAGTCCTCATGTGGTGTGAGAGGCCAGGCGTGTGGTTCCTGAATTATGGAAGATACACATGTAGCCAATTAGATGAGTAAACTTGAGTGAATGAACTATTGACAGTTCCAAAAAAAAAAAAAAGCCAGTAAGAAGCAAAAGTTAAGGACTCCACAGCTATTACCGGTAGCTGGTTCTGAAAGCACTTAGACCTTTAGTATTTCTTGGGGAGAGGGCATGCAGTGGTTCCACAGCTGACACTTTTGCTTCTTGGCCTAATTTCAAATATATTTTATCTTCTTTAAGTGAGGTTTATTTTGTTTTACTGTGCATGTTAAACATAACTGTCTTAGTTACTGTGATATGATCTGTTGGACTTAAATGAACCCCTAAAACTAAAGCTGTGACTTTCTACTTTTACTGAAATCTGAAACCCAAAAGGAGAGTGGTAAAGATTGACAAGACGGGCAATTATCAGTAGATAATCACAGACTTCCTAATTGTCTTTAATTCATATTTACTTTAAATGCATTGTTTAAATATCTATAACTTTGAGATTTTGATGCAGACGCTAAAGCCTAAAAGACTTGTTTCTGTTCTGAAATCCTTTGCAGTTCCACCTAGTATAAAAGGAGGGAATGTCACCACAGAAATATCAGCATTGATCAATAGCATAATTAAACTGGAGTGTGAAACACGGGGACTTCCAATGCCTGCTATTACTTGGTATAAGGACGGCCAGCCAGTCATATCCAGCTCACAAGCACTTTATATTGATAAAGGACAATTTCTTCATATCCCTCGAGCACAGGTCTCTGATTCAGCAACATATACGTGTCATGTAACCAACATTGCTGGAACTGCTGAAAAATCATTCCACGTGGATGTCTATGGTAAGGAAAAAAATATGTGTTTTAATCACACACCTTTCTGTCAATGCTTTCCAATGTTCCAATGGCCAGTGTGTTCACTAATGAAGTCCTGGTGGGTTTCAATATGCAAGGGTAGGAATTGGAAGAATTTGTCCCATGATTTGGAAAAATATTTTAAAAAGCTACAGCTAACAAGAAGTGGTCCATTCATTTAGCCAACCATTTGCCCATGGCACTTGGGGCATCTAGACCATTTGGTTTTTATGGAGAAGGTAAAGTAGTCGTTAGGACTAAGCTCATTCTCTACTCTTTGCCGTTTGTAAGCCAGACACAGTACAGAGTATCCCACCATATTCAGAATAATTGTCAATCAGCTGAACCAAGAAATTCTTTTCTCAGCAGCTTTGACGGAGACGGACATGTAGGTAGTTTCTATGGTCAAACTATGTGAGAAAAAACAATCCCCTTTATTTCATTAGGATTTCAAAGAATTTCCCGAAACGTTATTTTTTTCTACCTAGTTCCTCCAATGATTGAAGGCGATTTGGCTGTACCTCTGAATAAGCAAGTGGTTATTGCTCATTCGCTAACACTGGAGTGTAAAGCTACCGGCAACCCCCCTCCAGTCCTCACCTGGTTGAAAGACGGTATACCTGTGAAGGCGAGTGACAACATCCGCATAGAAGCTGGTGGGAAGAAACTAGAAATCTTGAGTGCCCTAGAAGTCGATCGGGGACAGTATGTATGTGTGGCTACCAGTGTGGCAGGAGAAAAGGAAATCAAATACGAAGTTGATGTCTTAGGTAAATAAGGATGCCGCCACCTGGATTCTCAGATTCATTGCAAAACCTTTATTCAATCATTTATTCATAGAAAAGTTTATTAAATGCTTTTTTGTTCATGGAATAATAAAAGAATTTTAAAGAAGGTTTAGCATCTATTCAACTCTGGATTGCACATTACTGAATGATGGGGATTTATCACCAGAGTCCAAAGATCTAAAAACCCACATAAATCTTCCACTGATTTTGAGAGGTATGCTTTGTATTTGTAAGTGCATAGATGCATTTTACCTCTGTGACAGTATCTCATTGCAGTGAGTGATAACATGGTCTCCTGTCGTGAACACTGTGCTAGACCACAGGAAACTTACCCTCTGGGCCTGGGGAAGTCATCTTGCAACCTTGAGTCTCTATTTCTTTATAAATTGAAGATTTTTGAATAGAGGCCAAATTTTTGAGGTTCCCTTCTCTTATTCTTATGTAAATAAGCAACATAAAATATGAATAAACTTTATATTCAGATGGCATCATCAGTACCATAGTGCTAGATTAATTGAGAAAAATCCACAATATGTCAAAAGTACATTCATTGATCCTGGCAAGTGTGTATTGTAAAATGTATTTTACATTTCAAATCCTCTTCATACATCAAATTACTCTGATACTTATCAACCTTCTAAACTGCAACCTAGGATTGCTTAAAGTGATGGTGTATTTTTTCTTGTATACTTTTTTTGTATATTACATCTCTGTTGTTTTCTAGTCCCACCAGCTGTAGAAGGAGGAGGTGAAACATCTTACTTCATTGTGATGGTTAATAACTTACTGGAGCTAGATTGTCAAGTAACAGGCTCTCCCCCACCAACTATCATGTAAGGGTTTTGACATGTCTTCTAAATACCTCTCACTTTTTGGAGTGTTTTAGAGCTATCTTGAAAGAGGTTCTGTATCATTAAAAAGTGGTTGTATAAAATTGTATTCTTTATAGTCCTCTTTTAAAAGACAGACTCTCTCTCTCTGTGAGGTAACTTTTACTTGATACTCACAGGGCCCCTAAATTTGCTCAATTAGAGGAATTCCATTTATGCTCTGAGAAATTACATTTTCAGTTCATAGAGACAGACTATTGAGCAGTATCTGTCAGATCTTCCTGAGGCACTGAAATGTTTAATGGAGGACTAAATAAAAAGAAATGCACCAGACATATTAGGGAAATAGAGGAAGTTGACAAGCTTATATGTGAACCAATTCTTTTTTCTCATTCCTTCTTTCGCAAAGCGTTTATTGAATACTTATCTTTCATTTCCAAGGTGCTATAGGATATGCAAAGGAACAAATAGTCAACTAAGGGAGTAAAATATGTTCACGTATGATTATAAAACTGAATGAAAAGCGATAACATAAGAAATGAAAATATATAATGCTATATGATTTCAGGGTTTTATTTTACAGTTGTGTTAGTATTGTGTTCATTTTGCTGGTTAATATTATTTAAACATTTGAAGTGAATAATATTTAGGGGCATTTGCCCCTTTCTGTAGCCTAACATTAATAGAAGAATGAAGAACTCAACACCTGGTTACTGGGTTCCAACAATATGCCAACTTCTGTGTGAGGCCAGGTTTCCTTTTTCCCTTTTCCCCATTACAGTTTATTTTATATAGTGAACAAATAAGAAATTAGGCAAATACAAAATTGAGAATTTATATATCTATGTATGTATATAAAAATCCAATATATAAATAAATGTGGTTGCTCCGATATATATATATATGTGTGTGTGTGTGTGTGTGTGTGTATATATATATATATGTATATATGTATATGTCTCCTAGAAACTTAGTTATTTAAGATATATCTCCAGATTTCTTTTTGCCTTGTTTCTACAGGTGGCTGAAGGATGGCCAGCTAATTGATGAAAGGGATGGATTCAAGATTTTACTAAATGGACGCAAATTGGTTATCGCCCAGGCACAAGTGTCAGATACAGGCCTTTATCGGTGCGTGGCAACAAACACTGCTGGAGACGACAAGAAGGAATTTGAAGTGACAGTTCATGGTATGCTGAAGGAGGGACAAGAGCATTACATTTAAAATGAATTTATGCGTTGTTTCATTATCTAATTCAGATTGTAGCTCAGTAATCTGGATAAATCTTGAGTTGTGGAAAGGGATATAAAGGATGGGAATTTGAGTTAAATAATCGCAGATTGTTAGGCACTTTACTAACACAGAGACTTAACGAAAAGATACCATGTGAATGAATATAGACAGAATTTAAATGTTAGAAAGTGTATTCTAGATAGAATGCCAGGGTCTGAGGAATGAGACCAAATAAGATAGAAGAGGCAGGCAACAAATTCCAACTAAAGGGATTGTGTCAGCATTCAACGGTTTAGCCAAAACAGGAGGGAGTATGGATAAAGTTGTTTCCAGAAGTGGAGGCTGAGGATGTTATGCAGGATCCAGGGCACATTAGTGCATTCATAGAACTGGCACAGTAGGGTTAGAACCATTCATCTAACGACAGAAGCAGCCCTCTGCCAGGGTATAATGCATCTCACTTGCCAACAGACCTTGGGAAGACAGGGATTGGAACAAGAAACTGGTAAGCCATTTGGAAGCCCCAGCAGAGGTTTCTATGAATATCAACTTCATTTTTCCTTCTTTCTATGCTGACTGTTTTTTTCCTGCTTTTTCAGTCCCATGATGGAATATAGATACCCTGTTTCTCAGTCTCAATTCCAATTCCTGAAGGAGGGACTCTGGCAGGCCCAGCTTAAATCAAGTTACCATCCTGGGTTCAATCAGCCTTGGTGGAGGCAGAGTCACATGGTGTAAATATGGGTACTGGAAACCCACTCTGATTTAATGAGGTGGTTCTAGAGAAAGGGAGGGTCATTGTAGATTGGGAAAACACACCAAAAGGTGTAAGCCAAACATACACATGGGTTGCAGTTGCTGTAAATACATTTTACTTATTCCTTGGAGAATTAGAGATCCGTAGTTGAGAAATAAGTAATCTCTAAAACCGCTTAAAATTATAAATTAAATACATAAAATTATTTCACTATTTGTTAACATAGGGATTTGCCCTCATCTAAATTTTAAAGTTTCAGGTTCTTGCAACAGATTTTTAAGCATTTAACCTCACTGATTATGGTTTTTGTTTCCTCCCTCCCTCTGTCTCTCCCTCCCTTCCTTCTTTTCTTCCTTCCTTAAATCTAGTTCCTCCAACAATCAAATCCTCAGGCCTTTCTGAGAGAGCCGTAGTGAAATACAAGCCTGTCACCTTGCAGTGCGTAGCCAATGGCATTCCCAATCCATCCATTACGTGGTTAAAAGATGGCCAACCTGTGGACACTGCCCAAGGAAACCTCAAAGTAAGTATAAACATTACTGAGGCCAAAGTGAGAAAGCTACCTAGATCTTCCTGGAGTTACCACATTCTTCTTTCTTAATTGTAGATTTTCCTGTTGGACAGATTTTGCAGAAAATTTATTAAAACAATACATGTTTTCCTTAGAGATTTTTAGAATTTAACTTAATATTTTGATTTGAAGAATGGAGTTAATTGAAGACTGATAACTTTAACAAGGGTATAGATTTTAACATAGTGGTTGGTATTTTTATTATTTTGATTTATGCCTGTTTTAACTATTGAAAAACTGATGTCTCATGGATGAACAGCATTCATCAGTACTAAATCTGAGTATCCCCAATATGTTCACCAAAGACTGTGATTAAAGTCATATTTACATAAACCTAAGTGAAATAAGTCTTGAAAAATGTATTTTAACTAGTTTATAAGCTTCACGAGGGCAGAGACACAGTCTCTGTGAATAAATTCACTTCTGCATCCTTCACACTGAGTATAATCCCTGGCATATAACTATACCTCAGTACATATTTCTTGAATTAGTAGATAGATAGATTTTTAAACCTGAATAATCTAAATGATGCATTAAAAAATCTGAATTGATAGATTTTGCTACTAGGATCAAGTTGACTAATGTGGGCTTAAACTTTGCTTGTAGTAAGTTTTCAGTAATGAGGGATGTGCTGAGTTCTTTTTCCAGTACAAATGATGACTGTCTGCTCACTTATTATTCCTATTCCAAATCCAGTGGAACTAATCTTACACATTTGTGCTAGCGAAAGATTCAGTTTGCAGCCTTCAAACATAGTGCAGGTAAACGACTGTTTACCTGGGAGATAGGCATTTTTCACATAACTATAAATAAAGTATAATAGCAAACTGTCATGAGTAATTTTAAGAGAAAGTGTAGAGAGATAGAAGAACAAATACTGAGGAAAGCCTTTAAGCGTGAGGGTAATTTATGGAGAAAGTCTTTGAGCAGAGATCCAAAGAAAACATAGGAGTCAAATGGGTGAATTAATGGAAGAAAACAGAGTAGACTATTTCAGATAAGATATGCATAGGTAAACAACTTAAAGTAAAGGAGAGTTTGACATCTCTTGTGGACCTAAAAGCAAGCCAGCAGACTGAGAAACAGAGAGCAAGGATGAGGTGGTACTGGAGGAGACCAGAGAGCAGGTAGGAGGCATTTAAGTAATATTACTGATTTTATTTTTACTTTAAAGTAATGGGAGATCTTTGAAGGGTTTTAAGAGAGGAGTGACATGATCAGGTTTGCATTTTAGGTAGTTACCCAGGCCCCTTTTGGAGAATGAATTGAAGGAGTCAAGAGTAGATATGTGGAAATCACTTAGCACTTATTTGTCTAGAAGAGAGAGAAGATAGAAATTTGGACTCACATTTAGCCATGGAGATGAGGATATATGGATATATTTGAGAGTTATGTATTGGTTATGTCATTGGGGCTCAGTGATGAATTGCTTATAAAGGTGAGGGAGAGGGAAGTATCAAGGAAAACTCATAAGACTCTAACCTACACGAATGCATAGATAATGATCCCATCCAGTGAGATAGATAGGAGACTCTCGAGGAGGACAAGTTTGAGGGGAAAAAAACTGTGATCTGATTTTTAGACTTTTGAAGATTGAGTTGACTTTGAATAAACTAGCGGAGATGTCAAGTAGACCATTGAATATATGATCCTGGACCTCAAAGGAGAGCTCTGGCTGGAGATAGATTACACATAGATGATGTATGAAACCATGGACACAGATGAGTTAATCCCAGGGGAGAATATAGAGTAAGAAGAAATGGAGCTAGTTCAAAACCTTAAGAAATTATGGCATTTAAAAGCCATGTGCAAAAGTCCAGAAGTGAATATAAATGTATGAATGTGCTGCTTAACATATTTAGGAGAGTAAGGCTGGAGAATAGGTTAAGTGGGAGTTTACATGAGCGTGTATGGAGAGAAGATCATTTGGGGTCAGAATGTGGTAAGCCTGGAGGGCTATGCTGAGTTCGGATTTCATTCTGGGCAAAGTGGGGAGCTGTGAATGAGCTTTGAAGGGGAACTGGTAAAAGGATCAAATTTGCATTTTAGACAAATTATTCTGGCAACGGTATGCAAGATCGATTAAGAGTTTGGGAGGTTGGAGACACTGCAATATAAATTAAGAAGCTATTATAATCCCACAGTGGCTGTGAGAATGGAAAATAGGGAATCTGAGAAACATAGAGTGGTATAATTAATAGGAAAGTCAAAGTGGATTCTGAAACCCAGATGAATGGGAGAACAGAGGGTGCCATGAAACAAGACTGGAAACGTGTAATGAGAAGTAGATTTAGAGATACAAGGAAACGGTTACAAGCTTTGTTTTGGATATGTTACATTTCGTTACTAACCTGTGCAACAGATGGCTGGAACCAGGAATATACAGCTTAGGAAAGAAGTTCGGCCAAATCTGTAAATTTAGGAGTCTGTACACGATTCCTCACTAAAGACATGGGTTTGGATACAAACTATCAGAAAGCTAAGTTTCATGTTTGTGGGACAGGAAGAGGAAGCAGATTCTGTAATCTCCTAAGAAAGTCAGAGAATGAGAACTGAGGGAATGCTGTATCTTCAACACCCAGAGAGTGGAGTGATTCAAGGAGCAGGTAGTCAACAATGCCAAATATTGTAGATGGTGGAAGAGAGTATGAGCTTACTACATGGGCTGCTGGATATTGTGATTGGAAGTTACTGGTAACCTCTGAATAATCAGTTTCAAGGAATAACTGCTGAATCACCAGTTCCAAAATGGTGGAGGCCAGTTGCAATGCGTTTCAGAGGGAAGTAAGGAAAAACAATCAGGAAGAAATTTATCTGCATTTCCATTACTCGTATTTTATCATTTTTATTGTTTTTCTGGCCCCCGTGACCATTTAATCAAAAAAGATTGTTGTTTTAAAACTATTTATGAAGTATTATATAAATGTGACCACGTTTTTTCAAATAGCTTAAATTTTCAGCACATACCTCAGAGTTCAGTGCTAACGTCTTTTATTTAGGGGAATTTTATGACTGTATCAGCAGGCTGGCCTTAGCTTACTTTATTTTGTGTTTTCCAGTGAATAAGAAAAGCTTTTCATCAAATTAGTCTATTTTCTCGTGCATGAGGAAGTGATCTGGCTCTAATCTATCAAGAGATAATTAAGATATTGTCATAATAATATAATTAGATATTATAAATTTAAATGAGTTTGTCTATCTCAGCAAAAATTTTCAAATCCAAGTGTAAAGTACAAAATGCTGCCATGCTTTCTGCTCCCAATTAGATACAGTCGTCTGGTCGAGTTCTACAAATTGCCAAATCCTTGATGGAAGATGCTGGCAGATACACATGTGTGGCTACCAATGCAGCTGGAGAAACACAACAGCACGTTCAACTACATGTGCATGGTAATGTTTCCACGTCTTAACAAAAGGATGTTTCTATCACTTTTTTTTAACATAGTGGGCTCATTTTTATTGAATTACAGTGTAAAAGAAGCAAGTGTTTATTTTAGTCTATATGGAAAAAAACCTAGATAGCTTTTTTTACATTATTGTAATTATAATTGTCCATGTTGAGATCTTCAGTTTTCAGGTTGTCAAATAGGATGTGCTAGAGCTCATAAATAAATAAATGCACTACCCTGTGTTTTAAATTATTTGAATTCTGTTAACTACTTTCTACAGATAACTTTTGTGGAAAAGTCAGAAGTTGCAGGGTTGTTCCTTAGCATTGTCTGTGATTTTCTTGCCTGCCTATAAGAGGGATTTTGAGAGTAGAAGGTATCCTTGACGCAGGATCTTCTCTCATGTGCTTTAATGAAAAGTCTGGGTGGCATGGAACACCTCTTGAGTTTTACAGCTTCACAGTAAACTTGAAAGACTACCTGACCTTGAATGAAAGACTTCAGCTCTCTGGAGACATATCGGAAAGGGCCAAGAATTGTAGGCGTGGACTTTCCTAATTCAGCCAAGGATTTTGCAGAGAGCTAGCCAGGATCTCCATGTACACATTATTCATTTTCTCTAATTCATGTCATTGCTTGTTAAACCTTGTATTCATTCATTTATTCATTCATATGTTCACTCCACATTTACTGAACAATTTAACCTAGAAGAATTCCCCAGCATCTACCTTAATTCCAAGTATATAATGGACAGTCAATAAATATTTAACAAATGAAAGAGTAAATAATAAGTAAATGAGAAAATTTAAATTGGACATTGAATTCTTCTAATCTACTTATTTACATATTTTATTTTATTTAAATCAACCAATTAAAAGATTCAAATCATCAGTTCCCTAAATGTTTCCAATAAAACAATTTATTCTTCCCCCCGTTCTCCAAATATGAACACCTACCTTATGGATTCGTACATACAAACCCTGTTCCTTAAGAGGAGGACCTTTACTTTTTCACTCAGTAATTGACTTCAAGACCGATATCTGACCATAACCATCTTGGAATTGGCTCACCATGCTTTAGGGTTTGGGGACAGTCTGACCCTGCTGTCCCTTAGGTTGTCTTGAATTTACCTTGTTCCTCATAAGGCCTTCTATCTCTCACTAGTGCTCTTTGGCAGCTGTCTCCAGCATATACTCAGACCTCCACTTCCATCCAAGAGTGTGCTGAGGATGGGCTTGCTCTCCTTTCCCAATTTTCCTGCCCTGAGGCTCCTTCTCTCCTCCTTGTGCAGGCTGTTTATTTTCTCCCTTCCAACAATTTCAGTCCTTATCTGGTCTCCACTGTTGGCTAAGAGGAAACGATTAAGTGGGAGCGCATGATATGTTGCAGCCATCTCAGGCACTGGGGCCAGGCCAAGTTTGGTTTAAATTCTTTGCTAACCATAGCAACTGTGTAACCTTGAAAAAACCATTGAATTTCTCTGAGTATCTGACTTGCAGAATGCTTTTGAGGTTTAGGGGTGTTAGGTATAAAATATCTCCCACTTCTACTCTCTCAGGTGTTAGAGATTTTTGTTCTTTAGACTGGCTTGAAATACTTAAATGAAGACTCTATAATGAAGAACAGAGTGTATGTCTCCAGAACTGGGGGGAACTAAACTTCAGTGTTTGGGGCTTCTAAATTTCAGTGTCCAGAAAAATCATACATATTGCATGTTCAAAATACAGCTTCCTGGGCTCAGTCCCAGAACTCCTGAAACAGCATCTCTGATGTAAGTCATTGTGTGCCATTACTTGGAGAAACATAGGCCAAGACTCTAAAGACTGGCCTTGAGACTTGCCAGTGTAGTAAAAAAATGACTGAAAACCAGAAGGCCATGAAAGAAATCAAGTCTCCCATCAAATACAGAGCAACAACTGTTGGTTCGCAGACTGTCCCCTGTACATGGAGGACAAGGAGAGACCACAGAAAGAGGCAGACTACTCCAGATTGGGAGGTGGCAGGTTCAATAAGCAAGGAAACTTACATATGAGACTAGTCTTGGGCCACCTCAAGACAAGTAGATTTCCACACCCGCCTGCCAGAATCTTAAAAGTTTATATAGAGGCATTAATGGAGTTCAGTCACATAAACCATCAAGATGGTCTCAACAACACCTTACTCCCTCAAGGCTATGTCCTTGGACCAGCTCCACTCTGGGGAGAGTAGGCAGAGCTTACATTCCAGTGACAGGGGAGGGAATGAGGAGCCTCCAAATGCCTTGGTCCAGCTCGAGGGTCAACTGGCAATCTTATCCTCTTGATTACCTTCTCCAACCACAACAGAAGAAAATAGAAGTAGAATCAATAGCTAAGTCTATAAAACTACAGTCTGACTATGGTAAGAAAATGTATGTTAGCAGGAGATGCAATTAGGGTATACACCTACAGGGAAAATCATCAGAGAGGAGGAGCAAGCTGGAAGAATCTGGATTAATGTGAAAAGAAAGGAAAACAGAAAGTTAGTCATTGTAAGGATTTATTAAAAACTATCAAATCAGATGGAGAATATAAAACAATCTTCCTGATATGAATCACAAATAGAATAGAGGTAAGATACAGTAGTAGCTAAAAATTTTTCATCTAATATGAGCTTGACTTATCTGGATAACAGTTCATCAACATAAAGGGAGAATAAATGATGAAGGGAACATCTAATACTGATCATGATCAACCTGGAGGAAATAGTTGGCTAAGTGCGTGTGACAGGAATCTGGACAGAAAGCTGGCATGTCATCTTGGCACTTATGACAGCAGTGTCACATTGGGTGCAAATAACTCCAAACTTGATTCTGTCCTCTTCAATACTTGTATTAATAACTTCAGTGAGAATTGGAGATATTTTAAAAAGTGTAAGAATTTCTAAGGGATTGTTAATGATAGATTTCAAAAAGACCCAAAAGTTAAAATGACAAGTTAATTTGATGTGAAAAACTACCTAAGAATAGGGTGGGAGAAGAGTGGCTTAAAAACACCACACATTGAAATACTTGAGATATTAATAACTTTCTCCAATTACTGTAGATATGATGATTCAATTTCATAATACAGCTAATCAATCTTAGAAGTCAGTAATAGAAGCTTATAATATGAAGAACAAGAGATGAATTAGCCCTGTTATACTCTTGCTATCTGAATGCTTCCAAAGTATTGTATTTAATTCTGGTGCTGCATATCAAGAAGGACATTGAAAAAATCTATAGGGAAGCAATTATCATTTAATTTAGTTTATTTTATTTAACCAATTCTATAGTTGCCTTTTTAAATTAGGATTTGTTTTAATCCCAATCTTTACTGATGGGGTAACACATTTAGCAAATGAGCATTTACTACAATTGTCATCCAGAAGTGTTCAATCCTAAGAAACTCAGCTTTCCAATTGTTTAATATTTTTCATTCTTATAAGAAAGATTATGGATGTTTCCATTCTTCTCAAGCATGGAAGAAAGTGTTTCCAAAAGGTGAAGTATAAGGTGTGTGGTCTCCTAAACTAGAAGACCAAGTCATGATCAGGAGAAGAGGAACATTCTCTTGATCCCCTGGGTTTTCCAGGGTGAGTTCTGTCTGTTACAGAAGGCAGAGGCTCTCCGTGGGTGGTCCTTTTTGATCATCAAAGTTTCTTGATTCTGGAAGTTCTAATTCTCTAGACCAAACTATGAAATTATATCTAAACCTCAGATATTTGCCAAGTGAAACAGATGTTTCCACAAACAAATGATTATTTGAAGTCTAATGGCTCAAGCATTCATTTCATCTGCACTTAATTATTTCCTGGGGAAAATCAACCAAGGTGAAGCATCCAGAAGTAGAATATTGTGGTAAAAAGCATGGGCTTTGAATTTGGGTCTCTATACTGCCAAGTAATATCTGTAGGACAGTGGGCTTAGAAGTTAACTTTTTAAAAGTTCAGTTTTCTCATCTGTAAAATGGGAAGGATAATGAAAATACCATAATCGGGGAGGTTGTCATGAGGATTAAATGAAAGACTACACCTGAGAAGCTTAGCTTGGTGCCCCGTTCCTAGTCATCATCCATAAATGGTAGCTTAACGACTGTTGTAGCCAAACACATATTTGGCTTCTGGCTCTTCTCACTGCACCAACATTTTAACAAATATATCTAAAGTCCTGCTGCCTTTTCTGACGGCCAAGAACCGTCTTGGGTCTGTATCAGTTGTCTGCTGAAAACATTAGTGGAGCACTCCTTAATTTAATTTTATTATTTTAAAGTATTTGCTTGGCTAACATATGCTAACACTCACTTAAAAAAGATTTCTCTATCATTTCTGTGTTTTGCTTAATAGCTCACTTGTGGCCTAAAGGAGACTTGGGAATATTGTGGGAAACTTTTTTTTTTCTTTCTTAATGGATAACGTCAGTTCAGAACGTTACTATTTTCTCAGTATTGATGAATTTATTACTCACTATATTGTAATTTTGGCGGTTAGGGAGGATTAACTCACCCAAATCACTTTTAGATTAGTTACGTATTAATTCACATTTAACCAGGATTTGAAACAGTTGATTCATGCCTTTGAGTGATTAAAGAAAGTAATAGCCAAAATCTAGCCCACCGTACGCCCAGAAGAAGGTATTGTGGTTTTGGCGTGATATGCGCATGCAGCTTTTGGAAGAAGGGAAATAGAGAAAAAAAAACCCAAGTTGAATGGAATTCAACCTCCTGCTTGGAGTATGCAGACATCTTCTTATTGTTGACCAAAGGTCTTGTTACCTTACTAATGCTTTTGTCTAGAACACTGTTCGCCTAAATTCAGAAATGGAAGACTATCCATTTAAATGCTAGAAGAGAATAATAGAATTTATATTTGTATTTACTTTTTACCTATAAATGTCTCAGCACCATATGCTGTAAAAATTATGCTTTCCCCCATTTAATGGGCTTGGCCCTCTTCTTGAAAAGCATTTGACTGTAGGTGTAAGGGTTTATTTCTGTAATCTCAATTCTACTTCATTGCCTAAATGTTTATCCTTATACCAGTACCACATTGTCTTTTTTTATTCCTTTTTCTCCCAGCTTTATCGAGGTATAATTGACAAATAAAATTATATATGTTTAAAGTGTACAATGTGACGATTTGATATACGTATATTTTGTGAAATGATTACCACAATCAGGTTAATTAACACATCCATCACCTCACATAGATACCTTTTCTTCTATATGTGGTAAGAGCACTTAAGATCTACTCTCTTAGCAGTACAGTATTATTAACTATAGTCACCATGCTGTGTGTTAGATCCTCATAACTTATGTGTCTTACAAATGAAGGCTTGTACCGTTTGGCCAGCATCTCCCCATTTCTCCCACCTCCACCCTCCCCAGCCCCTGGTTACCACCATTCTGCTCTCTGTTTCCATGAGTCTGACTTTTTTGAAATTCTCCACGTAAATGAGATCTTATAGTATTTGTGTTTCTCTGTCTGGCTTATTTGACTTAGCATAATGTACTATAGGTTCATCCATTTGTTTCCAGTGGCAGGATTTCCTTTTTTCTCATGGCTAAATAATATTCCATTGAGTGTGTGTGTGTGTGTGTGTGTATATATATATATATATATATATATATATATATATATATATATAAACATTTCTTTATCCATTAATCTATTGATGGGCACTTAGACTGTTTCCATTTCTCAGCTATTGGGAATAATGCTGCAATGAACATGGAAGTGCAGCTATCTCTTTGAGATACTGATTTCATTTCTTTCAGATACATACCCAGAAATGGGATTGCTGAATCATATGGTAGTTCTATTCTTAATTTTTTGAGGAAGGTCAATACTGTTTTCCATAGTGGCTGTGCCAACATGCATTCCTACCTACGATGTACAAGAGTTCCCTTTTCTCCACATCCTTGCCAACACTTGTTATCTATTTTTTATAATAACCATCCTAACAGATGTGAGTTGATATCTCACTGTGGTTTTAATTGGCATTTCCCTGATGATAAGTGATGTTGAGCACCTTTTCATGTACCAGTTGGCCATTTGTATGTCTTCTGTGGAAAAATGTCTATTCAGATCCTTTGCCCGTTTTTTAATTGGATTTTTTTTGATATTGAGTTGTATGAGTTCTTTATATGTTTGGAATATTAATCCCTTATTGGATATATGATTTGCAAATATCTTCTCCCATTCAATAGGTCGCCTTTTTTGTTTTGTTGATAGTTTCCTTTGCTGTGCAGAAGATTTTTAGTTTCATGTAGTCCCACTTGTTTATTTTGCTTTTGTTGTCTGTGCTTTTGGTGTCATGTCCCAGAAATTGTTGACAAGACCGATGTCACAGAGCTTTTTCCTATGTTTTCTTCTAGGAGTTTTGTGGTTTCAAGTCTTACATTTAAGTCTTTAATCCATTTCGAGCTAATCTGAGTACCACACTCTTGATTACATTGATTGATTTTCATATGTTAAACCAACCCTACCATCCTAGGATAAGTCCTTCTGAGTCATGGTGCATAATCTCTTTTATATGTTGCTGGATTCACCTTGCTAGTATTTTGTTGATCATTGTGTGTCTGTCTTCAGAAAGGATGTTGGTCTGTAGTGTCTTTTTATTGGCTGCCTCTGTTGGTTTTATTATCATGGTAAAACTGGCCTATTAGAATGATTTGAGAAGTCTTCCCTCTCTGCTATATTTTGAAAGACTTTGTGAAGGAATCGTTAATTCTTAAATGTTTGGTAGAATTCACCATGTGTGCCTAACACTTTCTTTGTGGAAAGTTTTTTGATTACTAATGCCATTTCTTTATTTTCATATGTCTATTCAGATTTTCTACTTCTTCTTGAGTCACTTTCAGTAGTTTGTATCTTTCTAAGAAATTATTTACTTCATCTAGGTTATCTAATTTGTTGGCACACAATTGTTTTTAACATTCCCTTATAGTCCTTTTTAAGTTTGTAACATTGGTAGCAATACCCCCTCTTTCATTCCTGAATGTAGTAGTTTGGTCTTCTCTCTTTGTTTTGTCTTGGTCAGTCTACTAAAATTATGTCCATTTTGTTGATCTTTTCAAAAAACCAGGTTTTGTTGATTTTCTGTATTGTTTTTCTATTGTCTATTTAATTTATTTATGCTCTAATTCTTATCATTTACTTCTTTGTGCTTATTTGGGTTTAGTTTAATCTTCTTTTTTTCTGGTTTCTTAAGGTGGAATGTTAGGTTATTGATTTGAGATCCTTTTTTTAGTGAAGTATAGTTGACATATAATATTATATTAGTTACAAGTGTACAACATAGTGATTTGACATTATATACATTATGAAATGATCACCTTGGCAAGTCTAGTAATCATCTGTTACCATACAAAGTTATTACAGTATTATTGACTGTATTCTCTATGCTGTACATTATATCCTCATGACTTACTTACTTATTTTATAACCAGAAGTTTGTAACTCTTAATCTCTTTCACCTATTTTGCCCTTCCCCCCACCTCTCTCCCCTCTGGTGACCAGAGGGTGTTCTTTGTATCTATGAGGTTGTTTCTGTTTTGTTTCGTTTGTTCATTTGTTTTGTTTTTTAGATTCCACATATAAGTGGAATCATACGCTATTTGTCTTTCTCTCTCTTATTTTCCTTAGCATAATACCCTCTAGGTCCACCTATGTTGTCACAAATGGCAAGATTTCATTCATTTTTATGGCTGAGTAACATTCCATTGTATATATATATATAGGCCTTTCACCTCCCTGGCTAAATTTATTCCTAGGTATTTTATTCTTTATGATGCAATTGTAAATGGGATTTTTCCTTAATTTCTCTTTCTGATTGTTTGTTATTAGTTTATAGCAATAGGCTATACCATGTAGCCTAGGTTCATAGTAGGCTATATCATCTAGGTTTTTCTAAGTACACTCCATGATGTTTTGCACACTGATGAAATTTCCTGTGTTTCTCAGAATGCATCCCTTTGTTAACAACATGTGACTATTTAATTGTTTCATCTTCTTGATGAGTTGATACTTTGTATCACTTTAAAATGTCCTACTTTGTTGCTAGTAACAATTTTTGTTTTAAAATCTATTTTGTTTGATATCTCCAGTTCTTGGGTTTTTTTTTTTACTGTTTGCATGGTATATCTTTTTCTATCCTTCTATTTTCAACATATTTCTATCTTTGAATCCAAAGTGTGTCTCTTCTAGACAACATATAGTTGGGTCATTTTTTTAAATCCATTCTGCTAGTTTTTAATCTAATCTGCCTTTCGAAGAGTGTCTAATTCATTTACATTTAATCTAATTACTGATATAATAGAATTTATGCCTACCATTTGCTATGTGTTTTTTATATGTATTATGTCATTTTTGTTTTTATGTTCCTCCATTACTGCCTTTTTGTATCAAATAGATATTTTCTTCTGTACCATTTTATCTCTCTTGTTATGTCTTTTACTGTATTTTTTAATTTTACTTTTACTGGTTGCCTGGAGGATTACAGTTAGCATCTTAATTAATGATATTATACTTTGGATTAATACCAATTTAATTTCAATAGTATAAAAAATTTTTCTTCTATATAGCCTCCTCTTTCCCCTCATTTGTGCTATTATTGTCATACAAATTATATCTTTATTCATCATGTGCCCATCAATACAGATTTTTATTGATTTATTCTGTTGTCTTTTAAATTAGAGAGGAGAAAAAAGAGTTATGTGCAAAATATACAGTTTTACTGCCTTTACTATTAGTTACCTCTACAAGTGTTCTTTATTTATTTGTGTGTATTAGAGTTACTATTTCTTTACAGCCTGAAGTGCTCCCTTTAATATTTCTTGTAAGGTTTGGGGCTAGCAATAAATTCTCTATTTTTTGATTTCCCGTGAATGTTTTAATTTCTCCTTCTAAAGGACAGTTTTGCTGGATATAGAATTCTTGGTTGATTGTCTTTTTCTTTCAGCACTTTAAATAGGTCATCCCACTGCCTTGTGGCCTCCATGTTTTTTGATGAAAAATCAGCTGTTGGGCTTATTGAGGTTTCCTGTACGTGACAAGTTACTTCTCTCTCGATGGTTTCAATATTCTCTCTTTGTCTTTGTCTTTAAACAGTTTGATTATGATATATCTAGGTGTGGATTTCTTTGAGTTTATCCAAGTTGGAGTTTGTTAAGCTTCTTAGATGTGTATATTAACGTTTTCCATCACATTTGGGAAGGTTTCAGCCATATTTCTTCAAATACTCTTTCTGTACTCTTCTGTCTCTCCTCTCCTCTGGGACTCCTATTATGCATAATGCTTGATGGTGCCCCACAAGCCCCAGAGGCTCTGTTCTGTTCATTTTTCTTCATTCTTTTTTGTTTCTGCTCCAAAAATTGGATAATCTCAATTGACTTATCTTCAAGTTGCTGATTCTTTCTTCTTTCAGCTCAAATATTGTGCTTTTGAATTCCAGAGTTTCTATTTACTTCTCTTTATAATTTCTATCTCTTGATTGATATTCTCTATTTTGTGAGACATCATTCTCCTACTTTCCTTTAGTTCTTTAGACATAGTTTCCTTTAGCTTTTGGAGCATAATTAAAATAGCTGATTTAAAGTCTTTGCCTAGTAAGTTTAACATCTGGGCTTCCTCATGGACCTTTTCTATTGACTGCTTCTCTTCCTATGTATAGTCTATGTTTTCTTGTTTCTTCACACATTCCATGATTTTTTGTTGAAAAGCAGACGTTTTAAATAATATAATGTGGCAATTCTAGAAATTATATTCTCTTCTGTCCGTGATTTTTATTGTTGTTGTCACTGCTGTTGCTGTTTTTTGTTGTTTCTTCTGTTTATATATTTAGTGAGTAGGTAGAATACTGGCACCCCCAAAAATGTTCATATCTTAATTGTGGAAACTGTGAATATGTTAGGTTACATGGCAAAGGGGAATTATTAAGATTACAGATGGAATTAAGGTTGTTAATCAACTAACCTTAAAACAGGGAGATTATCCTGAATTATTCAGCTGTACCCAGTGTAATCATAAGGGTCATTAAAAGTGGAAGAGAGAGGCAGAAATTCACAATGATAGGGTGTGAGAAGGTCTTATGAGCCCTCCCTACTTCCCCATTACTGGCTTTGAAGATGGAGGAAGAGGATCACAAGCCAAGGAATGTAAGTGTCCTCTAGAAGGTGGAAAAGGTAAAGAAACGGATTCTCCTCTAGAGCCTGCAAAAAGGAATTGAGCCCTTCTGAGACCTTGATTTTAACCCAGTGAGACTGTGTTGGAGTTCTGACCTATGGAACTGTAAGATAATACGTTTATATTGTTTAAACTACCAAGTTTGAGGTAATTTGTTATGGAAGCAAAACGAAACTAATATGATGACTTTTCTGAACAATTTCTGTAAAGTCTGTTTTTACAGACTTTAAAATGCACCTGGAGAAAAGACTGTTTGCATTGAGCAAACTCTGAGTCTGTCTAAATAAAGACAAGTCCTGTGAGTGGGGATTTCTAGGGAACAGCCAGACTCATCAGATAGTGACAGTTTCTAGGAATGGTGCTTTTAGGTAGTTCCAAACCCATTCTGCTCCCTCCAGTATCTGCTAGGCTGCTTTTTTCACTGTGGGTCCAGGGCTGTTTGTTTTCAAGGTTACTGCTGAGCTGGGGAGAGAGTGATGGGAATAGGGTGAGATAAAATGTCATAAAACTCACTGTTTTTAAGGAGATTTAGCTGTTTTTCTTGAATAAACACTTTTTGGATGGTTACAAGTCTTTGGTTAACTTCCAGATTTCTGAAAAAGTTAATTTTGACAATTTTTCCAGTGGTCTTGTTTCTTTTATGGAGGAGTGGATTTTCAGAGTCCTTACTCTGCCATTCTTGCTGACATCCGATCTTTTTTCTTTCAGTTTTTTAGTGGAGTGAAAAATAGCCAACCCACTCCATAGCTCTTTTATTTCTTATTCCTACCATTTTGGGTTTTTTTTTTTTTTTTTTTACAGCAGTTACGTAGTCTGTCAAAGCCTTCAATGATCCCTTCAATCCAGAAGGCTTCAAATCAGTATTTAAATTCCTGTTTTGAAGGAATGTGCCATGGACTAATGATTTTTCCTATTCAATTGGAAAAGTCAAATAGCCATATTTAAAGGTCTTTTGTCCTTAAATACCATATTGTAAATCAGAATTCAGTGCAGAAAACAGAAACATTCTAGGCATTTCATATAAGAAGGGTTAATATGAATTTGTTGGATACAAAGAAACTACAGGTGTGAAGGAGTGGGTTCTAGGCTTTATGTTCAGGAAAAACTTCCATAAAAGCAGAGATCTGACCCACAAGAACATCTACTTCTGAGAACAGACTTTATCTTAAACTTATCAAAAACCAGCTTTGAGTTTTATTGTCTTTTTTTGTTGTTGTTTTGCTTGTGTGTTTTCTTTGATGTTATCTTCTGCTTTTATTTTATTTTATTTTTTTCATTATTTACTTATTTTTTTGTTGGGGAAGATTTGCCCTGAGCTAACATTTGTGCCAATCTTCCTCTATTTTGTGTGTGGGTTGCTGCCACAGCATGGCTGACAAGTGGTGTAGGTCTGTGCCCGGGATCCAAACCTGCAAACCCAGGCCACTGAAGCAGAGCATGCCAAACTTAACCACTAAGCCACGGGGCTGGTCCCTGCTTTTGTTTTTATTATTTCTTGATTCCTGACACTTTTTGGTTGATTTTATTGGTCTTTTTCTAGAATCTGAGTTGAATGCTTAGAACATTTATTTTCATTATTTTTTAATATATTAATTAGGGCTTTGAGATTTCCTTTGGGTACTATACTGCTTGGTGACATTCTGTAGATTTTAATTTTAATCAATCTCATTCAATTTATTTTGTTCTAATCCTATACTTTTGTCTTGATTTCTTCTTTAATGAGGTTTTCCCCCTATAGACAGCCATATATTTTTGTTACTGATTACTATTCATTTTTTGTTATAGTTTCATTAAATTGTGGTTATAAATGCTTTATTGAGATTTTTTTGTGGCCCACTATATAATCTACTTTGCAAATATTCTATTGGCCTTCGAAAAGAATATATATTCTTTAACTATAAATACACATACATATATGCATATATATATATATACACCCACACACAATCTGGATGGGTAATTTTATTTTTCAAATTCTTTATAACTTTATTTTTGTGTTACTACATAGTCAATTTCTGAGAAAGATGTACTAAAATATACTGCTTTTAGATTTTTCAAATTTTCTCTGATTTTAATAATTTTTTCTTTGTTCAATTCATAAAGCATTCTCATTATAATGGATTCTTCATGAATTTTAACAGTTTAATAAATAGAAAACATGTTGCTTTGTAGTGTTCAATGATTTTTGCTTTGTATTCCAGTTTGTCAGAAGTCAATGTCACACTTGTTGTCCTGATATACCTTTGTCCAGCTCCTTATTGTCAACATTTTTGTGGGTTTTTTTATTTGTGTTTTTTATCTATTTGGATATTTTAATTTAAAAAATAGTATTAGCCCTCATGGTGTTAACTCTTTGTCAATTGAACAAGAAAATGAACTCATTCATATTTATGCCATCAATTTATACATTTGATTTTATTTCTACCATCTTATTTAGTTCTAATCATTTTTCTTATTCCCTTCTCTCCTTTCCCACTTCTCTGTTTTGCTAGATTAATGGATCAATTGCTTGATTGTATATGAGGTGGGGGTGAGGGGCTCTAGTGCATTGAATGAGTTAAATTTAGCAAATCTTTAAAATGTATTTTTTCTATAAACTTCAAATACTAACTTATATCTACAGCATCTTTTCCAAAGACAAGACTTTTAGTTTACTTGTAATGTTTTTGTCCTGGCATCCCTCCTGTACTCCTTGAGATCATGTTGAAAACAATCGGCATTGCTGTTCCAAGTCGTTATCCCTTTTACACTATGCCTCTTAGACTTTTTGAATTCCTACTTTATAAATACATTAATTAATAGAGTAGCATTATCTGTGATTATTTAAAGTTGAAAATATAGTTTTCTGTTTTATTTTACTAACAATTTACTTGTAATATCAACAATTTAATTTTATATCTAAAGAAAAAATAATGATCAAGAAAATGATTGTAATTTCTCTGAAATGGTTTAAGATAGTACTGTCCAAAGATAAAGTCAGATATTTTGAGAAATATTGGTTTTTCCTTCACTGGAAGTGTTCATATGCAATAGATTACTTCTTGGTTAAGGCAATTCATCATCAGACCACTCAGATTAATTGGAATAAAAAAAGTACTTCTTTAAGTTTCTTTTACTACTCTGCTAATCTACAATTCTAAGGATTTTCCTATCTGGGCACAGAATAATAGATGATCCAGAAAACCTATTAAGATCTTTTTTCATTCTGTTCTTCAGTTCTACTTAATTGTATACTTTAGTTTTATTCTAAATATATCAGCGTATATAAATGAAAGAAAGAAATGAATGATCTTTCCCACTGAGCAAACCATTTCAGGTTAAATACCTTATTTCTATGAATTGGCTATCTGTTTGGGCTTCTTGCAGAACCACCTCGTCTGGAGGATGCAGGGAAGATGCTGAATGAGACTGTGGTGGTGAACAACCCCATACAGCTGGAGTGTAAGGCAGCCGGAAATCCCTTGCCTGGTATGTTCACTTGTGACCTTTGTAACTTATTAACATTTTAAAGTTTCTGGAAATAGCTAAATCTGTTTATGAGCATAATATGGTAATTACTAATAAAGGAAAGATTGTAGAATACATTTCCAGGGTAAAATATTGATAAGGGTATCGTTAGGTGGATGACATTTTTGAATTTTCATAGCTTTTAACTATGTGAAATAATTTGCCCATTTAAACAATGTAAAAACATGTGAATAACTAATTGTCTTGTTTTCCTTACTGTGGCCACAAAACCCACAATGGTATTTTATATACATTTATGTTGAAAAGTATACTTTTATCTAGTCCAAATTGATTATCTTTATAAATCAGTCATTAGATGAGATCATTCTTTTGTTTTGTTGATCATCACTGGTAAGTTATTCAAATGAATCAATATAAATTTTCTTTTTGGTGAAGAAGATTGGCCCTTAGCTAACATCTGTTGCCAGTCTTCCTCTTTTTGCTGAGGAAGACTGGCCCTGAGCTAATATCTGTGCCCATCTTCCTCTGTTTTGTATGTGGGATACCGCAACAGCATGGCCTGATAGGTGCATAGGTCAACGCCAGGAATTTGAACCTGCGAACCCCAGGCTGCTGAAGCAGAGCATGCGAACTTTACCACTATGCCACTGAGCAGGCCCCTAAATTTTTTGAGGTTAATAGTGTGTAGAGTGTTTGGTTTTGACTAGATGTGTAAACAAAATTTTTATAGATGAGAGGAATATATACAACAAAAAGAAGTAGAATTGGTTAAAAGTTTACTATCAAACAATATCAATACATTAGAGATAATATAAAGTTTGTGTGTGTGTGTGTGTGTGTGTGTGTTTGTGTGTGTGTGTGTGTGAGGAAGGTTAGCCCTGAGCTAACATCTGTTGCTAATCCTCCTCTTTTTGCTGAGGAAGATTGGCTCTGGGCTAACATCTGTGCCCATCTTCCTCTACTTTATATGGGATGCTGCCACAGCATGGCTTGACAAGTGGTGCGTCAGTCCGTGCCTGGGATCCAAACCCGTGAACCCTGGGCCACCGAAGTGGAGTGTGTGAACTTAACCGCTATGCCACCAGGCCAGCCTCTAAAGTATTTTTTTTATAAATTCATTTCATGACTCTTATGTTGCCTTGGCTATTCATGTTTTTCTTAAGGTTACCGCCTCCTAAAAATCAACCCAAAGAGATATTTAAACAGATTAAACTTGAATGATAAGCATAAGAATAAAGCAATTGTTACTATTTTAGTTAAGCTCCAATTTAGTGTATGCATTGAGCTTTTTTAAAAATCTTAAATAGATGGGCTTCTCCTCTTCCCCTTGCAGCTATTACGTGGTACAAAGATAATCGTCCACTCTCAGGTTCCGGCAGTGTGACTTTCTTGAACAGAGGACAGATCATTGATATCGAAAGCGCCCAGATTGCAGATGCTGGCATATATAAATGTGTGGCCATCAACTCGGCTGGAGCTACAGAGTTATTTTACAGTCTGCAGGTCCATGGTTAGTGCCCCTTCTCCTAGATTCATCCTGGGGGAAAAAGCATTCAAAATGATTAAGGCGTCTGTAGAATTCTAGTGTAAATATTTAACTGTCTGTTATTATCCTCTGTATCTAAGGGGGCAGTGTTCTACAGCTGATAAACTTTTTTGTTTCCTGATTCCTATGAAAACAGTCTATTTTCACATGGTGTCAAACTTAAGTTTGCTTTAGATAAATTGTTGAAATAATCATCAACGACCTTATCAGCTAATGACAATAGTCCTGTTTGTAAATATTGTCTATCAGAATCATAGGTATTAGTCAAGGAAATGTTTCCAAGTTATTATCTTTAATATTGCTTTTAAGAGGAGTTGGTAGTTAATATACTAGAGTAGATACATTGAAGGGAGATACGCATACACACAAGCCTGGAAATCAAGAAATAAAAATCTATTCTGGCATTAAAAACTGGATTTCCTAAACAAAGTAGCAAAACCTTCTTTTCCTCATCTGTAAAATGGAGAAACTGATAATTGTCCTACTTACTTCACAGGATAGCTGTGATTAGAATCCCAAATAAGAGATGTGAAAGAACTTACCAAAAAAAAAAAAAAATACACCCAAAACTCACATGTAAAAACATATTACTGTAGACATTACATGTAGTTTTCATCATTTTGATATGAAATATTCTGTGATGTTTAACATATCTTACTTTTATTTATTTTTTTATTCTTTTCAGTGCCCCCGTCGATTTCTGGCAGCAATAACATGGTGGCAGTGGTGGTTAACAACCTGGTGAGGTTAGAATGTGAAGCCAGAGGCATCCCTGCCCCAAGCCTGACCTGGTTGAAAGATGGGAGCCCTGTCTCTAGTTTCGCTGATGGG
Source organism: Tapirus indicus (assembly GCA_031878705.1). Taxonomy (NCBI): domain Eukaryota; kingdom Metazoa; phylum Chordata; class Mammalia; order Perissodactyla; family Tapiridae; genus Tapirus; species Tapirus indicus. The sequence continues at coordinate 74,855,253 of CM062922.1, read as the reverse complement.
ATACAGGTACTCTCTGTTATTCCTTAGGTGAAATCTACCACCTGATTGTTCAATACAGGAAGTACAAACAGATAAAGCTGTCAAAGAGATTTGGAGAATAAGGATTCACAAATGTTATCCAAAAATGTACACATATACGTCCATAAGTACCATGGACACACAGTTGGGATTTCTAAACAATTCATTAAAAGCTTAGTATATCTTAGAGTTCCCTTATCTTATATGTAATGCTATATTTGACCATTTATTTAAATACTTTCTACCCACCCATTCCCTGCCACCACCACAAGAGGTACCTTACACAAAAAATGTTCAACAACAAAAACAGGAATTTCCAGGTAGAATTTACATTTAAATGTCTGGAAATAATAATGAATCAGAGAACCAGGCAGAGTATATTTACTTCTACAAAAACATCAAGTACTAAAGTAAGAAAAATTATAAAGGCAACATTATGAGAAATGAAACTTGAGTCTGAGAAGAAAATTTTTAAGTGCTTTACAATGTCTTAAAATTAAAAATACAGAAACACATATATCTCATTTAAAATATACTTTAATTTTATTTTGCCTAGAAGAAAACATAGTTCTCCCACCATTCTACTTTAGCTTTTCTTGAAAATCCAATGCTTGCAGAATTTGGAGTCATAGAAGATTCAGACTTAATGTCAATATTTTAGAGTTAAAACTAGCTTGGGGTAAAAGGGCAATGAATGTGACTAATTAATTTATTTGGCTGCTACTTGGCTGTTAATTTTAACTTCTTACTTGTTTTCCCAATGAAAAATTAGAAGACGGATTATCTCCTCTTATTCCCACTCCTTCTCATCTTTCTCCCCTGGTGGCTCTCTGTAGTAATTATGGGTGAAATTGGATCTTCAGTTGATCCTGTTATAGAGACTTGTTTTCAGTGGTTATTTCCAAGTTTGGTTCTAGCCTGTCAGTCTTCTTCCACAGAGAAGATGAGAAGAGGATTAAATGAGACTTGGCCACTCTAAAATATCCAAGTCAAAATCCTTCTAGAGGCAACTGTCAATTGATCAACCTCAGAAAATAAGAGAAAAAGTCTGTTTACACCTGCCATTTCAGGGGGCATGTTGGTTAATTAGCTTTCTTATCGTTGATAGGTTCTGTCTGGGGGCCGCATCCTAGCGTTGACCAGTGCACGAATCAGTGATACAGGGAGATACACCTGTGTGGCAGTGAATGCTGCTGGGGAGAAACAAAGGGACATTGACCTCAGAGTATATGGTGAGACATTTTAATAATTATCTCTGCCCTGATATAGCTGTGTTTAAGTCCCAAGACCTTTGAGGAAGTTGAGGGAAGTTTTGACAATAAAGAACTATGAACAATAGAAGTGATAGTACCAGATTAATTCAAATCAAATTCCCCTTTTCTGCCTTACATTTGACTTTAAGTAATTTTCCATTTTTAAAGTTCTGAGAAATTAAAATACATACATCCAGCATATAGGGTGTTGGTTTTCTGGAGTACTCTGAAGAACATGACTATGGAGACCAGCTTTGCAATTCGGAAGACATAATCTTCTCACTAAAGCAAGTATCAGTTCAAGTAGCTCTCTTGATCTATTCTGCTCGAAGCCTTGATTTTATTACTTTTTAATTACAATCAGCATATTTTGTAGTCAATACATTGTCTATGAATTAAAGGCTATTTGAGAAGCAAAACTTAAACTAAGCGTTAACTTAGACAAAATTCAAGTTTTCCCCCCATACCTATGATGCAGCTGTAAGGTACAAAAGAGAATTTCTGATTCCATCACAGCAAAAGGCCCCCAGAATGAAGTGGAGGTCTCATTGGCCTACCTTCATCGATTACACCTGTCATTGCACATTTTAGTATACCTTTGCATTTAGAATTCTTTCAGGCTTTTTTCAGGATCTTATTTGCATTATATTCCTTGGTTGATGGAATAATGAATTTGTTTCTTCTGTGGTCCCTCAAAGAGTATCTATTTAATGCAGACCTTCTCTTCTGTCTTACCTCCCTTCCAAATAATTCACTCCTATTTGAAATATATTACTTACTCTTTTTTACCTCCAGACCATGTGGGTTGACTTCTCCTTTTAAGTTTTCCAAAAAATGTAATTATTACAAATAACATATAATCTCATAATTTTTTAATAGAAAGGTCCTTTGTTACAACATGGATACCATACATGTCTAATTAAGCTAAAAATTCCAAGTTGGCTTCAGTAGTCAACCAAAAGGCTCTCTATGCATCCCTCTTTTCTATTGCTTCTGCAGTTGACATGGATCTATATCCAACCTCCAGTTTTGCTGGTGCTCTGTGCCTGAGCTAACAGATTGGTATAAATGCCCAATCCCAGGGAATCTAATTCCTTCCCTTAATGGGTCACTTTTACGCTTCATGAAGAATTGAAATGCTGCCAATCTAAAATATACTTAGAGAATCATTCATCAATCAACCTAAGTATGTGACACAATAACTCCTTCGGTCATTTGCAAGCAAGCAGAGAGGGGACATTGGTATTCACTGGGTTTCAGTCAGCAGTGAAAATCTGGATTGGCTCCTGCCATTTCTACGTTGGTTAGTGTCCAAAGTGGACTTAGTACATGATAGAGAGTTGATATTTTCCAGGTGTTGTAAAGATAGGCATCACTATTTTTTATCATCTGCTAATTACTTCCATATTACCCTTTTATTCTGAAACCAGGATCTTTCCTCTGTCAAATGGCTAGTTAATATGTTCGTATGTTTGAGAATGTGTATATGTGTTTAGCATTTGAAATATATATGTATAGCAAGATACTAAGAAGCATAAAATTAAAACAGGTTTTTAATCTGAAATTAGTTTGCAGCCTATGCTCCACTATTAGTGTTATTTCCAGACTTTCTGTTCCTATATTTGTGGTAGGAATCTTGTGTCTAACTGGAGCCTAATGAATGTGCATCCCCAGAGGTAAGTCCCCTTCAGGTTTACATGGTAGAGTGTGGGGGTGGTAGGAGGAGCACAATTTCGTACAATTACAAAAGTAGTTCATTAAGCATTTTTCTCCCTGGTATAAGTCCAGAGTATGTTTTACCATATTCTGAGGTGCTGAAACAGAATAATTGAGTTTTTAAATGATTTAGATTCCTGTAGTACGTTTTCTTCAAACTTAAGCTCAGAGAACTTTCTTAAGAGATCATACATTCTCCAGCGTCTCAGCAAGTATAGCCCTTCTGATTTTGGTAATTAAATTTAACAAGTATAATGCGTAGAATGAGAAACAGGCACAACACCCGCCCCTTCTAAGCAACATAACCACAAAGCAAAATAGGAATAACATCTAAGGAAGCTGAGGATCTAAAGGGTGGAAGCTTGTTCTCTTCTCAGACTAAACAAAAAGTTGGAAATGAAAGACAGGACAGAAAAAATAGATGTGTTTTGGTAATATATATCCTTGGCTGTAATTAGATTTGCTTTAATTTATGTTCCTTAAGAAACAAATACTCTATTGTTTTTGCATTTTTCCTCCCAATTTTAAAAATCTGGTTTCCTTTTGAACTTTATTCAACTCATTTAGTAGCAAAAAAAGTAATTGAAGGAAAAATATTTGGAAATAAATTAGCATTTGCTTTCTTGAATTGTTTTGACTTCCACAAGCATTCATAAAGAATTCATGCTTTTTTGTAAATTCTACAAATAATCTAAAATAAACAAATTTTTATGCAGTTATGGCGCTTTTTGCTCTAATGAGACCAGACTTTACCTGAAATTATTTCCAAGCTGTGAAATCAGCTATTCTGTTTAGGGTTTTCTATGCTAAGACTGGTGAATATATCTCTTTTCATAATATCTTAGAAAGTGGCACTAATTTTGCTAGTATTATAGCAATTTTAATCTCAAACAGACTGATTGTGTATCTTTTTATCTAATTTGTCACATATTAAAAACAATCCCACTGTTTCTGTTCCCCATGGATTACTTTAAGCTTATCAAGAGCCACATGTCTGTGTGTGCTATTAAATTTAGTAGATTGGACATCACAAATCTCTGAACAAATGCTCCATTGGTCTATTCCAGCCGTTGTGCATAGCATTTCTTCCTTTAGCATCAATTGCTTTGGATTTAGGACAAGTCCTACATCCAGAAACAGCACAAGAACGTGCCCTTTGGTTCACATGCCTTTCTCTCTGTGAAAGACATGGTAGCAGAAAAACTTCCTGGTTACAGAAATAGTGTTACTAGTCAAAGTCTATTGCATTCATTGTCATTTTGCCACAAGCTACAATGTCAACCCTGAAACAATGGCTAATAATAACGCTCCTTACCACAAAAAAATCTTATTTTACCGATGCATTTGGAAAGTCCCTTAGGGTCCATTTCAATGCAACTTAACCTTTCTTGTTAAAAAAAAAATACTAGAAATATGGTAAGTTTCCTACAATCCTGGATAGTGATGGGATTTAGTGAGAAGTGGACAAGGAAACTCCTCTCTGTGCTTTTTCAGAGAGGCCCTTTTATAACAGGCATGATTTCATTATTGTTTTGTGTTTTTTGAATTATTGTAAATACAGGCCTGAAAGAGTCCTTGAGAGGTTGTGGAGTCCACCCTCTCATTCTTGGCAGGGCTATACACAAGCCATCTGAGACAAATGATTGTTTCCTCTATTTTTCAATACACCCAAGGGAAGGGGATTCCTTACATTTTTCCAAGAACACATTTCAGCGTCTGACAAGCCTTATAGCCAGGGAATTCTAATTTTAATCTCATTAAAATTTCAACTTTTCTCCTTGTTTTATGTACAGCTGGTCACCAATTTAGTTTGTTCTTTACTATGTCATTTATCCCACATAGTCTTTATTCCATAGAAAGTTGACAAGGCATGGTGGAAAACCAAAAACAGCTCTAAACTGTGAGTCAGAAGACTACTAGCTTTGCTACCAACAGTCATGTTATTTTAAATAAGCTTTTATCTGTTGTCCATCTTCGGTTTTGCGCAGTGTGAGGTGGGACCAGATAATCTCTTTCAACTCTATTTTTTAATTTTGCCTCTCTATGAAATTTATTTTATTTTGCAAAAAATAAAAATAAATATTGAAAGTATATTTGCTTTTAATTCATTGTTTGTTCTGAAATATTTCATGAGTGATTTATTACTTTGAAAATCTTAAACAGTAATATCCAGTTCAAGAAGTTTCTTAAATGGGCACTTGGTGAGAACTTCCAGTTCCAAAATTGTTTAAAGTGAGAGGTTAGTGAAAACTATCTCTGTTCAAGAGGAACATATTAATTTGTGATTTATTAATGCTTGATTCTGAACCAAATGATGCAAAGAGGGTGTGTTAGAGTTATTGGGATCCTATATCTTAAAAGAACTAATAAAGTTATTCAGTATATGTCCTGATAATTAATAAAGATAAGGGTGTGCTGGCCTGTTTTATCCTGAGGGAAAACCCATCTTTCACTTAGTTGCACCAAATATTATGGGAGAAGAACAGAACATCTCTGTCCTCATTAGCCAAGCTGTGGAGTTACTATGTCAAAGTGACGCCATTCCCCCACCTACCCTGACTTGGTTAAAAGACGGTCGCCCCTTGCTGAGGAAACCAGGCCTCAGTATCTCTGACAATGGAAGTATGTTAAAGGTAAGGTTATAGATTCATTTACTTCTTATATTATTCCTAAGCTCATGACTTTGATATTACTCCTATTAAACTTGCCTGTCTTTACAAGTATTATACTGATTTCATGTTATAAAATTCTAGAAACCCTTTTATTAATGATGCTTGCAATATTTTAAAAATTTTATGCTTAGCAAGATTTAAATATTTAATTGTCTATCCATATTTGTAGCCAGAAGCCGTCCCAAAAAATGCTTCTAGGAAAATATAGAAATATTCTAAGGAGGGCCTCATCTTCAGTCATGCAGCCAATCAGCAAATACCCATTCTAGGTGCTCTACAGAGGGATGCAAAAAAGTATGACACATTTTCTGCCCTCACTGTCTTCCAGTTTTGCGTAAATATATGAAAAATTAATTAACAGTTCAGTTGAAAACCCAACAGTAAGTGCTGTAAGTCTGAATTAATTACCAGGTGGATGGTACAGACAACATTTTGGGAGGATAGCAAAAGGTGAGGCTGTGGTTGCCTGGAATAGTCTTGGAAGGCTACCTGGCCTTTAAATGGGACAATAGGCCTGATTAAGGAAAGAAAGTAAGCTAGTGTGGCTGAAACAGAATTTAACAAAGAGAATATTTGAAAATAATGTTGACAAGGTTAATTTGAGTGAAATAAGAGTTAACACTGAATGCTAGCTGAAGGAATTGGGCTTCAGGAAACCAACAGGCCATTGGAATGTTTATAGAATCCTCATAGTAAACCTACTGAGAAATTGAAAGAATGGCTAAGTAATCTGTGCACAGTTACTAAGTGGCAGAATGGGATTTGGATACAGGAATTTAGCTTCAGAATCCATGCTACTAACCACTACACCACACAGCTTCTTGGTAAAGGAAGGTTGTTACTGGCAAACAAAGAGAGTCTTGAGAAATGGATGATGGGTGTCAGCACATGGGAAACTGAGAGGCTTATGCAAGGAGGACAGAAGCATGGGAGAGAGTGGGAGAGAGCATGAAGGTGTATGTTAGAGGCAAGAGGGTGGAGACCTTGGGAATTATGATCCTGTAATAATGGAGCTGGTGAGGAAGGAAAGGCCAGAATCACTGATGGAGGAAAGTAGGATAAGTCAATTGAGCTATGAGGGTGGGGAGCAAAAAGCACTGTGCCTGCTCAGAGGCAGAGCCCAGAGTTCTAGAAGGCAGCTGGTAGAATTCTCAAACCTCAGCTCTAACCGAGTGATAGATGGAGACAACTGTATGAGCACAAGTCCCAGCTCTGGTAGGGGAGAATATGCATGATTAGAACTGTCTTAGCAAATTTCAGTGAGTATAGAAGTTGTTCCTTTAGAGCACAGGTGCCAAGAGGTTGGGAAGCCAGGAGAGAGGTGATGGTGGAGAAATCCTGGGATCCACTGAATCTCCACCTTGGAGGCTAGCCAGGCACCCTGGAGTGTGCAGATCCCACAAGGGGAGTATAGAGAAGACCTCATGAAAATGAAAACTTTTAGTGCATCCCTGCTAAACTAAATATTTTCAATGATAATTCCAATTCCAATGATTCTCCCTCTTTTGAATATTTTAGCAATTGATTGCAAAGTTATTTAGCAATTTATTTAGCTATTTATTTGTTTGTTGTACCTGTTATATTATCTTGTATTGTTATTTATACCTTGTTTATTATTAAACTCTTTTTATGTTCACATACTTTATATTATCAACTAGATTGTAAACTCATATATTACATTATACTTCTTGCATCTTCTACCTGCAGTACCTGGTATAAAGTCCCCAGTAACTGCTGAATGGTTAATGAATGAATGGTGAACGAGTGTTAATGCATGTTGCAGATAAATACATGGAAAATATTTACTGATATTCAATTATCTACCAAGCACCAAACTGGGTACTAGGAGATTGAGACTAATTGAATATAATACTTGGCTTGAAGAAGTTTACAAACCCAATATGGGAGAAGATGTAATAAATCAATAATAAAGGTGTTATTTTACCGAACAGTATCCTGGATGTATAAAGATTGTCTATTTTAAAGCCCTAAATAACTTATTCTGAAATTAATTGTGATTTTTTTTTGCTATTTTATCTGAATTGTATTTAAAAGGCCTTTTTAGACCTTCAACCACTAATATTAGTGAGAATAAAATAAGATATGACTTGGATGAAAATTATTGAATCTTAATGAGTGTTGAATGTGGGTGATGGGCATATAGCCATCCATTTTACTATTCTATGTTTTACGTGTTTGAAAATCTTCAGAATACAAATGAAAATAAGAGATCACAAAGAATATTAATAGAAAAGGCTCAATTACTTATGAAATAGAAACCATGGTTTTCAAAGCATGATTTTGTTTTCAGATTGAAGATGCTCAGGTTCAAGACACTGGCCGTTACACTTGTGAGGCAACAAATGTTGCTGGAAAAACTGAGAAAAACTATAATGTCAACATTTGGGGTAAGTGTGATCAGTCCCTGTAAAGCAAATGATGCAGTGTGTGGTTTAACCTCTTATTCTTTGTGTCAGTTCTTAAAATGACATCCAAGTAGCTAAAATTCATCATAATACATAGATGGACACAATCGATATGTTTAGATGATGCTGAACTGTCCTGAGTATCAGCTTACATAGTTAATTAAAGAGTTACTTATAGATAGACTTCCTGAACCTGAATACATTAGTCACTGTAACTTTGATGTAGAACTGTTCTCCTCTCCTGTCTGGGCAATATGTCCTTTAGCTTCTACAACCAGGATCTTCTAATGACTGAGCCTTCTCCATGAATGGAAAGTGGGTTGGTCAAGTGAAAATAAGTCGAAAGGCCAAATTATATATGTGAATTATGTGTGTTTGCAAGAGACAGAAAACACAGGCGCTTGTTGGTAGGAGACCGGATTACTATGCTGACCAGTATGAGAAAGCTGTCCTGGCTTGAAATTTTACTATTTGTTACTAATTAAGGTAATTCTTAGGAACAATCACAGCTTTTACATTGGCTGTGGTTGTCTGCTAATTGTTAAAAAGTGTTTCCATTTCCAGTATATTCACCTTGGTTTTAAATATTTCTTTAAATTCATTTATAACATATTAAGCCCTCTTAATTTTGATTGTGTTTGTTTAAACTTTTTAATTATTGAGATAATGAACTGAAATTTACCTGTGATTATAAAAGTTTATTCCAAAACACATTTTAAAATAAAAATAGGTAGAGGAAATAATTTGATTTGAATGGAAAACAAACATTTTTTAAAACTTTAAAAGCATGCATTTATGTAGAAAATGACTTGTCAATTGTAAATCATTATTATCATTTTAAAAAATCATGAGAAAGATTGTGAGAAATGCTGTTATTCACCCTGTAAAAGGATTAATTTACTTTTAAATAGTAAATTCACTATGTAATAAATTTGTATTTACTACATATTAGTTATGTATCGTTAACTTCTGTTCCTGCCTCCTTCCATCCTTTTTCTCCCATCGTTTCTCCTTTCCTTCCTTTCTCATTTCTTTCAAATAGGAAAAAATATTCATATAACACCCAATATGGACACGAGCTAGGTGTTATCAATTAAAGGTTGGAAAAAAGAAAAATTTGGAGTGATGATCAACTAGAAAGTGAGGTGAAGAATTTATTTTTAAAATGTTGTATTGGAGATACCTGTAGACTATCCACATGAAGCTATCCTCCATGCAATCTGAAATACAAGCCTATAGTTTAGGAGAGAGAGAGAACAATTAAAAACATAAGGTTGGAGACATGAGTATATATGCAGCAGTTGAGATCCCTTAGAGAGAGTTAAAAAGAATGTGTACAGAAGTCGGGGCCAGCCTGGGGGCATAGGGGTTAAGTTTGCGCACTCCGCTTCGGCAGCCCGGGGTTCTCAGGTTTGGATTCTGGGCGTGGACCAACACACCACTTGTCAAGCCATGCTGTGGCAGCGTCTCATGTAAAGTAGAGGAAGATGGGCACGGATGTTAGTCCAGGGCCAATCTTTCTCAGCAAAAAGAGGAGGATTGGCAATGGATGTTAGCTCAGGGCTAATCTTCCTCACACACACAATAAAATGTGTACAGAAGAGTACTGTGTAGAATGACTCTCTTGTGTACCATATAAGATGGGAGACAGAAAAAGAGACCCCAAATGGGAAACTGAGAAGGAACAGTCAAAGAGGTAGGGAGAAAACTGAGTAAAACTGTGTCATGGATGTTAAGGACAACAGTGTTCCCAGAAAAAGAACACAGACAGCAAATAAGTTGGACATGAATGGATTGGATGGGTGAATGAATGAATAATGTCACATGTTGCAGAGAAGTCAAATTAGACATAAATTCCAAAGTGTACTCTACAAATGAGTAGACCAATGCCTCTTAAAGAAAAGCTATTTAATAGAGGAAAACAGAATACAGTAGATATAAGAATGAATGATAGGGGAGAGAAAGTTGAGGTATCAAAGATGGATTCACTCAAAAAATATTTATGATGTGTCTCTGTGTTCTTGGCACCATGCCATGTGTAGCCATAGAGAGGTTAATGAGAAAGACAATGGACTTGTTCACACAGAACTTATAGTCCACTGATATAGAAATATCTTTCAAAGGCCAATTAAGATTAAATCTCCTAAGAACTATCATAGGAGTTTTTGTGGGAAGACATATCAGGGACTTGTGACGTCTAATTGAGATTTTAAGGATGAGTAGGTGTTAGTTCTGTGAAGAGGTTGGAAGTGTTACAAAAACCTGGAGAATACTGTCTGTGTTCAATGAACCAAACATCATTCACTGTGGAGCCTAGTGTGGTGCAGAAGAAAGTGAGAAGATGTTAGGTTGAAAAGGTTAAAAGGGGCATATTGAAGAGGGTCTCTAAAATCAATTTTTAAAGTATGGATTTGATTCTAAAGGTGATGCAATACCATTAAAGGGATTTAAAGGAGGACTGGGGTGTTCAGCTCTGTATTTTAGGAAGAAAGCGGATAAACTCTAGAAGTATTTAAGAGATTGAATTAATAGAATTAGTTGATTAGATGGAGAAATGTGGAAACAAGAGTAAAGGATGGAGGTTGATGTGGACTGACCAGCTGGGCTGTATGGACAGGAGTGTCCTCCCCTCAGAGAGGGAACAAAGGTGGCTGAGTTCAGTTTGGGGCAAGTTGAGTTTGACAGTGCCTCTAAAACATCCAAATTGAGATGTTCAAGTAGTCAGATATGAAAGTCTAGATCTCAGAGGGGGTCTGCATTACAGATACAGACTTGCAAGTATTAATGGAAGTATTAGTGGAAGTATTAATGGAAGCCATGGGAGTAGAGGAGGGTGGAGTTTAGATTGAAGATTATGAATTTATAGTGGTGGCAATCTGTGTAATTGTCATTTTCTTCTGTGGAGCTTTTCATCTATGGTTAGGTGATGATAGAGCAAACTGTAGGATTCATCCAGATTAAGGGTGGTGGCAGATAGGAAGGGCAATGGTGCAAGGCTGTTGAGAATATAGGCAAAGGAGTCATTGAAGTGATTGACCATGAAATCTAAGCTAGATAGAGAAGTCAGTAAACAAAAGAATGGGCAGCTAGATTGCGAGGCTTCTGAGAAGTCAAAGAATTTGAGATTCAGTTAGGTTGATGAATTGGGAATGATGGAGTGAAAAAGCTATTAGGATAGAGTAGTTGTCAGAGAGTGGCCTAAATTTATAAATTTATAGGAGAAATATTCTAGATGATGAAAAGGGCATGGCCTCTGATGGAAAAGGGATGAGCAGATCAAGGAACTGAGTAGCAAGGGTGTTATATGTGGATATTGAGTTCATACAGAATGATGGCAGGTCTTCACGTGAAGAGGAAGGAAAAAAACAAGTACCAAATTGTTCAGTGAATGGAAAAAGAATGCCAGGGTCACAGATGGTGGTAAGAAGGAGAAAGAGAAGTAAATTGGTGGCATGAGCCTCAAAGGACTAGAGGCTTTCATGAGGGTGTTTGAACAATGACTGGAAGCTGCATTGGCAGGTGAGGAGGGGTCTCCCTCTTCTCAACTCCCAGGAGCTTGGGAGCACAAGCATCTGCCACCTGAGAGCACTGCAGCCAGAAAAGTGTCTGTGGGGAGAGTTCAGCCAGCAATCGCAGACTCAGCCTCTTTGAGAGAAGCGTGGGGAGTCAGGATTCACTTTGAAGATTCCAAGGAGAAGCTGGAGGCCAGTGGGGAGGCAGGCTGTGAAATCTAGAATAGGAAACATGTCTGTTTCTTAGAGTGAATTCCTTCCTCTGTTCTTTACTATATATGTTGTGCCTGATGTTTTCCATTTCTGTTCGGCATCTGAGATATCAAAGCTGGCCGGACACAAATGACTGGGTTAAGTTTAAACTTGGTAGACGCCTTAGATTTTTGGTGCAAGATGTCTAAATATCTATACTAGATCACCTTGTTTTTATGCCACTCTGATAATTAAGTTTCTATCTGTGAAAATGGGAAGCCTGCTATTAGGTATTTATTCTGTGTCTTACAGTTGACTTTTAATGTGGTGTTGATATGTCAATCTCAAGTGCCTGTTATTTCCTTGTGTCATTTGAGTGGGAACTTTTTTTTACATGTAAAGTGTTATGGAAAGTTCATATTAAATGAGTGTAAAAATAATGTTTTTCCTTTTTTATCTTTCCAGTGCCACCAAATATTTATGGTTCTGATGAACTGGCTCAACTTACAGTCATTGAAGGGAATCTTATTAGTCTGTTGTGTGAATCAAGTGGTATTCCACCCCCAAATCTCATTTGGAAGAAGAAAGGTCAGTTTTCATCCTTTGACATTTGTGAAATTAAATATAAATATTAAATGAATTTATATTTTGTTTGGCAAACATGTCAATTTATTAATAAACTTTCCTGGGGTTTGCATACGAAAATGCTAGGCAGCATAATTGCTTTATATTAAATGTATAATGTGATACTTTACAGTATCCAGTGCAAAATCTTCAGTTTGAGACTAACTGCTCCACAGAAAAAATTAATTTTCTTCATTAATTGTTTTTTAATCAAATGCATTATCGGGCAGCTATGATGATCAATAATCCACCATTCAATTAACTACTTTTTCTTCTTTAAAATAGGTCTAAAAATTATTCTCTCAAGCAAACATTTTTGCTGTGTTTGTGACAGTTTTGTAATGTATGTCAAGACTGAATTTGGCTGTTGAACAGATTTTCAATTTATTCATCAACAAATACTTATTTGTATCCGTTAAGTATCAGACAGATCATCTAAATTTTTAGCTGGTTTCAAAAGCAATTTTTGTTTTACTGTTTTAAGATTTTATTTTGCTTGTTTTTCTCAGTATACTTTCTTTCAAATGCAATATTGATTGAAAGAAAAATTTGCAGGACATAATCTTGATAAATATCTCCTCTGCCTCATCATCCTCCTTTTCCTCTCATTTCTCTTCCTCCTCCATTTTTTTGTGTAGGATTATTCTACAGTGTCATCTGCCTTTTAAGTACTTGAACTAGGAAGTAAACAAATAAGTATATATACTCCTCTCAGAGTATGTACACAAAACGCCTTGTATTTTTGCTTCATATTCTACCATTTGGTTTTCCTTGCAGGCGCCCCAGTGCTGGCTGATTCTGCAGGGCGAGTCAGAACCCTATCAGGAGGCAGGCAGTTGCAGATTTCAATTGCCGAGAAATCGGACGCAGGGCTCTATACATGTGTGGCATCAAATGTTGCTGGAACTGCAAAGAAAGACTACAAGCTGCAAGTTTACAGTAAGTTATTGATTAGCCAGCCTTTGGCACAATTTTCTTTTAAATCTTTCCATCCTTCCCTTTTATTTTTTCTTCATATCTTTAAGATTCATTCAAACTAGTAAGGTTATAATATACCTATCATAAAATCCACAAATTTAAATTGTGCTGACATAAGCAGAGAGCAGTTCCTTATATCTGGCTATTACTTATTCAGCAATACAGCTATCCACTCTGCATCAGCTTGCCGATGGCAGACAGTCAATGTGGCTGTAATTTGTTGGGGGCTGGATAGTGGATGTGTGGAATGGGGAGGGATGGCATTGTACCATAGAGTATATTTACAATGTGTAAAAATATCTCATTTTAAAAAATATTTAATTTATGTAAAATTTTAAAGAGTTTTAAGTATTTATGTTATCTCATTTCATCTTACATGAGCTTGATAGGAGACAAAACTATTGTCTCCATTTTGCGTATGTGGAAACTTAGGCCCGGAGAGGTTTCCATGACTGATTGAGGTCACGTGGTTTCTATGTGGTAGGGCTGGCATTGGAACACAGGATTACTAACACTGGCCCATTTTTCTTCCCACACGCATATGTATTAGAGTTGGTCTAATTGTCTTTCTTGGAATCGGTATCGGTTAGGTGAATTCAGCTGCAAAGTTACCGAGTAACTGGTGATTAGTGGCTTAAACAAGTGGGTTTATTTTCTCACATAAAGAGAAGCCTGAGATGGCAGTCATTGGAGTTGGTCAGCACCTTATTCATATCAGGAGAGGAGATCTAGGATTCTCCTGGTCCTTCCTCTGTGGTCTCAAGATGGTTGCTGCCACTGTAGTATCAAGTCCACATTGAAGGCAAAAAGAAGAGGAAGAAGTGAGATCTCTTTTACCAGGAAAGCAAAAAATTCCCTCCCTACCACCACCAGCAGACCTCTGTTTAGATATTTCAGGCCTGAATTGATTCGTGTGGGCACCTCACCTCTTCTTTTCAAAGAAGACTGAGAAACAGTCTCACCCTTCTCAACTCCTATAGTGGAAAGGAATTGGTAACAGACACTAGGTCATGAGCTAGGCTGCCATATCTATTTTAAAAATTGTACTAGGAAGACTTCTATAAATTGGAGCTACAAATGATAAGTTCAAATATTTGTATAACTTCTCCAAAGCAGGGAAAGGAGCAAACACAGCATTCTTTCCTTACTGTGTTGATAGCTTTATTTTAGGTATGAATCCATTTAGAAACATTGGAGAAGAATTCCACTTCTCAATATAGCAATGCCGTGTCCACTAGTCTTGGGTTTTTTTCCTTAGTAGCTAATTTTTGGACATCAAAAATAAATCTAACTTTGGCTGATGAAAATGCCTACATAAGACTCGAAGCAAACATTTCCTATTGTTTTCATTTTTATCCAGTTCGACCAACTATATCCCACAGTGGCAGCCACCCTACTGAAATTATTGTAACTCGAGGGAAGAGTATTTCCTTGGAGTGTGAGGTGCAGGGTATTCCACAACCGACAGTAACCTGGATGAAAGATGGCCGACCCTTGACCAAGGGAAGGGGAATGGAAATAATGGATGAAGGTCGCATCCTTCAGCTGAAGAACATTCATGTATCTGACACAGGCCGTTATGTGTGTGTTGCTGTGAATATAGCAGGAATGACTGATAGAAAATATGACTTAAGTGTACATAGTAAGTATAAAGAGCCTCAATAAGTCAATTTGCCAGCTAATATAATCTCTGGCATCCTGGATGGGAGATATAGACCTCGAGTGTTGAGTCTTTCATTTATAGTCTGTTATTTTCTACATATGCACCACTGCTCTAGATCAATCTCATCACGTATCCTTCTACACCTAACCTCTTATTTCTTACCTTGCTGAAATAAGCATATATTGGACATTCTTTAGGATAGGAAAGTAGATAATTGTCTTCTTCAAATACTTTTGGTCCAATACTATCCCAAGTAATATTCCTTGATTCTGTGTTTTCCAAATTAGCTGTCTTGGCTAGTGTAAACCTGGGTTCCTTAGAGTTTACTGATTCAGCATCAGTTGGACATGAGTTGTACTGAGATCAGCTTCAATATTCTAATTAATGAGCCATAAATGTCAGTAGGAGTAGACCAAACATACATGTACTCAGGGACACCTATTTGTATGTGTACAATTTGAAATGTAATTTTTAAATCTGTTAAAACAATGGTAAATTTAATAGACTTAGTCTTATAACTTGAATCTAGTTAGGACATGCACAAAGTTCTTTTATTCATATCCTATAGTTTGCAGGTTATGTGTGTGCCAAAGCTAAAGAAATCAGAATGTAAATGAGAAAAGAATCAATCTTAAACATCTTTTTGTTAAATTACTTTTAGTTTTTAGAATTAGAGTTGTAATAAAATCCTGCCTATAAAAAGGTCATGAATCCTTTTAGAAACTTACCAGAAAAGATGAGTGACTCATAGAAAATCATTCACCACTATTAGAATAGCAATATGAAAATCATTTACTGCTATTAGTAAGGAAGTGACATTTTTACTTCTAGGCATGCCACACTAAAAATAATAATAATGATAAGCTCATTGTTGTGATTTCTCTTTTTGCTTACTCTTTGCCTTACCAAAAAATGGAAGTCTTATTATTAGCAATAAGCTATTTAGGATTTGGTGTGTAATGTATATTAACTACCTTCCTTTCTACTTCTTATTTGTTTTGTTTTGTCTTACAGCTCCTCCAAGCATCACAGGAAACCATGGAATACCTGAAAATATGAGTGTGGTGGAAAAAAACTCAGTGTCCCTGACTTGTGAAGCTTCAGGAATTCCCCTACCTTCAATTACCTGGCTTAAAGATGGGTGGCCCATCAGCCTTAGCAGTTCTGTGAGAATTCTCTCAGGTATTAGAAATTCTCATAGCCTGATAATCTAGTTAACTTCCTATGGCCACAATTTCTTATTTCTTCGTGTTTTATTTTTCTTTTTGATCTACTGCTTACTATAATACCCACTGATCATATTAAGAAAAAAATATTTAGAAGGACATCAGAAGCCATATGAAAATCTGTAAATATCTCTAGATCGTTTTTAAAAAGAAATCTTAGCACTCACTTATTACTTAAATCATGGGGATATCAGAGCATTCATGCTACAGTGAGTACCAACCAATTTGAAAAGTGAAGAATGAAAAGGATTACTGAAATTGAAACCAGAGTCTAGAGAGTGAATCATGTTGTCTCCACAACCAAGTATTTTGATTTATTCGTGACTCTGAGCTGAGTGAGTTGTGTATTTCCAAGATGGTTGTGTATTTCCAAGTCCAGTGAGCTAAGACTTTATCATTATTGTAAAGGAGGTATTCAGCCTATTTCTTTTCTAATTATGTAGGAAAATCTGTGAGCTTGTCCTTTATGGATCAGTGTGAGTGTGGAGAGAGGTGTCTTGGGTCATGCTACATGAATCTGCACTTGAACCCTTTCGCTAATGACTTGGATACAGACTAAGAAAATAATGTTGCCAAGTTTGTGGTTAATAAAAAGCTTGGGTACTTAGAAGAATACCTAATGTGTTGAATGGAAGCATCTGAATTCAAACACACCTCACGCTGGATCTTTTGAGTTAAGCCTAACAAAATGAAGTTAGATAGACTCCTGCACTTGCATTCAAAAACCAGTGATGAAATTTAGGGTGAGATATCGCTTCAGAATTCTTCATATGAAAAGATGTCTAAATTGTGTTAGTTCTTCAGGATGCATTAACAGTGTAATGTGGCTATCAAGAAAACAAATGCAATATTTTGCCACATTAATATATTTTCACCAATAAGGAAAGTAAGAAACCAATTGTACTGTGGACTTAACTTACTCATTAGGAAGACTAGAAGAAGGATTTATTGACAATATTTTCGAAGGAGGGTAACTATGATGGTAAATGATAGCAAAATAATTTATATGTCTGATTGTATTTAACCTGGAAAAATAAACCTTATGTAACCTTATCATTACATAGTGAAAATTAAGTTTAAATACTTGAAGAGCCATGGTGTAGAAACGGATTATGTTGGTTCTATCTAGTTCCAGAGGTTAAAAGTAATGTCAGTGTCTGGAAGATTCTAGGGACAGATTTGGGTCTGAATATAGACAACTTAAAAAATGTTTATCTTGTTTAAAGTCAAGATGAGCTATTTTAAGTGGTAGTGAGCTCCTTGCCCCTAAATTTGTTCAAAGTTTAAATTCCCATTTTTGAAGGCTTTTTCAGAAAAGATCCTTTCCTAGTATTTGAATTAGGGCTAAGTACCCTAAGGTCCCTCTGTTTCTTCAAGAATTTGGCCTATAAATGATGGGAGCTTGATGAGGAATGTACATTGCTATAATTATTATATTCATTGCCTATAATACTCACTAGATTTATACCTCAGGCAAGTTACTTAACTTTGCTGACTTGAGTTTCTTCCCTTGTGAAGTGATGATATTAATAGTATTTGCCTCGTAGGGTTTTTGTAAAGATGAAATGAGTTAGGGGGCCAGACCCATAGCTGAGTGGTTAAAGTTCTGTGTGCTCTGCTTCGGCCGCCCGGGTTCTCGGGTTCAGATCCCTACATCACTCACCAGCCATGCTTTCATGGCGTCCAACATACAAAATGGAGGAAGATTGGCACAGATGTTAGCTCAGGGCTAATCTTCCTCTGGGAAAAAGAGAAAGATTGGCAACAGATGTTAGAGCAGGGCAAATCTTCCTCAGCAAAATAAAAAAAAGATAGAATGAGTTAATGTATGTAAAGCAGTTAACACAGTGCCTGCTTATGTGGTAGGCACCCAGTACATATTTATTGTTATCACCATGCACAACCTGGTAAAAGGCTTGGGTTTCCCTGCCCCAGGAAACTTTCCTATTTCCTGACTGTGATGCTTTCATTTTTATAGGACTCCCAGTCTCAATTGATCTTAGGAAATGCATACTAATGGCAAAGATTTTATTACAGTTTGGTTGCCAAAAACCTGAACACATTATCTTCTTGTCTTGAAATTATCCTCATATTTTTGGCTTACTCTTTTTCAATTCTCAATTGTTGAAAAAGTAGGAACTCTTTTTAAATATAGTAACTACATCAGGGCTCCTGGAAATGAAAAAGGCAAGATAGAATGATGTTCTCTGGCTTATTACAAATTTACGGGAGTAGTGTTTTGGTTTTATTCAGTTTTGTTTTGCTTGACTTGCAGCTGGAGATCCCTGAGTGAACACATTGAGAGTATTTCACCTTGTGGCACTGCCAAAGAAGTCACTCAATTTTACAGTCTGAACATGGGTATTGTGCAATAGATGAATGAGAATCAAATGAATGGTGTATGACTTGCTTGTTCCTTGGTCTGCTGCACACTCTGTTTCATTAGGATTAGTCCTTCTGAGACTTTAAGTACAGCTTTCCTGAAAGCAGTACTTTGGTGAAACCTCTATCGTTATGAAGCTATCTGCCAAGAACAGATAGCTGCTATAAAAATTTAATCGGTACAAGAAACGTCTCCATTTCAGTATAACTTACTGTCAAACCCTTTTTTTCCCCCCACGGGTTTAAGTGAGAGGACAAGGAAGCAAAGAGAAAAGATCATTAGACTTATGAGGCTGAAATTTGCAGAGCCAGCAATGACTCATGAAAATTGTATTGTTTTAATATGTCTCAACCAGAATTTTATTATGGTGTCACTAATCTGAAGTAGTAGTGAGTGCTTGAATTCTTTCTTAATTAACATAAGTTCTTGACATGTTTAGATAATTTCTGTATTCAACTTTGCTTAATACTTAAATTCAGTTGGATAAAAAGACTGAATTCAGGAAATCAGCTTTGTTCATCTAAAGAAGATATTACTAAGTTCACCTGTCAGTGGGTTGAGGATGGGAAGATTGCTTATAGGAAAAGCTCAATGACAGCTTGTTGTGTTTATAAAAACAGAAAGCAGATGGAAACTCCTGATGAATCCAGATCCAGGAGAATATTTACATGAAAATTTCATGTTTAACCACTTCAATTTTTTCAGTTCAAATTCAGGGTACTAAGGAAAAATATACCAGGTAGAAAATTACTACAAATCTAAGAAATAATTTACATTTTTTTCTTAGAATTTACTTCTCAACTGGTTTTTAGGACTCTACTCTCTGTGCATCTCTTAGTTCTCTGCAGGCTTTGTTTCAGCCTCATTTGCTGGCTCCTTTTCCTTTGTCCTAAATGGAGTTTCCCTCCAAATCACACCATTCTGCATATCAGAGTTCACTCTCAGTCTACATGCATTTCTTGGATGAGGAATCTTTCTTCATTACATAGAAGTTCAAAATATAAAAAGTAACAAAAGCAGAGTTGTGCTAGTGAATGAAATGATCACCATAAACTGTGATATAAATAGCTCTAAGATTCCATGAAACTCATTTGAAAACGGGGAGTCAGTCTTCCTGGTTTCCCCCATCCCTTGTATATTGATGTCATCCCAGTCTGGGTTGCTGGTGTAGTCCTCTTTCTAACATTCCCATTTTGTATGTTCAATGACAAACTGGGAATCTCTTCCTAAACATCCTGTCACAGTTGTCTTTCTAAAGCACAGATCAGATTGTGACCTTTTTGTTTACACACTTCTATAGCCTTTAGTGAACACAAGAAAGTCTAGATTCCTTAGCATAACATTCAAGGGCCCACAGAATCTGGCCGTTCTCCATCTAGCCTCGCTTCACTATTCTCTCCACCTGCTCTGCTTTAGGTACCACAACTCACATCTACTTTTCACCTCTATATCCTCATTCATACTCCACCTACAATGATGTCTCTCAACTCCTCTGTCTGTTAAAGTAAACTTACCTTTTAAGATTATGTGTAAACATCAACTCTTTGAAACTCTATTTCCTGCTTGCTTTTACCTAGCATTGTATTTATTTTTTTACCCATTGAACCAGAAAATTCTTTTGAATTATCTATTTTGCTTCATACAGGCTTAAAATGTGATTTTTAAAAAAGCTTGACATAAATGCATTTTAAAGGCATTTACAGTGTACTGATTAAATTTTTCCTAAATTGAGCATTACATGGATAGCTTGTAAAGTTCCATATTTCTTTTTGAGTTGTCTGCTGGTTTTACTTCTCCAGGAGGTAGGACTTTGCGGTTGATGCAGACCAGAATAGAAGATGCTGGCCAATATGCTTGTGTCGTAAGGAATGCAGCTGGCGAAGAAAGAAAAATCTTTGGGCTTTCAGTATTAGGTATTTATATAATTTGCAATATCTAGAAAAAAAATCTAGTTAGCTTAAATACATTCTGGAAGCAGAGTTAAAGTTTATCTACAACTTGATCTCACATTTGTGTATTCTTTGGCCCCTGGACTGTCACTCTTGGCACGATTTAAATGTTAAATGGTTTGGATATAGTCAGTCTTGGCAGTTCACAATTCTTCAACAATATTCTAAGACTCTGATAATTTCTTTAATGTAAGCGCTTAGAGTTATAGTGGGAGAAATAAATGTCTAATAAATGTTCTTACTCATTGACTTTTTAATCCAGAATTTATGATTTACATTACAATAAAATTCATTATAATTGAATTCATAACATCTAACTTTATATCTTAAAATTAGAATTGATCAAATATAGTGTTATGACATTCTTCTAGTAAACAAATAATAAGAATTTGGGGGTTTGTATTAAAGGTCGTAGCTTAATAAAAATATAAACATAGATGCCTATAAAATAACAGCCCTGTTGGAATGGTTACTTACTTTTTCTGTTTTTCTGTTTTGTTTTGTTTTTAGTACCACCTCGCATTGTGGGTGAAAATACATTGGAAGATGTGAAAGTAAAAGAGAAACAGAGTGTTACACTGACTTGTGAAGTGACAGGTAAGGAGCTCAGCTCTTGTACTTCTACTGTCTCCCTCTCCCTCCCTCATTATTCATTGCCTCCACTATATATCTTAATTAGTTGAGAAAAAGTCAAGCTACTATTATAAGCATTTGCTGTTGAATTCTAGTCCACTATAGCTGGTAGAAGAGTAGGAGGAAATCTTTCCGATTCTGTGGAGATAAAGAGGAATTTCCCACACTGAAGAAAGGAAGGGAGGAAGGAAGAAGGAAGGGAGGGAGAGAGAGAAAAGAGAGAGAAAGAAAGAAACATTGGTCTTTTCTTTCAATTCAATAAATTATTCTCTTTTTTAAATTCCGCTTCTACTTGTATATAGGGTTTCCTGCCTCATCCCTCTTATTTTCTCTTTCCTTTCCTGTGTTTGTACCTTACTTTCCTTTTCCTGTTTTCTTACATTTCGTTTCAAAGAAATAGGTAGGAGTTTCGGTGGAAGGATTGTATTATTGATAGTGGAGTTTACCCAAGAACAATATTGTCACCTTGTGTTAACGTGTTTGCCTATTACAAAGGGAATGGAGACTAGTAAAACTAAAAATGAAAAATTTTAAACGAATTTCACCATCTTTATCAGTGAATCAGTATGCTGCATGTAATAAAAATAAGCAAATCTCTAAGAGAACATTTTCAAGCCTGCCTTTTTATTGTAGACGGTCCTGCAGTTTTAAAGGAATGAGAGTAGACCATACATTTTATAGAGAGCCAACATTTTAAGGAAAATTTATTTTCTTATTTCGTTGTTTCCATTCCTTGCCTGAGCAATAAATTTAAGTAATAAAGGAAATGTTTCTATTTTAAGAAAGGCAGATATAAAGATTGTGACACATACTATTTACTTAATCTATTAATTTGGTTTCTGGAAATGATGTGGTAAGAATTGTTTCATACAGGGGCCAGCCAGTGGCGTAGCAGTTAAGTCTGTGCGCTCGGCTTCGGCAGCCGGGGGTTCGCAGGTTCGGGTTCCGGGCGCAGACCGACGCACACCTATCAAGCCATGCTGTGGTGGCGTCCCATGTAAAGTAGCGGAAGACGGGCACAGATATTTAGCCCAGGGCCAGTCTTCCTCAGCAAAAGGAGGAGGATTGGCAACGGATGTTAGCTCAGGGCTAATCTTCCTCACACACACACAAAAAAGAATTGTTGCATACAGACCAGCTGCCTAAATTTTATAGGATCCCCCTTGAGCCTTCCAGTTTTGTCTTGTTTTTTTACATTGACTTTTGATATTGAGTTATTTCTTTTTTATTTTTCTTTCAGTTTTATTGAGATGTAATTGACATGTAACATTGTGTAAGTTTAAGGTGTACAACATAATTATGTTATATATATATATCACAAGATGATTACCACAGTAAGCTTAGTTAACATCCATCACCTTGCATAGTTATAAATTATTTTTCTTGTGATGAGAACTTCTAAGATCTACTGTTTTAGTAGCTTCCAAATATACAATATAGTATTGTTAACTGTAGTCACCATGCTGTATGTTACATCCCCAGAACTTATTTATCTTATAACTGGAAATGTGTACCTTCTGACCACCTTCACCCGTTTCCCTCACCTCTAACCTCCACCTCTGCAATCACCAATAGGTTCTCAGTTTCTATGAGTTTGGTTTTATTAGGTTACACACAGAAGTGAGATCATGAAGTATTTATCTTTCTCTAAATGACCATTTCACTTAGCAAAATGCCCTCAAGGGCCATCCATATTGTCACAAATGGCAGGATTTCCTTCTTTTTTATGGCGGGAATAATATTCCATTGTATATGTCTACCACCTCTTTATCCATTCATCTGTCAGTGGACACTTAGGTTGTTTCCATGTCTTGGCTATTGTCAATAATGCTGCAGTGAAGATGGGAGTACAGGTATCTCTTCAAGATAGTGATTTCATGTCCTTTAGATATATCCCAGAAGTGGAATTGCTGGATCCTATGGTAGTTATATTTTAAATTTTTTGAGGAACCTACATACTGTTTTGCATTGTGGCTGTACAATTTATATTCCCAACAGTAGTGCATCAAGTTTCCTTTTTTTCCACATCCTCAACAACACCTATCTCTTGTCTTTTTGATAATAGCCATTCTAACAGGTATGTCATTGTGGTTTTGATTTGCATTTCCTGGATGATTAGTGATGTTGAATACCTTTTCTTGCACCTGTTGGCCACTTGAATATCTTCTTTGGAAAAATGTCTATTCAAGTCCTCTGCCAGTTTTTCAATTGGATCAATTGGGGGTTTTTTGCTATTGAGTTGTATGAGTTCCTTACATATTTTGGATATTAACACCATATCAGATAGATGGTTTGCAAATATTTTCTCCTATTCCGTAGGTTGCCTTTTCATTTTGTTGATGGTTTCTTGCGTTGTGAGGATGAATCTCATTTGATCATAGTGTATGATCCTTTTAATTTGCTGTTGAATTCAGTTTACTGGTATTTTGTTGAGAACTTTTGCATCTCTGTTCATCAGGGATATTGGCCTGTAGTTTTCTTCTCTTGTAGTGTCCTTACTTGGCTTTGATATCAGGGTAATGCTGGCCTTGTAAAATGAGTTTTGGAGTGTTCCCTCCTCATCAATTTTTTGAGAGTTTAAGAAGAATTGGTATTAATTCTTTATACGTTTGTTAAAATTCACCATTGAAACCATCTGGTCCTTGGCTTTGTTTGTTGGGAGATTTTTGATTACTGATTCAATCTCCTCACTAGTAATTGATCTGTTTAGATGCCTTCTGAAGAAACAGAAAACCTGCCTTTTCTTGGCAGGTTGTATGTTTCTAGGAATTTTTTCTAGGTTGTCCGGTTTGTTGGCTATAGTTATTCACAGTAGTCTCTTATGATCCTTTGTCTTTCCGTGGTATCAGTTTTAATGTCTCCTCTGCCATTTATAATTTTATTTGGGTCTTTTCTCTTTTTTTAGTCTAGCTAAAGGTTTGCCAACTTTATCTTTTCAAAGAACCAATTCATAGTTTTTGTCATCTTTTCTGTTGTTTTCTTGTTCTCAATTTCATGTATTTCTGCTCTAATCTTTATTATTTCTTTCCTTCTACTAACTTTGGGCTTAGGCTCTTCTTTTTTTTCCCCTAGTTCCTTGAGGTGTAATGTTAGGTTGTTTATTGAGATTTTTCTTTCTTCTTGATGCATGCATTTATCGACACAGTAGTCCTCCCTTATCCGCAGTTTCATTTTCTGTGGTTTCAGTTACCTACGATCCAAAAATATTAAATGGAAAATTCCAGAAATAAATTTTAAATTGTGTGCCATTCTGAGTAGTGTGATGAAATCTTGCACTGTCCTCCTTCATCCTGCCTGGAATAGGAATCATCCCTTTGTTGGATCCCCAACCACTGACATTGCCTGCTCCTGACATTCAGCCATTGACATCGTCATGGCTCCAAGATCCTCCTTCTGATATAGTGTCAGAAGGTCAATAGTAGCCTAACACTATATCACAATGCCTGTGTCATTCACCTCACTTCATCTCATCACTAGGCGTTGTATCATCTCACATCATCACAAGAAGAAGGGTGAGTACAGTACAATAAGATATTTTGAGAGAGAGAGAGACCACATTCATATAACTTTTATTACAGTATATTGTTATAATTGTTCTATTATTAGTTATTGTTGTTAATCTCTTACTGTGCCTAATTTGTAAATTAAACTTTATCATAGGTATGTATGTAGAGGAGAAAAACAGTATATATTGGGTTTGGTACTATTTGCGATTTCAATCATCCACTGGGGGTCTTGGAATGTATCCCCCACAGATAAAGGGGGACTACCGTATAAACTTTTCTCTTAACACTGCTTTTGCTGTATCCCATAAGTTTTGGTATGTTGTGTTTCCATTTTCATTTGTCTCCAGATACTTTTTAATTTCTCTTTTGATATCTTCTTTGATCCCTTGGTTGTTCAAGAGTGTGTTGTTCAATTTCCATGTATTTGTGAATTTTTCAGCTTTCCTCCTGTTATTGATTTCATTTCATACCATTGTGGTCAGAAAAGATACTTGGTATGATTTTAATCATCTTAAATTTGCTAAGACTTGTTTTGTGTTCTAACGTATGATCTATCCTAGAAAATGTTCCATGTGCACTTGAGAAGAATGTGTATTTTGTTGTTGAATGGAATCTTCTGTATATGTCTGTTAGGTCTGTTTGGTCTATGTTGTTTTTCAAATCCTCTGTTTCATTTTTGATTCTCTGACTGGATGATCCATCCATGTTGAGACTGGGGTATTAGAGTCCCCAGATATTATTGTATTCCTGTTTATTTCTTCTTTTACTTCTGTTAGTATTTGCTTTATATATTTAGGTGCTTCGATGTTGGGTGCATAAATATTTACAATTATTATATCTTCTTAATGGATTGATTTTTATTATATAATGACTTCATCTCTTTTGACCATTTTTAGCTTTAACTCTACTTTGTCTAAGTATAGTTACCCCTACTTTCTTTTGGTTACCATTTTCTTGAAATAACTTTTTATATCCCTTTACTCTTGGTCTGTGTGTCTTTAAAGTTAAAATGAGTCTCTTGTAGGAAGCATATCATTGAATCTTGTTTTAGGTCCATGCCCAGGATCCGAACCCCTGAACCCTGGGCCGCCAAAGCAGAGTGCCTGAACTTAACCACTATGCCACAAGGCCGGCCCCCATTCTATGTCTTTTGATTGGAGAATTTAATCCACTTATATTTAAAGTAATTATTGATAGATAAGGACTTACTGTTGCCATTTTGTTATTGTTTTGCAAATCCTTTGTTCTTTGCATCTTATCTTGCTCTTCTTTTGTGATTTGATGACATTTTTTGTGGTATGTTTTGACTCCTTTATCATAATCTGTTAACTACTATAGGTTTTTCCTTTGTAGTTACCATGAGGCTTACATGAAATATCTTATATTTATAACATCCTATTTTAAGCTGATAACAACTTAAGTTTGATAGCATACATAAACTTTACTTCTCTCCCTCTCATGTTTTAGATTATTGATGTTACACTTTATGTATTTTTATATTGTGTATGCAATAACAAATTATTGTAGTTATGGTTATCTTTAGTATGTTTGTTTTTTTAACTTTTAAACTAGAATCATAAGTGAATTACACATCACCATTACAATATTAGAGAATATGACTTTGACTACATATTTACCATTACCAGTGAGTTTTGCACATATATTCATATGTTTTTACCATGTTAATTAGCATCCTTTATTTCTGCTTGAAAATGCCCATTACCATTTCTTGTAAGGCAGATTACTATAGTGGTGATGAACTCTCTCAGCTTTTGTTTGTTCAGGAAAATTTTTCTCTCTTGTTTGTATTTTGCCAGCTATGGTATTTTTGGCTGACAGTTTTTTTTTTTTTTTCTCAATATTTAGGTCATACCATTCTCTCCTGGCCTATAGTTTGAGAAATCTGCCTATAGTTTTATGGGAGTTCCCTTGTCGGTGGTGTGTTACTTTCCTCTTGCTGCTTTCAAAATCTCTCTTTGTCTTTGACTTTTGAAAATTTAATTATAATATGTCTCAGTGTAGCCCTTTTTAAGTTCAATGTATTTGGGATCCTTTGTGCTTCATGAATCTGGATATCAATTTGGGACGTTTTCAGACATTATTGTTTTGAATATACTTTCTGTCCCTTTCTCTTTCTCTTCTCCATCTGGGATTCCCATAATATGTATATTGTTTCTTTTTATGGTGTCTCGTAAGTCCCATAGGCTTTCTTCACTTTTTTTCATTCTTTTTTCTTTTTGCTCCTCTAACTGTATAATTTCAAATGACCTATCTTCTAGTTCACTGATTCTTTCTTCTGCTTAGTCAAGTCTGTTGTTGAAGTTCCTTTAAATTCTTCAGTCATTATGTTCTTCAGCTGTAGGATTTATTTGTTTTGTTTTGCTTTTTGATGGTTTCTGATTCTTTGTTGAACTCTTTTTGTTCATGCATTGTTTTCCTAATTTTGTTTAGTTGTCTATCTGTCTGTGTTCTTGTGGTTCACTAAATTTCTTTAAGAGGATTAGTGTGAATTTTTTGTCAGACACTTCATAGATCTCCCTTTCCTTAGGGTAAGTTATTGGAGCTTTATTAGTTTCCTTTGATGGTGTCATGTTTACCTGTTTCCTTGTGTTGGTATCTGCACACTTGAGTAAAGGGTCTCCTCTTCCAGACTTTATAGGCTCACTTCAGCAGAAACAGTTCTTCACCAGTCAACTCAGCTTGGGGTTCTGGACAGTTCAGCTGGTAGCATCCTTGGGCAGGTAGAGCTTTCTGTCAGGGTGTCTATTTGGATGAGGCCACTGCCTGAGCTGTGAGGTCATGGTGGAGGGTGCTGTTGCCTAGGAACAGTTGGAGAGGACTTCTGGGTTGGTTCCCTGCCCAAGTGCAGCTGTAGGACAGGCTCTGTGGTTGCCCCAATTCTCTCATCAGGCTTCTTAATCAGGTGGCACTGGGTGCTATACTCAGCAGTTGGGTGGATCTGTGAATTTGCTTCCCTTCTCCAGGCAGGACAATAGAACAGGCTCCAGGGGCAGTAAAGTTGAGCCTTCCAGCTTTAATATAATGTCATCCTAGCCCTCTTTCCTAACAGAACATGCTTTTATGATTTTAAAATTTCAAATACTTATTTAAGCAGTATAAAACATGATATTTAATATAAGTTCCATATTAAAATAAATATGAAAGATCTTTTCCCTATAACCTATAAATATTAAAGAAATAATTACTGTATATCTCTATCTATCTACCTATCTGTATAGCTATGCCAGAATCCTGGTATAAATTCAAAATATCTGCATGTTGAATTGTTTAATTAAAGTTTTTTTCCTTTTTTATAGCTTTCTGTGAAAAATAGAAAATCTTCTTTAAAAATTTAATATGAATGCAAATGTATTCATGAGTAATAATTTTAATAAAAATGCATGCTCTTTTCTTTTTAAGTGTGTTTTACTGTGAAAATATTTAATTGTAGTAGTCTAAGATTGATATGAATTTAGTTAAACACAAAGACTAATTTAGAATTATTTCACTTATAGATGAAAACTAATCTTCATTTGAAAATGATTTATAGTCAATGTATATTTTTAAAATCATAGCATGATCATTATTATTATAAATTAGGTTATGTTTGCAAATTTATTTTAAAATGAATGGTTACTGCATTGTTTTAGAAGTGGGATATTTTAAATGGCAAATGAGTGAAAACGCCTTCTTTTAATTATGAATTGTGGACATATGATTATTAGCCAGCTCTAAGAAATGGCTTTTTGTCACAGGGAATCCAGTGCCAGAAATTACATGGCACAAAGATGGCCAGCTCCTCCAAGAAGATGACACTCATCACATTATGTCTGGTGGCCGATTTCTTCAAATTACCAGTGCCCAAGTGTCACACACTGGAAGATATACATGTTTGGCTTCTAATACAGCTGGTGACAAGAGCAAAAGTTTCAGTCTTAATGTGCTGGGTAGGTATAATCATTGCTTCAAATCTTGAAGAATCAGACATGACTATAGGCTAAATTCTCTTCTTTTCTTTTGCTGTTTACTGAATGTTTCTACCATAGAAATTTCATTATATAAGGATAAGTGCTTGTGTACATTTGCTGTTTCTCTTTCATTAATTAATTCATACATTCATTCATTGCATTTGAGATACCTACTATGTTCCAAGTACTGTGTTTTGTGCTAGGGACACAACCATGAACAAGAAGACATTAAATAAGCAGTAGTAAAGGATGAATATATGCTGCTTAAAGAGAAGCAGGTCAACAATGAAAGGGGTTCAACCAGAGGTATTTTATTCTTTTTTTGTAGGACTCTGCCATTATTGGTAATTGTCCATACTGAATTCTATTTTTGATAACTGTGATGAAGAACAGAAGCACACCACAAAATTATACTTGTTCATGAGTAATAGTGAATAGCACAATTCCTCATGAGGTTGAAGGGTTAAAACAAAACAAAAGAGGTTTAAAATGCTTTTATTTTAGAAGTGTATTTCCCTCTGCCTTAAAGCACATCTCTCCTCCTTCCCTTCGCCAATTCACGTAGCAGTACTGTGAACAGAACATCTACTTCCACTGGGGTGAGCGACTACCTTAGATTTTATTTTTCATCACATGATATGCTGCTCATCTATCTTAATGTGTGTTTATCTATGTCATTTGCTAATTCACTAATACCTAAAATATCTTAAAGTAAGAAAGTTGAAGAATACTACCATGCAGATACATTACCTGAAAAAATTCAAATTTAGATTTTTTACCAATTAGTTAATAGCTCTTTCTTCCCAGATAAGTTCCCTCCCCTTGAAATTAATATATAATGTGTAAATTCTGTGTTGAGTCAATGAATGAACTGTGAAGACTCAACTCCTAGGTTAAAGTGGAGACTGAGACCACAGGTTTAGGTTTTAAATCTCGTATGATTTCTTTCTGGTTTAACCCAGATTAGCTTGTGCATTTGAATACCAGGCCCTTTGAAAGCAATAAAAACTGCACCATGAAAAAAATGGACTAGGAATGATGAAATAACTGTGCATTCAGTTCTTGCAGCATCAAAGTTATGCTTATATCTCAGGAATGACATAAAAATAGATAATTTCTGCTCATGTTTTGAAATTTAAAATGCACCACTTAAATGTATTGAATTACTAATATGAAAATACTTTTCATTCTACTAAAATCAACTAATCGATATTTGAGTTTGCAAATTTTTGAAATTTTTTGCTTGTTTTTGAGGTTATTGACTAAACTATTTGGGTACTACATGGTCTCATACATAGAAACCTTTCATACAGGACACAGCCCTAAGGTAGCTTACAGTCTAATTGAGTAGAAGAGATATATATGCAAGAAAAGTTAAATCAAAATACTGGATAATGTATAAGTAAGTGCCAAATACATAGTATATATAGATAATAATTGTATAAAACTATAAACTCCCAAAGCTAGAACCCGTTTTCATCTTGTAAAGAATTTAGCCCCAGCACCTAACATAGCACTGAATAACAGATACATGGATGAGTATGAATGAGAGTTCATCAGCCAGTTGTCTCCTAACACACCTGTGCTCCCTGCACCCATCAATGTATGAAAGGCAAATGCCCAGCCCTAGATTTCCTCTCTTCTCCTGTAGCTCATTGCTTCTCTTAGAGCTCTAAGTTTCTCACGCTTCCTTCCTTCCATCTATGATTCACCTCCCAATACTGACTCTTGTCTAAATCCTATTCTCTGTTCTCTGGAAACCTGATTTAAAACTCTCTCCAGCTCCTTCTTTAATTGAAATCTTACTCTTCCCACAAGACACCGGCTTCTGGGGGACTCTCTCCAGTGGAGATCACTTATTCTTTATCCCAGGTATCCCAAGTCATGCTACCTGAGTACACTACTTCCCCCCCTCTTCCCACCCCCATCCTGGTCACTTATATATTTCTTGTCATTCTCCCTTTTTCATTGAAGACTGAAAGATCTGAATCAAAGCCTTCTATTCCACTAACTTCATAAAGTTGAGGCTATTTAAGTGTGTTTGCAACTTCCAATTGACTTAACCATAATTCAGTGTCTTTACCTTTTCTTTTCCCAGAGGATGAGTTACGCTTCTTGTTCACAGTTACTGTTTGCCCTTATGCCCTTGACCCTATATCTTTCCACCTTTCTTTGGTATGTCAGTCATTCCCACCATCCGCCACACCTACAGCTTCACCTTCTGCTGTCTCCTTCACTTCATATTGTAACCACTCCCTGTCTTACTTCTTGTCCCACTAAAAATAGGCTTCTGCCCCCACCATTCTTGACCCTGCTGTGTCAAGATTACCCTGTGGCAAAGACAACCCTTTTGCTAGATCCAACAGATATTTTTCAGTCCTTATCCTAATGTTTTGGATATGATTTATCACTTTCTCCTTGACAGGGTTCTTTCCTAGTTATCCTTGCACACCTTTGGTTGTTCCCTTTCTCTCTCCTTTATGGACTCTTACTTAATCCATCTCTTAAACATTAGGTCTCCTAGCATTTTGTCCTTACTTCACTGCTCATTTTACTCTAGATATTCTCTTTAAGTAATAAGCTTAATTCCTAGAGGTTTAATTATCTCCTGTAGACTGTTGACTTTTTAATCCATACCTGCAACCTAGATCTTTCTCCCCAGGCTTGGATCTCTATATATAATTGCTCATCACATATTTCTATCTGGAATTCTCATGGGTACCTAAAATTCGAGATATTCAGAACTGAACAAAGTGTCTTCCCTTCCTAAATGAGCAAATCTTTCCATATTTGCTATTTATGTTGCTTCATTGCAGTTTACCTAGGTTCCCAAGCAAGAAAACTGGAAGTTATCTTTGACTTTAGTTTCCCTTAGCCCCCAAATTCTATCATCAAGTTCTGCCAGTTGACTTCCTAAATCTTTCTTTAGTTGCTCCCTCCTCTTTATGCCTTCTTTCAATGTTCTAGTTCAGTCCCTCATTATCTTTTATGAAACAAATCTACCTGTCTCTGTTACCCTGGTTTTCAGTATTGACCTCCTCAAATTCATCTTCTATATATTCCCTGCTTACCCCTCACTGTTTACACTACTGTGCTCCCAATATGCTCTCTCTTCCTACTAGTCTGCTGCTTTCACCTTCTAACTACTGCTAATCCTTTAAGACTCACTTTGAAATCTCCTTTAGGAGCCTTCCCTGGTAAGAGTCCTCACATTTCACACCCCAGAATGTATTAAATGCTATGCCTTCATATATCTTGCACCAAAATTCCCATTGTTGCCCTTACTACATTGTGTTATGATTCCTTTTTATGTGTCATCCCCTCCTTTTTGAGGTTTTCACTGCTTTTTTGTAGAATAAAAACAATAATCATTTCTGTCATTGTTAGGGAATGGAATTACACAAATAAGTACAATGGAGATTTAGAAATAGAAATATTTCTAAATATATTTATTTATAATAAGAATAGAAATAGAGATATTTCTAAATATATTAATTCAATCAAATTTTAAATCTTTTTTAGTATCTCCTACAATTGCTGGTGTTGATAGTAATGGCAGCCCTGAAGATGTCACTGTTATCCTTAACAGCCCCACATCTTTGGTCTGTGAAGCTTATTCATATCCTCCAGCCACCATCACCTGGTTTAAGGATGGAACTCCTTTAGAATCCAACCGAAATATTCGTATTCTTCCAGGTAATTAGTTTACTTCAGATGCCCAAGATGCATTTGTGCAATCTACTATTGTAGAAAGACAGAATCATAGGTTATTTTTTATAAAAGTACTTATGTTGTTGGTCATGTTGTTCTATTGCTACTTTAATTTTTAAATTATCTGTATATATCTTTAATCTAAGGTATCTAAAATTACTTTTTGAAAGAACGATAAAGTATTTAAATAAAAAGACAAATAAGTTAATACTACAATGTAATCACTTGTTAAAATATAATGTGGAATGCCAAAAAGGACAGAAATTCATTTCTTGTTGAGCTGAACCTTGAAAGAGAGTTAGTGTTTAGATTGAGAGAGTTTATTTATTCCTCTAATACCTGGCAATATGTATGAAAATAGAAAGAATTAAAAAGTATGATCATTGGCTTTAAGAAATGTAGTCTTATGTGGAGAAGAGATTATATGTGTGAAAGTTAATTAACATCATGAATCCATGAATAATCATGGGTTATGAATAGTCATGGAGTATGATAAATGGGGTAGTGACAAGTTTATAAGAATTCAAAAGAAGGAATGGCCACTGTGGGCTGAAGTGGTCAGGAAATGCTTTGATACAGTCAGAACTTGAACCAGACTGTAAAATTATAAAATTTTGTTGGTTGGGAATAAGTTAGGAGAGATTTCAGGTCTGTTAGGATGTCTAGTGTGGGAAAGGTACAAAGTGAGAATGGTCCATCTATGTGCAAGTAGGGATAAGTAGACTTCTCACCTCCCACTTGAGTGGAGACATCGTATGTATGTATGTGTGTGGCAGGGGGAGGGATGAATAAGGAGGCAAGGTCAGGAAGGAATGTTGGAGTCATCTTTGAATGCCTGGATTAAAGAGTTTTGACTTTATTCTTTAGTCAATTGAGAACCATTGAAGATCTTTAAGGAGAAAGGTATCATAATAAAAACTGTGTTTCGGCAAGATCAGTCTCTTCTGATAGGGCAGGTAGATGAGAGGAAGAAGGTGATGAAGAGAGAAGACCTATTTATGCAGAGAGTGAAATAAGGACCTTAACTAGAGTGTGTACAGAGGCATGGGAGGGTCCGAATGAGCATGAGAGTCATTACCACAGAGGACCACTGAGGACTTAGTGACTGTCCTCACCCACCATGTAGTGTCCATCTACACTGTAGTTTGTCTTGTGTCAAATGTCTATGACAGAATTGGCATATAGAAGAAGAAAAATGTTAATAGTAAGAACTAAAACCCTGGTAGTTTGTCCATACTCTGCTGCCACTGTGACTTCAGAGACTCTCTCGTGTTCCATGATTTTTCAGGAGGTAGGACTCTGCAGATCCTAAATGCACAGGAGGACAATGCTGGAAGATACTCTTGTGTAGCCACTAATGAGGCAGGGGAAATGATAAAGCACTACAAAGTGAAGGTCTACAGTAAGTTCTGAAAGAACGCTGTGTTTCATATCTTCAAGTTTTCTAACTTTTTCAATCCTGTTTTTCATTATCGGTTGATAATTATTTATACTCATCATTAAAGTTTGTTGTTTATGCAGCTTGCTTCATTAAGGTGGAAGTTCAATTAAGTCTTGTGCCTATGACCTCAATTTCTTAAAGACATGAAGAGCTACTCAGTCTGGTCACTAACCTCTTGTTGGAGAACTTGGCAGTGGCACTTCCTTAAGCTTCTCTATTTTTCCTTCTGAATCACCCTCTGGGCTGAGTTGTAGTACTTTCATGCACAAAACTGTTGTTTAAATATACATACTCTAATCAACAGCCTAAGATGAGTTCATCAGTGACTTTGGGCTGATCCACTGTATATTGACCTATAAATAAAAAGCAAAGCTAATACTACCATTAGTAGGGCCTACATTTCAGGATTTTGTTTTTGTTTTTAGTTTTAAAAAGGAAGAGTATCTTTCTCATTGTCTTTTGTTTTTGAATCAGTCCCTTTAATGACCAATAAAACACATTTTAGGGTCACGCTCAGACTGTGTCTGGGGACTTGGAACAAAGGAAACTAACTGTTCTGTGAAGGATTTAGCCTCATTGGCAAAATTATAATGATGAAGGGAGAAAGAGATTTTCCTTCACATTCTGTATCTGAACACTTCCATTTTATAAGATGCTAACTTGAGTCCTTGATGAAAGGGGACCATAGAAAATGCCTGTTTCCTTGTTAAGTAATCCTCAGTGTGATTTCCATGGTGTTCCATGTATTTAAAAGAACCAATGTTTAACTCTTTAATGTTTGTTTTTATGCAGTTCCACCCATAATCAATAAAGGAGACCTCCTGGGACCAGGTCTTTCCCCTAAAGAAGTGAAAATCAGAGTAAATAACACCCTGACCTTGGAATGTGAAGCTTATGCGATTCCTTCTGCCTCTCTCAGCTGGTACAAGGATGGACAGGCCAGTCACAAGTTTTTTTTGTTTGCTGATGGTTTCTTAAAGACTAAAATGGTCAATAAAAGTCAAAAATTAAAAAAAAAAACAGACACAAGTAACTCAGAGAATCAATGTGACCTTAAAAGTAGTACAATCCCATGCTCCTAGAATATAAAACTGCAAAAAAATTTGAACCATGTTCAACAATTTTAGTATTATTCTGTCATAAAGTTTGAAGGATTGTTAAAATGATAGGTATAACATGGGCATAAGTTTATTCAGAACTTTCTCTAAACACTTTTAACTCTTCTATAAAAGGTAACATTTTTAATATTCCAATTTTAAGAAAAAAAGCTAAGTGGGATGATTAAGTCCCAATACAATTAACTGGGGGGGAATGAGAAACTTTAAATAAAAGGCACTTTCTTCAATTATATGATCTGACTTTCAGACCACACATCCTTATTTCTCATTCAACTTATTTTCTTCCATGCAGGTTTTCAAAAGACATATGCACTGATGTTTTTAGACCAAAATAGATTTTTTAGCTGCTTTTAACACTTTGCTTAATACAGATGTGACATAGCTAACCTGCTATTTGTCCTGTTTTACACATAATCAACCAAATGGTCAGTTAAATTCCAATTGTAGAACTTCAGGTCAGAATCATGATTTAAGATGTGGAAAGATATAGCTTTATTTTTTCAGATCACAGATGGACTTTGCAATACTGGCAGCTAGAAAAAAAATCATCTCTTATAAAATAAGCAAGTTTCATCTGGAAGCCATTGCAAAAGGAGAAATATGGAACTCCCACTATGTTCTGTTTACAGTTTCTTTTCTGACTACAAGCACACTTTGTGGTACAATATCGAATCTATATGAGTTTGCTTGGAAACAAATAATTCCTTTCTTCTTTGAAATCTTATTATTTTATTTTTAATTTTATCTAAAGCCTTTTGATTCATTGTTGTTACTACACATGCACACACACACACAAACACATACACACATAAAAATTGGATAAAGACTAGAATGCACCAGGAATGAGGTAGTTTTGTTTTTTTAAATTTCATAATGAATTGTTCAATTACAGTTTCAAATCCAGACTCTGACATTGATCCAATTGTGATGCTCTAAGCTGCTAAATTTTTCAGGTTTGGGGATTGGTCCCCTAGAATATGTACAAAAAAAATACTGGTTTTTGTTTATTTTCCATATCCTTTCTTCTGTTATTTCATTCTTCAGATAAGCAACACTACTTGAGCAAAATAGTGTTTTTGAGAAAATCCACCAAAAATATTGGCAGAGTTAGCCACAATAAGTTTTGATAGAATCTTTGAATTTTATTTATTCATGCTCTGAAGT
This sequence comes from Tapirus indicus, assembly GCA_031878705.1. Lineage (NCBI taxonomy): Eukaryota > Metazoa > Chordata > Mammalia > Perissodactyla > Tapiridae > Tapirus > Tapirus indicus. The sequence goes on along the minus strand of CM062922.1, from coordinate 74,819,100 downwards.
TTTTCTTTTAGCATAGAAATTTTAAATTATGCTATTTTTATATATGATATAATATTCATAATGGTTCATGCATCCCAAATTATATTTTGGACACATTATTTGCCATACACTGTTTTAGGAGTGAGGGATACAGCTACAAAGAAAATAGACAAAGTTCTCCACTCTTATGAAGTTTGAGGAGACAAAACTAAACAAACAAACCAGTAAAACATGTAATGTGCCAGATGGGGTAGATGTTATGGTGAAAACTCAGTCAGGAAGAAGAACAATGAGTGTGGGAGTGTGATCTCTTATTTATATAGGGAAGGCCTCACTGATAAAGTGATATAGAGCAGAAACTCAAAGAAAGTGAAGGAAGCAGACATAAGATATGTGAAGGGAAAATATTCCAAAGGGGAGAGAATAGTAAGCACAAAGGCCCTGAGGCACTTTGGCTGGAGTGCAGTGATCCATGAGAACCCAGAAGATGTGAGCAGCAGATTGATGGAGGGCCAGATCATGCTGCCTTCTAGACCAGTTGGCCTTTATTCTGATGGGAAACCACTGGAAAATTTTGAACACAAGAGTGTTATGATCTGACTTCAGATTTTAAAAGGATTACATTGGCTCCTGTGTTGGGAGATGAAAGAGAGGGTCCAGATTGGAATTTATTGCAAGGATCCAGAAGAGAGATGAAGGTGGTAGCAGGATGTGAGGGAAAGGGAAGAATCAAAAATAAGTCCAAGATTTTTCATGAGATTACCAGGAGAGTGAGCTCAGACAGAAATAGAAGAGGTCTATCTAAGGATTAAGCCCTGGGGTACTCCTACATTTAGAGGTTGTGGGGCAGAGTGAAGTGTCCCAAAAGGTACAGAAAAAAGATATATCAAAATGAAGACAAATTAAACTGTGTTAAATGCCACTGATTGAGTAAAATAGGGACTGAGAATTGACCAGTAAATTTAACAACATGGATGTCATTGGTGACCTTGACCTTGTCATTTTGATCAAGTAGAGATGGTAAAAGTCTGATTGGAGCAGATTCAATAAAAGATGGAAGGAAATGGAGACAGCAATTCTAGAAAACATTTTTAAGTCATTTGGTTATAAAGGAGAGAAGAAAAATGTGGAAGTAGGCTGCAGTCTAAAGAATTTTTTTTAATGGGGGAAATTATACTATGTTGTGTGTAGATTGAAATAATCCGGTGGAAAAGAATAAATTGATGATGATGTAGGTGAGAGAAGACACAGTTGTTGGAGGGATATCCTTGAGTAGACCAGGGAATGCTCAAAATGGACAGAGACTGATATTAACCAGAGTTGGAGTTTTGCTAGTGGAGTACAATAAAGAGAGAAGGGGCAAGGGAGTTGAGGGTTTATACAAGGAGTGACTGTCATAATAGACCTTCTCTGGGTCAGGAGAGAATAGAGGTCAGGAGAAGAGTCAGATAAAAGATTGCAAGGCCAGTGGATTGTGGATTATTGGAGTTGGGATGCTGGAGGAAGTGAGTCAGAAAGTTAGGAGATGGTGGTCAGTGAGAACTTGAAACTGACACTGTGAAGAGATGCGGCTATTGGTAATTAGAAGGTCTAGGATGACTCTCCTATGCAGTGGCTGAGAAAAGGTTGGGGACAAGAAAATTAGAGGAGGGAGGTCAAGGAGCTGAGAGCACACACTATCTCTGTAAGTGTTGAAATCACCAAGAATTACAAGAAAAATGTTAGAAGGAATGACAGTGAGCCAGGAGCTAAAATCTTCAAGGAATAAGGGGGAATTGAGTGTAAATAGAAATATTTAGAAGATGAGAAATGTCCTATTAAATGTAGGTAATGTTATCAATAAAACATCATGTATAAATATCTGTAGATTAATGTTCCATTAAGTGTAGTAATACTTTCAATAAAACATCATTATATAAATATCTCTAGGCTAAAAATTGTCATTTATGAAGTAATGATGTTTCTGAATGAATGATAGTGATTTTAGATCAAATCAGATTATGTTAATGCCACCAATCTTTCATTAAAAAACTCTAGCATTTTCCACAAAATTATCATAAAAGACATGCTTTTTGATACAATATGGGCTGACCTGAAAATATTATCTTCTAACATGGATAAATGGATAGGGTACCTAAGAACATATTTTTTATCATAAAAAAATGTATAAATATACCACCCAGAAATATCTGGCACAGATGTAAAGTATATCAGCTACAATTTTTAATAAATAAAAATGTCATTACTCAAAAACAGTTTACAAAGTAGATTAGTTAAATTATTGTTGTCTTGAGTGTTTCACATAAAATTTTATTTTTATTTGTTAAACAATCATAAAATATCAGCTGTGTGGTCTCTTCGAGGATTTATTAGAGTTCTTAATGCTAACATTATTGTGATTGAATCACAGCCCCTTAAATCAGATGATCATGTTAATATTGCTGCGAATGGACACACACTCCAGATAAAGGAGGCTCAAATATCTGACACTGGACGATATACTTGTGTAGCATCTAACATTGCAGGTGAAGATGAGCTGGATTTTGATGTGACTATACAAGGTAATACTAGTATGCTTATTTGTATATAATTTAATTTAATTTGTCAAAACAGTGAAAAAGAGATTGACTTGGCTTATTTTCAGTAGTACTTTTTTTCTGTTGGCAATAATATAAATTTATTATTGAAAACTTGGACTCAAGAAATTAACAAAGAAGAAAATAATCCTATCATTCAGGATTACTTCTGATATTTTTATGTTTCCTTCTGATATTTTTAAGTGTATATTTGATTTACAAATGGGGATCACATGATACATACTTTTCTGTTATATTAGCTTTCCCCTAATCTTATATCATGAATTTTTTTTTAATAGCATTGACATGGAAGGCAGGAAAGTAGTAAAGTACACAATTAAAAGCAGTCAGACTTGGAGTTCAATGATGATTTAGTCTCCTGCAAGCTCTGTGACTTGGGCAAGTTACCGAAATATCTTAAGCCCCAGTTTCCTCACTTTTAAAATTAATGCCTTGAAGAATTGTGCTGAGCACTAAATAAGATAAAGTACGTAAAGCCTGTAGCAAAATGCTTAAGAAATGATACCTGCTATTATTCTTGTTGATATTGTTACTCTCAGCATGATTTTTAATAACTACACCTGTTTTATTAGTTGAGTATTGAAGTAATTATTTAACCAGACTCCTATTGTTGAATGTCTGGGTTGTTTCCAAGTTTTCATTAATGCTTCACTGAACATCTTTATACATAAAACTTTTGCACATCTTTGATTTTTCATAAGTTGCTAATAGTGGAAATTTTGGGTCAAGTATTATGCACTTTATAGTGCTTTTGCTATACAGGAAAATTGCCTTGTAGAAAGTTCATGCTTGTCCCTTAGAAATATTTGAGAATGTCCTGTTATTTTTTATGAAGTTATTAATCTTGATTGCATAACTTCTTTAGCCTTCTTAGTAACATAGATCATTGGGAAATGCTCTCAACTGAGCCAGTATTTTTTAATGGTTCTTCAAAATTAGTTTTTTCTGATATGATCATATTCCTTAGCCATGCTTATTATAGTAGGTTCTGCCTGAAAGCAGGCTCTTTTATCTTCTAAGTGCCAGAGCCCTTTAACAGGAGAGCAAAGCATGAGCACGGTATTTTGAGCCCCATATTTCTTGTTCTTCCACGTGAGAACCAGCTCTGTCTTCTGTCTACTACTTTTTTTGGCTCAGGACTAGAGTTGATAGGTATATAAGTACTGAAAATATTTTCACATTGTCTAATTTATTACATTTACAAATCGCTCGTGTGAAAATACAGCCAAGATCTTTGTTTAATGGATTGACACTGACATTCACATGTCTTTCCTATGTAGTTCCTCCAAGTTTTCAGAAACTCTGGGAAATAGGAAATACGCTGGATACTGGCAGGAGTGGTGAAGCCAAGGATGTGATCATCAACAATCCCATTTCTCTTTACTGTGAGACAAATGCTGCTCCTCCTCCTACACTGACATGGTACAAAGACGGCCATCCTCTGACCTCAAGTGATAGGGTATTGATTTTACCAGGTAAAGATTGCTATGAACAAAGTGAAAATCTGAATCCCTGCCACATGTATTTCTTCTCATTTATTAGACCAGTTGAATTGATCAGCTCTCTGGCCATGTAATTTAACTGGCACAGGCTGCCGAATGCCGCTGGTATCCATGTCGCCTCAAGTTAGGAGAGTCTAGGTTAAGAATTTGACATAGGCTAGAATACCTTAGTTAATTTTCAGATCTACTACAGGACCATTCTAGCAACTTAAGAAAGTCCTTTGGCTTCCCTGTGCCTCTATTTCTCTAATAGTGTGATGAAATAATCAGTTTGGTTTCTATACATTATTAATGATAAATTCTAAAATATGTTTGTGAATAGTTACTATTCAGTTTATTAAATGCATTTATCATAATAATAAACATTATTGGTTTCAAATATTTTAGTTATTACATGGTTTATTGATGGAAAAGGAAGTGTTTGAATTGTAGAATAATAATATTTTCAAGGCTTGTATTTACTTTTAGTAAACAATCAAATAGGCTTGTCAAAATTTATCAAAATGTACACTTAAGATCAGTGCAGTCCACTGTATGTAAATTTCATCTCAATTGAATAAAAGAATGTCTTGGAAAAAAAGGAGACTAAACAGAAATGGTAACTAAATGTAATATGTGATCCTAAAATGGATCTGGACTTGGGAAAAAAATAGCTGTAAATGAGCCAGCCCTGATGGTTAAAGTTCGGTACGCTCTGCTTCAGCGGCCTGGGATCCTTTCCCGGGCACAGAACCACACCACTCATCTGTCATTAGCCATGCTGTGGTGGCGGTTCACATAAAAGAACTAGAAGAACTTACAACTATACACAAATATGTACTGGGGCTTTGGGGGGGTGGGGAAAAGAGGAAGCTTGGCAACAGATATTTGCATGGGGCAAATCTTCCCATGGGAAAAAAGTAGCTATAAAAGACAATGTTGTAATAATAATGAAATTTGAATATGGACAATGGATTCAATACTAGTTTTGTATTGATTTTAAATTTTTTTATTTTGATCATTATACCATAGTTATATAAATGATTAAGGTTATTCTCATGAAATACATATTTATGAGTATTTAGGAGTAAAGGGACACCATGTCTCCAGATCACTCTCAGATGGTTTGGAAAAAGATTGACTATTTTCTCAAACCAGTACTTGCATCAAACAGTGTAAACTTCTTTTTCATGTGTTCAAAATTATAAAAGCAAGAAGTCACTACATAGTAACATTCCACATGGAACGAGATGAGGGGGACAGAGCAACATTCTCCCCTCAAGGAAAATCTACACAAGTTATTCATTTCTCAGGAGATCTGATTCATATATTGGATCATTTTTCAATAATGCAGTGGTTGTTATAAAAGTGGTATATGGAATTAAAACCGAGCCATTGGATGAAGTAAGAACCTTGAAAGAAAATGTAAGGAAGTCATTAGACTTGAAAAGTTGTATCTGTGTTTATGACCAATATTAACTCTAACATTTAGAGAAGTAAACATATCGGGATATATTTTCAGGAGGGCGAGTGTTGCAGATTCCCCGGGCTAGAGTAGAAGATGCTGGGAGATATACATGTGTGGCTGTGAATGAGGCTGGAGAAGATTCCCTTCAGTATGATGTCTGTGTACTCTGTGAGTTTGTTTTCTTTTGTTTATTATGCATTCTTTCACTCAAAAAAATGTTCTGAGGGACTAATGTTTCCAAGATGCTGCAAAGCACTTTAGAGACTATAAAGATAATCAGAAACTGATAGTTCTACCAAGGAGTTAATTATCTTAAAGCAAAAAAGGAGAATTCATTGACTCATGAACCTGAAGTGTCCTGGGGCAGAGCCGGCTACAGTCATGTCTGACTTCCTTGGCTCAAAAGAAATCAACCAGACTTTACATTTCTCTTTCTCTTGGCTTTGCTTTTCTCTGTTATCATCACTCTCAGGTGGGGGATCCCTTTGAATGGCAAGTTGGCCCCTAGCAGCTCTAGTCTTACATCATTCTAGTTTCACTTCCAAGTGAAAGCTTTTCTATCCCAGTATTTACAACTGAAGTCCTAGAATTGGATTTCTATGGCTTTAATTGGGCCAAGCATGAGTCACATTTCCCTCCCTGAACCAAAACAGAAGCCAAGAGGCCTAATTGATAAGGCCTGGTTCATATGCCCACCTTTAGGCCAGAGTCATCTCCATCTGAATGCATGCACTGAGAGTAGAAGAAGTATTGTACTTAGAAGGAAAGAGAGAAGTGATGTTACTAGAGGCAGAAACAAATAAATGCTTCCATTAGAAGGGAATGATCTAGAGGAGTGGCGGTGGGAATATATAGGAAGCAGATGGTATGAAAGATTTTACAGAGAAAGTGATTAGGTGATATGAAGTATTAGGCACTCATCTTGGAGGAGTAGAAGAAAAATGAGATTTTTATCCTGAGTGATTAAGAAAATGATAGCAAGAATAATAAAAATAGAAGACCTAGGAGAACAATGTGATTTGGGAAGAAGGAAGTCAATTTTGTTTTGGACATGTTGAATTTGGCGTGTTGCCAAGATACTTAGGTAAGATGTTGAATGGTCCATTGGAAATATGGAACTATAATACAGGAGATACAACACAGGAGAGAGAACTGGACTAAGAATATAGATTTGAGAGTAATCCACAAACAGGTGACATTCAAAGGCATGAGATTTCCAACAGAAGGGGTTATAAATAGAGTAAAAGATCCAAAGAAGATCATTATGGAATTATTTACAAGGAGGAGACAGGAAAAGGAAAACAGAATTAGAGGAGAAACAATCTGGGGAGTTCATGAAAACCAGTAAACTACCATGTCACAGAATCCAAGGCATAGAAAAGGTTATCAATAAGTGGGTTTAGTATTGAATGGAAAACTTAAGAAACTTAAAAGAAAAACCTTACAAAAACTTAAAAAACTCATTTTAAGAAAATGAAAACTGAAAAAAGGCCATTTACCAAAACCAGGAAATCATTGGTGAAATTCAAAAGATCAATTTAGATAGTATGGTGTGGTGCAAAGCCACAGAACAAAAGGATAAATATTGAGCAAGTAATCAGAAAGAAAAGGGAACAAATATAGAGTACTCTTAAGACATCTTGCAGAGAAAGGAAGAGGTGGGATAGAATTTTAGGATAAGTAGCTTGTTTGAAGAAACAGAGTTAAGAGAGATTTGGGCTTGCTTAGACCAAAGAAAATGACCCAACAGAAAGGGACAAATTAAAGTTTCAAGTAGGTGTGTGGATGGGAGGAGGGTAAGGGGATTGATGGAGAAGGTCCTAGAGCCAGTGAAAAATGCAGTCAAGGAACCAAGAGGGGTTAATTAGTCTTTCATGGTAGTGAATTACCATTCATTGGAATGGTTAGAAGGGAAATGTGAGAATGCATATCAAATGTATTTAGTCCTTTCCATTAAGTATGAGAGCAAGAGAAATCGTGGCAGGGGTGGTATTTGGGCCCATGGAAAACAGAAAATGATAGTGATTGCCACTATGGGGAATGTGATAGACAGTCAGCCGATGAAGTTGGAGCCATTTGGCTCAGTCATTGTTCCTTCAGCCACCCTTAGTAACCTGGGGGCAGAGGTAGAAAAAATAGATGGTGTGGTCTCCCTGGGGGGTGGGGGTCTTGCCACACGGTACACATTGTGGAAGCACTGGAGGGTGAGAGAGCATAGAATGTGCAATGAGACAGAATCTCATCAAAATAAACCACTATGAGGTCTGGGCAGGAAAAGAGGAAAATGGTGTAAAGAGGCTGATTATAAGTGAGGAAGGAGTGGAAAGCCTAGAGTGTTCAGTGCAAACAAAGAGCAGCTTATAAAGGAAGCCTGAAAAGAAGTAGAAGAGAGGAAACACTAGAGTTCAAAGTTCATTTATTTGACAAATATCTATTGATTGCTCACTATGTGCCAGGCACAGTGCTAGGCCCTGAGACACAGCAATGAATACAGTAGACATCAGTCCTTCTTCAGGGAGCTTATAAACTTGCAGAGGGAAGAGGTATTAATGTCAAATGGTCCAAGGTATGACTGTCTATGGCTGGCTGAAGTGGGGTAGAGGTGAAACTAATTAGGGTGGAATGGGTCATCAACATAGATTTTAAAGTCTACAAGTTGGTAATAAGGAAAAGGAAAAGGGAGGAGATGACAATCAGAATCAGTGCTAACATCATCAAGAATCGTAAAGGAGTATCCCACACCACCCGGCATAATTTGACCTACGTTTGGAAAGAGTTTAGTTTAAGACAGAGTGGAAGGATCTGATAAAGTAGCAACATAGTGTAGTTTGGGAAGGACTGGGATTCAGTTAAATTGAAATGGAATTGAGGGATTAGGTAGTCAAGGGTGGATGTTCATGCCTTCAGTCTATTTTTAATTAGGAGGAAGTTGGAAAGCATGCTGGAAGATGAGTTTAGAGTCGAGAGGTGGGAACAAAGCAAGAAAAATGAACTGGCCCAAAATTCTGTCTAAATTAGGGATGTTTCACAATGTTTGATGCTCACCTCCTAGGTGCCACTGGCAGCAGTTCCGGGTGGTGTACCCCAGCTCGTGGGGTGTGGCAGCAGGAGGGGCAGGTCAGAGCTCTGGTGGAGGCCTCTCCAGGGCAGACCTCGGACCTGCAGTGTATCTCCTGGTACCATCTAATGGTTCAGCTTCAGGCAAAGTTGAGGAAAACATCGAATCTTTATGTCCCAACATTTCATTTGATTGATTTTCATGGTGTGAGGGTAGTGATAGCCTCATTTAATTTGAAATTCAAGTTTATTGTTTACTAATCTGCAGTTTAAGTTATGTATTTCATGTTATCTAAAGTATAGTAAAAATTATTTAACTTTAATGTGAAAATATGCATCCAAAATAACATTGAAGTTCTGTAATGTGCCTCGTAGCCTTGATTGTTTTCTTTACAGACTTTCAGTTTAGTTTTTGAGACACCCAAATGTCATAAGATTGCATCTACATTAAACATATAGTCTTTACTGATTGCTGAAGATATGGCACATTGTAAGAGAGTGAAACTTAAACTAAGTTTTCAAAACAAAACAAAATGATTATTCATTTTGAAAATGAATTTCTACATTTACAAAAGTAGCCAACACATGTGTTCCTAGTTTAGCATTTCTATTTTTTAAAACTCTATGGGTAATATGTGATTTTTTTTCATAACTGACTAGTCTAACGTAAAGTAGACATGAACCTGGATTCTACAGTATTATTTTAAATGAGAATGAATATATGTAGGAAAATCTAGAGCGTGACTTCTCAAACTTCGGTGTGCGTAAGGATCACTTGGAGAGTTTGTTAAAACACAAATTTCTTGGCCCCTCTTAGGGGTGCCTATTGAGGAGATCTAAGTTGGCCCCCAAATTTGTATTTCTAACCAAGCTCCCAGGTGATGCTGATCTCACTGATACTGCGGCTGGGGCAACATACTTTGAGTAGCCCAGACAATTCCCTTGCAAATGAGACCAAATCTATACATTTCAAATACTGTAATTTATCTGGCTTGTCTAGATGACCAAATAGACTTAACTATTCATTCATGCAGATACCACTTGTATGTATGCTTGAAAACCCAAAGGGCGCACTGGAAGGGGCTGAGAGAGAAGCAAGACAAGATATTTGGGGGAAGATTGGGACTGACCTAAATGGGAATGAAATCCTGGGAGGGGTTAGTCCAGGGTAGATGCAGAGAGGGAAATTCACATAATTTTTATCACCACCCTCTTTTATTAATGTAAAATGTTACTTGAGGATCATTGTTTCTTCTTCAAGTTTTGCTCCTCTATTATTCCAAACTAAGAAAACTAGAATAATTTAGAAAAGACTTTGTTTCCTGTCGTTATCTCATTATTGCCATCATTTATTAGTGCCACCAAGTATCAAGGGAGCAAATAGTGATCTCCCTGAAGAGGTCACCGTGCTGGTGAACAAGAGCGTGCTCATGGAGTGCTTATCCGGTGGCAGCCCCGCGCCCAGGAACTCCTGGCAAAAAGATGGGCAGCCCTTACTGGAAGATGAGCATCATAAACTTCTATCTAATGGAAGAATTCTGCAGGTAAAAGTAAAAAATCTAATTTTAAAACAGCTGTTTGACTTCGTATTTTATAATAGTTGTCTTTTTGACTTTTAAAAATAATTTTTTTTGGTTTATAAATATTATTTTTGTAAAAATTAACCATAAAAAGGATATAAAATGAAATTTTTCTTATTCTATTCACACTATCAGAGGTGACCACTATTAACAGTTTTGTATGACTTATTCCAGAAAGTCTCTGTACATTCAGCACACACACACCCCCAAATTTACTACAGTATGGCCTTTGTGATAAAAACCACACTATAAGCAAATTATTACAATCCTTTCCATTGCATATTTCTGATGGTAAAATCGTAGGTGGTATAAGGTTCCCTGTAGATTAAAATTTGTGCTAAATTGGCAAAGAATTGATAGTAAATCAATCACATATCATATACATACGCTGAACTATTGTTCACTAATGGGCATGTCTCTATTTTTCTTTTCAGGTGTCCTAAAAGAAAGTTTGGCACTTGTAGAAATAATACCAATTCTTTTGTTAGGATACAACTTAATAAATTATTTCTTGAACATATAAATGAAGTTCTTTTGGCCCAAGAATCGAAGCTTAACTATCAGTGTATCCAACATAGGACATATCTCATGGAGTTCTTTGTTAAAAAACAAAGAATCAAGTTCACTGCATGTAACTAAGCTTGAATTCTCAAAGTGTCTCCTAAACATTGTGACTATTTCTATTTGATGACCATACAGCCTCTACTGAAATACTTAAATGTTTTGTTTCTAGGGCCAAAAGACATACAGATAGATAGAAGTTTCTGCATAATAGAATAAAGAAAATATAACAGTTATATTAGCTGACTATTGCTGCATAAAGCAAACCACTCCAAAACAACAACTTAAAACAATAAGCATTTATTTAGCTCACAAGTCTTCTTGTTGGCTGGGTGATTCTTCTGGTCTCAGCTAGGCTTACTTGAGTGCCGGCCTGCTGTGGATTGAAGAAATGGCTCTGCTGATCTTGGCTGCGCTCTCATCTGGGGCCTCCGTTGCAATAACTAGGCTGATTCTTCCCCACGTGACCTCTCACCCTCCAGCTGGCTAATCCTGGCTTCCTCACTTGGTGGTGGCATGGTTCCAAAAGAGTAAGGAAAGGTGCACAATGCCTTTTCAGGCCTAGGTTTGAAATGACACACTGTCACTTCCATCACATTCTATTGGTCAAAGCCAGGCACAAATTCCACATCTTTACTCCGCGTCTCGATGGGAGGAGCTGCGAAGTCACAGTGCTAGGGATGTCGATGAGGAACCGGGAGAATAATTTGGGACACTTTTGTAGTCAGTATACCACAAGTATGTAAAAAATTGCCTTTTCTGATTGGAAATCCGTATAAATAAATATTTATTTGATTGAGCTGACTAATAAAAGCCAGAATCAGCACTATTATGTACAAAAATTTCTTTTTTCTTATGTTCATCTGGTATTAACTAGAAAGAATGTGTATTGTTTATTCTCAAAAATTATGACAAGTTGCTTTATAAAAAGTTTCAGTTGAAATTTCTTCATTTTTTCTTTAGATTCTAAATATTCAAATAACAGATATCGGCAGGTATGTGTGTATTGCTGAGAACACAGCTGGAAGTGCCAAAAAATATTTTAACCTCAATGTTCATGGTAAGAGCTCAGTTCCAGAAACATCTGTTAGAGCATGCTTGAAAAAGCAGGAAAACTGTTTTAGATTATGTAGGCTTATTTTGTGTTTTTTAAACTTGAACAATGTGCAGAGCCTGTATTCGCTGTCTCCTCCTTTCTTTCTTCCCACCACAGCTAGTAGGATTTATTAAGTGCAAATCTTCTAGGAAGCCTGTTTTTGTATTATTTCAGTTCCTCAAGAGAAAGTAGTTACTCCTACATATTTGAAAGTAAAAAGTCAAAATTTAAAATCCCAAAGATTACAGGTTTTTATGAAGTTAGAAGCAAATATAAATCTTCTACCCGTAAAAATTTATCCACTAGTCCTGATTGGAACCAGTTCCTGTCTTCAAGGGTAGAACTGATGTTGAGCTCCCTCTCTAGTACCTAATATACTCCCTGGAGAAGAAAAAGTCACTTTTGGAGTTAAATAATTCCTAAAACCATTGGCACACCTAATTCATCCATCAAACTTTAAGTTCTCTATATATGCCAAGAACTCCATAAACACTAATTTTTTTCTTAAAAAGCTTTTGTCTACCCCAAAAGAGTAGTTTTATTTTCGTGACACACAGCTGCTTCCAGAATATTCAATTGGAAATGGCAAACAATCATTATAAAAGATTTCCTTTACATATGTGAGACATATATAAAATTCTAGCTCATTTTGGAAATAGCTGAAATTTGAAATTTCATGAAACATTCCTCCCCTGAAAGGACTTTGATTTAGCATCATGGATATCTTTTTTTTTTGGTGTGATACGTAGGGAGTATTGAGTCTGGCCGTGTTTGGTATTTGTGTAACGGATATTTGAAACACTTTTATCTTTGTATTCCCAGTGCTTAGCACAGTGAGTAACCCACAGTAGCTGCTCGATAAATATATTCCAGGTTTTTTTAAATGAATAAATCTGACCAAAACAGAAACAAATGGGTTGTAAATTCTCAGGAAGAATGAATTAATTAAACAAATATAATCATTGTGAAAGCACACATTCTAATCTGTAAAGTACAATAGAATGAATGTTGAAAAATAAAAATGTTCATTATTTTTCCCTATTCGCCACAGAATTAATCTTTCTTTCTCTATGTGAACAAAAGCATCTTGTAAATATCCCCATTATAGCAGTTACATGTGTTGCCCTGTGTTATCTTTATATGTCCGTATCTTCACCTCTATCCCATAACTTTATTATAAATACTGTAGACAAATGGTCATTTCTTACAGATCTTGGTCTCCCTAAATTTAGAATGATGTCTATAGTTGTGGTAGTTGCTAAATATTTGTTGTTCCTTTCTTATACTTCCTTTATATCCATTGCCTCTTAATGCACAGCAAAAACACCTGAAGAGGGAGCCTTTGGTGACTTGAGAGGCAGCAGCCACTGGTGTTTATGAGTAAGGATTGGAGTTCAGGAGAGTGATTCCTCTTTCACCAGTTAATGGCACCTTGAACTCCCAATTGCAGTCAGGAACCCATACTTCAATATTGGAAAATTCATATGGGGGAGAACTAATTTAAATTATCTTTACTTAAAACCATACCACTTGTCATGTCCCACTACCACAATCCTTACTTCTTTTGGACTCTAACCTTCAATCTGTTGACCTCCCAGTTTTCAACCCTCTGTGTGTTCCTCACTTTGCTTCACATCCAGCTTAACTTGCATGGAACAGCATTTCAGTCACTTCTTTTACCCGTGTCTTCTCAGTTCTCTTGCTCAGTAAAAGCTCACTCTGTGTATCACACTACATAGAAACTGCTTGATCCTCGCCAGGCGCTGTGCGAAGTGTTTTATATCTATTATTTCACTTAGTTATCTCAGTAACGCCAGGTGGTTGGTACCATTTGAAACCTCTTTTACAGATAAAGAATCTGAGGCTCAGTGAGGATAAGTAACACACGCAAAGTTACATTGTTGCAAATACGGAACCACGATCCTGACTCAGGCAGTCTGATTCTGGAGCTTTTCTACTTAGCTGCTGTTCTGTGTTACCTCTCACTAAATTCCACATCTGCGCTGTACCTGCGCCTAGGTAGCTAACCATGGCTGGAGGAACTCTTGGAGTCAGGAATATTGGAGTCATTATAGATTCATAGGTACCAGCTTGACCTGGGTCCTCGATGCTGCCTGGGCCTCCTCCCCTGTTGCTTCTCCGGAGGGACTTTCTCACACCTTCACCCCCTCCTCAAATGCCGGGTGGCCCCTTAGTCTGCTTGGGCTGCCATAACAAAATACTAGAGACTGCATTGCTTCAACAACAGAAATTAATTTTCTTACCATTCTGGAGGCTGGATAGTCCAAGATGAAGGTTCCAGCAGGGTTCGGTTTCTGATGAAGGCTCTTCCTGGCTTGCAGACGGCCACTTTGTCCTACAAGGCCTTCCTCTGAAGAAAGAGAGGAAGCTCTCTGGTGTCTCCTCTTATAGGGACACTAATCCTATAGGGTCAGGGGCCCACCCTTATGACCTCATTCAACCTTAATTACTTCCTTTAAGGCCCCATCTCCAAATACAGCCACACTGGAAGTTAGGGCTTCAGTATATGAATTTAGTGGTGGTGATGGGGGTGGATGCAAACATTCATTGCATAACAGCCCTCTCTCACTTTCTCTCAGTAAATACCCTCACCTCCTGTTTTACAGGGAAAAGAGAAAGCATATCTCAGAATCCACCTCAAATTCCTACCATCAAATTGAGAATATTAACTGCATCTGTTATTGCCATTTCTTCCTTCCCCGTTGCAACAAAAGATGGAAGCATACCTCTACCTTCCAAAGGCCCAAGACTAACTTGACTCTAGAGATCCCTGGCCACTGCCTCCTCAAAAATCTCCCTTCTCCTCTCCTCTGTTTGAATATTGAAGTTCTCACTCTTTACTGGCTCCTTCCCTAGAGCACTTAAATCTACTTGTCTTTTCCCTCTTAAAAAAAAGGTCTCCCTTAGACCTAATCTTATTCTTCAGCTAGCTTCCTAGCTTTTTCCCCATTTCAAAGCAACCTTCTCTAATAGCTTAGAGAATAATTGGACATATCTTTAATTTCCATTTTCTCACTCCTAGCACCACTGCATTCTTAATCTCACCTCCACAGCTCTAGTGAAACTGCTCACTGAGTTCATGAAATGACGTCCTTATTAGTAAGTCCAGCAGGCCCTTTCCAGGCTTCATCTTTCTTACTTCTGAGCATTTGGCATTCTTGGCCACTGTCTTTTTCAAAAATTCTCCTCCTTTGGCTTTGTGACACCCACACCCCTTATTTATACCTTGTCTTTCCTAGTTGCTCTCATTCCTACTTGTCTTTGCTGGTTCCTCATTTCTCTACTCAACTATTACACTTTAGTTTTCCAAGCCCTAGACTTTGTTCTCTTCCCACTCTCTGGTGATCTCATGCATTCCCAAATTTCAGATACTATGTGCACATAGCCCCCAAATTTTCATCTCTAGCCAGGAGCCCCTCAAGAACTACAGACCCTTCTATCCAAATATCTACTTCTTATAGACACAAATGTCTAATAGTTACCCTAGGATAATGTGTAGATAGCTGAGCTCATTATCTTTTCCCAAAAATGTGTTCCTTCTCCAGTGATCTCTGTCTCAGTAAAGGGAATCACCAGTGTACCTATTGTTCAAGCCAGAAAAATGGATGTCATCCTTGACTTCTCCTCTTCCTTAAACCTCACCCGCAAAACGTCAACTCCTGAAGACTCAACCTACAAAATATCCTGGGATCCACTCAGTTTTCTTGATCCTTTCTGACACCATCCTAGGCATAGCCACCATAATCTTTTGCGTATACTACAGCAATGGTCTCCTAACTGGTCTTTCTAGCCTTCTTATCAGTTCTCTTCACTGTGGCCAGATTGATACCTTTTAAATTAATTTTTGGTTAAACCACTCTTCAGCTTCCCATTCCTTAGGCTATAGTACAGCATTTTAATAATGCCCAGAAGACCCTATAGGATCTTATCCTTGCTTAGTCCTTTATTCTTCTGCCCACTCGCCAACCTTGCTCTTCAAATTCTGGTCATACCAGCCTCCTAGGCTCATGTCTTTTTGCCATTTGGGGCCTTTGTGTATATGTTGTGCCTTCTTTCTGGAAGAGATATCCATTTCCTATCTTCTATTTAGCTTGATCCTGGTCATATTTCAAGTATCTTCTTAAATGTCACTTCCTGCTCTTGATCCCCAAACTAGGTTAGTTCCCTGCTGTCACTTTATTCTTCTGATTGACACGCAACACACTTGTAATTACTAGGTGGTATTGAACAGTGGCTAAGAAAAAGGGCCCTAGAGCCAGACTGCTTAGCTTCCAAACCTATCTCTTCCAATAACTGACTGTGAGAGCTTAGACAAGATGCTAAGTTTCCTTATCTATAATATGAGGATAAGAACTGTATCTAACACATCAGGTTGTAGGAGGATTCAAAGAGATAGTATGTGTGAAGTATGTGAAGTGTTTAGAACTGTGCCTTGCACAGCAAACCACTCAAAAAAATCTTAGCTGTTATTTTTAGTTCAATGTCTGTCATTGCCACTAAATTATTAACTCTGTATAGTTATTTTCTATTAGTTTTTTCACACTGCATCAGCACCTAGTACAACATCTGGAATAAGTAGGTATTCAATAAATGTTTGATAAATGAATGAGTATTAAAATTAGTGGATGAAAAATAGCCATGTGATAGTAAAAGGAAAAAAACAGCAATTTTTCCTTTTTGATGTTCTGCTTTTATTTTTGATGTTGTTTTAAGACCTCAATCTTAATATAATACAGTGTTATATTAATTGAATTCCTTAGTTCATGTCTATCTTCATGGGTTGGAGCAAGACCCAGCTCTACTTTTACTTATTATCTATTAATTCATTCATGTATTCATTCATTGTTATGCCCATTCCTCGCTCCTATTTCCCCTCCCCCTTCATAGGAAACCATTCAAATATGTATGTTATTCTTTCCATGTTTGTGTATTCTTCTAAAACATATGTTGTTCCATATGCATATGTTTTAATATGCATAAATGGCGTTGCTTATTAATCTCATTCCTTTTTACTCCACTTTTATGCTGAGCTACTTTTGCTTGTGGAATTTTTTTTGGTTTTGAACAATAAACTATAGTATTGTTTATTTCTTAAGTTTTCTGCTGATCTTGAAAGTCATTGATTTGCATTGTCTAAATAACCTGTATAGTTTATTGATGACAGATACCCTAAAATTAAATTTCTACTATGCAGGCAATTAAAACCTTTAAATAAGGATGTAATACTAAAAACAAGAATATTCAAATGTACTTAATAAAAAGCACCATTAGATCTTCCTTTGTACATTGACAAAACCATCTTAAGAACCGCCAACTATGTCTTCCAGATAAAATGCAGAGTAATTCTGTCTTTGAAAAATTCTGGGACTCTCTTTGAATTGCGGGAAACAAAACTGATGGACATAGTTTAATGAAGGCATTAGGGAATTCTAAGAAGAAAGACACCTAGATAATTAACAGTATCATTAACTCAGTGCTTTATCAGAGTACAGTGGTTGGGCTTATATTAATAAATGGGAATATGTTACTGATATTATCAGATTTCACCTTTAATGTATTTACTATTATAGTACCTCCAAGTGTCATTGGTCCTAACCCTGAAAATCTCACTGTTGTGGTGAACAATTTCATCTCTTTGACCTGTGAGGTCTCTGGTTTTCCACCTCCTGATCTCAGCTGGCTCAAGAATGAACAGCCTATCAAGCTAAACACAAATGCTCTCATAGTGCCTGGTAAGGAACTTACTGCTCTTGGAAGGTGGGCAAAACGTCCTCATTTTCCTTTATTTTTAATACAAATGGCGTTTCAACTTAGTCTCTTCCCAAACTTTTGTCTTGCTCCACTTATTTGTTCACAGTAAACGCCTCTCTTTACCCATTTGGGACCTTTAGGATAAGATTGTGTAGACTTTTATGATTTTAGTAGGAATGTACAGTAGCAGTTTTGCTTCAGGAAATTATGAAATTTAGGAAGAGAACTGCTTAGTTATTCCATGGGTGTGATAGACTAGTAAATAGTGCTTTCTTTGGATAAATTCACTGTTGTTTTTAATCACTCCTAATGTTACTTGAGGGTAAATAGATGGACTGACAGACAGTCACTTCCACACTGTGGGAGATTGAAACCCAGGAAATATTTGTGAATATATTTGACTTTAGCACAATTACTGTTTGCTCACTAGAACCAATGTCAAACAGTTCTACTATCCATGTTTGGTTACTGGAGAGAAAAATCTTATGAATTTCTTCCTTTATGAGGAAGTAGAATCAATAATAAAGGAAGGGTCGAAGAAAACTGATTCAATTCTTTTATTTTAAATATGAAACATTTCTATATAAGTTTTACTCTAAGGGAAAGGACATGTTTTGCCATTTATCTTATTGATAAAGTACTTATTAGCACAACCTCTATACCACTCTTCAATTTCCATTATATTTGCCCACAGGGGGTCGAACTCTACAAATTATTCGGGCCAAGGTATCTGATGGTGGCGAGTACACTTGCATAGCTATCAACCAAGCTGGTGAAAGCAAGAAAAAAGTTTTCCTGGCTGTTTATGGTTTGTTTTTACACTCCTCATAAAATTCTTTCATTTTTAAACTGGTATTAGATATTTTCTGAGCACCTTAATGAAAAAAAATTCTTTTCTGTTCTTGTTTCCTTAGTGCCCCCAAGCATTAAAGATCATGGCAGTGACTCACTTTCTGTAGTTAATGTAAGAGAGGGGACCTCAGTGTCATTGGCGTGTGAGTCGAACGCTGTCCCACCTCCAGTCATCACCTGGTATAAGAATGGGCGGATGATAACAGAGTCAACTCACTTGGAGATTCTAGCAGATGGACAGATGCTGCGCATCAAGAAAACCGAGGTGCATCTTCTATTCTTGTTTGCCTGTCACGACTCCTTGGTGGGATTATGGAAGAGAGAATTGGAAGCTGCATATTTCCTTTAGTACAGTGAAAAATGATTTTCATTAAAAAATAACATCGCCAATGCCATTGATCTTATTTTCATTTAAAAAAAAAGGCAGGATTGTAGAAGGCAATCAGGACTGGGGCGTTTGAGCATAAAGATGACTGATGATTTAATCTACACTCGAACAGTGTGATTGGTCATCTGTAACATAATGGAGCACATACAATAGTATCTTTTTCTTTTAGGTGTCTGACACAGGCCAGTATGTATGTAGAGCTATAAATGTAGCAGGACGGGATGATAAAAATTTCCACCTCAATGTATATGGTGAGCATCTGCCTCTAATACAACTCTTTTTCCCCCAGATATGCAAATGAAAGCAAATATCTTGAATTAGCTTAATGAGGACACATGATTTTCTTCTGTCTTTTTACAGTGCCACCCAGTATCGAAGGACCTGAAGAAGAAGCAGTTGTTGAGACTGTCAGCAATCCTGTGACCTTAACGTGTGATGCCACTGGAATCCCACCTCCCACAATAGTGTGGTTAAAGAACCACAGGCCCATAGGTAATAGAGCTGGGCATTTTTTATACTGTTTTCTGTGGCTCTTACATCATCAAATTTATAAACTAGCACATTTTCAGTATTATGCTCATAACTGTGTTTAGTTCAGAAAGCCTAATGTACTGAAATATAAACTCACAAAATACATTGTTTCATTTTTCAAAATAAGATTTTTCTTGTTTCCTTTTCCATAAAAGGCTCCCATTTAAAATAAAAGTACAAAGGAAAAACTTTTAAGAACTCTATTTATCACATAAAGAAGACCTTTTTATGGTGAATTGTAGAAATGTTAAAAGTAAAAGCTTTTTTATGTTTTTTTTTTTTTTTGCTCTGTTTCTACCTCTAGAAAATTCTGACTCACTTGAAGTTCATATTTTGTCTGGAGGTAGCAAACTCCAAATTGCCCGAGCTCAGCATTCAGACAGTGGAAACTATACATGCATTGCTTCAAATATTGAGGGGAAAGCACAGAAAAATTACATTCTTTCAATTCAAGGTATGTGGGGTACACTCTGATCTATCTTCAGTTTATTTTATTCTACCTTTAGTACTAAATAAGTCGACATCTAAAGAGATCATTTATAATTGATTCAGAATATCTTTTTTGCATGTTTTGATATCTTATTTTTTCCAGTTTTATTGAGATATAATTGACATGCAGAACTGTATAAGTTTAAAGTGCACAGCATAATGATTTGACTTACAGAATGTCTTCAGATAAACAAAAGCTATTGTCAAGTTTCTGTCCTACATTTACCAATAGTTTGCATTTTCATAGAAATGGAAATAAATGTGGAAAAAAGAATAGTAGAAATTTCATAGTCTATTTTTTTCATGTTTACTGAAATGATTACCTTCCTATAGAATATATTCTGTTGAATCGCTTATTTATTTTAAACTGGCATAACTTATTTTGATGCTAAGCCTATAGGTCTGCCCTTATTTATATAGATAAGTAAGATTTAATTTATGCAGAGGTTGCACTATGTTCTAACTACAGATTTGGAATTGGGTAAATTTCAAATAATCATGAATCTTGTGCTATTTTGGGGTGAGAATAAGGAGCATTAATTCATCCAACAAATATTTGATTAACACACCTAGAATGTTTTAGCATAGTATTGAGCACTGCAGGGAGAATTTGTGTCCTTTTGATTTTCGGTAAACCTCTGATTATTACTTTTGGCCTAATGTTTAAAATGAAATGGAAGTCTAACTTGAAACTAAGTTGAAATGCTTGCTTTTACCGATTTTATTAGTTACTATGAAAAGAATTTCTCATAAATTATAAATGTAATTGTGAATATTATTATCTACCTGTTGAGTGCTCTGCTAAAGCTAACTCCAAAAAAATTGAAATTTTTCCCAGTTTTATTGAGCTATAATTGACACATAACATTGCATATGTTTAAGGTGTATAATATAATGATTTGTTTTATATATATATATTGCAATATGATTACCATAAGATTAGTTAAAATTCATCACTTAAAAATTGAAATTAAAGAAAAATTAAAATAAGTTTATGAGTATCAGTGGTTTCCCTAATTATTGATGCTTTGAGATTTTAAGAGCAAAGAGGGAAAAATAGCTATTCAGAGATTCAGTGTCAGAAATTGCGTGTTTAATTATGTTTAATACATTAATAATAATCGTTGCCAGTCATGGGATATGTGGTATGACCAAACATTTTACCAGACTTTTTATATATGTTATTATGTCTTAGGACTAAAAATAATATATGTATATAGGGCCTAGTCCAGTGCTTGTCACATATTAGACACTCATTATAGGATGTCTTATTAATATTCTTATTGATTCAACTTCTTTAGTAACTCTAAATTCTGCAAATTTGGTATAGTTATTGCCATCTTCTGGATGATTAAAATGAGATTTGGAGAGATTATGCAGTGGTGTGCTGGTAAATGTTTAATGAATGACTCTGCAGACAAAAAGGTCCTGATTTGTAGACATCATTTGCCTGTTTCTATGGTGTAAATATTCCCACTGTGGCCCATTTCAAGCGACCGGTGTGGTGTCATTGAACATGGAATAAGGAAGACGTGCAAAATTGGCTCTTGCGAGCTAGTGTGAGCTGCTTCCAACACACCACTATAATTATTTAGAAGAGAAATTTAAATGTTTCTGTCTCATACCATTGTCAATATTTTTATTACACGTTATTTCTCAATTGAATCATTAAAATGAAAACCAAAGGTGCTTAGAAAAAGAGAACAGAAACAATTGGATCTTGAAACCTACAATAAGCCTATCCATTGTTCAGAATAAATAATAATTAAATTGCATCATGAAGAAATAACCAACTTAGATACTTTTCTCAGACCTTTATGCCAAGATTTTGTAAAAAAGATTCTCCTGAACTGTACTCATTCTGAGCTATCTATTGAAGATTTAATCCAAGAGTGATTCATTTGGCCAGGAAGGATGCCCATGAGGTAGATTTTTCACTAGCTCCTATGACTAAATAACTATATCAACTTGCAAATTTAGCAGGAATATTGAAGTGACTCCTCTACCTATTTCATTTATGAGGATATTTATGAGGATAACAATGGTTTGATCTTGAACCACAATCTAAGAGGAATATGAAATAAAAATGGCATATTGTTCTATGATTCTGTTTTATTCATTAGAATTTATATCCTTGTGCCTTGTTAACAAGTCTTAATTATTTTCCAAAGTTCCTCCAAATGTTGCTGGTGCTGAAATTCCAAGCGAAGTCAGTGTCCTTGTAGGGGAAAATGTTGAGCTGGTCTGCAAGGCAAATGGCATTCCCACCCCACTTATTCAATGGCTTAGAGATGGAAAGCCCATTACTAGCAGTGAAACAGAAAGAATCCGGTATGTTTAAGAAATATTAATTTGCATCATTAATTGTAAAGTCTTCTACAATGCTTTATGCTTCAAATTTCACATGAATAATAACAAATTCAGTCTCATCGGAACTTAGCTATCATTGTATTCAGAAAGAAAAAAGATAAAATTTTGGTAAGTTGGACGCAGAAATTCCCCTTGGAGAATAACTCAAAAGTATTTGTGTGTGTTTGTGTGTTCCTTTTCCATCAACTCAGTTAACTGTTGTTGATTTTATTCCTCTAATCTCAGAATGTTTATACCAAACATTTATTCCTCTAATCTCAGCATATGTATACCAAACGTCATAAAGTAATTAGCTCTTCTTTCCTGCTAACATCAAACCAATTTCATTCTACAAAAAGAGTCATCAGTAATCTTATGTATGATTTTGTGTCCTGAAATCACCAAACCACCAAATATGCCATAATGCTTGCTCATTTTGAAAAAAGATAGGATATCATCATAATCGGTTCATTCCTTGTAGTGATTTGTCCAAATCCTGTTTTCAGCTGACACTTGTTACCCATGCCACAAACCACATAGAGACAGAATAATACTGTGATAATGGCCTCCTGCTACTTTCAACAACAAATGCCTCTGGAAGGACAACCCAGAATTCTACACTCTACTAGATTACTTCATCACAAATCCATGTTATATACACATACCAGAGTAATTATAATTACTTGAAAAATCATATACACATAAGCAGACTTTAATTAAATGTATTGCAAACTTTGTCAGTTTGAGCCAATATTTTAAAGTTAAGGGTGTGGAGTGTATTTTCTAGTCAATGAATTGAATATACGTAATTTAAAGAAAGAAAATAAATGTTATTTTCTTTGAAGTCATTTTATATTAAAATTTAAATATTTGCCCCGTTTATAGGACTGGATAAATTGCCAAATCATATTTTAGAGATACATTTTAAGTTTAATTTCTCTGGTGTGGACATTCCTGAATAGTTAACAAATATTTAATTATTTTTTATTAAATCAGCTGATATTGACCATATTCCAAAGCAAGTACTAGATAGTTGGTGGCACCTAAAGATCTTATAAAAGATAATATTCTTACCTAGGATTTTAGGATCACTCCTTCTCTTATATTAAGATCCCAAATGTACTTATTCTTATGTTCACTTTATTATTTGTCCACTGCTTCACAATAGGTGTAAGTTTAAGTGGAGCAATTTGTCAATCAAATAAAGTAATTTCCAAAGTCAACTTACTACTTTCCTTTGGTTATGACAGCTTGCTTTTTTGTTTACTCATTTCGTTAAACTCATAGAATTTTAAAATTCATAGTTTAAAAAGAAAAAATACAATAGAAAGGTAATAATATTGTAATTCTCAATAATCATATAAATAATATGATATAGTAGAAATGGAGTATTTACTTTTGACACTGGGAGAACCTTATAAAACCACTATGATGGGATACCTGTAGATAGCAATTTAATCTCTGTAAAACACAAGAAGTTTTGTTTGATAATTAATGGTGTGTAAAGAGAATCAATAATGCAATAATCTTAACTTACATATCTTTGATAATCTAATTGCATAGTTATTATTTATTATTATGTAATTCACAGGAAAAGCTTTACAATTTGTAGAAAATTTTTTGCAAAATGCACCCATACATAATACTGAGTTGTTGTTACCGTTTAAATAAATTATCCTATTTGCTCCTTCTCATTAAGAGTATTACTAAGTTGTTTATAGCTAGATTTTTTTGATATATAATTTCTTTAATTTCACATTGTAACATTCTTCAATTTTCTTACCAGAATTTTTTACAATTTTTATTTAATTCAAGTCTTATATTGATAACTAAGGATAAAATATTCTAACTCTGAGAAAAACATGTCTTTGCCTATGATTTGGACAGAGAAGTTCCGAACCTGATTTTGTTCATTTCCTTTTTTCTCATAAGCAGGCAGTGGATACATGAGACCCATTTCTGTCGAATTTTAGTTGGTTGCCTGAAATCATCAATTTCACTAGCTCTGACTTTTCCATGTACTTAGTGAAAAATTTTTGAACCATTATATCCAAGATGAAGACGAATTTTATGGTGGTGTTTTTTAAAGAACACAATAATCTGGAATGAGTTTTCCAGATCTTAGCTCCACATAAATCATCTCAGTGCCTCTATTATGACCTTTTCTATAGGGTGACTGCAAATGGCAGCACATTAAGCATTTACGGAGCTCTCCCATCCGACATGGGGAAGTACACATGTGTCGCTACTAATCCTGCTGGAGAAGAAGACCGGATTTTTAACTTGAATGTCTACGGTAAATAACGAAATTTCACCCTCTTTTGACCATGCTACCTTAGGAATCTATCAGTAGAAATGAAGGTCCAGCAGTAGGTGTCTGAAGCATTTAGTTTTAAAATCTGATGTCACTGCTGTTTCCTTTTGGGATACAAAGCAGAAATGTGGGCAACTGTAGTTAAAACGATTTGAACTAGTAATACACACACCCCCCTCTTATTTTCTGCATGACATAGTTCCACCTGCAATTAGGGGTAATAAAGAAGAAGCAGAGAAACTAATGGCTTTGGTGGATACGTCAATAAATATTGAATGCAGAGCCACTGGGACGCCTCCACCACAGATAAACTGGCTAAAGAACGGACTTCCTCTGCCTCTCTCCTCCCATATCCGGTTGCTGTCAAGAGGGCAGGTTATCAGGTCAGCTTTTACTGTGTGTGATTTGCTAGACAAAGTCATTGTGATTGTAGACTTTAACTTCATCTAAATAATGTCTAAAAATGTTTTTTCTTGAGTGTTTACTATTGTTTGTTTGTTTGTTTCCCTTTCAAGACCTTTTTAGAAGAAGGAGCATAACATATATAAAATTGAAGTGGTTTATGTTTGTATTTAAATGCTCATGTTTTAGTAAATTTGTATAAAATAGGTCTTTCATAGACAGACTATCAGATATATATTTCCAAGGACTACTATTTTAGCTAAAACTTTATATGGCAAAATGAGAGGAAGATACCTACCACAATCATGTGATTTTCAGGTTAGCATCATTCTATGTTAATATATATTTGAAAAGCATTTACATCTCAAATTGTGTTGTATTTTCAGTGGCTTACTGTCAGTGCCTAATCAACTTTATACAATCAACTACATTTGAGACGTGTATTTGTGATGATAGTTATAAGCTTCATAACTAAAATTTCCCAACATAAGTCACCTTTTATAATTTATGTGTAAATCATAAATATTTTATTTGTCTATGTTGAATGGATCAAATTATGAAATGTTGGTCAAATTGTTTTTTAGGATTGTGAGAGCTCAGGTGTCTGACGTTGCTGTGTATACTTGTGTGGCCTCCAACAGAGCCGGGGTGGATAATAAACATTATAATCTTCAAGTTTTTGGTATGTCACAGAAGTGACCCTAATACTTTACTCTGTGTCCAGTATTAAGCAACAGGCTTATATTTAGATACTGAAGTATCGAGAAGGATTGGTAGAATAGGATCTCGCTAACTAGAGAAGAATGCATTTTCTCCCAAGGTGTCCATATTTATTGGAACATACTGTCTATCAAAATACTCTTCTAACCTGGAATTTTGCATTAAATCAAATCTAATTTTTAAAAATAGCATTTCAGTCCAGACACAGGACCAGTGTTTTCATACAAAGAGAAAGTTAAGACTGTTTTTAAATAGCATTGGTGTCTCATTTAGAGTATTTCAAATAAGAATCAATATGTACATATATATGTCTCTTTGTGTATGTGTAAATAGGGAAATCAAAACATTCCATTTCTGCAATATTAAGGTTTGCTGGCCCAGATTTCTCAATCCCCAAGAACATCTCAGAAGAGTTAAGTAACTATTTACTATAGCTTACAAATGAGTTACGTTGGATTACATAAAGCTTACTCTAGAACTTGATATTATTTTATTTATTCCACGTAAAGTAGTTGAAAGTATATCTGGAACTATAATATACAGTATAGTAAATTAAAGAGACAAACCGAAGAAGTTAAAAAATGGTCAAAATTTAAAACACATTTAAATTTTGTATGTTCTACAAGAAAACAATCCTGAGGTTTCATTGTTAATACTTTGGAAGGTTAGCAATTAGCCTACCTAACACATATTTTCATAGTAAGTCATCAATTAAATGCTAATTTAAATTCTATATTTTTATAGATCGTAGAAGAACTATAGAACTAATTGAACTATTTAAATTTTTTCAAATAGTACCACCAAATCTGGACAATGCAATGGGAACAGAGGAAATCACAATTGTCAAGGGTAGTTCCACCTCCATGACGTGCTTTTCAGATGGAACCCCAACTCCCAGGATGTCCTGGCTTAGAGATGGCCAGCCTCTGGGGCTTGGCGCCCGTCTGACAATAAGCACTCAAGGAATGGTCCTTGAGCTCATCAAAGCAGAGACTGAAGATTCAGGAAGGTACACCTGTATTGCCTCAAATGAAGCTGGAGAAGTCAGCAAACACTTTATCCTGAAGGTCCTAGGTATGTAAACATTCAAGGTTGTAAAACATTATTTATTGACAAAGTCATATAAGCAATTGGTAAGTAGCTTTTTAACTTATTCCAAGAGCTAAAAGCACGTCTGGTAATAGCAATTTAATGGAAAGGCATAATATTTATACTATTATATGTTACTCCAAGCAGTCTTTAAATGATCCAGTCTGTAGATTATTGTTGTAATAGTCATTTCAAATAGTCTAGTTCTATTTACTCTTGTGTGCATTACAAAAATACTTAAAATGTGGATTCCAGTGTTCTACATGCAAACAAATAGCACAAAGAGAAAACACATCTTTTCCTGAAGTCAAAAATACTGACTTTGGAAGAAAAATGAAGATGAATGAAATGAACTGACTATTTCAGTAATCAATAATTTTTAAAATTTTTGTTTGTTTTTTCACTATGATGGAGGTAAAACCTCAGGCTCCTTTCATACAACAAACTGTACCCCACAAGAACAATAAGAGTTTTGGCAAGAATTTAGCCAAATGTTTTCAGGATCCCCTGTAATCTTTCTTATAGTACCTATTACAGTTTAATTATTTGTATAACCTTTAAAGTCCGCTTCTTCTTTAGTTAAGCTCTATGATGGGCAGCACCCTTCTTACTTATTACTCTATTCCCAGGGCTTAGCATGACATTTGATACATAATATTTATTTGTTGGATTGGAATGAATGGAATTAGATACTTATCAGATGAACTAAAGGGAGTTTTAACTGTAGAAGGAGGCAGAATAATGTCTAAATAAACAAAGAGAGATGCCGTGGTATAGATGAGTGTTCCACAGAATGAAAAGTGGTAGTGGAGGTGGTACTCCAGGTATTTAGAGACAAAAGAGAGAAGAAAGTGTGTGTTCATGAGGAGGGGTGGAATAACAACTTCCTGTACATCAATTCACAGAATATGAGGAATAACAAGAGATGACATAAATGTGATCTTGTACATTAATTATTCAAATATTAAGTATTAATTATTGAGACTATATTATGTGCCAGGCATGTTTCTAGTCATCATGTAACAAATGATTATTGAGTACCTACTATGTGACATGTAGTGTGAGAGATACTTGAATGTATCATAGTATGAGAAAGATATAGTCTCACCCCTCAAGTTCCTACATCTAGGGGGAACACAGGTATTGAACAAGTAATTGCTTTTGAGTATGTTCAGGATTATATGGTTAAAATAACATTCTGTGGGATGGCAAGGTTCAGAGAAGATCTCCTCAAGGATAAATCTGAGCCTTAAAAGGCAGGACTGTAGAGGTGAGTGAGGAGTTGCCTACATGTTTCACCTAGAAGTGAAACACCTTGAGTTATCCATCTCTTCTCACTGAAACTGAGTGTGAAAGGAAGAATAGTCTTGCTAAAGATAAGACTGGAAATATACATGGCAGAAGCCAAACTGTGAAGAGCCCAGGGAACATTTTAGAGAATTTGGACCTCATTATGAAGGCAATAGAAGAAGCTTAAGCAGAAAGAAGTTACAAGCAGACTTCATTTCCAAAAAATTTCCTCAGATGACAGAGTAAAGAATGAATTGAAGAGTCCGTCGTATTCATACAGGCCTGAAAGTGCACGGGCCTGTATGAATCACAGCAGTGGGGAAAGAAAGAAGGAATACTCCTCTAGGAATTCAAGAGCCAGGAGCAGAATCACAGCCCAGTGCATTTCTGGATGTAGAAAACAAAGGAGAGAAATAACAATGGTATTGTTAGAGTACTGTACAAAGAATAACCTTCCCAGCTGAAGGGTTTATAAAGGTAATGCTTTCTTAAAATAGATATGAAAACTGGCTCAGCAGAAAGATGAGAAGTTTTAGCATTCCAGCATCTGTGGAAAGTTAATCCCATCAAAACCTGAAAAACTCACTTTGGACCAGGGCGACACTCAGAATGTGAATGTGAATGTCCTAACTCGGGGAATTGCTATTCTCAGCTTAATTCTGTCCACATGGTGGGAGGTGTCACGGTGTATGAGTGGTTCTGAAAAGTCCAGTGTGGCTAGAGTACTGAAAACAAGGAGGAAAATCATACAAAATAAAGCTAGGGAGTTTGACAGGGTCCAGGCTGTGAAGGGCTTTGTTGACCACATTAAGAATTCTGAGTTTTTCCTAGAACAATGGAAAGCCATTAAAAGTTCTAATAAAGGGAGTGCCCTGACTAGAGTTGCACTCTGAAAAGACCACTCTGACTGCCGAGTGGAGAGCTACTTGGAGCAGGACAAGAACGGATTCTGAGAAACCAGTGTATTATTAGGAATTGTGTTTGGCTGTGAATAACTGAGAATCTAAATATTGTGGCTTAAACAAAGGACTTCTGTTTTTCTCGCTCAGTGAGAGGTAGGCAGTAGTTGCATCGGTTTAGCAGTTCAGAGATCTACAGTTCTCTTGGCCTTTGCATCGTGATTGGTCAGTGATTGTGCATTGTCTGCTCACCTCCAGCATCACTAGATGCAACAATAGAGCAGGAAGAATAGGAAGGGCAAAGAGTTGCCCCTTTAGGGACTTTCTTAGAAGACCCCACAAAACTGTTTCCATTTACATCTCACTAGTCAGAATCTTCACATGCCACTCCTTCTACTGTCTACAAAAGAGGCTAGGGAATGTAGTTTCTAGCACCATTGGCAACCCCAACAAATTTGGGGTCTCTTAATATGGAAGACACAAATAAATGATACTGAGTAGGCACCTACAGCCAGAAAGGAGGAGATACTAATCCAAGTAAATGGTATCGTAGCTCAGATTAGTGATGGAGACGAGAGGAAAATATGTATTCTAGAAATAATTATAAGAGAAGTATTAGGACTTAGTTGTGAATTTGGACATAGGGGAGTGATGAAGAAGAAAATATCATGGGTGATTCCTAGTTTCTGGCTTATGTGACTGACTAAATGATTGGTATATCCATCACCTAAATGCAGGGAATGCTAGAAAAGGACCAGATTTTGAGTAATAAAGTAACAGGTTCAGTCTGCATACATGTTGAGTTTGAAGTAGTTTTCAGACATCTCACTGGAGTTGTTTATCTGATAATTGGGTTCATAGGTCTGGAGCGCAGAAGAGAGCTCTAGCCTAGAAGTATAAGTTCTGGATTCATCAGAGTATAGACGGTCCTGCTCTGCCCAAACTAAAAGACTTATGGACGAGACACAGAGTAAAATAGTTCACAGTCCCTTAACACCTGTGAGATCTGATGACTGGGGTTCGAACCTCTTGGGAACATGTTTTGTTTCTGTTGTTTTAAATCTAGTGACTATAAGCTTTTGAGGATAAAGGCCATGCCTAATTAATCTTTGTATCCACAGTGACTGACACGTAGTAAGTAACCAATCAGTGAGAGGAGTAAAGAATTGGCCGTGGACAAATGGAGCATCAGATAATTGCTTTTGAGTGATACAAACAACATGCTATGGAAATTAAAAGGGAGAGGAATTTTATAGTTGGTTGAGAGAATCACAAAAGGATTCATGGTCTTTACAAGTGAATTGAATGACATTAAGGTGACCTTGACAGTACTTGAACATGCTCAGTTAGGGGATGGGACTGTGGAGGATGTTCCATTAGAAGGAATAGCATTAGTGAAGTCACAGAGCAAGAGACGACTGGACTTGTTGAGGGAGAGAAGCAGTCTAATTTGAACTCTAGGTTATATATAAGTATATTAAAAGTAGGTAATATTATAAAGATAGATCAAGGCCATATTGTGGAAGCCATGATGAGGAGTTTTTATTGAATTCAGTAAGCAGCATGAAGACACTGAAATCTTTTTTTTTCCTTTAATGAAGAAGATTAGCCCTGAGCTAACATCCATTGCCAATCCTCCTTTTTTTGCTGAGGAAGATTGGCCCTGGGCTAACATCCGTGACCATCTTCCTCTAGTTTATATGTGGGACGCCTGCCACAGCATGGCTTGACAAGTGGTGCATGGGTCCACATCCGGGATCTGAACCTGTGAACCCCGGGCCGCCAAAGCGGACCACACAAACTTAACCACTACACCACCGGGCTGGCCCCAAGAGACTGAAATCTTTTAAGCAAGAAATCTTGGATCAATCTAAAATGCACCTAAGAAAAATGTATTTCAACAGCAATACATAAAATGGATGAAAGTAAAAGAGGTCGTGTGGGACAATGATTAAGAAACTCTGACTTAATTATAATCTGAAAAGGAGTAGAGATTTCGTATATTATCTTTTTCCAGAAGGAAAAGGAGGGCTATAGGTAGAAAGTTTTAGGAAGCAGGTTTTAATAATAATACCAACAGCTGTAGTAGAGATTATAATAGTAATAACTTTTTTCAAACCTTTATTTGTAAAATAAAACATTCAGAAACACAAAAGAAATATATAGTTTATAGATCATCTCATTGAATCCTCACAACAATCCTATTAGTTAATAGTGCTATCCTTATTTTAGAGATTTGCCTGAATCCACTAATCTAATAATTGTTGGAGCCAGGATTCAAACTCAGGCTGTTTGACTCCAGGTCCTCTGCTGTGAGCCCCTGTTCTAAACTGTGTCTAATTATAAAAAAAGAAAAAGAAAAAAGGCTAATCCTTGGAGCTGTCCAACAGCTAAATCTTGGCTGCCTGGTGAAATAGTAAGCTGGAAACATTCATAGAAAACTTGAATGATCATTGTGAGGGAAGTCTGTTTTAAAGGGATTCCTAAACTTGGAGATAGTTGGACTAAGAAATCTTAATGTTTCTTCTTAGTGTTTAGATTCTTTAACACTCTCTTGAGAAAGGTAAGTTAGAAGTATAAATAACAAAAAAGGAAATTATTCCTGCCCAGACATAGCACATGTGTTTTCCAAATGTAACTATTTTTTCTTCTGCTTAGTCATTGTTTCCTCTTAAAGTTCTGCATGGGAAAGATAATAGCAAAATTTCATAGCATTTGCCTGTTGCTTTTGTAGAAACAATACATATTAAAAAGGTGTGAAAACATACTAATATGTTTACCTCTTGTTAGGTTTAATTTTTATTATTTTCAGGTCTTCACAGTTAGGTGAGATTGCTCTAATTATGTGAATTCTAATTGCTGTGCTATAATTACCTTGTAATGGCTTTCCTTGTAATTTACTTCATGATCTATTGTAGGCATGATCTGTCCCTTTTAAAATAGTGCCAGCAACAAATGGCAGTAATATCTAGGAATTATCATTTTATGTGGTATCCTTATTCTAATCAATTTATATCACATGAACATAAATTTGAGTTGAAATTGTTTTGTTTTTTTAATCAACAGTATTTTATCAAACAGCAAGTTTATTTTGTTGTTTTTAATTCCCTTTAAACAGAGCCACCTCATATCAATGGATCTGAAGAAGCTGTAGAGGTATCAGTTATTGTTAATAATCCACTTGAACTTACCTGCATTGCTTCTGGAATCCCAGCTCCTAAAATTACCTGGATGAAAGATGGACGGCCCCTTCCACAGACAGATCAGGTGCAAACTCTTGGAGAAGGAGAGGTTCTTCGAATAGCTAGTGCTCAGGTGAATGTCAAAGTTCATACAATTATTTCATCCTAGGTTACACTTCTCACTTGCTGATATATGGGAACTGTTGGAGAATTATGTCTTTCAATCTGGATACATCACAGATCTCTGTAACTTTTGCAAAGGTAGATTGATTCTATGATATGCATGATTGACTAGATGCTTACAAGGTAACGTGACTGAAAAGAAGTGGAAGTGTCATATTAAACTTGGAAGAAAGCAAGAGACCTTCACATTAATTTTTGCAAGTTTTCCCAGTGCTATAAGTGATAATATATTTCCCGAAGTTCTTGATTTGTACCATGTAATCCTTTACAGAACTGGCAAAAAGCAATCCAACATGCATATATAGGAGGCCTCAAAGAGCACTTTTGATCTCCAAAATAAACTACCAGATATGAAAATCTGAAGAGACACCGTTTTTCAATAAATGATCAATTCAATAAAATTGACTGTTCTTTTAGTTTGTGTTTAAGGAAATTAATCCAAAATATGACTATATTAAATAGAAGTATGTCTGGGATGTCTTATTGTAACAATCTTCTATTCTCCTAACGAAGGCAAACCTTATATTACAAATATTATCCATCTGTGCCCTAATTCCCTCATCTGTAAACTAGGAATAAAAATAGTAATAATACCTAACTCATGTACTTGGGGATTTAGAGATAATCTAATAGGATGCGCTTAGACTGGTGCCGCAGGCATGTGGTGATGCTGAAATCAAGTTAGGTAGAATTGTTGTTGCTGCTGCTATTATTGTTGTTATAATCGTCATTCCTTTAAAAATAGAATAACAAATTTTTAATTATATTTTGTGTGCATTTTCAGTGAGGAAAGAGGAAGGAAAGGTAGCTGGAAAAAGAGAGCTAAGGATTATAAATCGTGTCAGTCCTGTGTTCAGCTCTGGGCTCTGTCACATCTGTGACTCTCATGACAACTCTGTGAGGCAATGTCTTTATCCCTATTCTACAAGTCCAGAAACAAACAGAGAGAGATTAGGGACTCGCCTACAAGTGCTTACTGCTGCTCAGTGATGGAGCTGCATCTGGTTAAAAGTCTAGCCAGTGGAACTCCGCACAGTTCTTGCTTCTAACATCAAGGAGAATGCACCTTCTATTCCCTGCTTCTCTCCATCAAACGCTGCAGTAACACAGAGAAGACTCAGGTCAAACTCTCAAACCACTTACTGAATCGAAACCCCTGAATGTTATAATTTCAACTGACCAAAAAGGAAGTAAAAGAATTTTGTAGCATAAGGAATAGCATGGAGACAGGAAAGTATGTGGAACAGAATCATAAATAGAAAGGAATCATGGTAAATAAAGCTTGAAAGGGAGATTAAGGCCACATTACAGTGGGTCTTTTTTTTTTTTTTTTTGAGGAAGACTAGCTCTGAGCTAACATCCGTTGCCAATCCTCCTGTTTTTTGCTGAGGAAGGCTGGCCCTGTGCCCGTCTTCCTCTACTTTATATGGGATGCTGCCACAGCATGGCTTGACAAGCAGTGCATCAGTCCGCGCCTGGGATTTGAACCTGCAAACCCCGGACTGCCAAAGCGGAGCACACAAATAACCATTACACCACCAGGCCAAACCCTACAGTAGGTCTTAAATGCAAGAATGAAAAGTTGGATTATAACAAAACAAGACAAAGGTCCCATAGACTGCTAAATGGTGACCCACATGTTCTAGCTATTGTGGAGAATACAAACAAAATATATAAGACATTTCTCAGCCTTCAAGTCGTTTCCAGTTGTCTAGGAGAAATAAACTACATGTAAGATAAGATTACAAAAGGAACAATAAGGAAACCATTAAAACATTATGGAAGTGAAAAATTAAATATTATCAAATCCCAGTACTGCTCTGGGTTCCTCTGTCCCTCTGTTTTCCAAGCATTTTGTACATGTCTCTGTTATGGCACTTACTAAATTATATTCTACTTATCTGAACTTTGTCTTTTTGCTTATGTATCTATAACATATAATTATGCTTAGCAAGTAATGGTTGCTTTGCAAATTCGGAATTGTGTGGTAGAGACAAGTGTTTCCTAAGACATCTTCCATCAAACACTCATTCTGTGATTATTTCCAAACGGGAAAAATATTCTATCACCAACTAGATTTGGAACATTCTGTATACTATACCCTCCCCTTCAAAATCATGCTCTAAAGAAATCTGATTAACTATAATTTTTAAACACCTATTCACAGAACACTCTATAGAAAATGTAGCTACAAATAATGACTGTCGATATCCAGAAGGGCATAAGTTGTCAGCAAATATTTCCTGGAGGAGGCGAGATATAGGAGTAGTTATGAATGGTGGTTCAAGTTTGGCTAATTCAGGACAAGTGGAGGGGCTCATATCATTTGGGAATACACTGAGTTGGTAGAGAAGAGTTGACTTTTAGAGGTTTTAAAGATACGTTGAAAAATTCAGAAATTATTCTCTAGGCAATAGTACATCATTTTGAATTCTTAATTGAAGAGCTACGTGAATGTCATTCTTCTAAAGTTGTATTTAAGTATTTTCCCAAACATACTATTCTTAATATACTAGTCAAATTTTTTCAAAGAATTTTTTTGCAGCCTACCAAAAAGTTTTTCCATAACCTATAATGTCAGTTTTGAATGTAAGAATTTAAAAATTTCCAATATTCTGAGTGTTCAGGTAGCAAAGTAAATGAAAACAGGACTTTTTTACTTTTCCAAAATACATTTTTCACAGTGGTAAGATCATCTGTTTTCCAGAGTGTACTTTACACACACATAAGCATGACCTGTGTCTATACAATGTCAAATATATGAATGAAGACTAACACTTCCAGTGGAAACTATGGGGGGTTTTAAAGAAATGTTTCTGGTTTTAGTCAGAAAATAGTAGATTTTGCTGTCAGTCTGACCTGATTTATAGCCAAATTACATAATATAGCCCTTTTGTTTTACCATGTATGTCGAAGGTAGAGTCAAAATGTGGTAATACTGTGCTTTATTTAAATAGCCTATTTTATTTGTTTACTTATTTATTTATTTAATGTATTTTATTTTCTTCAGGAAGACTCCAACTGAACTTTTCATTGTCCAATTTAAACCCATAAATACTTATTTCTTCAATATAAACTATCTAGTCTGTCATGTATGGTGCTGGGACCTATATGTATCTGCCTTTTCTGAGATCATTAAGTATACCTAACAGGCAGGCATTCTGAGATCAAATACTGAAACCCTGTTAAAACATAGATTTACATATAATAGAGATAGCAAGCAATGCTCAATATCAGAGTGCTAATCACAAATGTTAAAACAGTTTATTAAATTTTAATTAGTGTGCTATCTTAATGATACCTTGCTTTTTGTGAGACTTTTCTATTCATTCCACTGAATATTTATTCTCATCACCGAAACCAACATGTTAACATTGTGTAATTCATTTCTTTGGCTTTTGTAGGTGGAGGATACAGGAAGGTATACATGTCTGGCATCCAGTCCCGCAGGAGATGATGACAAAGAACATTTAGTGAGAGTGCATGGTAAATTTGGCAAAATGTCCTGCAGTCCCTCATACACCAATACCTAATTAGAGGCATAGTTTATGGAACATGGGGCAACTCCATAGCACATCATAAGATATGTTTATGCATTAGAAATACGTATTTTGCAAATCTGATTCTTATATTTGACTGATCAAGTGCTTTTCAGGAATGGTTAAGTGATTTTTTTTGAGTTATTTGTTTTGTTCCTGCACAAATAATTCATATTCATTGATTTAAAGTTATAGAATATAAATTATGATAAAAAAGAAAATAAAAATCATCCATAATCTCACCACATAAAGATAAGACCTTTTTGCATATAAGTATTTTGTCACAGAAATGTGATCATACAGCATATAATATTTAACTCATTTTTTTATCTCACTTAATGGTATGGTGTACGTGTTTTCATGTCAAAAAATATACTTTTATAACTAATTTTTAGTGATTGCATAGTGTCCCATTTTATGAATATGCCATCATTTATTTCATTCCCTATTTTTGGATATTTAAGCTATTTCTATATTTTTACCAATATAAGCAATACTTTTATAGATGTCTTTGTACATACATGTTGACCTATTCCCTTAATTATTTTATTTTGATAAATTTCTGTAAGTACATTTGCTTGGTTATACACACATAGACACATATATCTAAGGCCAAATTACCTTCCTCTAGAAAAGTTGGGCCAATTTCTCTGTCCAATACTCTTTTGACATAGAAATGGGAATTACATTTTATGGAGAGAAACATTTAAAAAAACTAAACAGAAGATCTTTATCTCATTCTCATAGCCTAAGTGACTAGGCAGGGCAAACTATAGGGCCGGTATAATGTAGGAGTTTCCCCTCCCCCTGCCAGCCCTACACACAAATTAGACCTGCCCTTAATTGACATGTAAATTGTGTATATGAGTCATATAAAAAAGATTCATTTCTGCATATTAAGAAAAATATATACTTTTTTTATATTATGATAAACAGACCCTAATTTAGTAGTTTTAAAATCTGATGTTCAGAGAAAATTGTTACCAAGTGTAGAACCTAGACAAGGAATCCCTTTTTTGTGACAATTTTTTTACCTGGTAAATGGTGATAATAATGTGATTATATTTCTTATCCGATCATTAATGTGGCTAATGGAAGAATTTCATTCTTAATGTATATGAAAGTATTGAGGATGGTAAAAAAAAAAACACACACATTCCACTATTTGTAATCATTTGTACTATAAATTGAATGAGTTATATTTTAAGTTTATGCCTCTTATGTCACATAGCAGAAGCAACATTTGCTGAACACCCAGGATAATCCAGATATCTCATTTGTTGAAAGCCTTTGATGTATTTGTTCTCACCCCCAGTACCCCCTAATATTGCTGGAACTGATGAGTCCCAGGATTTCACTGTGTTACGGAACAGACAAATGACATTGGAATGCAAATCGGAGGCAGTGCCCCCGCCTGTAATCACTTGGCTTAAAAATGGAGAACGGTTACAGGTAAATCTTGCTAAGTTCCACGGATTCATTTTGAGGGGAAAAAAATCAGTTTTGAAGTCTTTGCTAGCCAAACAAAATCAAACAACCTCAGACTGCCAGTTAGTCAACTCTGCAAGGATGGGCAGAGGGTCCTTTGATCAGCCTTCTTCTTTTCTCAGCCTTTCCGGGGTAGTTAGTAGCTAGTTATGGGTCAAAAGACAGGTATTTTAATTTAGTCACCCTGTAAATTGGCCCAAGTATGTATCTCCTGGGGCCCATGGATTAAAGTTAAATTTGAAACACTCAGCTATTTCTCTACTTGAGAGAGAAGAAACCTTCAGAGTCTCAAAAGAACTGACCTGTCCTGCCAAGTCTCTAGGGCAAACTTCTTCTTGAGTTTCCCTGGTCTAAACTTGGACCTCAGGAGTGACCCCAAGGATCTGTGCTTGGATCCCCTTGGATACCAGGAGTCTAGGACTGGAATCCTTGAAGAACACAGTTACTGGCCTCTAACACTTCTCATGTTCAGGTGACAATGGTCTGCTGCCATAATGTGTCACAGCCCGGGGTCCTAAGTTGCCTTATAGGGTTGGCTCAAAGCCTTGACTTTGAATGCTCTGATTGTCCTTATCCTGGTCGTTCCTTATCCTTTTTTTCCTCCTTTATTCGTCCTCATCCTGTTAGTATAACCTATTGTGGTACACCGTGCCTAATTATAAAAGGAGATTATGTCCCCTAACACCTAAGACAGAAAAACTTCTACCACCACCAAACTACACTAAACACTAAACACATACAGACTGGATTCTAACTGAGAGTTACTTACGTGTTAAATCATCGTGCATATCACTTAACCCTCCCATGTCTCAGTTTATCTCTTTATTGTGTGCCTACTATAATGCTAGGCACTATGATTTCTACTGAGAGTCTTGACCCTCAAGGAGTTCACAGACTATCTGAAAAGATACAGAAGTAAATCAAAGATTGTAGAATGGATACTGCTGATAAAGTGTATGTTAGAGGAATGTATGGCATTTTATGAAAGCAGAGAGAAGAAGCAGGTAACCCAGACTGAAGGGTAAGGAACCGCCCAAGGGAGCCTCTTGTAAAGAGTGAGTTCAGTTTTAAATGATGGGTAGATGTTGGGTGAGAAAGAAGAAGGGAATTCCAATCATAGGTAATGGCATTCACACAGCCATTATAGGAAAAGGAATGCCACTGTTCTAGGAGCTGCAAGTAGCTTGGCATGGCTGAAGTAGACCTTGATTAAAATCCTTTGATGATTCCCCATAGATTTCAGGATTCAGGTTAAACTGCCCAACTTAGCTCACAAAGACCTTCGTGTTCTGACTTTTCCTCCATAGTCTTGTCTCCCATGTGTGCGTTACATTCTAGACCACTAGGTATTCAGATAGGGACTGAATGAATGTTGATGATAGAGAAGTTCAGGCTAATCCCAGATATGACCAAGTGATGTCAGTACTGACACAGTGTGAGTTCAACAGTTATGAAAAAGAAGATGAGTCCAGTTTAAAATTTTCCTTTTCCTGAAGATTCACTCAGAGCTAACATCTGTGCCAGTCTTCCTCTATTTTGTATGTGGGTCACCTCCTCAGCATGGCCACTGCCGAGTGGTGTAGGTCCACGCCCAGGAACCAAACCTGGGCTGCTGAAGCGGAGTGCACCAAACTTAAACACTAGGTCATGGGGCTGGCCCCCAGTTTTAGATATTTTGAGTTTGAATTGTCTATATATTATCCAAGTGGAGATTCCAAAAAGCACTAAGAAATATGGGTTCATATTTCATCAAAAACATCTTTGATTTGATAGTCCTCAGTGAAATAACCTGTTGTTGAAGCCACAGGTTTGTATAGGGTCAACCAGAAAATATACAGTGTTAGAAGACCTGTAAATGAGAATAAAGCCTAAGGCAATGCTGACAATTACAAAGTGAGCAAAGGAAGGAGAGAAAATGAATGGGACTGAGAAGGAGGACTCAGAGAGAGAGGATTAAACATAGCAGACACTGGTATACTGAAAGCCAAGGTAAAGAGAGGGAGTGGTTAACAGAGTCCATATTAAGGTGCAGATTAAGTTGTGTCCATTGGCTTTGGCAATATTCATAGTGATTAAAGATCAATCATAGTGATTCAAGTGATTAAAGATCTAAACAATTGTTGTTCAGCAGAGTGATCAAGGTAGAAGACAGGTTACAGTTGTCGGGGAAGTTAAAGACGAAGAGGAGGTGGAAATAATTGTGGACTGTTTAAATATAAAAGAGATTTGTTTATGTTTATTTACTAAAAGAAAGAGGTTGAAGATATAGGAGAGAGAAAGAGAAATTTATAGGACAAAGTGCATTGGATGGGGAAGGAATGGGACCCTGGTCACAGTTGAAGAGATTAGCCTTGGACACAAGGGCAGACCTTTTTCCACAGAGATGGGAAAATAGAAAAGAAGGTTGCATTCATATGCAAGGTGGGAGGAGGAGAAAATTGCAGGCCCAGGGCTTTGATTTTCTCACTGGAGTAGGAAGCAAGGTCATCAGCTGAGAATGAGATTCTATCTGAGGAAAGAAGTCAAATTTGAAAGAATCATTGGTGGTAAATGGAAAGAGAACAGAGAAAATTGTAGTGAGACTTAATAAGTTAGCAGAACTTACTGAAGTTCATGAGAATTATAAGAATCAACTCTGAATTTTTTTATTAGCCTAAAACCCTGCTATACCTATATAAAAATTAAAATAAGTTTTACAGAATTTATCATATGTGTTTAAGAAATCACTTATTCTCATCAAAAATAAAATTTTATCACTGGTAGCCCCTATAGCAATGAAAGGCCTACAGAAAATGTGTGGGCTTTTAAAATAAATGGACCTGAATTGCATATTTTAGTGTGAACAACTTTTTTCACTAGAAATATATATCTATCTGAGACAGAGTCCATATGATAGAAAAATCTTGTTTGCGCTCTTCCTGAAGTACTTCCTTCTTAGGCACAACCAGAAAATATCAATCTTTAATGCTACTGGGTATTTTTTAATGATTATGAGCATCATGCATTTTAATTTATACATAATTATTTGTTTCCCCAATTGGACTTAATAGCAGAGATTAGATTTCATTGTCTCTATATTTTCATACTTCTTGGCCCCATGCCTGGACACAACATAGATGTTTAACAAATATTCATAGACTAAAATCATTTATTTACTTATTAAAACAATGTTAAAGAATAATTGTTTCCTACAAGATAACCAAAGTTAATTAGTCAGAAAGCTTTCAGTTGTAAGTGACAGAATTCAAACTCAAACCAACTTAAAAAAACAGGTATTTATTAGCTACAATAATTGGTGAACTTCGGCATTAGGCATGACTAGATACAGAGGCTCTGAACATGTAATCAAGCATCTGTGTCCTTTCTCTGAATCTCAACTCTGCTTGCTTTGTCTTAGATTCAAAGCAGGTTGTCCCCACATGGTGATAAGACTGCCACTAGGCTTATGTCATCCTCACTACCAGTGATTGCAGTAAGAAGAGCATGCCTTATTACCCAACACTAAAAGCAGTCCTGCGGGGGCCTCTGACAGGCCCAGCTTGAGTCACCTGCCCATCCTTGAGTGGATCATGTGGCCAGGAGAACTGGGAACATTAATTGTGCCCTTGCCCTATCCACACACATAGAAATATTTTCCAAGGGTTTTTGATACCAGGATAATGGTGGGGGGAGCAGGCAAAGCCTACTGGAAGACAGACACTCTACAGTTCACTATAGTTACTTTGATGTTATCAAGTAATATTTTATTCCCTTTTCCTGTCATTTTAATGGTAAATTTTACTTGCTGAATCCAGGCAACACCTCGAGTACGAATCCTATCTGGAGGGAGATACTTGCAAATTAATAATGCAGATCTAGGTGATACAGCCAATTATACCTGTGTTGCCAGCAACATTGCAGGAAAGACTACAAGAGAATTTATTCTCACTGTCAATGGTAAGAAAAATTAATCATTGTTTCACAATTTAAAAATTTAGCCAAGGGCATTCAAAGAGATGCTAACCTTTTTGGTTTTTGAGAGCATACGAAATGAATTCTTGTGGTTATCTTATTTCTTTTGAAAAAGACAACATGTAGTATTTGTATTGTAACTATATTCAAACTAACTTGATTTAAAAAATAATAATTAAAGATACATTAGTCTATCTGACAGGATAATATATGTCCAGTTGTTATCCTCATATCCTGATGTTTTGTGTGTCTTCTGATTCGAGCCATTAAGGAAGTTAATGCACTCAATCTCCAGATGACAAGTGGCCCGTTACTTGGTTCACCTTTATTGATGTTAATGGTTGGGTGTATATGTGCTAGACAGAGACTGCCATACGAACATAATTTCTCAAATGTAAAATCTAAACACTAACAGTTGCCAAATTTCAGCAAGACAATACAGACTTTTCCCCAAAACAGTTTCTTTGGATTTTTAACAAATGAAACTTTACAGGATATTAGGTGATCCGTACGACTAATATCTCTAACACTGAAATTAAAATTCAAGTTTTCTATTCCCATATGAACTCAATGATTAAAAATATATATGCCCTGAGACTTGCATGATTAATCACAGATGTGCTTTTTGTTAAAACAGTTCACTTTCTGTTCTTTATTTAAAGTGAAGTTGTTCCAGTGTTAACATTCTCCGACCATTATTTGGCCAAAGAGAAATAAGAAATATCATCTTTAATTTGCATCAGACCAGAGCTGATTTTTATTCAAGCCTCTCTCATAGAAAGCCAGATTTCACACACCATATCAGGGATTTAAAATCCCTTTCCCCCATCAACTCTTTATTTTTAAACACAAAGTATCTTGAGTAAGACTTTAGGAATTAAACCCCAATTCTGTTTTTACTCACCTTAATTAGCTGTAGGCAAAGCTATACATTTGACTCAAAGCTCACCTTGCATTACCTCTTCAGAGTCTTAGTTCAGTCTATGTTATTAATATAAATGAAGTTTTCCACATGCATCTCTTGTGCAGTTCCTCCAAACATAAAGAGTGGCCCCCAGAGTCTTGTCGTTCACATAAATAAGTCAACTGTGTTGGAATGCTTTGCTGAAGGTGTGCCAACCCCAAGGATAACCTGGAGGAAGGATGGAGCTGTTCTATCTGGGAGTCATGCGAGGTAACAATTCTGGAAAAGGATGAAAAATACTGTAAGAACTGAAATATGAATCTTTAAATCTTTTTTCCAATGAATTATTTCTGTCTTGTTATATTTAGAATTAGCCTCTTCATCTTAATATGGGAGTCAAAATATTGTATTTTAAAAGCATAATTCCTAAGGCTATATCCAAAACATAATGATTATAGTCCATCCAAGATAACAATCCCATCTGCTATGCACCTTTGCAGAAAATTCTTTTTTTCCACCAAGGGTATTGTAAATTTCTGAAGCAGGAAAAAGACTAAAAATGGATTCAACTAAGTCTTTAGAAATGCTGTCAGTCAAAATGTGAATAATCAGAAAAGGCTGATTCAGGGGACTTTACTTGTGGTCTTTCTTGTAGATATTCCATCTTGGAAAATGGATTCCTTCATATCCAGTCAGCACATGTCACTGATACTGGGCGATATTTGTGTATGGCTACCAATGCTGCTGGAACAGACCGCAGGAGAATAGACTTACAGGTCCATGGTAAATATACTTGTATGAACAACATCCAACCTTTTGGTGAAATGTTCTTTGATAGCCTAAACCAGTGGGGTCATAAAACTTTGATATCCAGGGCTATTTAAATTGTTTATTACACTGTATTATGAACAGTCAAGACCCATATTTTCCCCCTCGTTATGGATAGCACCATCACAACACTGTTTAAATTCACAGAACCTTATTGTGTTGATAACTGTGAGACAAGTTACCAATGATTGATTTTAGGTCAGCAGAAATACTTCAGGTGGCATACTGTTTGCTGAATGTGTTTCCCTCTTATTTGATGGCTGTGTTTCAGTTCCTCCATCTATTGCTCTGGGTCCTACCAATATAACCGTAACAGTAAATGTTCAAACTACTCTGGGCTGTGAAGCTACTGGGATACCAAAACCAATAATCAGCTGGAGAAAAAATGGGCATCTTCTTAATGTGGATCAAAATCAGAATTCATATAGGTAAGGAATAATTTAATTGAAAAGTCCCACCTACTATTTAGAAACATATTTTTTAAAAGAATAAGCATTTTTACTCTCTAATTGGGGACTGCAAATATATAAAATATGAAGAATTAGCTAGTATGTTGAGAGTATATTTTTTTCTTAATATGAAATTCGTTTTTCAACCTAAAATCTTTTCCTAATTATAGGTGCAACTTTTCTAGCCATAAGCCCTGTGGATGATTGTCAGTGAGGTCGATGGGATTATATTTCTATTCTGCTTTATTTTTTAAGCACTTTTTTGGAATTTTTTAAAGACAAAGGATAAAAACATCATTTGGTATAAAAGAAAAACTATTCTGTAAAAATAATACAAGCTTCAGTTGTATAATAAAAACCAAATTTTATACCTTGAAATACAACTTAGGTATTTGGCAGTGTGTGGGGGAAGGAAAAACAGCATTTTCTCAAATTTTTGCATTCCTCTGGCTTTCCTACCATAGCTCATAATATGACAGTGTATGATTTTTAAAGTCTAACATTTAAATCACTAGGAATTTCTGCTGCTTTAGATGAGCATCATTTCTTGAATCTCAATTAAGTTAACAGATAGATATCTTGTCAAATGATTTGCCATTGTACTAAAAACAAATGTTCTCGTAGATCTACTTTGACAAAAATCAATTCTGATACATTAGGAAACATGAAACTAAGAATGTTTCACTTGATATTCTATTACTTCTCTCTCTTTCTCATCCTTTTAATCTTTTGGCACTGGGAGTTTAGTGACTTGAAAGTATACACTATGTGGAAAATGTGCAATGCCTTTCAATAAAAGAGCATGTCAAATATGTTCCCATTAAATCAAAGCATTTCTACTCTATCAGTACACAATTTGAAGTAAGAAAATAGTCTTATTTAAATTTACTTTAAATGATATATATGTATATGCTAAACCTCCTAAAGAGTTGAAGTGATCCAGATCTCTTTAGTTTTTAATTGATTAGAAGTTAAGGAAAAGATTTACATCTTTTAAGTTAAGTTAAGGAAAAAGATTTGCATCTCCAAGTTATCCAACACATGTAAGGAGACATGTGAAGTAGGGAAAGGTGCAGGACAGACAGACTTGTAGTTACCCGTCTGTCGATGGAAATAATCAAAACTGCAAAGTTCTTGTGAAATTTAGAGGTAATTTATGTGAAGTATTTGCGATGCCAGGAATGTATTTGATGCTCAGTGAACAGTGGCTGTCATCACTGTGCTCATTGCACTGTATTTCGCCTAGGAGAGCATGGTTGATCATGATATAAGCATTCAGAAAATGCCAAATTCCCTCTTCAGACAATCCTTCCACCCGACTGCTTCCTATAAATGTCAAGGTTGAGACCCTATTAACCCACTGCCGTATAAACTTCAAGTCTGATACATGAAGTATCAGAGAAATGATGCTCATTATAACGTGAGGAAAGAGTTCCATTTCCCTCAATTCACAACATGGTGTCCTGTG
The DNA here is from genome assembly GCA_031878705.1 of Tapirus indicus. Classification (NCBI taxonomy): domain Eukaryota; kingdom Metazoa; phylum Chordata; class Mammalia; order Perissodactyla; family Tapiridae; genus Tapirus; species Tapirus indicus. The sequence goes on along the minus strand of CM062922.1, from coordinate 74,774,194 downwards.
GAACCAACTGGAAACATTTATGAAAACTGAAGTATGGTACCTCATTGCTTTGAAATCTCTCTTCTAGGCTCCTTTCTTCAGGTTCACTAGTAATTATTTCCCCTTCTGTGGATGACACTGCGACCTATGAGTGCACTGTGACAAATGATGCTGGAGAGGATAAGAGAACTGTGGATCTCACTGTCCAAGGTAGAACTGGCTTAGTATGTGGATTGAAAGTAATTATAATGACATCAGTTCATCATTCCACTACCTCATAAGGTGGCTTCTTTTTCCACTTACCTAATATTCACTTTCAGTGTAGAAAGAGAATGATGTATGATAAGGCTTTGGAAATCTGTAAGGATTGGAAACATGTCGTTTTCTTTCTTTTTGTTGTTATTGTTGCTTTAGTTCCACCTTCCATAGCTGATGAGCCTACAGACTTCCTAGTAACCAAACGCGCACCAACAGTAATTGCCTGCACTGCTTCAGGAGTTCCATTGCCCTCAATTCACTGGACAAAAAATGGTATAAGACTGCTTCCCAGGGGAGACGGGTACAGAATTTTGTCCTCAGGTAAGACCAAGCTCAGTGAGTACACATTGTTGATTGGATTAATTGTTAATGGATGGCCTTACCTGGCTTTTTGGTGCACCAAAATAAAAGAATAAAATACATCTGCATTCCTGGGCCTAGGCATCTGGAAAAAAATGCAGCTAGAGTAGAAAGGGGAACTAGGAAAAGAAAGAGAAAAAAAAAAGTCTGGAAACAAAATAGTGAATAATATCTAAGACTAATCTGAGTATAATAAGCATGATCACTGGGATTTTATGTGCATATTTACTAAATGGAAGGTTTAACAAGTTCGCGGGTGCCTTTGAGTGAACCACACTTCTTCCATTGGCCAAAGAGAGTGTCCATTCGTTTAACAAACATTTAATGCCTAAAATAGGCTATATACTCCACTAAGTTTCTGAGGATATAAAATTAAGACAGGGTTCTTGCTTTCAAGGTTTTTATAATTTAGCAAGTAAGGGTGACAAGTGCTATGACAGATAATTTTTGAGGGTAATAGTAGCCATCATTTGTAAAATTTAAGTATTGAAAAATTTATAGTATTGAAGAGAAAAAAAATAATTCACCTAAATGAAAGTGTAGGTGATTCACATTGGTGTTTTTGAAAACTCATCCTGCATCAGCGAAGTACACTAGAGATAAACTAAAGTAGCATAAACTAAAGTTAGCATAAACTAACATCCTGGGGCTTTATGAGTGTGTGCATATTATTCTAAGAGGATTTGTTTATTTCATCAGTAGAAGGGAAATAATGAAAGATTTGTTCTCGGGATGAAACTTGGCTTTCAAAGCCAAGTGTTTTGGCTATCTCAGAAACCTGTATAGATTGGTAGCAATTAAAATCATAAAATAGAAATTAACTACCCTTCAGCACAAAGTATTGGGCTAAGAGCAGTTTGGAACTTTCTCAAAATGTAATTGCCATGTGACCCATCAACTCCATTCCTAGGTATCTACCCATGAGAAATGAAAACATATGTCCAGACAAAGATTTGTATGGAAATGTTCATACAGCATTATTCACAATAGCCAAAAAGTAGAAGCAATTCAACTGTCCATCAACTGGCGAATGGATAAACAAAATGTGGCCCATCCACACAATGGAATTCTATTTAGCAATAAAATGGAACAAAATATTGACACATGCTACAACAGACGAAACTCTAAAACTGCTCACTGTGAAAGAAGTCAGACACAAAAGACTTCTGTGTGATTCCATCTATATGAAATGTTCAGAAAAGGCAAACATATAGAGACAGAAAGTAGATCAGTGATTGCCTAGGGCTGGGGTTGGGAGGGAGGAGTGACTATAAATGGGATGAGGTTTCTTTTGGGGGTAATGGAAATATTCTAAAATTAGATTGTGATGGTAATTGCACAACTCTGTAAATATACCAAAAATCATTAAATTGTACATTTAAATGGATAGATTTTACAGTATGTAAATTTTGCCTCAATAAAGTTGTTAATAATGATAAAAAAGTACTGTGCTAGGCACTTCAGGGGGTACAAGTATGAATATAAACCAAGCACCACTGTGCTATGGGGACAAAAACACAAAATCCAGAGAGACATAGTTTATTGAACCAGAAAAACAGGGATGCACTATGCTTTGCTTTTAGGAGCAATTGAAATATTTGCCACTCAATTAAACCATGCTGGAAGATACACTTGTGTCGCCAGGAATGCGGCTGGTTCTGCACATCGACATGTGACCCTTCGTGTCCAGGGTATGTAAGGTTATTTTCTCATTAAAAGCTTGCTGTGATTTTTTTTTTTTTGTCATGTTTGTTGTTGAAAGGTGGTACTGTCTAGAGCTGTGAACCACAGTAATATCTTGGGGATATGAAAGCCTGGTAGCTTATTCTTCAATAGACTAAAGAAAACACACAGATGACGAACCACACAGAACAAACCCTAAATTATTTTTCCTCTTGAATTTTTATAATCTGTTCCTGCTTATAGTTTCCTAATGGAGTTCTAATGGAAACTGGCTATAGTAGCAAAACTCAAAAAATGTAATATGGCCAATATTCTCTTTTCCCTGGGACAGCAAATCACAAATACTTTGGAATTATGAATTTGGGCATGTTTAACCTCATGACTACTACAGATGTTTCTACCACTAGCTAATATCATTGCTTATTTCTGTTGATTGGATCTTATAGACCCTCCCGTCATTCAGCCTCAGCCGAGTGAACTAGACGTCATTCTAAACAATCCCATTTTATTACCATGTGAAGCAACAGGGACACCCAGTCCTTTCATTACTTGGCAAAAAGAAGGCATTAATGTCATCACTTCAGGTACCTATCACATTTCTATCAAGAAAATCATGGCAAATCAGTGTTTTATAATTCAGAAGTCAATATGATTTTTTTAATGAAAATATAAATTCTTCTCACTCTGCTTTTGTACCTGTGATGTAGGCAAAAACCATGTGGTTCTTCCCAGTGGCGGGTTGCAGATCTCCAGTGCTGTCCGAGAGGATGCTGGTGCCTACATGTGTGTGGCTCAGAATCCAGCTGGTACAGCCTTGGGCAAAATCAAGTTAAATGTCCAAGGTACCTAAATAATAAATCTCTCTGTCTTCATTGCAAAGATGCTTGTAACAGTGTATACCAAAATTCATATATCTAAAATAAGGATGCCACCATACTTCTAAACATTCTTTATTTACATTATCTCATTTGCTTTTCCATTACACTTATGAAGAAGAAAATTTAATGTTTTAGGAGATTTTTTTGCATTGTTTATAGAAAACTGAGGTATGTCATCATATTTTGAACTTCTATGAACCTCTGTTTGGTGCTCTATTTCATTGTAGCAGACAGTTAGGTGATTTTTAAAACCATTCTCTCCATAATACTACTTTGCATACATTACAAAACACTAGCTTGTAATATCTGCTTAAAAAACAAATCATAATTGCAGTTAAACCAACTTGACGGGAAAGAAATTATTTTAAAGACAAAGCAGGGTTTTTTTCACATTTAACTGATATTTTCATGTCTTATGTACATTGCTTTTGTGAATGAAAAAGTGACCTAAAATAGGTTCTAAGTTACCGTATTTGCATTTGCTGATTTTGAGTTTCCTTATAGTGTGATTTTCCTCTGGTAAATTAATGACTATAGTAAAAAGCTCGCTTACCTGCAGATTGTAAATCTACTTTCTTTATACTTTTCAACAAATATTTATTGGGGTAATAAGTGGAAATACCTTGAACATTACAAACACGATCCTTTCCTTATGGTGTGGAGAAGGAAAAAACTAAACTGCCAAATAAATGAAATAATTATAAAATCTGACAAATGTTGTGCAGAGGAAAAACAAAAGGCTGAGATGGAGAATAATGAGGAAATGTGGGGACCACTTTAGATTAGTGGTTAATATAGGCTTCTCTGAGGGGGTACCATTTAATCTGAGACCTAAATGATGAGCTAGGATAAGCCATGTAAAGGTGGCAGAGTGTTCAAGGGAGAGAGGACAGCATGTGTGGTGGCCCCAAGACAGGAAAGAGTAAAAAAAGAGGCATATTAGTGTGACTGGACAGTGGTGAACAAGGGGAAGGCTGACAAAATGTGAGGGAGGTCAGAGAAAGATGGCAGGACCAGCGCATGGAGGGCCCAAAGGATCAGAGGAAGGTTAGAGTTCCTTCTCTGTGCAGTGGGAAGTCTTTTAAGACTCTTCTTTGGTTTTAGGATGATCTCTTTGCTGCTGTGTAGACATTGGTTTACAGAAAGGACAAGACTAGAGCTGGAAGAACAAAGTCCTCTAGGCATTATGTTATAGTCTAGCTGGGAGTAGGAGTAGGTGTGTGAGTTGTAGGGGTAACTGAAAAAAGTGGTGGATTCAAGATATTTTGAGAGGTGTAATTGCCAGGAATGCTGATGAATCAGATTTGGGAAGTTAGGAAAAGAGAATTAATGATGTTTCCTGGGCTTGGGGCTTGAACTAGTGAGTAGATGAGAGTGCCATGGGGGAATGCAAGGGGAGATACTGGTTTCGGAGGAAGGAGAATATGATTTCTGTTTAATCATGCTAGATGTGGGAAACTATTAGAAATCCTGGTGGAGATGTCCAATAAAGTTGAATATTTATGAATTCAGAGCTCAAGGGAGAAGTATAGTCTAAGATATAAATTTGGAAGTAATCAGTTTATTTCAGTCCACAAGACTGCATGAGAATTTGGACAGAAAAGAGCTAGGGACAAAGCCCCGGGACTCTGCGTTGTTACGAGGTCTGAGAAAAGAGAAGATGCTGGACAGGAATACAAAAGAGAGGGCAGAGATATGGAGGAACGCTCAATGGAAGCAAGGAGAAGAGAGTGTTTCAAGAAGAAGGGAGTGGACAGCTTTCATAAATGCAAGTGAGAGGTCAATTAAGATAAGGATCAAGAAATATTCATTGGTTTTGGCAACATAGAAATCATAGAAAAGAACAGGTCCAGATATGAGGGGCTTTTCCTTCACTAATTGATTAAAATTATTGATATGAGCAATTATGGGACAAAGAAACACAAACTAGTAGCATTTCAACACTCCAAAAGCAACCCGAGATAGTTGCATACTCTAGAGTCATGAAAAATTCCGTATGGAATCTCTCTTTGCAGATACAATATGTCATGGCAAACACAAATCCCACCAAATAATTTTGGTTGATATAAATAATTTTAACATGGTTATTCATATTTTTTTCACAAGTTCTTGATTTTATTTTACTCATCATCCTAGAATTTGGTCTCTACATGGTTGACCGTATCTCCGCAGCCTCCTCTGGAGACACAGCAGATAGTTCTAGGTTCCCGGGACTTGTTATGCACAGGGCGTTGTTTGGGTTAGTGGAGTTCTCAGAGGTCTGCTTTCTGATTCTGTTTCTTAGTCAGCATGTGGTAACAATGAAGATTGTTGGCCTTGTTTCTCTCTTAAGCTTTCTTGCATGGGCGGTAGATGTTTCAGAAAATTGTTTTTTCCTGCACGTGCTTAAAGGGGTATTTTCACTGTCATTGTAGTCTTCTGCACCTTGTTAGTGTCTCTGGACTTGCATTGATGGAGGGCGGGGGGGGGGGGGGCGGTCATCCTCTCCTTCCTTTCTCATGTGCTGTGTTTGGTTGTTCCTCCTTTCTGTTTGATTGTTCTCTCATAATTATTTAATAATGTCTTTAAGGCTTGATAGAGTGTCCAGGCCAATACCTAAGTAGTAATCAACCTGTTGTAAACACTAGGAAGAGAAATCCTTGTCTTAAGCCCTTCCACAGTTTTCTGAAGAGGTGGGAAGAGTTTTATCTATATCATTCTCTTCCATGATCCATGCATTTATTCATTCATTCAAATAATACTTTGTGAAATCTAGCCACTGCGTATGAGACACTGAACACTGTAGGAAATGCATGAGTAAAAGTGTCTCTGAGTAGCTGAATACTTTCCAAGCCTTGAAGAGGTCTAATTTGAAAGTGTAAGTAACTGAAGTGAATCACGTCATACATGTCTGTTAAAGAAAATGCCTCTGTCGACACAGCCTAAATTTTCTAGAAATGCAAAACCTCATGAATAGATGTTTATATCCGTATTTCAAATTGATTATCATTTAATTTGTTAACTGTATAGAGAATAATCTTCTGAAATGGGCTCAATGAATTTTCTTTTCCAATGAAAAAAAACTGTAGTGATCCTTTGATGATGATGTGGTCAAGTCAGGATTTTGTTTCTTATCGATGTGACTTCACTTTGCTAGAGTAATACTGTAGTGTGTAGATGGTACATTCATGCTTTTAAGATGAGATTTAACCTTTGTATCTTTTAGTTCCTCCGGTCATTAGCCCCCATCCAAAGGAATATATCACTGCTGTGGATAAGCCCATTATGCTACCATGTGAGGCAGATGGCCTCCCACCACCAGATATTACGTGGCATAAAGATGGGCATGAAATTATGGAATCAATCCGCCAGCGTATCCTCAGCTCTGGGGCTCTGCAAATAGCGTTTGCTCAGCCTGATGACACTGGCCAGTACACATGCATGGCAGCTAATGTGGCAGGATCAAGCAGCACGAGCACCAAGCTCACTGTCCATGGTAGGTTGTTTAACATAAATTATTTCAATCTGCTACATTACCATGGCAAAGAGGAAAGACCACCAAGAAAAAATACGATGGAAATCAAAACCATGCAAAAACACTAATCCAAAGTGGTGTGTGTGTGTGTGTGTGTGTGTGTGTGTGTGAGATGTGTGGTATACTAGGTATACTTGCCCTTCAAATATGTTTATGTAGGCTACGTTTATTTGTGTGTGCACACATGAGTGTGAGAAAGAAAGAGAGATTTTGTTAATATAGTCAAGATAATTAACGTGTTGCCAATAATCCCCTCATATTGTGATTATTGGGATCTATACTGTGGCTTATAAGGAATCCATTTGTGTTTTGTGACTCTTCTGCTTTACTTCTCAAGTGGCAAGTCTTCTTGGCTCAAAACTAATCACCATGTGACCTACATTATAAATATAATGTGAGCATAATGAGAATTGGGCCTCTATTTGATTCATTATTTTAGAGTAGCCAAGTATTTACAGGTATATTTTTATAATAGAAAAAATATCTTTTTTCTTTTGTATTTAGACAACTAGCAAAGTATCTAAAGATCAGCTTTGAAATATTTTAGTTGTTAATGTATATTTTAAGACTAAAGATAAAATACCTATTAATAACAGTGGTAGTAAACAATAAGCAAATTAGACTGTTTTCAACTACTATTTTCAGAGGTAACTCTTGAGTTTCTGTTTTTTATTTTTAAAAACTTCATGTAAGCTGCTTTTTATCTTTCAGGTATACTTGAATTTCCTACAACTTCATAGTTACAGTGATAATTTCAAGTGGGAACATTTTTAATTGAATAAATGTATAATTTAGCCAAAACTTAAAATCACCATTTATGAGTTTTCTAAATTCCTTCCCTGGTTGATACCTGCTTTCAGTTAATACAATTCAACTAATCAATACACATTAGTCCTTTAGCTTCCAATAAATAGTGCTCCTTCTTCTCAAATATTTATAGAAAATTTACCAAAATTGACCATATACTAAAAACAAAGAAACCATTAATAAGATTTAAAAATACAGACAACAGTTCCTGCCTATAATGCAATAAAGCTAGAAATGTGTAATGAACTTTTAAGGCCAAAACCCCAAGCCCATGCAAATTAAAAAATACCATTCTAGCTTAAGTCAAAGAATATGTTTTTATTTTTATATTATTTACAAAATAATAAAAATAAGGACACTACATATCAGAATATATGGTGTGTGGCCAAAGCTAAAATCAAATATAAAGTCATAGCCTTAAAATTTTCATTTTGCGAAAGAATAAATTGAAGTAAATGTACTAATGTTACAACTTTGTAACCACTAGCAAAATTGAAATATCAACCTCAAGGAAACCAGGATAAAGGAGATAATGAAAATACAGCATAAATTAATGAAAAATGAATTGAATATTTATGATGTACCATTCAGCAAAACAGATTTTTGTGTTTTCCATATTATCTATAATGTTTATGCATTTATATCATTTATAAAATATTTGTATGTGTACTTATATAATCATAAAAAAATAATTTTTGCTGAAACCAACTGTTGTCCTATCGCTCTTTAAATTGTCATTAAGATTGATCTATTTCTCACTGATATGTTTGAATAATTCCAAAATTCATTGTTTGGGGAAGAGAGTGTATTTTTACTTTTTGAGTCAAGTATTCTTAAAACTTTTTAAGTATTTCCTTTAGAAGCAAATATCTTAGTTCCAGGTCCACTAAGGTATTTCTTAGTACACTAAAATATTCAATTGATCTTTCTATATTGCCTACATTTTTTCCAGTTCAAAAAAAATTGAGACACGGGAAGTATTTGGTATTACAATGCGCAGAGTTATGAAATCACTATAAAAATTTCCTCTGTGACAGTATAAAAACTGAATTAAATGTCTTGACCTGGTTTCACTTGCATTTGGTGTAACACGTGTGAAATACTGCAATAAATATTTTTTTCTTTAGCATTTTGAGGCAATATGTTTTATATGGGGTGAATGTGGGAATATGGGGTGAATACTTTATAGTATTTTCAACTAGTGACTTTTATTAGTTTGTCCTCACAACATGTCTGTGATACAAATCTAGCAGTTACACAACCATAGAAGCATTTTTGGGTTTTGTTGCTCTTGTTTGTTTTACTTCACTGCAATAAGCAGAAGAAACTCAAGTAAGGAAAAGTCAGGAAGTCAAATAAAACCTAAAGATTTCCAACCCAGTTCTATGTCATTTGTTCAGAAACTGATTGTAAATATATTCAAGTTCCAATCCATTAGAATTCTTGCTAGCATCAAAAATATTGATCGCTTTCATAATAACAAGCAAATCACTGTCTTAATAGGTTTTTTTACTATTTCTAGAAAAATTACCCTCAAAAGAGTCTTTTGTGTGTTGATTGTCAACGTGAATAAAGACATTATTGAACTCAACATCCTGAACGACTTCTTTTTTAAACTTTTCGTAGTACCACCTAGAATTCGAAGTACGGAAGTACACTACACAGTCAATGAGAACTCACAAGCTGTTCTTTCATGCTTGGCTGATGGAATCCCCACACCAGCAATTAACTGGAAAAAAGATAACGTTCTTTTAGCTAACTTGTTAGGAAAATACGCTGTTGAACCCTATGGAGAGCTCATTCTGGAAAATGTTGTGGTAAGTTTAATAGACATGAATAGATACATTATGCCAGATTGTTAATTCACCTTTTTACTTTTAGTAACTTAGCTTGGCAATATAGTCTTTAATATCGAAAGGAAAGTACTCTTATAAATTAAGGTCAAAAATTAATTTTACCCTTATTTCATTTCATGTCCCAGTTCTAGTAATAGTATCCAACAGATAGTAGCAACTCATAAATGACTTCTAAAATTATTTTATTTTTGTGGAAATCTGTGTTTAAGGGAAAAATTCTAAGTGCCTCTGTTATAATTCATGCTTGTGACCATGCATGGGAATGATTAGAAGAGTGGAATGTAAGAATATTTGGTGTATTATTAAGAAAATACAAAAAGCAGGTTTTTTGCTTTTTCGGCTTTTTATATAACCCTTTCTAATCACGGACAAGGGAACTAAAGTTTTAGGGATCTATGCAAGCTGAGGTTTTTGAATATTCTTAGGTGGTGCTTCTCCAGTCTGCAGAAAAGTAACTATCAGAAGTATCTCAGTTTTTCAGTGGTAGCCCACTTGAAGAGGAATCTGTGTCTGTGCATACCACGTGACTTAAAAAATTATGTGGTTTGAAAATATCAACTCTTGGCCCCAAATATTAAACATGATTAAAATGTGAGTCACTTTCAGGCTGTTGTGCATATCTTACTCCTTTTCATTACCCTCAAAATGCCCAAATTTCATTACAAAATCTTCATGGAATTAAATTTGAACAGATTAAAGTGATGATAAAATTGATCACATTCACTTTTTCACAAATCATGGTATAATTTCAGCCATTAGTCAGATTTCTGGGATTACCAGACAAGTAGCTCTAGTAATAGCCTATGTCACTAGGCTCTAACTCAATCACATGCACCTACAAAAATTGTATTTGTTCAAATCTGTTTCCATCAGTTGCAAGATGCACCATTATTTTATGTACCACTAAGAAAGAAAAAAATACAGTCAAGTAGCTAGAGAAGACTATCAATTTTTAAGTTGCATCCCAATTTCAGAGATATTAACATTTAAAAATGTGAATTTTAGAATTGATAAAATAAGGATAAATTTGTTTGTTTGTTTAAGCTGGTAAATATCTCTAGTGGGGATTACCCCCAGTTCAGGCATGTTGAATTTGGCCCCTCAATCACAATTATGGACTTGAAGGAATTACATGAGAAAAGGAAAGTTTAGACTTTTAGGAAGACAATGACTCAGATACGTTAAAAAAATGTCAGCAATAAGGTAGCCTATGAATACCACCTGAAGGACACAAGTGATACTATGTACAATCTAGATTTTTAAATGCTTTACTTCCATTAAAATCCTTGATTTTAAACTTTAGTTGTCATAATCTGGGAATCTAAGAACAGCTAAGTTGTGTGGGGTTGAGAGACCTTCGCAGGGAATATGATGTATTCCTGTGTGCATTTAAAAAAATAGCATGCAACCAATCAAATTAAGATTGTGTCTGTAATGAATAATTACAACTTTTATGCTACATTTCCAGTGAATTCTTTGATGCTTCAATGCAAAAAAAAATTTATTCTTAAACTTTTTGAAAGAAAAGGAAAAGTCTGTAATATGATATTACACGCAGAAGCATTCAATCATTAATTCAACAAATATTTAATGAGCACTTTTTCTGTGACCAGCACTGATTTGGGCAATGGGAATACATCAGGGAACAAAAGAATCCAAAATCCTTGCCCTCATAGAGTTTATTTCTAGAGGAGGGAGATAGACAATAAATAATAATAATAATAAACAATGTATACAATAAGTCAGAAGCAGATAAATTGATAAATGAAAAATAAGAGGGGGGATATAGGAAGGGGGGATCAGGAATTGGAGGGGTGCAGGTTACATTTTTAGATAGTCAGGGTAAGTCCTCTTTGGGAAGGTGACATTTGAGCAAAATTTGAAGGAAGTGAGTTAGCCAAGCAAATATCTGCGGGAGAAGCATTCCAGGCAGAGAAAACTCAGATGCTTTCCCCTACACACTGATATTTGGGACAAAGAACTTGGGGTCAGAGAAAAGAACTTAAGTTGGGAACATGCCTGATGTATTTGAGAAACAGGAAGCCAGTGAAAAGAAGAAAAAGGATGAAAAGAGAAAGAAAGAAGTCAGAGAAAAATGGAGGCCAGATCATATAGTGTCTTGTAGGTCATTATAACAGTTTTGCCTCCTTTTACTCTGAGTGAAACCAGAATCCGTTGCAGGTTTTCAGCAGGGAAGCAATGTTATCTGCCTTATGTTTTTGCAATATTACGTTGGCTATTGTGATGAGAATAGATGATAGGGAGGCAAGGATAGAAGCAGAACCACCTGTGGGGAAGCTGGTCTGGAGGCAGATGAGAGATTATAGGACTCAAAGCAGAATGTTAGCAGAGAAGGGGTGAGAAGTGGTTGGATTCTGCATGTACTTTAAAGCTAGGGTTTCCCAGCTAGATTGCTAGTAGTGTGTAAAAAAGAAAAGAGTACATGATGACTCAAATGTCTGAGAACAGAGGCAGAAACAACCAGAAGGACAAAATAGCCATCAACTGAGATGGTGACAGCTACAGATAGAACAGGAAAAGGAAAATTGGGAGTTCAGTTTTGGACATGAGTTTGAGATGTCTTTTAGACATCCAGCAGAGAGTTGGAATGAGAAGTTCAGTATAATTGGAGTTTGGAAGAAAGATCTGGGCGAACATACTGATACTCATCAGCGTATAAGTAGTATCTAAAGCCGTAAGATGAGATCACCAAGGAACTGAGTGCAGATAGAGAAGAAAAGAGGACCAAGGACTGAGCCCTCTCACATGTCAACATTAAAATGTTAATGTTGAGGAGAAGCCAGCAAAAGGAGATGGAAAAGAGTAGGAAGGAAACTAGGGGAGTGGGGTGTCCTGGAAGCCAAGTGAAGACATGGTTTCAAAGAGAAGAATAATAATTGTGTCAAATGCCACCAATACATCTAGTAAGATGAGTGCCAGGGATGGCCATTGGATTTAGCAAATGAAACTTCAGAATTGCAGGCAATATTGCCCTTACTCTTGCCATTTCCTTTGACAATTTGGTGGTCTTTGGTGCCACGTTACCCAGAGAGCCACCTATTCCGTCAAGATGCTACCAGCCTTTGGAGCTATTTGTTCTTTGTTTGCACATTGCAGAGCAGTGGTAAGCTTGATGTATAGTATGCTTTAGAATCTAAAGTTTTCTGAGATTTTGTGACTATAAAATGCTATAGTTCTGAAAGGTATGCGCTTTTGTTTAAACTCATACATTTTCAATGTGTTATGCAAAATCTAGCCAGATGGCTCAGACTACGAGATGGAAATTTAAATTGTCTTCAAATAAGAGTGCTTCTTTGGGGACCAAGCTATGCAATTGTATGTGATATCATGTACAATTATGTTATTTTAAGCACTATGATTTTTTTTTAAATTTAAGCTGGAGGATTCTGGCACCTATACCTGTGTTGCTAACAATGCTGCAGGTGAAGATACACACACTGTCAGCCTGACTGTACATGTTCTCCCCACGTTTACTGAACTTCCTGGAGACGTGTCACTAAATAAAGGAGAACAGCTACGATTAAACTGTAAAGCAACTGGTATTCCATTGCCCAAGTTAACATGGACCTTCAATAACAATATTATCCCAGGTTAGTAATTTAACTCTTATGAAGTAAATAAATACGCCCATATAGAACTCTAAACCAATGTCCATTTTCTTTAACTGTGGGAATTGATTGAAAAGTTACATGAAGAATTGATTGCTTTAAATTCTGTAAAATGTGTACCTTTGCTTGGATTTTGCCCTATACCCAGTATAGATGTGCTTTTTGTTCTTTTGAAAGGATAAGTTGCTCACAGGGAAATATATTGCAGGATATAAGTAGATTTTTTAACCTAAAATAATCTCCCTTCCCCTGAGAAGATAATATTGTCTTCTAAATCTATCTGCCTAAATTTATCCTCCCTGGACCTCCTTCATCATTGATAAATGGATTAAGGTGGCTACTGTTGGAGTCCTGAAGATTCACCTAATTTTACAGAGGAGAACTGCTTCTCACTGTATGAATTAACCTCTATCAACCTCTATTATAGTGTAGATCAATTATGTAGAAAATTTCTAGTCAATATGTGTGCATTTGTTAAGATAGTACCTGGAACTCAGGAGCACTCATCCCTGGGAGGGCAAGTTTCACCTTATTTGTTAGACTTTATCATCAGCGTGAAGACATTGTCAGTAATGAGAAGTTGTCGCATCCCAAAATTGAGTTCTGAAGTACTTCACTATTAGCATTTAATAAATGTCTTGCTCCAAAAGCAGTAATAAGCTTGAGGTTTTTTGGTTATAAAGATTTATGTTAATGACTGAAATTAAGCAACTATGTCACCTTAATAATAATAGCATACTTCACTAAGGAAAAATAAAGTCTAAAAAAACCAATCAGCTTTTCTGAAGATATAGTACTAATTGAGCTATTTAAATTTTTAAAGCTTAATTTTCCACTTAATACTCAGCAGTATGAAATTTAAAATATAATTTGAGTGGGGGAAAGCGTGCAAGGTCAACGTACTTAATATAATTAGATATTGGCTGGTCTAATCAGAATCTTATTTAGTATCAGTTGTTTTACGATTAGCATGTTTAACTTACACTCTATTCCAAATATTATAACTACCTTTATAAATATTTATATCATCACCATTTATGGAGAAGCTTAAATTATTACAAATTTAATCATGTTATTGTAATTACCTAATTAGTGTATGTTTTCATGATTTCCCCTCTGCCCTGCCAAGTCCATTGAATTATAACAGAAAAGGTTTTCATGTTTTTGATGTAAATTGTTTGGGAGGAAAAGTGGTGGTGAGATAAATGAAATGGAAAATGTCATATTTCTAAATGAAAGATTTTTGAAACCCAGAGAGACTTTGCACCAGGTTTAGGCAATACTTTGAGATGAAAGGTGTACTTCAAATCTAAAATAGTTTTAAAAGATGTTTATTTTCATTCTCTTTTCCTGTTCCTTCTGCTGTTTTTCATTCTTCAAACAAGTGTCTATAGACATAGCAAATAGCTCAGAGGAAGAAATCTGTGGAAAATTCTCTCTTCTCCAATGTCATGATGAGAGATCTTTGGTTCAACTGCTGACCAACTCATAAATCTAACCTGCAAAATATTGAGCTGTCGTGATTATTTTCCTAGGTTACTGAGGGGCGTTTGTGTTGTTTTCTAACTTATTACCCTTAGCCCATTTTGACAGTGTCAATGGACACAGTGAACTTGTTATTGAAAGAGTGTCAAAAGAGGATTCGGGTACTTACGTGTGCACAGCAGAGAACAGCGTTGGTTTTGTGAAGGCAATTGGATTTGTTTATGTGAAAGGTAGGCAGAAGTGCTCTGTTTTTAATTTCTAATTTATTTATAATGAATGGTTTGTGTGTGGCTTTCTTATTATGTAGTAATACAACAATACTTCAGTTTGTTAATCCATTTAGTCTTATTTCACAGGTGTGCAAATTCATGAGATATAAAAAAATTACGAACATTCAACTCAAAAGTAGGTAAGCAGTAAGCAAAGAGAGCATTTGGCACAAAATGGAATCATCCACTTAGATTATTGAAACTGACAAAATTATGTGGTTGATTAGCATGAGCAGTTGATTCTGGAAAATTGATGAGGTTCAAAATGGCTTTTCCCCTCTTCACCAAATTGTCTTTCCAAATAGGTCAAAATCACAAAGAAATTATTGGAGCTTCCTTTTACTTATATTTATGTTATTTCCCAGAACCTCCAGTCTTCAAAGGTGATTACCCTTCCAACTGGATTGAACCACTTGGTGGTAATGCAATCCTGAACTGTGAGGTGAAAGGAGATCCCGCCCCAACCATCCAGTGGAGCAGAAAGGGGATGGATATTGAAATTAGCCACAGAATCCGACAACTTGGCAACGGCTCCCTGGCCATTTATGGCACTGTAGTAAGTCACTCTGGACTTGTCCATGCACACTTTGCCACAATCAATACCTCTCTGTAGGTGCTATGGATGGGAAAAGTTTCTCACGCATTCCTATTTTAATCATAAAATCTGAATCAACAGGGTCTTTTAAAAAACTGAAACAGTGGTTCAGATTGATGACTTTTAGCCCTTTCGATTAGTACGAGCAATAAAATAATTTTGCTGCTTTGTTCCTGATCATTGATCTGTTATTTAACATCAGTAGATAACTTCCTCAAATCTGTTTTAGAACGAGGAATGAAAACTCTGTTTTAGAATGGAGAATTACAAATACAATTACAAATAACTTAGAGCAGATTTCATCACTAAGCCTATAACTACATTAGGCTTTCCAAAAGCTTTAGTAATTCGGAAAATGAATGTGCTTTAAGTTATTCTAATTTTGGAGTCAAGTGAATGAGATTTTCATCTAAAACTTTCTCAGCTAGACTACATATGGGTAATGTGTTAACCCATTGTTGAATTAATTGAAATAATAATTAAAATACACTATCTAATAACCTAATTCAATGGACCACTCTCAGTCTTTTATTCTCCTTGGTTTCATTTTACTGTTAGAATTTGTTGATTATGTCTTCAATTTTGAGATGATTTCTGCCTTAGCTGCTGTAACACTAATAAGTTTCAGGCTTCTTCATTACCACTTTCCCCCTTCTCCTCTACACAATTATTTACTACTTCTAAAGTCCTTGGTATTTCCTGTAGTACCAATGTTAATACGTCATGCACCACATAATGACGTTTCGGTCAACGATGGACCACATATACAACAGTGGTCCCATAAAACTCAGTACCTAGGCTAGGTATGTAGTAGGCTATACCATCTAGGTTTGTGTAAGTACACTCTATGATGTTCGCACAATGACGAAATCACCTAACATTTCTCAGAACATATCCCATTGTTAAGCCATGCCTGACTGTACTAATTGTTTTTTCACCATACAATTTCAGGCTCCTAAATATGTGTCTCCAGCCCTGAAACTCTTTCAAGTTCTATTTACAGCCTCCTACTAGAAATTTCTGTTTGGGTAATACATTGATACTCCTGATTAAACATCTAAATCAACAACTATCTTCCTCCTCCCACCCTCTTCTATTTCCTGCAATTCAGTTACCCTTTATTGACTTACTGTTTCTATTAATGAGACCAGAATTCTCCTATTCACAAGACCTTAGCAAAATCTGTCTCTCTAATTAGTCACCAAATCTAAACTCATATGGTATTTATTTTCTATACCGTATATGTATAAATTTGTTGTGTGACTTCCAGTCTGTGATGCATCATTACCAGTAAATTAGTTTTTCACTTTCTCTCCTAAATTTCAAGCTCTCTAGAGGTCAAGCTTAACGTTTTTTTTTTAAATAACCCCCACTAGAAAAGACTTGATATTTGTTAATTTGTCCTGATTATTTTAATGCTTTTAAAGATATCTGTAGGAATAGCACTAGCATTTTTCTTTAGTAAGATAATTTTGGATAGATGATTATAAAAAATGTTATTTTTGCTTTGGTTTCATAGCAATTATTATTCCTGGAGAGCAATAATAGGCTGTTTTGAAAAAAATTTAGACTAGGAATTTCTTTTTCCTCTTCTTTTTCTTTTTCTTTTTTAGAACCTATTCATGAGGTTAAATATTTGTAGGTTTTTCTGTTTCCATTAAAAATCCCTTCTCAAAAATGAAGCTTTATATAAACTAGCATTGTAGTTGAAAAAAGTTACCTGCTCTGCTCTGCAGGCTCACATTTTTGTAAAACACCACTTATTTCCATAGAATGAAGATGCTGGTGACTACACGTGTGTAGCTGCCAACGAAGCTGGAGTGGTGGAACGTCTCATGAGTCTGACTCTCCAGAGTAAGCTACTTAATTACACTCTAATTAAACACCTGATTTAGGAAATGTTGCCTAATAAAGGATGTTCATTTTCTTTAACTTGATAGGAAGTATTTTCATGATGGCTTTCAGAGTGTGTCTAGGTTTCTGCTGTTAATGGAGCAATTGTTAACAAGCATGAGACTGATATAGTTTTTATACAGATATTTTTCTCTATTTTATCAAAACATGTAGTTCCAGATTGCAATTGCCTGGCAGCAGAGTTTTTTTGCTTTGCAATATATTCACTTGAGTTTCCTTCTTATAGTTCACCACAGTTGTTGTAATGTCCTTACGAAGACATCACCTTATGGCACTTTAAAAATATGTATTAAAAATAAAGACTAACGTAAATGACCTCAAAAGTGCCCCAGGTTGATTGCTTTCAATCTGCCATGAAATCAGTGTGCTTTGGGCAGGATTATCGCGCTCATCATGAAACCCTTCAGTGGAAGCCATCAGAAGACAGAGCTTTCGTAATGAGAGAAACACGAAAGACGCCAGTGGTCCACTGGAGAGTCTCCAGATCCACTTCAGGGGCTGACCCGAGGACAAAGTGATTGGGTTGAGAATTTAGCAAACCAACTTATTTTGTGAATAGGCTCAGTATTTAATGGCATGAATTTACATTTTCTTCATTCGCTATTGAGAGATACTGTAGTTTAGCATTTACTAACCGCTATTTGCCAAACTACTATTCTGTAAGACTTTACCATTTAGTAGATATTTAATAGATATCTAGGACAGTGCTTTTCCCACCAACTTTACTGAGGTATAATTAACAAATAAAACTGTTTATATTTAAAGTGTACAATGTGATGATTTGATATACATATACATTGTGAAATGATTACCACAGTCAAGTTAATTAACATATCTGTCACCTCACACAGTTACGATTTTGTTTTGGTTTGGTTTCTGGGGCTAGAATACTTAAGATCTACTCATTTAGCGAATTTCAAGTATGGAATATGGTATTATTAAATGTCACCATGCCGTACATCAGATCCTCAGAACTTATTCATCTTATGACTGAAAGTTTGTATCCTTTGACCTACATCTCCCCGTTTCCCCCATCAATCTGCTCTGTTTCTGAATTCAACTTTTTTTTAGACTCCACATGTAAGTGATGCCATACACTATTTGTCTCACTTTGTCTGGCTTATTTCACTTAACATAATGCCCTCCAGGTCTATCCATGTTGTCACAAATGGCAGAATTTTCTTTTTTATGACTGAATATGTCATTTTATGTATTTTTCTTTATTCGTTCTTCATCTATTCCTCATCGACAGACTCTTAGGTTGTTTTCATATCTTGCTAAGGCAATGTTTTATTAAAGTACATATCTATCCAATGATAAACTTGTGGGATGTTATTAGGTAAAAAGTAATGTACCATGGTTGAATAAGTCTGAGAAAAAATAGATTAAACAAAGTTCATTAACTTATTAAATATATAAAGAACACCTAGTTTATGCCAAGCACTGCTTAAGTGTACCAAATTTCTTTATTGCAGATCTTTCCAGAAATGTCAATATGCTGATATGAGTTATAACTCAAGAGGAGGATATAATATGCCACATTTCCCAAATAAATGTTGTTTCCATGAAACCTTTCTCCCCTCTTTATTGCATCACACAATTAATCTCTCCTCGAAGAGTGCTCCACTGACCCATTTTAGGAAAGACTGTATTAGATCAGCTTTTCTACACATACTGGTGATAAATCCATTTTAACAAATGAGGCATGTTTAAAAAGCCAAAAATATAATTTGTATAAAATTAAGATTAAAGCACCTGAAGCAATGCCTTCATTTAGATAAAGAGCTCATATTTAACTGATGATTATGTGACTGGTGGAATTAATTCAACCTTGAAAGATGTACATGTGGAAATTTATTGTTGAATTAGTTTATAGCCTTATATGCAATTGGAAATTTAGGTGCCAGTTAGAAATATGGCATCTAAATTAAAATTCTGAGTTTTATTTGACACTGTCTTTGACCATAATAATATAAGCAGATGTGCTCATTTAGTCACTATGTTCTCATTTACTGTTGAGTGATTAATCTGAGGCATTTACTTTATTCAGCAATGGTTGATTGACTACATAATATAATCTGAACACTAGGAGAGAAATAAAAGCCCCGGCCCTGAAAGTTCTTAGAGTGAGGTTCATGTAAACATCAGTAAGAAGGCAGTTGTGTAGGAAGATGTGGGCATATGTATCAATGATGCATTAATGATACTCCCTGGGAGATTCAAACCTCATATGAAACAATTACTTTTGTAAAAGGCAACATGTCAGTTATACCTTTACATAAAATGCTAGCATGTTAATATCACAAGAAAACACATTTTACTTCTATTTTTATTTTATGTTCTATTATTTCAGATATACTTCTCAATCTAAAGTATGCAGCCACCACCCTGAATTATCTGATATTCATCACCTCTCATTGAGCAAATCACTCCACCATTCAATCCAATCTCACTAAAACACTTCTTTCATCCCATCGTGTTCCTTTGAGAATGCACATGCTCCCCTTTGCTTACCTTTTCAAATGTAAACCCTTCTGATTTTCTTTTAGGATTTTAACCAAATATTTAAAATCTTGTACATTACTGCTCTCAGGGGTGAATCATTCTTTCAAAGCTGAATCCATCTCTGTGCTATTTCCTTCTCTCCAAGTAGGCTGCCTTTTCCTATATATAATCTTACCCATTTTTGAAAATCCAGTTCAACCTTCTTCTTCTCCAAGAAGTCTTTCAAATTGTATCTTTCTTGACACTGTAGACTAGTATAAAGATACATATTCTGTCAGCAGCTGTATACAACTTCTTTTACATTCTTTCCAATGACTTCGCTTGAGTAGCTATCCACTATAGATACTGTAAACCTCTCCCTCCTTCTTGAAACTGCTTCCTAGTGGCCAGGATACCATTTTCTCCTGATTTTCTTCCTACCTCAGTGAGCATTTCTTAGTATCATTTATAGTCTTGTCTTCTGTCCATCTCTTAAATAATGACTTGCAATAGATTCTGTCTTTGGCCCTCTTCCTCTCATTTTAGACTCACTTCTGAAGCAATCTTATCCACTCTTGAAAGACTCATAAATCTGTATTTCTAGCCTGTATCTCTATTCTGATCTTCTGTCTAGACATCTCTACATGAATGTCCCACAGATACCTCAAGCTCGACAGTTCTAAATGGATGAGAATCATCATTCCTTACTCCCTCCCAACAAATCTATTTTTCTTCCTATATTCTATTGAATTGCCCAAACATACACTATATTGCCCAAGTCAAAACCTTGTAGTCATCAATTCCTCCCTTTACTCTATACCATTCAATTACAAAGTCCTATCATTCCTACTTTCTTAATAATTCTTGAATATCTTCCTTTTCCTCTCCATTTCCAATGACATGCTTTTGTTTGATCTATTAAGTTACTGTTGTTTATAGTGCCTTATTACCACACATTTATCTATTCCATACTAAATTCTATTCTACCTATTCTATTACTAAGTTCTATAGGTTTATTATAATGGAGCAAAATAATTAGTTACTTGTCTGTCTTAGTGGACTGTGAACTCCTTGAGACCAGAAGTTATCTGTTATCTCTGTACCCTCAGCATCTAGCACAATGCCTGGCAAACAGTAGGCTCTCAGTACATGTTTATTGAATAAATGAATGATGGCCAATAGTGAAAGAAAAAGTTTAAAATGACTTTTTACCTCAAAAAGGATGTAATGGAAAGAAGTGAATATTCACCATGTAAAACACAGACAAAAACAACAATGAAACAACAATAGTACTAATAGTATTGTGTGTTTACCCTGTCAAAGAGTCTAACAAGAATCCTCTGAAGTAGGTGCCATTTTTAAGGACACAAACCTCAGAGAGGTGGTAAAGAGCAGAGGCAGAATGTGAATCCAGAAAGCACGACTGCGGAGCCCGTGCTCTAGGCTAATCTGCTTAGGGACTTTAAATTTTTGACATTTACTAAATAAAACAGAGCTATGAAAATTCCGTCAGTGGCAATTACAGCCTTAGTAGTTGAGAAGCTACAGTGTTTTATAAACAAATCAGCCTAATCTTTTTTCAAAATTTACTGTGATGTTGATAAAAATGTTACTATAACTCCACAAAAACTAACAGACACTATGTGCTCTTTTCTGTAGGTCCCCCTATTATCACTCTTGAGCCAGTAGAAACAGTCATTAATGCTGGTGGCAAAGTCATATTGAATTGCCAGGCAACTGGAGAGCCTCATCCAACCATTGCATGGTCACGTCAAGGGCGCTCCATCCCCTGGGACGCCCGAGTTCACGTGTTGTCCAACAACTCGTTATATATCGCTGCTGCTCAGAAAGAAGATACGTCTGAATATGAATGTGTTGCTCGAAATGTGATGGGTTCTGTCCTTGTCAGAGTGGGGGTCACGGTCCAGGGTGAGTGTGATCAGATGGATGTTCATATTAAACAGCACTTGGGGCAACCTAGATCATAAAAATTATTAAACATCGTAGTCCAAGTCTCCTTTACCCTTAAGATACTTCTGGATTATGGAGATAAGACAAAAATCACATCACAATTTACAGACTGAGGGGACTAAAACAATACAGATTACAGCTGTAAAGTACCAAGTTAATAATTCAAAATCCCAAACTGAATTTTTGATTCAAAACTAAGCCAAATTTATTCTCAGAAATCAATGGATGTATTTTGCTTTCAAGAATGACTTATTTCCAAAATGTACAATGTACTTTATAAACTTCTCGGTCTCTAACTCTTGCTGCAGCCGTGTCCAAGTGAATCAGGAGTGGAGCTGGGAAGAAACACTAGTTAACTGTTTGAAGTTCTCTCGTGCTTAAATTTTAATTTGACCTTAAAGGAGAGCTTCCGTAAGCGATTTCTCAGCAATTATAGATTTGGCTCTAGACTCAATGCATATCTTAAATGAAATCCAACTTATAATTCTTTTATTTACAAAAACAGAGACAGAGTACAATGTTTTATTTGCAGTTAATGGTGGATTTTCCCAGTGGTCTGCCTGGAGATCCTGCAGTGTCACCTGTGGAAAAGGCATCCAAAAGAGGAGTCGTCTATGCAACAGCCCTTTCCCAGCCAATGGTGGGAAGCCTTGCCAAGGGTTGGATTCAGAAACGAGAAACTGTCAACATAAGCTGTGTCCAGGTACACCTCTTTATTCAACGAATGGGCACATGTTCAATAGATACTCATTTCTGTTCCCTAACTATGGATTGTCTCAGTATTAGTACTTTCAATTGAAATATATCCAATGGTGTAATGTTTCACCTTTGTGTAGTGGATGGTAGCTGGTCAGAATGGAGCCTTTGGGAAGAATGCACAAGGAGCTGTGGGCATGGCAACCGAACCAGGACCAGAACTTGCAATAATCCATCAGCTCAACATGGTGGGCGGCCGTGTGAGGGGAATGCTGTGGAAATAATCATGTGCAATGTTAGGCCTTGCCCAGGTGAGAATCCACTGATAAGGAAAACTTTTATATTTTTAACTCCTATAAAGGAGTTATAATTACCTTTTCCTCTTGGTTGTGAACAGATGTTCTGGCTTCTACCTTTGAACATATTCATTTTTTGTGTTCTTAGCTGTGTCTCATGGATAAACTTCTGGAGGTATGACATTAATCAATGTTAAGTAAAATACCTGATTTAACCGAACATGATAAAAGGCTCCAAACTGTGGTGTGTTTTTAATCATGTAGGGAAAACATAAGTATTTACAAAGTCATAGAATTTTTTGAGCTAATAAGGACCTTAGGTAACATCTAATCCATCCATTCATTTTCAGGTGAGAAAAATGAAGCCTAGAGAGGTTAAGACTTGGTAAGGGGTAAAATAGTAATAGCTACCATTCACTAAGTACATATCATGTGCTGGGAACCATGCTAAGTGCATTATATACATGTTGGTTTTGACTTCGTGAAACAACATAGATATTATTAGGGCTCTTTCAGATTAAAGTGACAGAAGTTAAACTTAAATAAGCTTAAGTAGAAAATTCTACTTTCAGGTCTGATTGAATCCAATGTTTTTCCTGGCGTGTTTTCCATCTCTCGTCCCTGCTTTCCCCTCTTTGGCTTTATTCTCCATTAAACTCTTTCCATGTGGTGGAAAAAATGACTGCTGGCAGCTACTGGCTCACAGGAGCCTTATAATCTAAGACCTCGAGAAAAAGAGTTCCTCTCTCTCTCAGAATTCATATCAGCTTCTGAGAAGGAACTCTGATTTTGTTTGGGTCCCTTGCTCACCTCTGAACCCAGCTGAGTCCAAGAGAAGGATGCTTAGATAACCAACTTGGGCCACTTGCCCACAGTGTGTCAAGAGGGGCAGGGCTCCTTATCTGACAGCCTGAAAGAAATCGTATGGAATAGAAGAGCAACTGTTCATTCATTAGTTCATTCATTTATTCATCCAACAAATATTTATTTGAGCGCCCAGTCTGTGCTCAAGGCACTGTTCTACTTGCTGGAGTTAGAGTGATAGATAATATCATTCATATATTGATAAGCAAACGGAACAGACTCAAAGAATTGAAGTGATAGAGCGTAAGTGGGAGAGACACCTTAGCTGAGATGGTCAAAAAAAGATGCTGAGCATGATGAAGTCTATTCAGAAATTAATAAATAATAATTTGCACCCAAAATTACACAATGTTATAAACCATTATGACCTCAATAAAACTACTGGGAAAAAAAATTAAATTTTTAAAAAGGGATGTTGACAAACCAAAATGAGATAGTTATTCACTGTATTGGGTGTTGCATCCTATTGTACAGATGAGGAAACTAACATTCATAAAATATATATTAATTCACTGAGGTTGCGTAACTAGTAAAAAGTGAATCAAGAATTTGAACCCAGGTCGATCTGATTCCCAAGCCTATTCACTTAGATCCTGGGTATCTTGATTTGCAGTTCAGACTTCCATTGTATTACAAAAATAAAATACTATCATGAAAACTTATACCAAAAGACGAAATTGTTTTTTTAATCGTGTAGAATTAGAAAGCTAATTATAAAAGCATAATATATCAAAGTAAAAAGAGCCAAAAATGCTTGATTAGAGCAATCTTTGTACACTTTGTCAGCTATGATATCTATATAATGAAAAGTTAAATGATATTTGTCAATGTCCTAAAATAAAAGTCAGGTTTTTTTCTTCATGTTGAGTAACTATTGGCTTACTGTTGTTTTGCTCACAGTTCTATTGGCTTACTGTTTTATTAGACTTTTGTTGGTTATTCCCCAGCCCCTAAATTGATTGACTTTAGCTATTACTTTCGCATAATGTCAGTGGTGTCCTGGAGCCAGCAAATGAAAGTGTGTGTCTCTTCCCGACTGAGTGCATCTGACTGCATCATATCAGGAAGCACATGATGTCACTTTGTCCCAAACTGGTGATGTTAACTTTGTCCACTTGTTTAAAGTGGTGTCTGCCACCTATTAATTACTATTTTTACCTTTGTAGTTAGTAAGTACTTTGTAGGGAAACTTGGAAACTACATAAACATCTTGTCTTTTATCAGTCTTTCACCCACTAGTTTTTGCATTCATTTATGATTTCTTGATTAAGTCAGTTATTGCTATGTTCTTTGCCAAACAGTTATTTCTAACTCCATCATATCTTCTATGTCTATTATTGGCTTTTTATTATAAGGAAGAACTTTCCTTTCTCTTTCTTATTTGTTTTTTTTATTGATTATTATCAGTAAAGACTCAGGTATTATTTCATTCAGTGGCTTATAATGGACTACCATTATTATTTATTGTGGTGCTCAAATTGTCCTAGATTTGATGAGTGTCCTTTAGGCTAACTTCAGCGCCCTCTAGATATATCCTCATGATTCCTAAACAATTCCTTCCTTTCTAGTGCAAACTGGTATTTTAGGCTTATGTTGTATTTTCCCTTCCTCAGTTAGAAGAGTACTTTTAAACTGCCAATCCTCCCCCTAAAAAAGATTGGTATCTTCTGGAGTGGGCCATTTGAGAGTCATTATCATAAAAAAATATTCTGATAGATTACTTAAAGAATGAGCATTCTTAGAAGTATCTTTCTGAAAATCATTGAGAACTTTGAGTAAAGGATGGCTTTCTAGCTCATAGCTCACACATAGGTAGTACTTACTGTGTGTCCAGCACTGTTCCAAGCATTTTTCATATATCAACTCATTATTCCTCACCCTAATCCTACTAAGGTAGGGTTTTTTGTTATCTGCATATTGCAGGTGATGAAACGAGGCACACAGAAGCTAAGTAACTTGTCTAGGATTGCACAGCTAGTAAAGGCAAAGCAGTTATTGAGGCCCAGAGCATCTGGTCCAGAGTCCCTGCCCCCAAGCACTGTGTGCTATTGCTTTCCAGAAGCAGAACTGCAATACAGTGTAACAACAAATTCATCTATCAGATTTTGCATTTTGCTTATACACTAGTTCATCCGTAGTGGTTTTCTTTTGTATTATTTAGATACCATAATGTTTTATACCTTCTCTGATTTATATTGTCATTTTTCCTTCTTTCTTATCATTCCATTCATATAAAAGAAACATTTCAACTCTACACATTTTATGTCATGAAATTCAATTCTGGTTAGAGTTTTCTGTATTGATTTTAAAAAATTTAAAAGGTCTTCAGCTGAAAACCTCCATATGTAATAGAAACTACATAGATAATAAATGAATAAATGTCACCCAATTGTAATCCTCCAATAAAAATGCATCTATGCTGTAAGGCTTTATATATTAAAAGGTATAGGCTTTTGTTACATACAGCCTTGAAAATAGAACATATTAAAATAACTGGACTGACAGAATTTTTTAAATCACGTAGTTTATATATAAGGTCTCTGAGCGTCAGCGATCTGAATTAATAAAGTAGTTTTGAGTAATATCTGTCGTATATTTAAAGGCTTTCTTCTTTTCTTTTAGATTTAGTCAAATACTTTTTGGTGCAAATTCCTGTGAGCTAAAATAAATTTGTGTGACTGTGTTTGTCTGTTGTCTACAAAGTACACCGATATGTAGTCAACTTATTTAGAAAGCAGTTAATTAAAAGAGAATGCAAGATGTGTTTTAGAATATTTTCTAACCAAAGCAGCCAAATGATCATCTTATTACTTTTCTTATTCTTTTTCTTACTAATTCTTTTGGCATCTCATAGGTTGTGTTAAGAGAATATTTAGACACAGACCTTAAGGCCCTGTTTTGGTTCATATCTTGGTTAAACTGGGTGACCACAAAAACATGTTTTATGAGCCCCATTTCTAGAAAGTACCCGCAAAATAAAAATATGACCTGTTACTGACTTATACATAAGGGAAGACATAATGTTGATTCTCAGCCTGTGCACCTGGTAGGAAACGTAAGGTTATTCCACTCTTGTGGTCAGACGGTGTAATATGTTAGTTACTAAAAGGAAGGCCTTAATATCGCTTCTTGGAAACGACTGGTCAGTTTTTTCTGTTGTTTAGGAAGCAGGTGAGTGTGTTATTCAGAACTTTTAGTTCATGAACATTATGTAATGGAGAAAATTTTTTAAAGAGTTACAACTGTGCAAATCATCATGTTGTTGAAAGATCTAAGCACATTTTTAAACATGAAGCTGAATCAGGCTTAAAGATGTGGTCTTGCAGTCTGGGCTCCAAGTTATCATTGTGGAAACATGTGTTGTCCATAACTGCCTCTAGATCTGTTATACAGCCTTGCTCCTAAGCTTCTGGTTCCTTCCACTTTCCACAGAGCACAGACACATATTTATCTAAGGTTTAAAAAATCACAGTCTGTTTACATATAATAGTTTGATTAGATTTAATTCTAATAAAATAAACCTCTTTGGACAATTTTAAGCATTTATTTTGGCATTAGACAGCCTTCTCAATTTCCCTATAGACACGAATTCCCATGAAAATTTAACCAGAAGAAGAAAGGAAGAATATCATTTATTATGTTTCCTTTGGTTCAATTTCAATTATTTTATATTCTGGCTAATTTAACTCATTACTAGTTAATTTATTTGTATAATTTTGTTTTTTTTAACAAACATGGTTCTGTGACTTGAAACTGTCTCTTGGGATATTGTAGTTCATGGAGCATGGAACACTTGGCAGCCTTGGGGTACATGCAGCAAAAGTTGTGGGAAAGGTACCCAGACAAGAACAAGACTGTGCAATAACCCACCACCATCATTTGATGGATCCTACTGTGGTGGAGCAGAAACACAGATGCAAGTTTGCAATGAAAGACACTGTCCAGGTAAAAGAAGTACAATGTTTGTACCCTAAATAAATTAATATCTCCCACTTATCTAGGAAGTGTGTCAATAAGAATCAGTGTCAATAAGAATCACTCAACCTAACAATGGTTTAACTTGATCATTTTTAAGTGATAGCAGAACACATATGTTTTTCCTTAATCCAGTTGATGGCAAGTGGGCCACTTGGGCCAGTTGGAGCGCCTGTACTGTGTCCTGTGGAGGAGGTGCCAGACAGAGAACAAGAGATTGCTCTGATCCTCTTCCCCAGTATGGAGGAAGCAAATGTGAAGGGAGTGACGTCCAGAGCGATTTTTGCAATAGTGACCCTTGTCCAAGTGAGTGTTGGAAATAGTGAGTCAACGTTGTACTTTCTTAAAGTTTCGTGATGGCCTTAAGTCCCTAAAGTTACAATATTCTGTTACTTGATTTGTCTACTTTTGCTTTAGGATATCAAAATGTTCTATGGTTGCCATTGTGTCTATTTAATACCATAGATGTCATTGATTTATATGGGCAGGGGCTGTGTCCTTTTTCATTTGCTCTATGTGACAAGCTGCAAGGATGAGGGCACCATTACATGCTGTTAATGATGTTGATACCTTTGTGGAGGCAAGCAGGTGGCTCTCTGCCTTAATTCAGTCGCCAAGCTAGATTTTTAGACAGTAGCGGTATCTGAATCCAATGTATCCTAAATGTTACAGCCTTGACTCATCAAGAGCAGAGACCTTGTCTCATTCATATCCTTTACTTCTTGGAATAGTGTAAGACTCAGTAAATGCAGGTTAAATAGAACTGCACAATCACAGGAATGTGTGCCTCATTTCTAGTCAAAACAACAGCTAAAGTATCTGCCTTTAGAAGTTGCCTGTGTGTAGATTTGTATGTTTCTTTTCAGTTCCTGGGGAGAGTCTTTTCATACTTTTGATGAATATCATTGTTTAGCACTTCTCCAATGGTTCTGTGTTGTAGCTCATGGTAACTGGAGTCCTTGGAGTGGCTGGGGAATGTGCAGCCGAACGTGTAATGGAGGGCAGATGCGGCGGTACCGCACGTGTGATAACCCTCGACCCTCCGATGGAGGAAGAGCTTGTGGGGGGCCAGACTCCCAGATGCAGAGATGCAACACTGAGATGTGTCCTGGTGAGCTTCCCAACTCCTGGCAGTAGAAGGAGCAAAGCATTTCATTTAGTAATGACTGCAGCAGCCCCGTTCTTCCAGATCTTAAAATGAAAGTTATATAGTCAGGGTCTCCCTGGGTGTAGAATTTAAAACCAGTTTGTTAATGTTGACCATTCCATTCTTGTTCACAGTGGATGGAAGTTGGGGAAACTGGCATAGTTGGAGCCGGTGTTCTGCATCTTGTGGAGGAGGTGAAAAGACTCGAAAACGGCTGTGCAACGCTCCAGTGCCATCTAAAAATGGTCGCCCCTGTCCAGGAGATGCTACTCAGGTATCCAGATGCAATGTACAAGCATGCCCAGGTAAGCAGCTAAGTTAGACTTTGGCAGGACCACTGCTAGCACATTTACAGCCTTTCTGCAAATTAAAAAAGGGTGTTACTCTGAGCCCACAAATTACAAAACACTGCCAAGTCTGGAAGGAAGAATTAGGGAAAATGCACTTTCCCCAAGCTCATGGTGGGTTTTAGCCTCAGCTTATCCCCTTCCAGGCTCCCTTGTAAGAGGTTATGGTCTGAACAGCCATAAATAGTAGTCCTGGGCTTGAGGGGTAAAAGGGCGTGAAAGAGGAGGAAGCCCGGCTGAGACTCTAGGCTGAAAAATGAGAGTGGAACAGAAACAGAATGTCTAATAGAAATACACAGTTGGAGGCTGTTCTTTCACAGATGGAAATAAGGAGAACATGAGTATAGAAAGTAAAATAGGGGCCAATGCAGTTTGAGGAAAAAAAGTAGGAGAAGTTGAACTACCATAACCCGAGTCGTGCAACATGGCTGGATATTATAAATGATGTAAAAATTCAGAAGGAACAGTCAGCATTCTAGAACTTGGAAAGGGACCTTGGAAAGAGTTTGCTGGAGTCTCAAGAACTGGTGGATAATACTAAGGGTCCTAGTCTCAGAGGACAGACTTTCTAAGGGTGGCTGTAAGGAGACCAAAAAGAGCAGTTTCACATTGTTGAAGTGTTGAGATACTATTGGACTTTCCAGAGCTTTAAGGTTGCTTTAGAAATAAAATGGCCCTGGAAATCAGAAAGACCCATCTGGCAGTGTGAAAGAGAGAAGTTACATGAAAAGATTTATAGGATCTAGACAAGCTAAAAGGGCAAGTGTCTATCAGTCAACTGCTCAACATATCTGCTCAACGTATCAACTCACGACCAAGGATTTAGAGGCTCTAACATGTAGGTATGGTGGCAATTCTAGTTTCAGTAGAGGGCATTTTGTGGCTCTGCCTCTGGTGGTACCAGTGCCTCAGTGGCAGAAGGAAGGCCAAATAGGCAGACAATTTGGATTTACAGGGTCTGGCAGAGAGTTTCAGGGATCCCAACTAGATAACCAGGACCAGGAGACATCTGTTGAGCACTGGGATTCAAGTTCCTTTGGAAACTAGAGAACCAAGGTCAAAATGGGAGGCCACGCTCATTAGTGATGACCCAGAGAACTAAGTGAATTAGTGATCCTTCTACCCTTCTTTCTCCCTTCCTAGGACTAAAGGTGAGAACCAAAATGGTCTACCAGTCCTGATTGGCCTACTATCTACTCTGCGTCATCTCGCAGTGTGGTTCCCATCACTCTCTAAGCTCTCTGCTCCTTATGGTTTCTCAGATGTGGCAAGCCACCACCTCCTAAAGGGGTGACAGATGCTGTTTCCTCTACCCAGAAAGCCCTTCTCCTGCCTTCCCTGGCTTAGTTAAGACCTAAACTTCCTTCTGATCTTCACTTTATTTTTACTTCCGTTTCAGACTTCCCTGAGTAGTGGATATCTTATACATCACTACATTTCAATTTTACATTTATTGTGGAATTCTAGTTACTGTCTATCTCCTCTATTCAGACGTAAGCTCTATGAAGACAGGCCTCATGGTTTTTTTTCTTTCTTAGAATTATATCCTCAATATTTGATGAACAAATGAATGTGGTCCAGAACACGAAATCTGAATCAACAAGAAAAAATATTATCTCTCATTAATAATCAAAGTAATGCAAATTAAAATGGTAAAATACTATACTTACTGATTTTTCTGAGATTGAATACAATTGGTATTTCTCTCCAGTATATAATGCATAACAATATCTGAAATGCCTAGTGATTATTTTAAAATATATTCCATTAGAAGACATCAAATAATGAATATTTATGAATTTCACTATCAGCTTCTTCCCAATATGTTTCTCTCTCTGTCAAAGCATGTAATTCATTTAAAAAGCATTCATTAATCACCTATTCTGTGTTAGTAACTAATAATTTTGTTGAACAATGGAAAGAAGGCATAAAATTACTGGAGAGATACTTTTAAAAAGAACTTATAGTTGTTTTCAACCTGTCTTGGGATGAATTTTGCAGCACTGTTAAAAGTACAATATCCTTCTCAAATTTTTCTCAAGTTAAGCATTTTCCGACATGTGTCTATTAAGACAAACGTGATAAGTCCCTGATCTGAAACCCAAGACTAAACAGTACCCCTTGGCTACACCTCATTTGTGTTGACAGTGACTTGTCACAAAACTTAGGAGCTGTTTTGTTGGCAATCCCTCCTTTCCCTCTATGTTCTCATGAAGGAGGCAATAAGTAAAAGAACGTGAGTTTTGATGCCAGCACATCTGTGTTCAGATCCTCATTCCTCCACCTCCTAGCCATGTAATCATGGGAAAGTCACTTAATTTCTCTGAACTTTATTTTTTTAGTCTGCAAACTGTGACTACTTTAAAACTGTCTTATAGGATTTTTTGATAGGATTAAAAGAGTTAAGGTATATTAGATATTTACTATAGTGCATGACATGCTCAATAAACTCTCGTTATTATCGTCATTTCATCACCATCAATAAACATATACTTCATTTTGGCTTTGGGACTGGGCGTTGATTGTATTTTTTGGATTGTGAAATCATGTGATGATGTGCATAGATTGGAAAGATCCTAGATTTATGTGGGATGATGAGTGTTACGTGAGAGTAGAATGTTGAAAGCTTATTTATTTCACTCAAACTCATATGTCATATGATCTTTTAAATATTTGAGAGAAGATTTGTAGCATCTATGAATGCTGGCCTTCTTTTCTCCCATGTAATGTTGATGAAATTGTTTCCTTATCCAGGAATGTTTTTTCTTCCCCCAATAGGTGGGCCCCAGCGAGCCAGAGGAAGTGTTATTGGAAATATTAATGATGTTGAATTTGGAATTGCTTTCCTTAATGCCACAGTAACAGATAGTCCTACCTCTGATACTAGAATAATACATGCCAAAATTACCAATGTACCTCGCAGTCTTGGTAAGTTTCTTTACTTATAAAAGTTGTTAGTAAGCCTCTTTTTAAAAACTTGTATATTATTCTTCATCTTATTATTTCCACTTAAAATTTCTAGAGGATGCACTACTAAATGATTAGTATAATAGTTGTTAGTTCTATCCCAATGGCAAACTTTTAAAGGCCCATGAGATACTGGTATTTATTTTGTTGTTATTCAAGATTATTTAGGATTCATCCTTGTGAATGCTATGAAGATAATAATAACAATGGACTGTAAATATTTTGCTCTTCTCATTTACTCTTTTTTCTTTAGGTCCAGCAATGAGAAAGATAGTTTCTGTCCTGAATCCCATTTATTGGACAACAGCAAGGGAAATAGGAGAAGCAGTCAATGGCTTTACCCTCACCAATGCAGTCTTCAAAAGAGAAACCCAAGTGGAATTTGCAACTGGTTAGTGCCAGCTGAACTTAATATTCTAGTACTATAAAAAAAACACACACACACAATTGCCTCAAAAGTTAGTGGTTAAGAAAAATGTTCTATGTTCCCACAGAGAATAATTTCAGTCTTTGATGCAATCTTATTATAAATGATATAAAAGCAATTTCATGTTTCCCTGTAAACTTTTACTGACATGGGTCTATAAGAGGCCATGTGTTTTCAAACAGTATAGTGATTTTTATATCCCAAAAGCTTTTTCTCATCTTTTCTCTTTAAATCCTTAGAGAGGGTTTTAAAAGCCAAAACAGAGCAGGAAAATGAGTCATTGCTCTTAATTAAAGGCTTTTGTCTATGAACTTGAGATTCAATTAGGATACCTAATAGGGATTCTTTATCAAAAAGATGGAAATAAAAACAAGCAAATCTAAAGGGTTTTCGCTTTATCCTTAGTCTTAATGAATATGTATTCGCTATTCATGGTCCTCTCCAAGTGCATACAAGTTTTTATAGACCTCCATTTCAAGCTTCTTCAAAGGTGGTCAGCCTCAATGGCAGTGATCTTTGAAGAAGGGCTGAGGGAGGGCATAGCTTTAATCAACCTAGAAGACAAGTGGGTCTTTTCATGACCATCCGCTTACTAAGATGCCCCTTTACTACCTTTTGAAACATCAAGAAAGAATAAAACCCTGTGGCCAGACCTGTGTTTATTGCCAGTCTGCCTGGTGAAGCCATCTGTCAGGCAATCCATTTTTTGTAGAACTGCCTTGCTCCTGCTTGAGTTTAAAGTGTGGAATCCTTCACATAATCATACGCTCCATTTTTGTCACATAAAAAGAGATTTTAGAACAAACTTAATTCAGTAAGCCTAAGTCTTTAATTTGAGGACTAACTGCTAATTTTCTTTGGTTTATGTTTATTCAAGTTTGAATTAGAATAACATGGCTGAACTGGTGTGTAAGGTGAATCTGCTCTGTGCTTACTCAAACCATATATTTATTACTATTAAAATGAATACATTGTAATTCCCAGGGGAAATCTTGCGGATGACTCATATTGCCCGGGGCTTGGATTCCGATGGTTCTTTGCTGCTAGATATCGTTGTGAGTGGCTATGTCCTGCAGCTTCAGTCATCTGCGGAAGTCACTGTAAAGGTAATATGTCAGGTTACCTTGCCTTCAGTTTATTGGATTAATAGTAAGAGTCTAAGTCAAAGATCCATAGAAAGAAAGCAGAGAACTTGTATGATTTCCCTTGTTCGCTTTAGGAAGTAAATGTTTAAACCACTAAGATTAGAAATGGCTATCTGGTCTTTGTTTAAAAGTCTTCATAGCCAGCCCTGATGGTTAGTGGTTAAGGTTCGGCACTCTCACTGCTTTGGCGGCCTGGGTTCATTTCCCGGTCTCGGAATCATACCACCTGTCTGTCAGTTGCCATGCTATGGCGGCAGCTCACATAGAAGAACTAGAAGGACTTAAAACTAGGATATACAACCTTGCACTGGGGCTTTGGGGAGAAGAAAAAAAAAGAGGAAGATTGGCAACAGATGTTAGCTCAGGGTGAACTCTTCCCTGCAAAAAAAATCTAAAGGGACAAGTCTTCACCAACCCTTCGTGGTTTTATTGCCCTGCTTATCAGGACCAAGATCCCTGCTATATTGATTGAAGCCATTTGTTTAATTTCCTACAGGCAAAGAGAATAGTAACTCTTGCCTAAAAGTTTTTGTATATCATCCATAAAAGTATTTCAGAAATCGAAGAATGATAACAATTACTCTTTCACATCTTTTCTTTACTCTTGACCTACAACTTTGAGTCCCTTATTAAACTATAATTTATGACAGTAAAATTATGAAACTAATTTAGTTACAATGAAAAGTTTCAAACTTTGTTATTTCCTGAACACTACTGTACAATTACAGTTTTATTTAGAACTATGTATTTTTAACCCCTAAGCCTTTTTCTTTTTTTCCTTATTCTGCATCTCATAGTACCCTCAAGGGAAAAAAATAGGATGAGCCATGCTAATCCTCAAATCCATGTTGTCCTCCTTAGGATTACACAGAGGACTATGTTCAAACAGGTCCTGGGCAGCTGTATGCCTACTCAACCCGGCTGTTCACCATTGATGGCATCAGCATCCCATACACATGGAACCACACTGTTTTCTATGATCAGGCACGGGGAAGAATGCCTTTCTTGGTAGAAACACTTCATGCATCCTCTGTGGAATCTGACTACAACCAGTTAGAAGAGACATTGGGTTTTAAAATCCATGCTTCAATTTCCAAAGGTAATTTAGTTAAAGGAAAGTCCAGATCTGTATGCCTTCCAGTCCTTCTAAAAGGGTAAAAGAATTGCATTGATGCCATTCAAAATAAGGATATTAAGGCATAGACCGAACATAATATGAGGTTTTTCGTGTATGTTGTGGTAGGTAAAGCTCTGTGGTAAAGCCAATCCAATTGGAGTTCTAGAACATTTAGTTTACTAATATGCTTCTTCATACAGCAAAGTGGAGTTGTTCTTGTTCTATTCTATATACACAGAGAGGTTTAAAGATATATACTTTATCAGAATGATTTTTCTTTGGGTAGTAAAGTCCATTTATTCTTGTTCTGAATCTTAGATTTGTCAAGAAATTGACAAATTCCTGAAATATAGTATAAGGGTGTATCTTAACCTAAACTAGTAAAAAAAAAAAAAGAAAGTTTCTGTTTTAAAGGCAGCTTTTAAAAACTGTGTAACAATGATCAAGATTCCAACTGTTATCTCTTGTTCCTGAAAATTATGATTTTTGAACTGCTTTCCAAGCATAGTTCTACAACTCTTCATCTCAGCAGTTGCCCTATGCTGTGAGGTTCTTTGATGTGTCTATACCCTGAGATTTCTTTTTCAGTCATAAGAGGGACCACAACAATTAGCATTCCATATTCACTGGGGTTTTGTTCCTCAGCGATACTTATATGCAGTTATGTTATAGCCACTGTTTGAATGACTTTAACTTTGAACTTTAGGCTCTCATGAGTACACTTAAAATGATTCACACTGGCTTTGGGAATGTGTGTGTTTTGCTTTGTGCTGGCTTTCCTCAATAGATCCAAGTAGATTTTAAACAGCATCATTTTGCTTTATCATGCTCAGCAGATACACTGAAAATTCATTTTCACTATTTACTCTTGCTTTCATCAGTTGTGCCTATGACCATTTTCTTTTTCAACATCTACTAGAACTGCTTCATCCAAGTTGAGATCATAGTAATCGAGGAGTATGTGTTCACATTTTTTGAGATAATCACAGATCCGTGAAGCTCATAGCCAGTGGAGCCCATAACCCCACACCTCCCCCACCACATGTCACCACCACCACCACATCTTACTATTGTCATGCATGTTCAGGTCATTTGACAGAAGAAAAGAGCCACTGGAATGAAGAGTTATGTTTTCTCTTCCCCAATAATGCCTACTTTTCAAATCTAACCTCTGTTTCTACCTTTTGCAGTGCTCCACATAATTAAAAAAAGATAACTTGGCACAAGAGTTTGATTAAAAATGAATTTATACCATCTGGGACTAGAGGAATTAAAATAATATTTGAAAAGTCATGTACATTTTCTATCCAATCATGTAAATCCTCTAAGCCTGAAACTGCTTGAAGGTCTTTGTGGTATTTGTAAGGGTGTTGTTGGGGGATTTGGATCCCAAAATAGAAGAAAACACACTATGGGACATTTAAAACCCCTTCCTATCCTTAGATGCTATGATTCTATGAATTAGATATATGTGATATATGTGCCCATTTGTTCACATTATTCCTGTGAACTGCAAAAATTGTGTACCTGCAATTTCTTTTTAAGTGGCCACCAGGGGGCAATGTTGCATTCTTAGTTGCTTAATCAGCATGTTCTTTCTCTTCTATGTTGGGTCTAGATTAGAGCTATGGTTACAGTGTAAGTAGAATCACCTAGAGAGCTTGATGAAAGTTCAGATTTCTAGGCACAAAGATTTTGGTTTAGCTAGTCTATGGTATGGCCTGGGAGTCTGTATTTTTAATATAGCCCCTAAATGATTCTAATGTATCTGGTCTGCACACTGGCATTTGGAAACTACTGATCAAGACAACTCACAAATATAAATCAATATAGTTAAATTTTTTTAATACTTTTAAAATCAAATAGATTTATTTTTAAAATATAATTATAAAATATACTTATATTTTACAAATTAATAGAAGAAGATATTAGAAACAATAAAGGAAAAGATAAATTTAACTACAAATAAATTTTTTTAAACTTCTTCATAAGAAAAAAAGAACAAAATTGAGAAGGTAAAATATACACCAAGAAAAAATATTTGCATTACATATTATGGACAACTCTGATTAACCTTAATATATACGAGGCTTTTAAAAATCAATAAGAAAAAGACAACCACCCCAGTAGAAAAATACATAGAGGCTATGAACAGGAAATTCACAAAGGAAGAAACAATAATGACAAAATGAATGTGAAAAACTGTTTAACCTCATCAATTAGCAAAGAAAACAATGCAGGTTACAACAGTGAGGTACCGTTTCCCAATTATCATTGTCAGAGATTAAAAAATATGATAGCCACTGAGTATTGGACAGGTATGGGAAAATGAACTCCCTCATACACTGCCAGCAGAGGTTGTAAATTTGTTTAACATTTCTGGACGACAGTATGTATCAGTAGCCTTTCAAATATTCACATCTTTTTAGTTATCTCATTCTGGGAGTCTGCCCTAAGAAAATCAGAGAAATGGCCAATAATAAATGTCCTGGAAGTAACAGGTAAATATCTAAATGATGGCACAGTTGAATGATAAACTCTTAAACAATCATTAAAATAATTTTAAAGGAATATTTAGCTCATTTATTCATTTAAAAGTGTTTGTTGAGTGCCTACTGTGTGCCAGATACTGTTCTAGGTATTGACAATATAACCATAAAAAGTGACAAAAGAGAATGTATACCCATAATAATAGTTGAAAGGCAGTAGACAATATGATCCAAACCTGGGTTGCCCACACCACAGTGATTATAAGGAAACCTTTATACTGATTAAAAACACAGATTCCCGGGTTTCTTCCTTGGCACTTCTGACTGGGTAAGACCAAGGGATCTATATTTTTAATAAGCTCTCCAAGAGATTTTATGATCAGTCAAGTTTATCAGTTATTGGTCTGTAGAGTGAAAGATCCTAAACCTAATTTTTTGAGGTGTATATTTATAAAAGTGACTAAAAGGAAAAACATCAAATTATTAGCAGTAGTTTTTTCCAAGTGACAAGGTTTTGGGACTTTTATACTTTCAAAATTTCTGCAGTTATCGTACATTACTATAACACAAACAGAAAATAAATATTTTGTAATGCCCCCCCACTGTGTCAAAATGAAAATAATAACTAATATAATCCAAAATAACATACTTCAACTATAATATAAAGAATAAATAAAAGATATTTTATAACAAAATATTATGTATTTCAATACGAAAATCTTTAGACATTGCTACATTGGAAGATAAGAAATATTCATAGGGCTGAACCTATATATAGAGCCTTGGTGTGATTTTTTTTTAAAACATTGAATAATTCTTGGTAATGTTCTGAATAAAACAATGTACAGTTGACCATCAATTTACATGACAGTTGCATTCCTAGAAAATTGATTACATATTTTAATCACACAAAAAAATGTTTCATACATGAAAGATGGGTTCTAGCTGTAGACAATTACAGCTTTCTCACTTCCATGAAAATCTTTCAGGGCAAGGGACAAATCTTCATCTTGCATCATTATCCCACATGTTGCAGTATTGTAAATCCTGCCCCAGGGTCTGCTCCAGTCACTAAATTTTAATAGGCCTCCCTATCATCATGACAACCAAAGTATCTCCCAAAAAACTTGCCAAATGCCACCTAATGGAAGATATCGCCCCTGTTTAGAACAAAAAATCTAAAGCTACTATCAGATAATAACTTATTATGTTCATATGACACTTTTTTTTCACAATGTGTGAAACTGCCCTACACAACATACTGGTTGGATTAAGGAATATATGAGTAAGTGGATAAATAAAAATGAAACATGAATTATAATCCCACCTAAGTCGTATTCTTGAGCACAGTGGTTGAAAGTCAAACAGACTTGCATCTAAATCCTTGCTCCAGCTTATATCAGCTCTTTGACTTTAGGCAACTGACATAACCTCAGTCTCAAATTCCTGGACGGGACTTTGTTGTGATGGGAGTAGGGAAGTTGTGAAGTTTAAATGAAATAAAGCCCATGAAACTCACAGAACTGTGTGACACACAGTAACCATTCAGTAGTCACTTAGCAATATGCTCTGAATGTTTCTATCCCATCCATCTTATTTCCATTCCCTTGCAGATGCAGGAAGACTTGGAGAGTCATTTTTACACTCACGGTAGAGATGGGTCATGGGCCTCTGCTTTCTCTTCAAGGTTTTAAGCAATTTGGTTGCCTAGAAATAGTAAATAGGACTCTAGTTTTCTAGTCAAGGAGGTATTTTCATCGGAGTACTGTTTTTTATACCCTCCAAATATATAAAACAGTTTTGAACAGCTTCGTGTCCTCAGCAGGACTCAAACAATATTGTAATCAGAGACTCTCCAAAGTAGGATGAATCTGAAAAATTAACTAATGCCTGGAATCCCCCCATGAAGAGCACCTAAAACAATAATAAAAATAAGCAGTTCATGCATTTAGAATTGAAAGAAAATCTAAGATAATTTCTAAGAGATTAACTATGAACTGAGCCTATGATATGAATTAAATAAAATTTCCCTTGAGAAATTTATTATATTAATGATTGTCTTTTATGTTTGTACATGTGTATACACACACACACACATTACTTTAGTAATTGAAAGATGCATTTCATTTAAGTTTTTGCAGGTTAATAATATTGGAAAAATATTTGCTAAACTGCTTAAACTCATCAAGACAGAGTTACTTTCTAAACAAAGAGATTCTCTAACTTATCTGTTTATTCTTGTCAATATATTTTTCTCTGACATCTAACTTAAATCTGCTCTATCACAATATGCCTGTTTCCCCTTGCTTTGAATACATGGAAAAGGAAAACACTTGATCACACGTACGGGACTTTGACCCAGATGCTCCACATTGCAAATGGAAGAGATCCACAAAAGGAGAGGGTTTCCTCATCAGTCTCTCTTTTTCACTAGCATAAATTATTTTAAGTGGCTTCAAAATAGCGTTCCTACTTCTAGAACAAACAGAGTAAGTAATGGCTGGAAGACCAGGACTTTGCCTGTGATTATGCCTGGCATACACATTGATCTTGGATCCTTTTTATTATCACAGAATAATTTTATTTAATTTTCGCTTGATTAATGTAAGCAACTTAAACAGAAAATGTTTCCAATGGCTGCTTGCCAACAATCTCTGGACTATGATTCATCTGCTTCTTGGTTGAGAAACAGGAAAAGTTTTCCATTCCTGCTTGTTTTCACCTATTGCATTTGTTGTGTCATGTGCTCCATCTTTGGCATATCTTCCCAGGGAAGATTGTACTGGAAAGAAACAAGATGCTAATGTTCTAACAAGTCAGTTAATTTTGCTTTTCTCTCTATGGTAGGAGATCGCAGTAACCAGTGCCCCTCTGGGTTTGCCTTAGATGCAGTCGGACCCTTTTGTGCTGGTAAGTACAGGAATAAATAATACATTTTATTTTTATAAAAATGTTAATAGTGGATACCATTTAATGGCCATCTGTTGCCATTTTGCTAGAAATTTAATCATCACAACAGTCCTACAAATGTCTCATTTTATAGGTGAGGAAATTGAGATGTAAAGTAATTAAGTAGAGTGTGTAAGATCACTCAGCCATCAAGTGGCAGAGCTAGATTTGAATTTAAGATAGGTACAGAGCTCAGCCTCTTCTCATTTGGCCACAATCAGGTGTGTCAGGGATCGTGATGAAGTGCAGAGGTGGAGTGAGCACAGGGACAAAACACGGCTCCCTCTGGCCACTTGATTGCCATGGGTGTGAAACAGCAATAATCCAACTCGAAGTCACCTAACCCTAGAATTGCTCAATCACAGGACAGGGCGGGATTGTGGGCTGACCACTAATGACTACACTGGCCTTGTCACATCCAAATACCAGTACAGGAGAGTCACAGATAAGTAAACAGCTAAGTAAATAGCTTGGGGAGCTCAAGTTTGCAAACACAGTGCCTTTCTTTCACTGGTAGGCAGTATAATGTAGTGTAGTGGTAAAAAGGTGGTATTTATGAACTAGACTGCCCAGGTTCAAATTCCAGCTCTGCCAGTGATGACCTGTGTGACCTTGGGCAATTTACTTAACCTCTTTGTTCCTCAGTTTTATTATGCAAATGAAGATATTAATAAAAATACCTCTCTCCTGGGAACATTGTCAGGAATGAGCTAAGGTAGGTAAGAAGCATTTAGATCATAGTAAGTGGTCATTATGTCTTAGCTATCATCATTGCTGTCTTAGAATTAATCTAAACATCTATTCACTACCAAAGGTAGTTTGGGGCCCCAAATTAATTCTTATTTAGTGTTCCCATTTTGTGGCACTTAGAGCATTTTCTATTACATTTGATTCAATTCATTGGCCTCTATAAGCAACCGTTTTTACCAACTTTACTAACTCCTGGAAAGTAGGGGATTTACATACTAATCGGGCCTTTTTGTTTCTTCTTTCAGATGAAGATGAATGTGCAGCAGGGAATCCCTGCTCCCATACCTGCCACAATGCCATGGGAACCTATTACTGCTCCTGCCAAAAAGGCCTCACCATAGCTGCGGATGGAAGAACCTGTCAAGGTATTCACAAGGCTAAATCTAATAGACACATTAAGCAATGGTCACGACAGTCTCTGGCTAGGAAAAATGTTATAGACCTATGCTCTTCTTTCCTACTCTTTCTGCCCCCACCTTGGCAACAAACAGAGAAGGTTTTCATTAGGTAGAGAAAGTAAGAAATAAGGAATACTGCTCACACACTGCCTTCATATGGGCCACCCTACAGGCAGGAGCTCTCTCCGTCCCCACAACACGATGAGCAGAGGCAGGCAGGACCATTACTGTACTCATTTTACAATGATAAAACTAAGGAATAAAGAGGTTATAAAGAATTTAAGCAAATTGCACACTCTTGGTAGCACTTTGGGAACATTAAAAAAAAACTTTCCTATCAGACTCAAGGTATGTTTCAAAGTTAGAATTAAGAATCTAGTTTTATAAATAAATAAAAAATGATGAAAAGAGGAAAGGATGTCTCACTCTATATCCAAGGAGGCCCCCTTCTAAATGCAAAAGAGAGAAGGAACAGAGGTATAGGAGGGAGAGGAATAACTTTTATGGAATGTCCAGTATGGATTGGGCACCTTGTTTACATTATTTCCTTTAATTTTCAAAGCAACGCTGAGAGACAGATATTATTATCCTCATTTTACAGATGAGAAAACAGAAAGGGGAAGTGACTGTTTTAAAGCTACCTAATTTATAAATGATCTAATGGATGGGCTGGTCTGTGAAGATATCA
This sequence comes from Tapirus indicus, assembly GCA_031878705.1. Taxonomy (NCBI): domain Eukaryota; kingdom Metazoa; phylum Chordata; class Mammalia; order Perissodactyla; family Tapiridae; genus Tapirus; species Tapirus indicus. Next base: position 74,732,257 of record CM062922.1, on the reverse strand, counting down.
CTGTATTGTTTTGAGCTTGTCTGCTATTTAACCCACCTGAAATGACTCAACCAAAATCTTCAACATTCTTGCTCTTGTGTATTTATCGTTTACTGCCTTTCTTATCCTTACTTCACAGCAGGTTCTCAGGTTGATTTTCTTCAACTCAGCTTAGTTGAATGACTCACTTTGTTGCAGATATTGATGAGTGTGCTTTGGGTGGACACACCTGCTATGCCGGTCAGGACTGTGACAATACCATTGGATCCTATCGCTGTGTGGTCCGCTGTGGAAGTGGCTTTCGAAGAACCTCTGATGGGCTGAGTTGTCAAGGTATAAAAATGGAGGCCCTTGCTTTATCTTCATTACACTAAGAATTAAGATCCCCGCCTGTTGAATCCTTTAAAGTAAACTTTGTTTTGTAGATTTAGCTTCTCGATAAGATCTCTAGATATAATATTCCATAGCTATTTTAAATATTTGCAACACAGTGGTTTTGAATAATAACATTTGCCTGTTACACTTGAGAGAAGAAATTATATAGCACAATCTAATAGAATCTATTTCATAAAACTCCATTGCATAAGACTACCAGAATATTTATTGCAGGACTTTTTTTAATAGACTTTATTTTTTAGAGCAGTGTTAGGTTCATAGCAAAACTGAGTAGAAGGTAAAGAAATTTCCCATATACTCCCTGCCCCAACTCATGGATAGCCTCCCCTATTATCAGCATCCTGCACCAGAGTGGTACATTTTTTTTAACCAAGGATGAACCTACACTGACACATCATCATCACCCAAAGTCCATAGTTTGTATTAGGGTTCACTCTTGGTGTTGTACATTCTATGGGGTTTGAAAAATGAATAATGACATGTATCCTCCATGATAGCATCATACAGAATAGTTTCCTTGCCCTAAAAATCTTCTGTGTTCCAACTATTCATCCCTCTCTACCCTCAATCTCTGGAAACCACTGATCTTTTTATTTTCTCCAGTTTTATCTTTTCCAGAATGTCATATGGTTGGAATCATACACCATGTAGCCTTTTCAGATTGGCTTCTTTCACTTATTAATATACATTTAGGTATCTTCCATGTCTTTTCACGGGTTGATAGCTCATTTTTTTTAGTGCTGAATAATATTCCATTGTGTGAATGTACCACAGTTTATTTATCCATTCACCTACTGAAGAACATCTTAGTGCTTCCAAGTTTTAACAATTATGAATAAAGCTGCTATTGAGATTTTTCATAGAGGCAGAAACAGTGGATACAAAATGAATGCTTATGAATAGTAGAATAAAGGAGTGAAATATGGTACATCTACACCATGAACCATTGTGTGGTCATTATAAAGAGTGGAATGGAGCTCAACTGTTTGGCTTAGAGGAATTTCTATGAGGTGTTGTTGAGTGAGAATACCAAGATGTAGGAAAGTATATGTAACTTGTATAGAAAAGATTACGTGACTGGAAAACAAATAATAACCAGGGAAAAATGAAATGGATTTATATATTTAGATAGAGATATATATGTATACCTAGAAGAGATATGTTATTATTTATACTAGATTGTTAATGTGTGGGCTTTGGTGGGAAAGGAGGGTAAAAAGGGATAAGAGAGGCCAAGCAAAAGAGGAAGAAGAAAAAACTACACTAAGAAAGTCTTTTTAAAGTATTTGATCACATTTGTGCATTTGTATTAACATGTGCAGATTTTGAAAGATTAAAAGATCTCAACTAGAAAACAAGGTACAAAATAAGATGTTGGCAATCTCCTGTTTGGAAATGTAAGGTGAGGACATGAAGAGCCTAAATATGGTGATTGTTCTTTTGAAGGGTTTAGAATAAAACATTAGAGAAATGGCAGGAGCTTGAGATGAGTGTAGCAATGAGAGTGGGATTTTGTTCGGATAGGAAAGATTTGATTATGTCTCTAGGGTTATGGGAAAATGACAGTAAGAAGGAAGGACTTTAAAAATACACAAGAGGAGGGAGTGATAAATGGACCACAATCCTCATCTTGGTGAGGAAGGAGGAGATGGTCTACAGAGCTCAAAAGCTCAAAGAGAGGGACTTCTCGGAAATGGGAGAAGAGGTCTCTCTTCCTCTGGGACTGGAAGGAAAGAGAGAGAAGAAGGTACAAAAACAGGCAAGTGCACACGAGTTTGGGGAGTTCATGCCTGTGCCTATTTTTTTAACACCATGACCCAGATGGTATCTAGGAAATTAATTTGGCAGTGACTGCAGATGAGGAGAAATGCTAAAGTTGCTGTAGTCCGTCAGGCATAAGGTGGTAAAGACCTGCATCAGGCTAACAGCAGCAAAGAAGAGGAAGAAAAGTCAATTGCAAAAGATATTGCAGAAGACCTTACCTTTTTTGTCCCTTTCCCCGGTATTCCAGTCTGTCAGCAACATTCCAGGGCTGAAACTTCCTAGAGAGGAGTGGGAACCACATGGTAAACTAGTTAAAGTTGAGGAGACCTAGTTCTGAGTCACCAGCTAATGTCTACCTTTGAGGAGTGTTGAAGAGAGATACCCTCTCCAGCAGTTAATTCTATCAATTATCTCACAGATCCTAGGAGAGCAATTGTATTGGATTAGTTTTAGGGAAGATCTTAAACATGATAATGATCAAAGATCATTAAAATGTTAAACATTTGGGATAAATTAACCCCAGTTTCCTAACAGCATATAATGAAAGTGTTGTTTTATTTAACAGATATTAATGAATGTCAAGAATCCAGCCCCTGTCACCACCGCTGTTTCAATGCCATAGGAAGTTTTCACTGTGGATGTGAACCTGGGTATCAGCTCAAAGGCAGAAAATGCATGGGTAAGAAAAATTTTAAATTCAAAGCAATGACATCTGTGTAACTTCTTAATGGTGTCTGATCTAATCTATATGCTGTGTCCTGGGCTGGATTCAAATAGAGGACACCTACCATGTATCACGTCTGTAATCCATGCAAAAACAAAATGGAAGCAAATGCTATATTTTATAGGTTTCACTTTCTAATTACATAACCACTTTTTTTAACATTTCCCCTATTACATTTACCAAATTTTTTCACAAAAGTGTAATATATAAAGTCATGTATAATATATATATAATTTTTTATTTTTCTAGGAGGAGGAAGTGGTTGGTATGGCTACCAGCTCTGTGAAGTAATATTTTGTTTTTTATTTTTATCATTCTGTTTTAAATTAAAGTGTGTTACAGACCTTGATGGGTTTAAACACTTTAACCTTACACAATGATTATACAATCAATGTCTATATTGATTTATAATATCCTTAAAATCCAAAGGTATAATTTCTATGGAAAAATGGAATAAATCATTTTCTCAATCTATATTACCTTTGTTCTTTTATCAAGATGTGAACGAGTGTAGACAGAATGTGTGCAGACCAGATCAGCACTGCAAGAACACCCGTGGTGGCTATAAGTGCATTGATCTTTGTCCAAACGGAATGACCAAGGCAGAAAATGGAACCTGCATTGGTGAGTGTCCGGCTCTTTTGGTGACTGAAATTCATTTACCATCAACAGGCCAAATAAGGCATCCATTTTTAAAATTAGTAATTAGAATATATTTACTCTAACAAGGAAATCTTTCTTTTTCCATAGGTTTTTTACTCCCAACTTCTAGTATGGTTGAGCTCTGGCATCCCAGAGTCGGCTATACCAGGAAATGGAAGCTTGCCATGGAGACCTATGACCATTTTGAGCTCCCATCAATTATATGTTTGGTTTACATAGTTTAATAGCCACATAAATTAATATTGCCTCACATTATTTCTAATATGAAATTTAGCATATATATTTAGAATTTCATGGGGGGGTGAGAAAAAATTATGTTTGTAGGGATTTATTAAAAGTTCAAAATATAATTATTTTAGAACTAAATATTCTTTAAATGTCGAATCAATGACCAGACAATATAGTAAATTATATTTCTCCCTAAGTTTATTCTTTGTGTGCCTATTCTGTACCAGTCTGCCATAGTTAGCAGAACTAGGAGTTACAGAAATTACAAAAATGAAACAGATACCATTTCTGCTCTCATGTACTTACAATATCCTGGGATAGATTGGCCAACTTCACTCCCCTCACCAAAAGAAAAAAGGAAACTATTGTACAAGACAGAATGAAACACCATAAAAGAGGTATAGATAAAATTGAGAGTACTCGAGAAGTGTGATCATGTCTAATAGGAGTGACTATCAGAGGTGTCATGGAAGTGATCACATTTAAATATAGCCTTGAATGGAATAACAAGTAGAGGTGGTAGAAAAGGAAAGAAAGTCCTTTGCAAGGGAAAAGAGCTGGACTTAGAGATAATGTGTTAAAATTCGTCTTTCCTTCTTGACAGCTATCTGATTTTGAACAAGTCTTAAGATGACACAGAAATTTGAGTTTAGGGGCTGTCACGGTGGTGTAGCGATTGAGTTCACAGATTCCACTTTGGTGGCCCGGGGTTCACCAATTCGGATCCTGGGCATGGACCTACTCACTGCTCATCAAGCCATGCTGAGGCGGCGTCCCATATAGAAGAGCTACGAGCCTACAACTATCAACACAACTATGTAATGGGGCTTCGGAGAGAAAAAAGATAAAGGAGGAAGATTGGCAACAGATGTTGGCGCAGGACCAATCTTCCTCAAAAAAAAAAAGAAAGAAATTTAGTTTCTCATTTTAAAAATAGACTTTTTAAAAATTTCATTCTGAAATATTTGTTAATAAAGTTACAATATGTCCTGGATTTGTTTCAAAATAATATGATAAGAATGGGGGGAGAAGGAATATTGACCACTTGTTGATACTTGTTGAGGTACATGGGGGTTTATTACACTTTAAAAAAAATTCTAGGAGGGCTGGAATATCAGATTTCAAAGACTCTTTTCAGCAATATGTATATAGGTAAATATTTTTCTTAACTCCTAAAGATTGTAGCCAGCTCAGAACATCAGATGCAGTTATATGCAACTGTAAATATTTTTAAGAATATTGACTCTGTAATTATGTGCAAGATTAATTAGAAATGAGATGAGCTAAAAGATCAGAAGACTGTTTAAGAAGCTACAGCAAAAATATAGCCAAATGGGAAGTGGGGATATATGGGCTTACTTGAAGGAAGTAGGATTCTCCAATCTTGGAAACTGAAGGGATAAGTTAAAGATAACTCAGGTGTTTGCAGGCTGGTTGGCTAGGGAAGAAAGAATGCCGTTATCATAAACAAGGGAGTAATGATGAGACACTGGGGACATGTTGAGTTTGAAGTACTGAGCTGATAAAACATGAAGATAGAGATGACCAGCTGGCAGCTAGAAATATGGGACTGTAGATAAGAAGCAAGGTGGTACTACTGCTCTAAATCCACATCAACAAACTTACTAGAGTCTCTAGTGTAAATAAGATGGCCAAGGGAGGAGGGACTATAGAGAAGTGGGGGGGGGGGGAAGCTGAGAATAAAACTCTTTCCATAGTAGGGAGCAAGAGGAGGAAAAGGAGCCAGTTAATAAGTGGCAGAGCTGGGACTTGAACCCAGGTTTTGTGATTCCAGGTCTCAACCACATGGTGAGAAATGCAACCTTTGGCAATTTTCTAAAGAATGTTCATTTTAAATATAATGACTTTAGGTTTTGAAAGAGGAAATGTTATTACTCTTTATTGCCTCCATGTCTGTAGATATTGATGAGTGTAAAGATGGGACCCATCAGTGCAGATATAACCAGATATGTGAGAATACAAGAGGCAGCTATGGTTGTGTATGTCCAAGAGGTTACCGGTCTCAAGGAGTTGGAAGACCCTGTGTGGGTAAGTTAACAGGAGCTCTTGTTGAGTAATAAAGCTACTCATTTAGTTACCTAGCCTTACCAATTTGATTAGGACCACTCTCTAGCCTCAGATGCTTTCTTGCTACAATTAGATTTGTACAGTGGTTTAAGTAATTCATAACATACTTTGAACTACTTCTTAGAGACTTCGTGTTGATTTCAGTTTACACTGACATTTCAAGCGACAATAATAACCACTTAAGGAGTGCTTACTATATACTACACATATCAAAGTGAGGTTCTGATATAATTGCCATGACAACTTCATTATGAAGATTATCTCATTGATTATCCCTCTAGGCACATGACATAAATGTTTGCATATATACCTTTTATTTGAATATGAAGTATACTCGTATGTAATATGAAGGTTTAGGTATGGGGGATTAAAACGTGAACACACAATTTAAGTGAATTGATAATTATTAACTTTATCTACCATATATTTACTGCTTACTATATGCCACTCCCTCTGCTAAGAATCTCATTTAATTCTCCCAATTGCCTGTTTGTTTCCATGTTAGTTATAATTGAATATAAAGTAAGGAAGGTAACAGACAATAGCAAATATCTGTAGGAAGGTAACCATATACTTTTAAAAAATTAATGCATTTGTAATCAAGAAACTGATCTATCAAATTATATTTCTCCTCAGAATATTTAAGTGCAGCAAAAAAATTGTGTAGGCTCTTAAATTCTGGTTTGCATGCTATGCTTTTCAGAGGAAAATTGGTCACTTGGTTGTCTACTTAACAATTATTTATAGCCAATTTTCCCATAAAGACTTAGTTCTGTCTTTATGCAGTCCCTAGCACAGTACTTTGCACACAGCAAATGTTTAAAGTAATACTGTTACTAGAAACTCCTTTAAAATAAATGCTTTTTAATAGCAGAAATACATAATATATCATTTTAGTCTTCTACTTATATATTGTAATTTACATGTAATTTAACATCTTGATCAGTCACAACAGTGACCTAACAGAATGAAATGTGTTCATTTGTTCACTAATTTGATCTGAAGTTGAATGTCAGGCACTGGGCTGAGGGATAAATCAATGAAGAAGGTAGAGCCATTGCCTTAAAGAGATTAAAAATGTTAATTTTAACTTTTGCCTACTAAAATAATTTTTGAAGCAAAATTTACTACTTTTATTCTACTTATTCATGTTCTCTTTCATATACCACTGTGGTAATAAATTAAAGAATTTGGTTTTGATCACTGGTTTTCATTCACTTTTCCAATTTACAGGAAGAGTTATGAGTACATACTCTGTGTTGACCTAGGCATAGAAAGAAAAATAACTTTCTTTAATTTTATGGACTTTGTGAGTTTATATCTTAGTAAGAAATGATTCCGTCTTCATTTTCTTTTAAATATTTTGCAAAAACAATGTGCTTGGCTTAATTATTAATTAACAATTATTGGTTCAAAAGAAAATAAAAATATCGTTGTACCAACATTCCTGCATCTGAAACTTGTAATTTTATGAAAGATTAGAGGCACTAGTGATCAATATTATAATTAAATGCAAACTAGAGATGTGATTATGTTCTTCCTTCCACCGACAGAATTAAGGTCTATATTAACTTTGAACTCCAGTTTTTCTGGATTCAAGACCATATTTTCCCATATGACCCTTTATGTTTCTACTGTACGTGTGAAGCAATCTTTAAGGAGAGTCATAGAATCTTTCTATATATTTATAACTGAATGATTATAGCTTTCTCAAAAGTTCACAACAGTTAATAACTTACTGTATTCCTGGCTTTGGAGGGTAACATAATGTCTTCAGTTTGTTTCACACACTGATTGTTTATCTCTGTGTTTTGTGTGTGTATGTGTGTGTGTTTTTTTCTCTTTTTATGTATCATGGCACACGAGCAGACATTAATGAATGTGAACAAGTGCATAAGCCTTGTGCATATCAGTGTTCCGACACCCTCGGCAGCTTCAAGTGTATCTGTCCACCAGGACAACATTTATTAGGGGACGGGAAATCTTGCGCTGGATTGGAGAGGCTGCCAAATTATGGCACTCAGTACAATAGCTATAGTCTTGCACGGTTCTCCCCCGTGAGAAACAACTATCAACCTCAGCAGCATTACAGACAGTACTCACATCTCTACAGTGCCTACTCAGAGTATAGAAACAGCAGAACATCTCTCTCCAGGACTAGAAGGACTATTAGGAAAACTTGCCCTGAAGGCTTTGAGGCAAGCCATGACACATGTGTAGGTAAATGTCAGTCGTGTTACATTTCCTTTCTGTGGGCTCACTCGTGGACCAGACTCTAAGCATAGGACAGCACCTGTGATGGTTTGGGTGCAGTGAACTACGTCTGATCCCAAATCTGGGATGACTCAGAGTTTCAAGACGTTTACGCTGGCACCTAAACCTATTACAAAGTTTATTTAAATAAATGATGTATTTACATGTGTGCATTCTGATAATTTATTGTTTTATATTGACAGTTTCTCTTTGTTGATCATCCCTAAAAGTGTTACTAAATTTAATGCTATATAGAAATAAATTTCCTTTTATTTAAACCAGAATATGATTTTTTAAAAAAGAGAACGTGCATGTTGCCACATAATATAATGCCATCAGATCAAGGCTGTATCTGATTGATGCCAAAGCGGTGGGTTCAGAGTGAAAGCTGCTCAGTCAACTTGTTCTATATGACAACCAACAGTGCGTTAACTGTTGTCCCACGCTTCCCGTGGAATTTCTCAGTTTGACTATTTTGTATATATGTGTCACGGAAAAGATAATGTGAGCCAGGACAAAATTAAGTTGCTTTCATCACTCTAAAATGTGTGCTTTCAATATCTTTATCTAAACTCACAAGTCTGTAATTTGTTTGCAAAAGTGAAGTGTAATTTCCAAGTCAAGAATTGAGACCTTGTATTCAGTTAAGTTGCAAACATTACCATCTGTCATTCATTTAATTCAATTTTCTGTGAGTGTCCACAGTTTGCATGTCATTGAGCTGTGCACCAAGAGGAATTAGCAAATACAGTTTAGCCCCACTATTTGTTAGATGAAAAAAGGAGGCAAGGAGGAAAGGGAGGCAAGAAGGGAGGGAAAAAAAGAAATTCTGGTTAAATTGAAAGACCCCTATGCCAACCTCATTTTCTTGCATTTTTCTTAAGTATTCTACACTTTGCTTATTCTCTCTGAAATATGCTTTCTGTTAAACATTTCTTTTAAACCTTAAAAAATTTCTTCTCCTTGTGACTTCAATTTTTATAATTCTTTTTACCCTTCTCCAAGCCCTGTTCCTGCATCGTCTTCTCAGATGTGCTTCCTTAGTCACTCTGAGGTGGACCCGGTTTCTCATATCACCCTACTCAGCTGGACCTTCAAACCCTCTCGATACTTAAACTTTAATCTTTTTTCTTCAGATCCACATTTTCCCAGAACTTTTCTGTCCTGATGTACCTGAAGCTTAATATGATGCAGATGAAATCTTCTCCCTGGAATCAGCTTCCTAGAATTGTGGCCAGCGCTGGTTTCTTTCACTCCTTGAACTTCAAACGTTAATGCATTCAGTAGCAACTGTCTACATTTTGTCCCATACGGTCAAACACTATTTAGTCACTAAACCTGTGGACTCCACTCCCCTTGCAAGTATGTCAAACACCCCTCTCAGCCTGCTCCAAACCATTCCGAGTATTGGTAATTTTTCATGCCCACCATTTTGACCTGACTCTTTGATAGTTAAAACTTTTTACCATTCTTTTATTGACAGAATTAACATCTGACATTTTGTCTTTCAAAGTTTCTTCTAAATAGCCATTCCCATTGAAAGGTTTTCATAGCTTATCATCATCCCACTCTCCGCCTTCATCGTAGACAAGCTCTTCTCTCTCTTCTGCCTTTCTTCTCCAACCCCAAAATCTTTGTTTACGCTATGAAAAATGAATTAAATTATACCTCCCCACACCGTACACCATCCAGCTGGTTCCTTCTAAATCATCGGAAGGTCCAAGTCATTTTAAGAAAGTGTTCCTGATTGATAACCCAATTCTCTATCTCTTTATCATTAGCCATACCCTGTCGTTTCATCATAGTAGCGTCTTATAAATGTTTTCTTTGTGTTTATATTACACTAATATTATGTTTATAAGAATTATCTTCCCAAAACCATCTACTGTTTGAGGCAACTACTGTTTCCAAGTGAGGACCAATCTTGGAGAACCTAAAATAAACTTCTATAACTAGTCAATTACTAACTAGTCAATTACGGGATATTTAACTTTTATCTGGGGAAATTAATAGGCTTAAACATTTATAAATACTTCTTAAAGTATGGTGAGTATTTTATAATGTTGGTCCTAATAAAGAAATTTACACTAAGACTGTAGACAGCTTTGGAATCATGTAACAGGAACACCCTGAAATAAACACCAAATGCCTTTCATTAACCATCTGGAATAGACAACTTACAAAAGATTCACATTAACACTATGTGATTTTGTTAGACTTGAGCTAATTTTTAGCTTTTTCAGGAATCAGTTCCTAACCTTCACAGGAAAAATGAACATTGCATTGCTTCTCAACACAGAAATCATACTTGGGGGTTACTTTAAAATTCATACTCTGGGGGCCGGCCCAGTGGCGTAGTGGTTAAGTTTGCGTCCTTCGGCAGCCCGGGGTTCACAAGTTCAGATCCTGGGCGCAGACCTACACAGTGCTCATCAAGCCATGCTGTAGCGACATCCACATATAAAACAGAGGAAGATTGGCACAGATGTTAGCTCAGCAACAGTCTTCCTCAAGCAAAAAGAGGAAGATTGACAACAGATGTTAGCTCAGGGCCAATCTTCCTCACCAAAAAAAAAAAAAAGAGAGAGAGAATCATACTCTGGGAAATGCAATGTTGACTACTTGGAGTTCAACATCACTTACATGTCTGTTGTTATTTTAGGTTAAAGCAGATTGTAAAGGGAAAAAGTAAAACTCACACAGTTCTAAAATGAATGCTTTGGTTAACTAAAATGAGGCAAAAATATTGATAAACAAATATTTAATGAGTGTTGATCATTAACAGATTTTGAATCCTTGCATTATATTCTGAGCATATGCAAAATATGCAAAATGAACAGATCCTTTTGCTCTGAGTCATTTCCCAGTTTCACTTTGTCTTCTCTTTACTTCCCCTACAGCACTCCTGCTCCCATTTCATGTCATGTTCTCCTCTTCATTCTTCCACTGGTTGGTGTGGGCTCGGGGACTGTGAGCAAATTTTAATATTAGTCAAAGCAAAACACAATTGGAGCAGGAAATCTGAGGCCTTCCAAATCACATCCCTTATCCTGAAAGGAAATATCAATTAATTTTCAATTATCTATTCTCACCCTCCTTTTTATTGCTATCTTCTTGGCATTGTTTAATAATAGCAGATAGATAGCTCTTTATAGTTTATAAAATGCTTTCCCATATATTACTGTATATGAACCTTCCAAGAAACCTGTGAAGAAGGAAGATTGTATCAATGACTCCTTTTGGCAGAAGAATCCACAGAGATCTTGAGAAGTTAAGTGGTCTGCCCGAGATAACAGCAACTATATATTTATAGTTGCCATTAGTACTTTACAGTTGTATAAAGTTTGATGAATATTACTATCACAAAAATAAAAACACTTCCATTTGATGGTGTCTGTGTATGGGAAGCTATGCAAGGCTGTTGGAAAGAGAAAGGCAGCTAATGTTTAAATAAAATAAAAACTAATATATTCTCCCAGTTAATCTCAATAGAAACTACCTTTTAGGTAAATTCTACTATTCTGTCAAGAGTTTAGTACTTTGGTGGTTTAGGATCTTAAACAAATTTATTTCGTCTGTCATTTGAGTCTTAACTGATAAAGAAATTGGCCAGTTTGGGGCTTCAGCTTAAATATGCTTAGACACAGAAGAGATGTTCATATTTTATAATATAGCACAGTTTACATTGTACTCCATTAAAACCAGATACTGATATAAAACAGCTCTGAGCATTTTAAAACACGGCTCTAAAATCACCAAGAAGTTTTTCTATTGTATGTCAACAACTCATTTATAGTTGGTTCTGTCAGTTTCTGCCTTTATTTTGCATGGTTGTACACTCTGCTTTCTTTCTGCACAGATATTGATGAATGTGAAAATAGAGACACCTGCCAACATGAATGTAAAAATACCTTTGGAAGCTATCGGTGTATCTGCCCGGCTGGCTATCAACTCATGCTCAATGGAAAGACATGTCAAGGTGAGAAAATGTTGGGCTGCTTATTGCTGCGGCTTGACTTAAAACCAGCATGGGAGAGTGTGAGAAATTAGGTGTTTTCTTTTTTTGAATAATTATTCTTCTAGTTGCTTCCTCTTCTTTCCCATTCCCATTGGCCAGACTTATCTTTAAACATTGCTTTTGCAAGTAGGAGAAGCAATGAGAAAGCAGTTAAGCAAAGGAAAAGAGTTGAGAAATATTTTTGGTATGGTCTTACCAAAAGGAGCAAGAATGACTAAACTAGTCATGTTACATATTTTTAAAACTAAATAAGAATAGACCTCTTCAAACATTTTTTCACAGTTCAGCTAAGATGGAAGGGGAAATGGGAAGAGTGCTCAGTAAATTTACTTCAGTGTTAAGGCATTATTTTATACTTTGTCTTAGTGATCAGTGGGTAATTGATTAAATAATCCATTCATTCTTTGAGTCTACAAATGATGAGAAGCATCATGTGCTAGCATTGCAGGATGCAAAAGGTTTAAACAGATGAATAATATACAGTCTCTTCCCTTTAGGATCTTAGAGTCTAGTAGAGACAGACATGCAAATACGTACATAATCAACATACAAAGCTATAGGTGTTGCAACCGAGTTTTGGACAATGTATACTGATAGTAGAAAGAAAAAAATATCAATTTCAATAGTACCCTCTTTACACAAAAGTGTGAAAGAAGCATTGTACTTTGATGAGGTGTAGTACATTGAAATGTGTACTTAGATCAAAAAGAATATGAACTTGTATAAATCTTTAAAAATCTTCTAAGAAACCCCCTCAATTTTGTGGACAAAATCTAGGAGTATTATGTAGGTCTTAATAAGCCTCTGAATTTTGTTAACTTTTGTTATGTGCAAACTCTATCCTTTTCTAAAGTATAACAAATAAAATCTCCAAAAAAGAGTGCTTTATCAGTAGCAATTGAATTTAGATTGAATTCTCGCTTTCTGTGTGATTCACAGAAGACTTGCTAGGATGCAGCTCGTGGAAAAACATGCTCTGGGAAGCAAGACCAGGACAGACGATGACTTCACTTGAGTTACCCTGAGCCTCCCCGCCCCTACCCCATCCATTCACCCATTCACACTCCGTGAGAGCCCCTATTGTATCCTGTGGGCTCAAGAAGGAAAGTGAACTCAATAATAACCTTTGCTCCCAGCCATGAGTCAACAAATGTTTATTAAGGACTCACCCTGTGCAGAATATTTTACTGAGATTTGAAGTACTGAAATAACATATTTACATTGTAGTCATATGTTTTTCCAAAACAACTATTATCTCATTTTAATCAGCAGTACAGATTTGTCAAGGGCAGTAATTTGTACCCATTTGACAGATAATAAAACTACTTCTCAGAGTGATTGTCAGCCTCAATGTCCTAGAACAATTAGGAGCAAGGGTAGGGCTTGATCGTAGATCTCGTAATGTCTGGAATAGTCCTTTGTCTCTCCTATGATGCTACGAACACCAGGGTTACTGTACTGTGGCAGCAGGGTGAGGTGAGAGCAGTTACACTGTCTGTGTTTTATAACTTTCGCCAGCTCTTCAAGCCAAGACTCTTTCTGAAGAGGTGGCAATGTCCAGCACTAACACTATACTTCCTATAGTGCACCAGGCAGCGAGGAAGGAAGCAGGGTAGATACTGAAGCATCTGGAACAACCAACTGGACTGCAAAACCCCTTAGCCAGATTTTTCAGGATTATATTATGTCATATTCTCATTAGAGGATTTTTCTTCCTTTCTAAATTATGCCAGTTTGTTTTTTAATTGCCCTTGTCACTCATTCCGTTCAAAACATTTTTTGACTTTCAGTTGTGCTTCAGAGAGTGGAAAATGATGTGAACAAATCAGAAACAGGTGTCATTTGAAATATTAACTATTTAAATAGGTTACATATTTTTGTGGTTTTAAAAAAGACATAAGAAAAAACAATTATGCCCTTTAAAGAAGTCTTTACTCTAAAGAATAACTTCAAGTCTTTTTATAGCTTTGGAAAGTGTTTGAGGCATTTATGAGAAATAAGAGACTGCTTTTCATTCACATATGCATTTTTAAGCTTTATACATTAGTGATAGAAATGTTAGTAATTAAAGTGAAATTAAAGTGAATTTGACATTGAACAAGGACAGAGACTCTAGTCAAAAGAGAAGTCACCAGACTGAAAAATGAAAAAAAAAAAAACATAGCCGATCATGATGTGCTCAAGAAGTGGAGAGGAGAAACTAAAAGATCCTTATGCTAATTTTAAGCACCACTAATCTAATTCTAAAAATTTTAAAACACTATATTGGCATTGCATTTGAGTGAGTGTTCTAATCTATCCAAGTTTTTAAAAAGTAATCCATAATGTTTATCAAGAATCTGAATTACTCTATACTTTCTATAGGACAAATGTTTAAAGTATGTTTAGCCTAAATTTTTTTTAATGTATCTAGAAGCACTTGCTTAAATGCATTCATATGTTCTAAAGCTATTAATATAGAAGTTTTTCAGCTCATCTTAGTATTCTTTTCTTGTAGCAGTAATATTTATGTTATAAAATGACTGTAGTTTAATTTCTATCATAATAATCTTCTTATAATCTTTCATAACAACCAGACATCACCACATTGTCAGTTAACAGAAAACAGCACTATTTCTTCATCTTTTCTGGCTTCTTTTTTTAAGACTACTGAATGGAATGAATGAGCAAAGTGAAGGCCTATAGGGTGTTGAATCCTGAGGAGACAGTATTAGGCAAAAGACAAGGAGGGCCACTTGCCCAGAAGCTCAAATACTTAAAGAAAGCTTTTCTATGGGAAATGTACATTATTATGGAACTAAAAGCAAACACTTTGCATATTAGATTCTGATATTTCTCTATAGATTCACATTCAGCCAGTGAAAATCTGTGATAAGGTAGCTGCTTTTATTGTGCATACAGACGTGTGTCCAAATTCTGGTCTCCAAACCACCATTTTCATGGGCCCCTGCACCCCACTGGCCTCCAGGTTTCTGCATGAGTTCTCCACAAAAATTAGAGCTAAAATGAAATTTGGAGGATGAGTGTGAAGGGAGTGTTTTCTTAAGAGAGAAAAGAAGATAAGGCTAATTGAATTTTTTTTCACATTTTCCTAGAGGGCTTTTCACTTCATTCTGACAGAATCTTATTTAGTCAAGGAGATGAAGCACTTCTGACAGATAAAATCATAATTAGAAATTGGTTCACAGACAATAGGCAAGACTTAACTGAAATAAAAACTTGTTTCACACTGTGTTCCATTCCTGTAGGAAAACTAGCCCTGATGTAAAACTGATAGAAGGCACCTCATGTCATTATCAGCACATCTAAGTAACTAAAAAGTAGAGTAAGTGATTTACTCTATATCGTTCTACCTCAATATATTTTTACTCTGTGCAGACTATTATTAAATTTAAAGAATTACATTGTCTGTCATTTCCTTAGAAAACAGAATACATTAGGAACAAAATCTAAAATGCTCATTTTTGAGACAGAAATGCAAATGGTAATTAATTCAGAAATGAAATTTAACATTTATTGTCCATGATTAATATACTGTCTCTTGGAATTTCTTCTCTTCTTTCTCTTTTTTTATAGCAATATTTCAAGTTATTTAAGAGTTCACAAAAGAACTTCACAACTTTAACCCAAGTTCAATAGAAATACCATTATGCAGATACCAAAGCCCTTACTACTGTGAAATGACGTAATAGTTACACATACGCATTACACATACACATACCTACTACTCCAAAAAGAAATTTGAAAACCTTATACTTCACTCATACTTTTTAAAATTGACCTCTAAAGTTTCTTATCATGTTTAAAATAGTTGCAAATGATGTGAATTCTGGCATTGTTGTTTGATGTGCTCGTGCTTTAAATATATTTTCATCAACACTTTGGAGCTGCAGACTTAACTCACTCAGTGAACGGAGAATGACCACTATATAATTTAAAAGTCTGTACTCATTGTTAAACCAACCAGACTGACTGTCAGAAAAAGTCTAAGGTGATTTTTCTGTTCAATAAAAATGTTAGTAGGTGTTCCCATAACAACCAGCTCACTTCTGAAATCGAATTGAAAATAGAGAGCTAAGACCATTGGTTTGTAGCCAGGAGGAAATAAGGCCTGCCACCATCAATATGTATTACCAATGTTCTCACCCTTCATATGTGCCTTGAAGCATTTTACACCCAGGTATCATAGACTAGGGATTAGTGGAAACCTTTCTTTTGTAAAGCAGAAGAAGGATGTAAGTGGGGAGGGGAAAGGAGAACTCAAGGCCACAGGAAGTTCTCAGGTAGATTGATTTTAGGAGAAGAACTTATGGAAAATGAGGATCTGGATGGAAATTGATTCCCTGAAGCATTTGCCTTCTCTCATACTGCTGGAAAGCTTTCACGCACCACCAGGGGAATGCAGATACCACAGTTTGAAATTATTGCTCTAAAATACGGTTCTTAACTTTGGGATCTCAAAATCCCTTAAAAATTTTGAACTCTATGGACCCTTTTTCCAGAAAATCCATCAATAGATCTCAATCTCACTTTAGTCTCTCTGTCTCTGTCTCTCTCTACTTCTCTATCTCACACACACACACACTCATTCACAAATCCGCTGATGCTCAAATATGAACTCCAAGTTAAGAATCATGGCTCAAAAAGACACTTTCGGAAAGCTCAAAAAAGTTTTATTTGATTCCATCTTGATGTATCTTAATTTTAGTGATTTAAGTGTGTTTCTATTTAACAAATTTGTGTAGAAAACAACAAAATTAAGGGCATTTCATTTGCACGGTCCCGCCCTAGAGAGAGCTGTTACCCTGGGGAGAGCATCCCACCACCATAACAACTGAGGATGGATTCTGCACAGTTCAGATTTGATCAAACTTCAGTTGTGGTTCTTGGGTCATTCATTTGATCCTGGTTTTTTTCTTTATTCTGTCTTTCTCCACAAGATCTGAGTGACCTATACAGGCTCTCTGTATTTATAACTTGACTCCTTTCATTTCCCCTACCCTACCTCCCACTCAATTCGAACTTGTAAAACAAAATACTAGAGAAGGATCACTCACATTTTAAAAAAACTTTTCACTTTACAGAAAGGTTCACAAGTGCCTTTTAAGTTTTTAGTGAATTTAAACTATTATTTGCTTTTCAAAACTCAAATGCACTCTATTTTCCAAATATTAAAAATACCAGAGAGTTCTTAACAGCTTCCCGTCTATCTTTATAGCTCTTGTTTTTCTATATCCTTTCACATTTGTTAAGAACAACAATCTATCCTCAAAGCAGTCTGGGAAATAGCATGCCACATGTGAGGATCCCCCACTTTGTGGTTGAAGAAGTTGAGTATAGCTACTGAGTTCATTGGTGGGGAAGAGAAGGCTAGTCAGCGACAGTCCAGGCAAAATGTCGACGATGCCTGCTCTGATGGCCTGTTCTGACCCATGTTGCTGATGCTGCATGTTCCTTGTGCTGTTGCTAGATGTTGATGAGTGTCTGGAGCAGAATGTGCGCTGTGGGCCAAACCAAATGTGCTTCAACATGAGAGGAAGCTACCAGTGCATCAATACACCCTGTCCACCCAACTACCAGCGGGATCCTGTTTCAGGGTATGTCTTGCCGTCTCTTCCCAGACATGCTTTTGAAAAATCCTTCTTCCTCTCTCTTCTTGACTAACAAACCCTGTCTGTAGTCATGTTTAACTCACAGGAAGTCAGTGACCCCAGGGAGTTGTGTAGTTACAGTGTGTTCCTTCTTCATGAATGGGCAAGAAATGAGCTCATCCTGCAGCAGCCACTGCAGCCTAAACTATCACTTCCAGCTGCCAAGGTTTCCCGGAGCGGCCTCCCCAGCATGTGATCTGCCATGCAACATCTAGAATTCTGCCTCAGCAGCGAGCATTTTATGAGGTGATAGAGCCTGCCTTTCTTTGAAATTTTCTAGTTTCTGTTTGTGTTGCCTCACAGTTTTAAGGGCTTTCAGCCCCTAGGGGGCTCCAAGAAGCACCTTGGCTGTGACTGTGATGACTCACTGTGACTCTGTGAGAGAATAGAGATGAGCAAGGATGAGTCAATAGTCTGCCCATTCATACATCGTCTTGCCTACATTTCCTACTCTCTGAAACACTGTCTTCTCTGGGTTCCGCATAAATTATTCTTCTGTTTTCTCCCTCCCCTTACAGAAACGTTGTACTCTGTTCAGGTACCAAGTTCACAGGATGCTTAAAAACAGAGATAATGGGCATTGTGAGTAGGACCTGCTAATAAGAAGGTGGTTCTGAAACCAAATGCTAGCTGGAGCTCACACTGTTTTCCCTCTCAGCAGTGACTACCAAGCTACCGTAACGTGGTCAAGTGTAGACTGCTCAGGATCCACCAAAAACCTATTCATAATTGGTCTTAGGGGAGAGAGAAGATTAAAAATATAGATTTATGAAACTTCTAAAAGATACTATGACTGAAGAATCCATATCTTTAGAATATAGTCCTTTGTGCATTTTTTAAAATTTTACTCTCTATTACAGTGATTTCTGGCAGACAATTTAAAAGTCATGATGACTCAGAAACAGCCAATGTGGGCTCTGGAAAAAAAAAACACAGTATTTTTAATCGAAAATAACATGGAAGACAAATACAAAAGGAAGTGTTTTTCTTCCCAGGAATCCTAATTGACCTTTTATCATTTTTAGAAAGATAAACCAAACATCAATATCTTCTATTTCAGCTTTCAAACAGTCTTATAGATGTTAAATTTTTTAAATTGCTTGTATTCCTCTCTTTAAGAAGTATTTGTTTCCAAAATATGTGCAGATGCTTCTATTTCCAAAACTGACTTTTCATTTTAAAGACACTCCTGTGGTACTCATACTTCCTTACCTCAGTGGTTCAGAAGCTTCTGATTTTAATGGAGCTGAGAGAGAGGAATTAGACTCTAGACCAGCAAACTCTCCTGACCCTCTGGCATCTGGTTTGAGTTAGTGACGTCGAGCATGGGGTGAGCCTTATTGTTCCTGCAGTCAGACCGTCTCCTGCCCTTAATGCCTAAAAGTTGTCATGGATCATGATCACCTGCATCATGCCTTCTGCTTCCAAGCCAGATAACTGTATGCGGTTCCTGTGTTTGTTGTTCTCAGGTTCTGCCTCAAGAACTGTCCACCCAATGATTTGGAATGTGCCTTGAGCCCATATGCCTTGGAATACAAACTTGTCTCCCTCCCATTTGGAATAGCCGCAAATCAAGATTTAATCCGGCTGGTTGCATACACGCAGGATGGAGTGATGCATCCCAGGACAACTTTCCTCATGGTAGATGAGGAACAGACCGTTCCTTTTGCCTTAAGGGATGAAAACTTGAAAGGAGTGGTGTACACAACACGACCATTACGAGAACCAGAGACCTACCGCATGCGGGTTCGAGCCTTTTCCTACAGTGCCAACGGGACCATTGAATACCAGACCACATTCATAGTGTATATAGCTGTGTCTGCCTATCCATACTAAGAAGTTCTCCAAAGCCTAATCCACATATTTAAACTGCATTAATCACGGGAATCAAGTCCCCTTCCAGATTACCGTCCCCTGAACAGTTGCAATCTTGGCAACTTGAAAATGGTGCTAGGCTCTGTTTTGCGTGCCTTCCTTGGGACTGCTGAGGTATTTTCATGATCCCACCATGGTCGTATCTTTTGGTAAGGTGTAGAAAAGTCCCTGTTATTTTCTTTATTTATTACACTGGAGCAGTTACTTTCCAAAGATTATTCTGAACATGTAACAGGACACGTCAATGATGTTTTATAGTAGCATAGTAGCTAAGATTATTTCCCTTTAAAAAAGAACCAAAAATAACTATAATAATAATTCAAAACCAAGTAGATGTTCTAGTACTTGACCAGTTTCAAAATAATAAAACTGGTTGCTATGTGTTTTGATCAAAACTTATTAAGTAACTTATGAAGATGCTTTTTTAAAAAGTATTGATACTTTGATAGTAGGACTTATACACCTATTTTCACTTTAAGGTAAAAAGAAACACCACTCATTTTAGAAATATAGTACAGCTTCTAGAAGGTTGGTTTGATCCCAAATGGTGCTCACCTTGATTGAACATCCAAAATAAGGATATTATTTTCAGTGATTTTTGTAAAATCAGCTGGAACCACTTATGATAATAGAAAAAATAATATTACTTTGTCCTCGGATGATTGTTCACGGCATGGATCTTTGCTCTAACATTTCGATGTAACCTTCCGTTCAGTTAGCGCCATGAATTTTACAGTCCAGCATTCTCTTATTTTCCTATCAATTGGAAATAATTTTTTAAAAATACCAATCAGACAGTTTTCTTTGTTTTTTCTTGAAAATCTTTTATGTTCAAATTAGTGTAAATGTTAAACGTCAATACACTGTACATGGTGGTAACAGACTCTGGAAGCAATTGCCAAGATGTATTCTATTTTTATGAAGTGTATATATATTACCTTAGTGTGTATTTTCTACATAATATCATGATGGACTCTTTTATGAAATTATTTTATAAAACAAAAAACAATGTTACAGCAAAACCAGCCTAAATAAAATTTTCACATCCTTTTTCTTAACTTTTCTGAAAACCTAAAATTTGTTTCCTGTTACAGCTATGACAGGTATTAAAGTTTATAGTCACACACACATGTGTGTTTGTATGTCATACATATCATGATTTAATCATCACAACAGCTTTTGAGATAGGTAGTATTATTATTCACACTTCACAGGTGAAGATCCTGGGATTCAGATAACCTATGTAACCTCCTTAACACAACATGGCTAATTAGTGGCAGAAATGTCATGCCTTCTACCTCTTATGACTTCAAGTCTTTATTGACTCCATCTTTATTGCATGACAGTTTTCTCCCTTACCTAAACAGTTTCTTTATGTCTCATCTCAAGTGAATTCACCTCCTACCTGTGATAATAATAAACTAGTGAAGGCCTAATCATGGCCTATGATTGAAGAACTTTACCTAGAATCACATTATTCAAAGAAACCTAGAAAAATCATCTAGTCCACAGCCTGGCAGTCAGGCAAGTGATTGTCTAAATCAGTGTTTGCCAAAGAATATTCTATGGAACAATAGCCTAGTTAAGGTACTTTGAGTCAACTGGGTTCCATGGTCAAACAAGTTTGGGAAACCCTGTATAACATGTCCTCCTATTAAATATTTACTATGAACACTGACACTTAAAGGATCTTAGAAGTTCAGTAGTGAACAGATTTGATCAAGTCAACATTTTCCAAAATATTTAATCACAAACCATTTTCCCCCAATTTATTGTATTTTCTCCCTGAACACTTGGGAAAATGCTGATTTTGTGCAGTCAAGACATCTGCTTGACGCCTCAGTCCTTAGTAAAAACACTTTACAGCCTACTTTGGTAAACAATTCCAGCACATGACCCTGACCATTGAGCTTCTTTCTAAAATTAAACCACATTAGTTTTGCTCTTCTGTCCAATATTCTGAAGCATAGAGAATGACAAGGTAGTGACCAGCCAGGAGCTGCTGTACAGTCATTAGTAGGAGTAGACTTCTGGTTACTATAATATTTGATTTGGGAATTTCTATATGGAGCCAGAAGATCCATCCAGAATCTTGACTTTAACCAAATACTTTTGACAAAATTTCCCGTAATCACCCCAGTGGTTGAGCAGAGTTAGGCAATAATATCAATTATCAAACCTGAATGTTCCCTTAGGATGACAGAGCAGGATGTTGAAGCCCTCCATGGCATCTAGCAAGGTTGTAAGGAGCAAGCCCTCATCTTGTGTGTTGCTATTTCAGTCCTCTGAGCCTGCAGATTCCACAAACACCCCAGATAGAATGACTAGTAGAAAAGAGGAGGTCTCCAAAAGTAGGAAACCAAGGGGGCAGATGAGAAATCTAATAGGTGATATTAGACTCAAATGTATACAATCCCTTAGATGTCATTATGAAGTCTACCTACAACATAGTTAATTAATCTGATGTTTACATAAAAAGAAGAATGATCTACACCGATGGTCAGCACACATTTTTCTGTAAAAGGAAAGATCGTGAATATTTTAGGCTCTATAGGCCATATGGTTTCTCTTGCTATTACTCAACTTGGCTGTTTTAGCACAAAAGCAGCCATAGACAATATGTGTACATGTGTTCCAATATCACTTTATTTACAAAATCAGTAAATTTGGGTTTGGCCTGGGGGACATAGTTTAACTCTGATCTACACAATGAATATAATTCTTCTTATCATTCGGCCCAATCTATGCTCAGAGTACAGATGATAGGCAATGGCTCTGATCAGTTTTGTAACAGGATTCTGCCTCTACATTCGCAATCCCACCGCATCTCTATAACCCATTCTCATTCTTTACATTAACCCGCACTGCAGACTTAGCTGTTGTTATGTTAGCAATCACGTTCAAGCCCTGCCCTCCCTTCATAGAGACACCCATGCACACACAAACGTGTTGCAGGGCTAGATGATAACACTCTCACCAGAACTTACCATTTTACATTTCAGTCCATCTGGGTGAGCCAGGTAGAGCAAAGATATGCCACAGCCTTCCAAGAAAGAGACCCATTTGTCCAACTGACTACTTGATATTTTCTCTTGGCTATCAGACAGCCAATTCAAACTTATAGGCCAGCATATGGTTAACCCAAACCCTGTCCACATATTTCCTACTCCCTAGCAACCTTCTAGTTACAGTGGTCACATGACTCCATTCTGTCCAATAAGATGTAAACAGAAGTCACTTGTTGGGGTTTTTGGAAAATTTCTCTAAAAGGGCAGGTTTCAGTGGCATGCCAGTTTGGCCTTTTTCCCTTTGCCCTGTTTCCATGCTCAGAACATGGACAGAGATGCGGCAGCCATCTTGCAACAAAGAGGCAACAACTCTGAGGGTGAAGACCTACATACTAAGGATGAAGAAAGAAAAAAAGAGCTGTGACCTTATGTGACATTGTTGAACCACTCTATGAGTACTGGAATAACTTCTGGTTGTATGAAGCCAATAAACTCCTTACTTATTCAAGCCCTTGTTTGTTGCACTTTCTATATTTACAGCTGAAAATTTCATGCCTGGGGGATGACCCTCCAAACCTTTTCCTCCTGGTGTTTCCCAACTAAGTTAATGGTAATACCGTTCAACTGTTACTCCAGCTGAAATCCTGGGATTCATTGATAAGTTCTCACTCACACAAAATCCCCAAATTCAGTTCATCAGACTATAACTCTCCATCTCTACTGCTTCCATCCTAGTGTCTCCCCAAAACTCGTGTTGAAACCTAATCCCCAATGTGATGGTATTTGGAGATGGGGCCTTTAGAGGTGATTAGGTCATGAGGGCTCTGCCCTCAGGAATAGGATTTGTGCCCTTTTAAAAGAGACACCAGAGAGCTCCCTAGCCCCTTCCACCATGAGGGGACACAGCAAAAAAACAGCCCCTATGAACCAAGAAGCAGGCCTTTACCAGACACTAAATCTGCCAGCACTTTGGTCTTGGACTTCCTGGACTCCAGAACTGTGAAAAATAAAGTTCTGTTGTTTATAAGCCACCCAGGCTATGATATTTCTGTTAAAGCAGCCAGAACAGACTAAGACACTAGGCAAGGCCACCATCATCTCACACAATACACTCCTTACCAGTTCCTTCTCCGCTCCCGCTCTGCTATATCCCACTTTCTACCAGATTGATCTTTTCAAAAAGCGTCAGACCATGTCATTCCATTGATGACTTTCCATTCCTCTTTTCCTTCGTGGCATAAAGGTCTTATATGACCTGACTTCTCCCTGCTGTGTCAGCTTAGGTAAGCTGGAACTACATTTCCTTTTCCTGCACAGTTGAGACTGTGGGCCACAAGAGGCATTTCACACAAGACTCGGATCTGCAGCCGTATTGCGTTTATGCTGGAAGGTCAGTGCGGGGGTACCAGGTGCTATTGTACTCCGTGAACACCACTGTCAGCTGGCTCCCCTTGTTGGTGTGGGACAGCTCTTCCATCTCCAAATGGATCTTCTTCTTCTACAACCCCTGGGCCAGAAATGTGTTTATCTCTGTGACAAAAAGCCCTAGCTTTTCCTGCAAGAGACCTATATCATCGAAGTGGAAAATTGAAGCTGATGAGAGACCAACACACGTTCCAATATGTCCTCATGCGTTCCAACTCACAATTGTGGATTTCAGTTTGTCCTTACTCTCCCCCACTGCACATCCATCTTCCCAACTCCCTGCTTCACTGACATCAAACTCCCACTTCAGAGGCAATGCTTTGTAGAGACTTTATAGTGATATTAAATCACTCACTCCTCAAATTGCATAAGGTCAAACACACACACAGACACACACACCCCACAACTTCCTAGTGGTTAAATCTCTGTGATAGAATCTGACTGAAATAAACTTTAAATGGATTCTCTGAATTGGTTCTGAGTTATCTCAAATAGGTTCTATGATCTAGTCAGATTTAACGGCATTAATAAACTATCTCAAGAGGCAAAGTGGACACTGATAGTTCATGGGATAGAGTGCCAAAATTGCACTTACGTTGTCACCAATAGACATGTCTAATCAAGCGCCTATGGAAGGCAAGGCTTTGAACAATCAAGAATTTACTCCCACAGATGATTTTATTGAAAATGGAGAATATGTTGCTTGCTTCTAAGTGCACTGGAGAATGTGGAGAAAGAAAATGATGAGTTCGGGGCTTTAAATTCCCAGCTAAATTTCTGCAAAGAGGATAGAAAGTTGAATGACGACCCAAAAGAAACCCTTATCTCCTATAACTGCAGAGCCAAGTTTTCTGAAAACCAAACCAAAGGTCTGATTCTGAGAGTGGCTGGATTACAATGCAAATTTAATTCCCAATCTCACAGGTTCTCTTATGTTACAGTTAGAGAACTAATTGAAAAAGAAGTGTCATCCTAAAACTTGGGATAGAGACACATGAGCAGATTTTGATGAAACTGGAAACCTTGAACCCTAAATCTGATGTGTCTTCTTTGCCAACAGAAACAGCCCTACCTCTCTGTCTGAGGTAGTCTTCTTTGCCTAAATAAGCCGTAATGGCCTCTCCTGAAGCCCTTGCACGTGACTTTGAGCCTCCTCAAGACCTACCGCCATCATCTTTCATTGCTTTTAGACCCACAACCAGACTTAGGTTTATGGAATCCAATAACACATACAAAAAAATGAAGCTTATATTTTATGTTTTCTTTCAATTTTATGTTTCTAGTACAGATGTTCTTCTACTTATGATGGGGTTACGTCTTGATAAACCCATCATAAGTTGAAAATACTGTAAGTCGAAAATGCATTTAATACACCTAACCTACCAAACCTAGCTTAGCCTAGCCTATCCTAAACGTGTTCAGAACACTTACGTTAGCCTACAGTTGGACAAAATCATCTAACACAAAGTCTATTTTATAATAAAGTGTTGACTATCTCATGTAACTTATTGAATACTGTACTGAAAGTGAAAAACAGAATGGGGGTATGGTTGGAAGTTCATCCGATGTTCACCCTCGTGATCAAGTGGCTGACTGGGAGCTGTGGCTCTCTGCCACTGCCCAGCATCACCAGAGAGAGGATAGAACTGCATATCACTATCCCAGGAAAAGATCAAAATTCAAACCTCAAAATACAATTTCTACTGCATGTGCATTGTTTTCACACCATTGTATAGTCGAAAAAATCAGGGTAAGTCAGAGACCATCTGTAATTCATTTTTATTATATTTTTCTAAAGTAATCGTCTGCAACAGATTGAAACTAAAAAAAGAAAAAAGAAAAACACCAAACCCAAAAAACTGGTGCTTTACCACAGGTAGGTTGAGCAGCACTGCACAACGCTGTGGACAAAAATTATAAGGCACCACTTCACAGACAAGGAAGCTGAAACTCAAAGAAATTAAATAACTTGTTGAGCGTCTCATCACTAGTGAGGGATGCAGAGCTAGGATTTGGACCCAGGCCCACCTAACTATAAAGCCGTGTCACTTGCCAATATTCCGAACAAGGAAATTCCTCTCAGCTTCTTCAGAAACGTCTGCTTCCATCCGAGCATTATAATTGCAGTGTGAACACGAACCATTACTCCTCGGGTTGCTGTTTTGACAAAGTATCTTCAAGTCTCCCACCAAACTGGGACCTCATCTCTGGAGTTAGTGTAGTTGCAATTATTGCTCATCCTTGAAAATCATCAACTGGAATTCAGCTACGAGCATTCTGGGGATATAGCCTGACATTTCATTAATACTGGCTCACCTCCTCCCATGAATTGGAAAGAATGCAATTTGATGCCACTAAGAAAATTCAGCAGTCCCCCTTTCCTGTGTGGAAAGTTGAAGTTGTGAAATCATGATTAGGTCAACTAAAATCAAAAAGACTGACAATTTAACTGGTTGGTTATTTATCTGAAAGTTCTCAAGACCTGAGACATCCTTGCCCTCACAAAAGATTATCTGTAGTGGCTCCCCACATCACAGGAGGTGAACCCAGATTTCCCTGTAACTGGACCCCAATTTACCTTTGCAATGTTAGTTCCTCAGCACATCCCTGTATGTGCCCTGTTTTCCACGTAACGGCACCGCACACTTCCCACAATCCAGTTCTTCTATTTTCACCTATTGGAATGCTCTCCTTTTCAAACCCACACACAGTTCTCACCCACCTTCTAAGTCCTGTTTAAGGCCAGTTCCTCCATCCAGTCTTCCCTGATCCTTTACACAAAGACCTCTCTTCTGCCTCTGAACTCAGTCTTTCTCTGTACCTCTGTGATGTCACTTCTCTCCTTGTACTTTGTACTGTGGTTGCTTGGTGCGTTTATTTCCTTGTCCATTACACAGCAGTAGCTTTGGATCCGATCCCTCTCTTATCTGCACTGCTCTTAGCACAGGACATTATAGGTCATGTATGCTCCACTCACTGTGCACGAGGATGACCCACTGACTGACCGAGTTTAGATAAAAGAAGCTCAAGGTTTACAATTAAGTTCAAAGCTATCCAGAGAAATCATTCATATATTTACGTATTCATTCAAAAAGCACATATCGAATATCTATTATGTGCTGGGCTCACTGATAAACACGAGGAATATAAAAATGAAAAGACTCTAGTAGCCCAGTGAGAATTCATATATAAAAATAAACTATAATTCAATATGATAATTATAATGAAAGTCTGTGCAAAGTGCAATGGAAAGATAGGGGAACATAGTCCTAAATCCACCTGGCGAAAGCAGATAAGAGTCCACATTTCAGACAGGAAGAAGGAAAAAGGGGAAGAGGGCGCACACTCCTTCTCTTTAAGAAAATTTCTCAGAAGTCTTCACACAACGTTTCCACTTATATCTCATGGGGCCAGAACTTAATAGCTGCAAGGGAGGCAAAGAAATGGAATGTTTTGACCGAGCTTCACGCTCTGCTACTACAAAAAAAGAAAAGGAATTTCTGCCCTTCCCCTAACGGGCTGAGAGAGTGGGAAGTGGGTTCTCTGAAGAATGAGACGGGGTTCCTTTTTCCAAAAGCTGTGAAAGGAAAAGAAGCTGTCTGATGGCAGAGGAAAACACTGGATCAATGTCGTTTTGTCTTTAATATGGAAAGAGCCAAAAGCTGTAGGGAGATTAAAGATAAAGACAAGAGAAAATTTGATAAAGTCCTTGAAGACCTGGAAATACTAGAATCCAAAGCATAGTAGAGGGTACTCTAGCTGAACAGAGGAGTTGTCTTAGTCTGACCAGGCTGCCACAATGAAATAGCACAGACTGAGTAGCTTAAACAACAGAAATTTATTTTCTCACAGTTCTGGAGGCTGAAAGTCCAAGATCAAGGTTTCTTCTGAGGCCTCTCTCCTCGGCTTGTAGATGGCCACCTTCTCACTGTGTCCGCACATGGCCTTCCCTCTGAGCATGCCTCCCTCGTGTCTCTTCCTCTCCCATAAGGACACCTGTCCTATTGGATTAGAGGTCCACCCTCTAATCCTTAATTACTTTAATTACCTCCTGAAATGCCCTTTATCTAAATACAGTCAGATTGAGCGTTGGGGCTTCAATATATAAATTTTGGGGGAACATAATTCAATCCATAACAGGACTGAATGGCAGGAAAAGGATGGATGAGGCTGTACTTCAGTTTCCAAGGGCATGAGAGAAATAAAGCCATCTGCTGAGGGTTTTAGGGGTAAAGATGGGGGTAAATATTTATGATAGCTCTTGTGGAAAATAGGAGATGGAGCAAATTTGAAGGATTACTTAGTAGTGATAGAAATCCAGCTGATATTGAAAATCATAAACATTTCTGGCTGCAATGCATTCATTTGTGCCACTCTCTCCATATTCTGCCATTACCTAATGGTCTGCATGCAAAAACAAATGGAAAACATAGATATTTTGATGCAGAGTTAAGGGTTTGCAGGGTTTGAAGAGAGAAGGGACACTGTCAAGCTCAGGCTGGGATGTGTGGGGTGACAATGGTTGTTACCATGAATATATCACTGTCTTCATGAGGACAAGAATTTGTGAGAGTTCACACTAGATAGCTTCTGCTTTTTCTGTGAAATAAATGTTAAAACAGGTGGCAAGTTGGAATTGGGGTTTTGAGAAGAGTCAAGCTGTGGAATAGCCACTGAGAAGAATCAGAAAAAGACTCCATAAGAGATCTGCACTAAAACTGGCAAACGTTGCTAAGGGCACATTCAAGATCAGATAACTCGAATATTTATCGATGAGAGTGTATAACTCTCCATCAGCAGCTGAAATGGAGTGGAGAATGCAGATGTTTCAATCTGTCCATAATCCAAGCTTTGCTGAGTAGTAAAGTGCAGGAAAGTTGGGGCAATGGAGTTGCTGATTCTACTGAGAGTGATGTCTCAAGAAATGGATGATGGAGTCTAGGCCAGAGAAAGAGAGAAGTGAAACCAAGAAATGAAAAAGAGACCAAAAAAGCAAGCAAAAGTTAAAGGCCTGAGGATTTATCCGTCTACTCATTTGAAAACTATTTCTCCTTTCTTTTTTCTTTTTAACAGCTTTATTAGGTGTATAATTTATAAACCGTAAATTTTACCCATTTCAAGTGTAAAATTCAATGACGTTTAGTAAATTTACAGAGTTGTGCAACTATCACCACAGTCTAATTTTAAAATTTTTCCATCATTCCAAAAAGATCCCTCATATCCATCTGCAGTCATTCCTTGATTTTATCTCCAACTGTAAACAACCACTAATCACTTTCTGTCTCTATAGATTTGTCTTTTACATACATTTCATGTAAATGGAATTATAAAATATGTGGTCTTTTGCATCTGGCTATTTCCATTTAGTGTAACGTTCTTGAGATTCTACCATATTGTCAGTATTTCTTTCCTTTTTTTTTTTTTTTTTTTGCTGAATGTATTCCACTGTGGGAATATACCACTTTTATTCATCCATTCCTCAGTTTCCAGTTTTGGGCTATTATGGGATAATGCTGCTATGAAAAATCACATGTAAGTTTTGTGTGGACATATATTTTCATTTCTCTTCCATGGATACCTTGGATACTCAAAGACTAGCAATTTTGCTCCTAGGTATCTATGTAAGAGATGTCCACACAAAGACTTACACTAAATTTATGTTTAAATTTGTAAGAAATTGCAAAACTGTTTTTCATCAATAATATATGAAGATTCTAGTTTCTCCACATCCTCAGCAACACTTGTTATTCCCTATTCTGGTGGATATGGAGTGGTATCTCATTTTAATTTGAATTTAATTTGCACACTGATTAACCATTTTGAGCATTTTTTATGTTTTTATTGGCCATATAACTATCTTCTTTGGCAAGATGTCTATTCAAATATTTTGCCCATTTTGAATTGGGCTGTCTCTTTATTATGTTGTTGTAAGAGCTCTTTATATGTTCTAAATACAAGTTCTTTATCAGATATCTGATTTGCAAATATTTTCCCAGTCTGTGGCTTATCTTTTCATTTTCTTAATAGTGTCTTTTGAAGTACAAAAATTTTAATCTTTATTAAGTCCAATTTATCAATTTTTTTCTTAAGGGATTAGGCATTTGGTGTTGTAGCTAAGAAAGCTTTGTCTAGCCTAAGGTCACAAAGATTTTCTCCTATGTTTTCGTCTAAAAGCTTTAGAGTTTTAGCTCTTACATTTAGGTTTAGGATACACTGATTTAGTTTTTGTGTATGATATGTGATAAAGGTCTAAATTCATCTTGTTGCCTATGGATATCCAATTTTTCCCTGCACCATTTTTGAAAAGGCTAACCTTTCCCATTGAATTGCCTTGGCGTCATTGTCAAAAATCAATTTACCAAAAATTAAGTACTGTAGTTTTATAATAAGTTTTGTAAACAAGTGTAAGTCTTCTTTTTTTTGTCTTCATTTTCATGGTTATTTTGGCTATATTGAGTCCCTTGAATTTTCACATAAATTTTAGGACCAGATTGTCAATTTCTACAAAAGAACCTGTGAGATTTTGTTAGAAATTATATCAAATCTGTAGATCAATTTGGGGGAGTAAAAGCTACTCCTGAATCGTAGAAAACTGGTTGCAAACATAGATTCTGGAGTCAGATGTTTGCATTCACAACTAGTTCCACTTCCTACAGCATAATCTTGGGCAAATTAATCTCTCTAAACCTTAGTTTCCTCATCTTTAAAATGGGAGTGTTAATCATACCTGCTTCTACTTATTCAGAATCAAAAGATACATTTCCTATTAAGCCTTTAACACAGTGCTTCTTGTTAGCTATTATTATCATAATGTCATTTCTTATTCTGTGCCAGGAATTATGTAGGCACTAGAGATCAAAAGAGTTACAAGTTGAAGAAGTCGCTATAAAAGAGTAGGCTTGGGGCCAGCTAGTGGTGTAGTGGTTAAGTTCACCTACTCCCCTTCGGCAGCCCAGGGTTCGTGGGTTCAGATCCCAGGCACAGACCAGCACACCATTTGTCAGGCCATGCTATGGCAGCATCCCAAATAACGTAGAGGAAGATGGGCATGGATGTTAGCCCAGGGCCGACCTTCCTCAGCAAAAAGGAGGATTGGCAATGGATGTTAGCTCAGGGCTAATCTTCCTCACACACACAAAAAAAGAGTGGGCTTACCCTGGGTCCTGTGTTTTTGTTGTTTTGGGTGGATGAGGGATAAGAAGGTAGCATTGGTGTTAATGGGGGACAGGAAGGATGGATCCCAGTAGGAAGACATGTGAAAGGGAAAAAAGACTGATTCCACCAACTGCCTTAAAAAAAGAAAAAAACTATCTGTAATTTTACATTCATTCAACCAACACACAAACTTCCTACTCACTATCTGCAATGAAGAATTGGTAACGAAGGCCTTATTCTCATATCTCCCTTTCCTGTTGAGACTTGTTTTTTGTGTGTGTGTGAGGAAACCAGCCCTGAGCTAACATCCATTGCCAATCCTCCTCTTTTTTGCTGAGGAAGACTGGCCCTGGGCTAACATCCGTCCCCATCTTCCTCTACTTTATATGGGATGCCGCCACAGCACGGCTGACAAGCGGCGCGTCTGTCCATGCCCAGGATCCGAACCTGCAAACCCCCGGCCATCAAAGTGTAATGCGCCAACTTAACCACTGCACCACCGGGCTGGCCCCAAGACTTGTTTTTTCCTTCAAGACTTATGTCCACTTTCACTTGATTTCACAGAATAATAACATGCCCATAGATGAACATGTGTATGTTGGGGGGAGGGGTGTTATTTGACTCAAGCCCAAGGAGAAACCCTGTGTTCTAGCCACCCTAAGAATGTTCCTAAATGAACAGACGTTCTTCCAAAGAAATACAGATGGCCAACAGGCACATGAAAAGATGTTCAACATCACTAATTATTCGAGAAATCAAATCAAAACTGCAATGAAATATTACCTCACAGCCGTCAGAATAACAAGACAAGAAATAACAAGTGTCAGAGGGGAGGTGGAGAAAAGGGAACCCTCATACCCTGCTGGTGGGAATGCAAACTGGTGCAGCCACTATGGAAAGCAGTATGGAGATTTCTCAAAAAATTAAAAATAGGAATACCATATGATCCAGCTATTGCATTACTGGGTATTTATCCAAAGAACATGAAATCAATAATTCAAAAAGATATGTGCACCCCTATGTTCATCACAGCATTATTCACAATAGCCAAGATGTGGAAGTAACCCAAGTGCCCATCAAAGGATGAATGGATAAGGAAGATGTGGTATATGTATACAATGGAATACTACTCAGCCATAAAAAAGACAAAATCATGCCATTTGCAGCAACATGGTTGCTTAGCACCATGGATGGATGCTAAGCAAAATAGGTCAGACAGAGAAAGCAAATACTGTATGATTTCACTCATATGTGGAAGATAAACAAACAAACACATAGGTAAGGAAAACAGATTGGTGGTTACCAGAGGGCAAGGAGCAGGGAGAATCAGGTATAGGGTTGCATATATATGGTGAAGGACAAAAACTAGACTTTTGGTCATGAACACAATGCAGTCTACACAGAAACTGAAATATAATGTATACCTGAAATTTACACAATGTTAAAAGCCAATATGACCTCAATAAGATAAAATAAAAAATATCCCTAATAATAACAGTGCACTTTGACTCAATGGGACAAGTGCTTGCTTTCTTTCTAGACATTTTGCAGGTAACAATGGGACAAAGTCTTTAGCTGCTACACGATTTTCTGGTGCTAAGAGGCAGCCCTAGTGCACTGAGCCACTTTGTTCTCATCCTGTTGGTTTTCAGTCTCCCAGAGAGTCTGATTTTCAAGCTTGTAATCCACACTGTCCTGATGTTTCCAGTTTCCTCCACCTCTGAGTCAGACAGCAGGATGGAGACGAACTCATCGTGCTCTGGCCCGGGCTCCCAAATAAAGCGGTTCCATGTGTGGAGGCGGTGCCTGATCTGTCCCATTGGCCATGGGTCATTCCAACTCTGTAGGGACACCAAAAAAAATGTATCAACAGACTTGCCCAGGTATCTAAAACACATTTTCAAAATGTCAAGTGACCCTTGATGACCAGTCTGCTGATTAACTGCTGCATTCCAGAGGTCCTTGGAGGCGACAAGCTGAGGCCAAGTTTTCAGCATGTAATCATCTCTCCACTGAGTCAGAAAGCTCACTTCCAAGCTGGAGCAGCAGTAGAACATGGAACTGGTCAGAATGATTGTAGTTTCCCAATCACCATCCTCTGCCAACATTCCGTTTCAAATTCTCTATTTTCAGAGGAACAGCCTGGGAATTTGGAAGTTCTTCACAGTGGTTTCTGGTTAAGCTCCTCCTTCCCCATTTCTACCATCTCAACCCTCATGCTGGTCATGATGCATCCTAGCTGCATCAGTTTACTTTCATCTTTGTCTGTTCTCCCTCCTTTCACATCAGCCTGCACTCAGTAGCAGAATCGTTTTCTATTAGGATTTGTCTCTCTCTTTCTTGGAACCTGCAATAATACTTACTAGTGACGTAGAGATGATATTAATCCACCAATCAAGATTCTCAACAGCTTTGTCACCCAGTCACAATCGATTTACATGAAGAGATGTACAAAGTTATGACAAATACATGTTTATTATTAACTGAGTGTTTTGCCCTATTAATACAGGCTTCTTTTGAACTGGGACACTGTCTGCTTACACTATGAGGATGGCCAAAGCCCTTACCAAAATCAGACTAAGAGATATTTTTGGCTTCTTCTTCCTGGGCCTTTCCAGGGAAGGTGTGCCTCCCATAGTTGCATGGGAAATGGACTGTTAAATTCGAGATTGTGAATCTCTAGGGAGAAAGCTCAAAGAAGGAAAGAGAACACACTAGATAGAAGCCCAAGCTCTTAACCATTCTGTTCATTCCATTAAAAGTGCCCCTCCTTAGCACCAAAAGCCATTAATATCCTTGCACTTGATCATCCATATCAGCAATCCTTTCTCTTCAAGAGTGAATTGGGAGTGAGGAGAGGTGGGGCCTATTATAAGTCAACAAACATGAGAGGTCCAAGTAGAGGAGTGAATAAGATTTACAGAAAAGCTGATGGTCAAGCAACTAATTGGTAATCAAATTAGAATAGGGACGTGAACACATAACCCAAGGTTATAAGGAGACTTGGCATCAGAATCCATAGGCCATTTGGAGTCAGACTTTACACAAAAGGTAAAGGTCATGGCAAAACCAGACAATCAGAGGAGAAGAAGAAAACACATTCCAGGAATGCTCAGGAAAATGTCCAAGGTCTAAAATCTAGAGAAATAGCCAATACCTTGAACTGATACGAAAAATCCTCAGTATGGATTTTGAGAGTTTCTACTAATTGATGCTTTATTTACTCAGTAGTGCATGTCTCCTTTTAAAGATCTACACACATATGACCTCTAGGCTAAGTTACATCCGAATCCATTGTTTCTTCACACTCTTAATCATTCTCAATCATCTGGGTACACATATTCCCCAACTGGAACTCCCACTCCCACTTCTAACATATCTGAAAGGTTTTTCTCATTTCAAGCTTTACTCAAACTTACTCTTCCAGGAACATATTCTAGGGCAAAACCAGGCAGTGAAAAGGGTATTGGTGAAATGTTGGCCCAAGAGTGGCAGTGAATGGCTCTTTTCTCCCTCTGGTACTTGTTTTGTTTCTTTGTTCTGAATCATCTCTACATCCCAGGCCAGATGAGGTCAGTACTGCCCTAGATATACCAGGCATCCATGAGAAGATCCCTTCAGCCGTGAGAAATGATCTGCTCTTTGGAAAGAGACTTTGGTCTCTGTCTACAATTGAGCTGAGTTCAATCCTTGGCATGGAGAGTTTTCTGCCCTGTTCTATCTAGACAAATAGCTTTCCTCAGATCCTTGAGATATCTAAAGATGCCTCATGAATTATTTTAGCAGGCAAGGCTAAATGGTTGGGCCCTAGACCCCAATACCCACTTCAATGGGAGAATTTTTAAATCCGTTTTCTATGTATAATGTCAGTTTAAATCAAGGTTGGACATCCCTTTAAAGAGATTGAAAAGACTGTTCCAGAGATTTCTGTTTTCATATATTTAAGTAGCAAAGGCCCATGCAAATGCTGGAAATGCACACACTGTTGCACTCTCATTCGATGTGAATGGATTCTGCAGTGCTGAAAGCCTGATAGAAAACACCTTTATAAATATACATGCTGTTATAAAAATACCTTTAATATTAGGGAGGTATAACCTTCTCCTGTCTTTCTTAAAAACCTACTGATCCCAGCTAAATCAGGTTCCCCTTCTCTGTACTCACATAGGACCATGTGCTTATCAACAGTTATATTAGTTTTCTAGGGCCAGCATAACAAAATACCACAGACTGGGTGGCTTAAACAACAGAAATTAATTTTCTTGCAGTTTTGAAGACTAGAAGTCCAAGACCAAGTCCAAACCTGCTGGCAGGTTTGATTTCTTCCAAGCCCTCTTTCATTGGCTTGCAGATGGCTGTCCTTTTGTTGCCTCTTCACATGGTCATCCCTCTGTGTATGCATGATCCTAGTGTTTCTTTGTGTGTCCAAAATTCCTCTTCTTACAAGGACACCAGTCAGATTGGATTAAGGCCTGCCCTAATGGCCTGATTTTAATGTAATCACCTTTTTATAGGCCTATCTAAATACAGTCACATTCTGAGGTATTGGGTGTTCAATATATGAATTATGGGGGACACTATTCAGTCTATAACAACTGTATATGGCAGTTATCTGTTTACATGATTCCTCTAAGTCCATACCAATGCATTTGTCAATAATATATCTCCTACACTTAGCACAGTGCCTGGTATTTAGGAGGACTGAATGAATGTTTGATAAATATATGGATGAATATACATATGGCTCACACAGTTGTAGTCAGTGGGGAGAGTTTTATTGATTTGCCTGGATTTAGGTGGAAGAAAAAACTCTCTATATTGGGTCTTAACTTAAAGACACTTGAAAGTTGCTGCGAAGCTCTTTATGATGGTATCTTTGTCTCCAAACACAAATATCCCTGAAGTTATGGCTAATGGGATTAAAATTGCTGATTTTCTGCCACACTATGTTACATTCATTTAACACTTCATACTTACTTACATGTGGATTGCAGTATCAGAACTGTTTAAAGAGCTAACAGTTAAGTGGAATAAGCAGGAGCTTGGGAGTAGAGAGTAAGATCAAATGAAAAATTTAGCGAGAGAAGAAGCGTGTTTACTAAACGGCTCAACTGTTTTGATGTCAAGGAGACAAAATGAGATTAAAGAAATTGGGGCAGTACATAGAAACATCTGGATGGTAAATGAAAAATTCTATCAATTTTCCCAGAGGTTTGGTCTACACAAAACATCACTCTTGCATATCTGAAAGCATTCAGAAGAGGGGCTGAACGCTTCATCTTTCTCCTGGGTTCCTCTTATGTATTCAAGCATAGTCAAGCCTCTCATGCTCTTGACTCACAGTAAGTTCAGGGCCTGGAAAATCACTAGTTCAGTGATTTACTAGATTTTGTGTGTATCCTATGGCATTTCTAGAATGTGGACAATAGTATTAGAAGCAGTAGTAAAAGACGTGTCAAAGTAGTAAAAGATGAGACATATGTGCCTGTCTGTGCGTTACATACATCTGAATATTTATCACCACATCTGAGGCAGAGCTGGAAGCAGATCTGTGACAGAGGTAGAAGTCCGTCATAATGAACTCCGTAAGGCATCCTATCCTTTTGGTCTAGAGAAACTTGGTAAAAAGAATGTGTAACATGCCAAAGAAATGAAGCAGCATCCAGGACTCACTGTAGTGAATTAGCATGTGAAAAGTAGCTCTGTGGGCCCAGTAGGGAAATAACGGGATGTTTCACAGACATGGCTTTCATCTTGTCCTCCTTCGAAAACTAAACTTTTTATGTGATATCTTTGAGGGTTTGTGGTTTGGGAATTTAAGGAGCATTCTTTAATTGACTTGAATATTTAATACAGGAGAGAGTGAAAAGAGATGAAGTATAACTACTCTTGGTGACAGTATTGAATACTTACAAACTGGACTGCTCTAGCTCATCTCAGTTTAGAATTCTTTCCCATATTACAATACTGTGTGATAAGTGATAAGATAAGGATAAGCACAGGGTACAATTAGGACGCATGTAGGGTCACTAAACCAGGACTAAGGAGTCCCCAAGGAATGTAACAGCTAAGCTAAAATCTCAATCACAATAAGACTAGCTAACCCTTATTGAGCCAGACACAGTTCTACATGCTTTACCTATACTACCTACAGTAGTTAACAATCCGTTGAGGTAGGTACTATAATTTATCCCTAGCTTGTAGTGAAGAAATAGAGGCATAGAAAGTGAGGTAATCTCCCTAAAGTTAATATGGGTAGTAAGTGGCAGAGCCAGGATATAAAACTAGGTTACCTTCGGCTCTTAACCTCTGCTCCACTGTGCAATGGATGACCAAGAGTTACCCCAGTGGCTAGGAAGGAGGGCAGAGAAAAAGAGTCAGTGGAAAAGACCATTCTCTAAAGAGATCATTGGTTTTGTAAAGGCTCAGAGGTGAGTAAGTATTTCAGTGTGCCAAAATATGGAGGGTCCCATAAATCCTTTCAAGAAGTTTGACTTTATTTCTGGACTATGTGAAACAGAATTTGTTTTGATAGACCCAGAAGAGCTAGACCAACAAGATCAACCCTGGGAAGCTGGTCCTCATCCCAAACTGAGGAATGTTATAGAAAATTTAGGAATGGATTGTTTTGTAGTTTGCTAAAGTTCATTTATTTTCCATGAAGCAAAGTGAGTGAATGCCCTTGTTCTAGGTGGTGAAGTCGAATGAGTTTTAGTCTCATTCCTCCTAAATGAGAATGTACCAGACACTTAGCAAGGAGTCCAGGAAGCCGAGGTGGACTTATTGGCACCAGAAAACCAGGACTATCTGGCTCAGAAATGGGATTCCCTCAAAAATTTGAGGTTGCCCAACCATTGCTTCTCTGGCAAAGCCTGAATCTGGCCATTAAATGGCAGATGGGGTCCTTTCTGCAGCTGATACATGGGGTGTTTGTCTTCATGACAATTCTCATTCCCGGTCTGAGGTCAAAGTTACCAACAATTGTAGAAGGAAATAGATCACTTGGCAGTTTTGGAATGCCATTACAACAGGCAGGCAAAATTCCTAAGTACTTGTTATCAAGTAAGATTCAACACAAGGATAAAATTTACTAAATTGACATTATCAAGCAAGGTGGTGTTTCATCTTGTTTGCAATTTTTAATTTCACTTTGAAATAAACCAAACTCAGATTATCTGATTGCACGCTAGGAAAATGTTTCTTGAAAAAAGAAATATATATACATATATATGTAGAGAGAGAGAGAGATCTTTTTCCCAAGGTAGCACAAAAACTAGCTTTCATTCAAAGCAGATGGGAATGAACAGGAAGTAATGCTTTTATCCATCCACTTAGCTTCCTGCCTTCAGGGTATTATTCCACAGACTAAAGGTGAAAAACGAAGATACTTTAATTTTTCTCACACCTCAGGAGATTCATTCCTATAAACTGACTTTTGAGTACCGGTTGCTACATCTGGATTCTGAACCAATGAAACTATGCTTTTTTAGCCCCCAGTTAGAATAGGCACACGCATCTGTCCTCAATTGACACACACCCAACTAAGATGTTGCAGCATTGGCTGGCCTTTTGTCATTGCTCTCTTGACAGCAAAATAAAAATCATCTGGCTCAGTCGGATCAAAGAAGGACACGCATTTGATGTAGGGCTGTTCCTTTACAGCATAACACTTCATTATTATTACCTCTTTGGCAACATGGTCTGGAGATGAAAAATAGGCATCCTTTGATATGCAACAGAAACGATGACCAGACCTACAGATTGAGCTTGACTGTTGGCCTCGTAGGCTCTTTCCAACTACTGCTTCCATAGTTCCTCCATTCTTTGGAGGTTGCTTCAGACATTGGGTTTAAGGAAACCTTGAAGTTTGAGCCAAAAACAACAAGAGAGAGAGAGATTGTTGATATGTCTGCTCCAAAAGAGAAATGAGGATGTACCACATTTTATCTGCAGATCCCAGTATGCCAAACAGTAGGGCTTGTTTCTGGCTGTCCTAATCTCTGCCCCTAATCAGAGACCTCTGTTTCAGAAATGTTGGCTACTTCAGTTTTTTCACATATATTATTACTTTTCAAGCTGGGAAGTTTAGAGGTCATTTTACACATGAGGAAGCTGAGATTCACAAAGGATGAATGGTATTGATAAGGTCAAACCAAATTGTTTAGGTCCCACCTTAGGCTGGATGCCACTTAAGAGAGCATTTCCCAATCTTTTCTTTTTCGGTTGCACTTATAAATTTCATATTTTACTTTGGTCACCTGACTGGAAATGGAAATAATCCTAATGAAAATAAATATGGGAAAGAGTTTAGAAGCGGTGGGGGTTGTGGGTGTGGACATATGGTATAGAATAGAACAAGGAATAGACTATAGAATACGGAACAGAATAAGACAATGAAAGAATAAAGAAAAAGAAGAAAGATCGTGCTTATTATGGGTTGAATTTTGTCACCCAAAAAGATATGTTGAAATCCTAATCCCTAGTACCTGTGAAAGTGCCTTTATTTGGAAATAGGGTCTTTACAGATGAAATCAAGTTAAAATGAGATCATTAGGGTGGGCTCTAATCTAATATGTCTGGTGTCCCTATAAGAAGAAGAAAGCATCATTTGAAGAGACAGACACAGGGAGAACGCCAAGTGATGACAGAAGCAGAGATTGGAGTGATACAGCTGCAAGCCAACAAACATCGAGGATTGACAGCCACCACCAGAAACTACAAAGAGGCAAGGAAGGATTCTCCCTTACAGATTTCAGAGGGAGGATGGCCCTACTGACACCTTGATTTTGGACTTCAAGCCTCCAAATGTAGTTTCATCTTAAAAATGTTCTATCTTCAACCTAAAGTTCAACCTTGTCAATAGACAGAACTGAAAACAATTAGATCTGGAGGAGTTCCATTTCCCGTGTTGACCATAGTGGACATGTGTCAGTTTTTGTCTAACACACAACTCTCTGCATATAGGGTGGGGTATCTTGTGTTGTGTGTAGTATTGCTGGTCCACAGTGCCTTATCCAGGCCTTTCCCCCAAAAGTCAAAGTAAAAAGGACTCACCTCTTGTCGTCCTCCTGCCTAGGACCTTGCATAGGGCACAAGTGACACAAAGCAACCGAAAGGCAAAAGGATGGTTGAATTATTCAAAGCAACTTTGTGTTTATGCTTTGTCAACTGCTACATCCTGGCCACGTTGTTTTGCTAAGGGGTGACTACTATACTTCCTCTTTCTTGCTTCTGGTTTTTCTTCAACATAAATAGTTGTTTCTTGCACATACTTTTAAAGCACATCTTTGTTTATCACCTAAGAATGATTTGTAGAAGTGGAATTGCTGGGTCAAAAATTATGATGACTCCTGAGATTTGTGAGGCATATCTCCAAATTGCTCTAAGAACAGGTTGCACCAACTTACACTCCAGCTGGAAAACACTTGATTTTGTCAACTTCATAACACATTTTTACTCTTATAAAGCTACAAACTGTGTACATTTTTTTTGTAAACTTACCCGTTTGTATATCTACCTATAAACTAGAAACCAGACGAGGATAATTTTGAAGCTGATGTGTTTCTTTAATTCTAATTTGTATTAAAATTCTCTTTTAAAAAATAATGGGGTTTTTTATTTGCCAGTGTACTACAGCACCTGTACAATAAATAACACATAGTTAGGTGAATAATAAGAATTTAAATAAATGAGTATGAATTAATGTCTGAAAGAGAGACCAGTTTGAGGAATGGAAATCAATAACATTGCAGAGAACATCATCAAGTGGGTTTTCTTTTCAATATAAAAATTTCCTTAGTTGGTAAGTAATAGAACAAACAATTCAAAGAAGAAAGAGTACACTATCAATATTTTGCCAAATATTATTTTGTTGTTCTTTAATATTTACTTTCAAATGAGTGATTTATTACCAAAGTACAAACCAAACCACAAACAACAGATACAGAAGTGAAAAGTAAATCTCCTTCCCGTCCTATACTTGAATCTCCTACTTTCCTTCCAAGAGGCAACTACTATTACAGCCAAACATTTTTAAATGATATTAATTCACTAAGAGGCATTCCCCAAATTCCATCGATCAATGAACACCATTCCTACAGATAACAGCGTGCTTTGCAAAGCATTCCACAATTCCTCTTTCTACACTTGGATGAAGATACAGCATGGAGGGCTCCATGATGATGGGTGACATCTGGAAACCAGCGTCACTTCCCACATTACTCTGGGGAAAGAGGCAAACATCTGTGCAGTGTCTGCCTTGTCTTCCCAAAGAAGGCCTGAGATCACATTTGTATGTTCTAAGGGTGACATCCACTGGTGCACAATCATAACTGCACGTGTCAGGCCTTCTAGGATCTGCAAACGAGAAATCCTTAACTTAAACAATATATCAGGCTAGTGATTCTCAGACATTCATCCACACAGTACTCCTAAATTTCCAAACACAGTGACCAGCTTTATCTACTTTGAATCTCAGAAGAGAAGAGGTAGTAAACACCACGTCTAACTTTGCTGCATCAACAATAATGATGAACCTCTGGACATTCATTCATCTGTAGAACAAATAATACTGAGCATAAACTACAAGCCAGTTACCAAACATCTCACATGGTATTAGGAATAATGATGAAAAGACACAGCCCCACCCTCAAGGGCATTTTCAAATAAAAAAAAGAGGTGACATGTGCACAGATAACAATTGGACATGGAAGTGCTTAGCAAATCCGGCATTCATCTGTGCACTTCTTTGGTCTTAATAGATTATTTCATTTAACCCTTACAACAATTCTAAAATAAGCAGAATTTTATGTATAGGAAATGCCAAGGTTAAGTGACCTGTCCACAGTTATACAACAATAACGTCTGAATACAATTTGGCTTGATTCCCACATCCAAGTTCCCAACACCACCCAAAGCAATCCATCAGCTTAGCTCATAGATCAAGGGCAATGCATGTTTTTTCCAGGTTTTCTAGCCTGTATCTTATTTTGTGTTTTAAAAGGATATATCTGTAAAGGATTTCTATTCCTATAGAATTATTCCTTCATAAAACTACTATCAGACATAGTAAGATTATAAATATATAGGAAAAGAAATCTTGAAAGTCATCAAAACTGGTAAACCATTTTCTTCTTTATATTCGGATTCTTGTTAAATTTCCTGCCAGTTCGCCTATTAGCAGACTTGTTGTATCAATATACATCCTTAGTTTGTAACTACTTGTGAGCTAAACTTTCCAAGGGAAAGAAATTCTGGCTTATACACTCTTGGTCACCAAAACAAACCCCAACTTTGTCATAGTCTGATCAGAGAAGTAAAACCACTAGGAAGTTATGTGTGTAATAGGAAACTATTATGGAGATTTGACCTCACACAATTGTAGGAGCTGGCTAAGCAGTTTACCTTCTGCTGTTGTTTCCACATGTCTTGCTGGGCCTGAGGTCGGCAGGGCGGGTGGTCAGGAAGGAAAGATGGTTGTGAAGTGAGGGAGAGCAACGACAAATTGGAACCCATGGGACAATCTGGAACCCATGTTGATCTCTTACAGGCTCTAAGCCTCCAGCTTTGCTGATGTGGGTAACCTACAGGAGGAGCTGGCACTCTTCATCATGGAACCGAACATGCACTAGGCCCAGGAATAGAAGCCAAAGGATGAGTCTGTTGGGAGCGGGAGATGTCCAGCTGCTGTCATGCCAACAAGATGAGCCAGCAGATGCAGGACCATGTGAGTAAGCTGCACCAATCATCTGAGTGTAAAAATAATATGGCTGCTGCTTATTCCCACCTTCCAAATCATGTGCAAAATGTCTCTTGTGACCCACACTAGCCTGGAACTATGCAATGAAGGAAATTCTGGGAAACATAGTTCCAGCTTAAATAAGTTGACACGAGACAAAGCAGAACACAATACACAAGCAGAATTATTTTGCATGATGTTTTACTTAAATATCAGTTATTTCTACCTCTGAATCTTTACTAAGGCCAATCTTTGGCTTATTTAACTGAATTAACATGTCAATTCCAGACTAACGGCCAGAGAATAACTAAGAAAATAGGCTCCCAGTAATGAGGAATAACAACATGAACGCTTTGCTTTACCTAATGAAGGTATCTTGTAGGGAATAAGGGAAATCGAAAATGGGCACAAAAACCATATGCATTCTGAGAAAACCCAAAATTCTTCGATAATCGCAATATCCACCTGAATTCCTTCTGTGTTGTCATCCCCAGGAAGCAAGTATCATTTTAAGCTAGAGCAGCAGGAGACCAATGCTGGAGACGTAGGCTTTCTGAATACAATCTTTGACAACATGAGATTCAGTCTGCTTATGACTTTATGAAGCTGGAATCTGAGACTACACCCTCCAGTTGTACATAGCATGATTCTGTATACACAGTGGCTACCCACTGGGCTTCCCACCTACCCACCCTTTTTTTGGCATTACTGAAGTAATGATCACAGCATGTGATCCTGGAGGCTTCAGAAGTTCTTGGAGGAGATGCTCCTCAACAGGGTTTCATTTAGGACAGGACTCTAACTAACAGCAGTGGAATGCGTCTCTGGTCATTGCTATGCATTCTTTCAAATTCAACCATTTCCAAAACCTCTTCACAGACTCGGTGGATTGAACAGCAACCCTTGATTGGCTAATCAAAAGCAGCTTAATTTTTATAAAAATAATGTTAATCCATGCACAACCTTGATGCAGTTTTAGCATAGAAATAAACGGTAGTTACAGACTTCTGGTCTCTCAATAGACTTAATCAAAAATCTGAGTTCATCTAATTCTTTCTATTATATTCAATTTATAATGTCAGCTTTTGTAATAAAGCACATGACAGATCAAAAAATACTGTCTCCATTTGCAAATATGTGATTATTTAAGGTAACCAGATATCACACTTTTCGGTACTCTATCCTTAAGTGGGTAGGAGACCGACGAGTAGCTCTGCTAAATCTCATCAAATGCATTGAAACCTGCCATATGTTGGTGAATTATCATGATTTAATTAGGCTGATGGCATCATTGCCTTTTGCATACTCCAAGTTTAGACACTCTGAATATTCGACCCTTACGAGTTAATCATGATTGCTTTGGAATCTGATCAAAGTGTTGAGTGTAAAATATTTTTAGAATACAAGTATAGAATTTGGGCACAATGTCTCAGACTAAATAAATCAATATTTTACATTCCATATTGAAAACCATTACCAGTGGAAAATGAATTCTTGAAAATAAAACCATTGTATAGCATCGGAAGTTTAGGATGAAGGGATTATCAAACACCAGAATGCTAGTCATGAAAATGCAAGGCATTGCTGTATTTGGCCAACAGAAATTTCTGTACAGCAAGTCTATGCTTGCATGATAAATAGAGCAGCCTTCAAATTGAAATCATGATAAAAAGAAACCATATTGCATGAATAATGCTAAAGCATCAATCAAAATT
Organism: Tapirus indicus; assembly: GCA_031878705.1. Taxonomy (NCBI): domain Eukaryota; kingdom Metazoa; phylum Chordata; class Mammalia; order Perissodactyla; family Tapiridae; genus Tapirus; species Tapirus indicus. The sequence goes on along the minus strand of CM062922.1, from coordinate 74,687,578 downwards.
CATGCCCACGTGTCTAAGGGATCGTGTAGGCGTGTGCCCACAGTGAGGACTTGGGCATTTGCTCTGCGAGGTTCCAGAGTGGAGAAGGGACATGATCTGACTGACATTGTGACTGGATCCCTCTGGTGTGACCATGGACACTGCCAGGCAAGGACAGGAGCAGGAGACCACATGGGAAAGGATGGGATGGGGAGGGGCCAAGAAGGGGCAGGATTCCAGATGTACTTTGCAGACAGAGCCACTAGGACTCCCAGACAGACAGGGCATGGAGTGAGAGGAGAGGCATCAAGAATGACTTTCCCTAACAACAAATGTTGGAGAGGTTGTGGAGAAATGGGAACCCTAATTCACTGCTGGTGAGAATGTAAACTGGTGCAGCCTCCATGAAAAACAGTATGGAGATTCCTCAAAAAATTAAAAATAGAAATACTTTATGATCCAGCAATCCCACTCTTAGGCATCTACCCAACGGACATGAAATCAACCATCCCAAGAGGCTTTTGCACCCCTATGTTCACTGCAGCATTATTCACTATAGCCAAGAAGTGGAAGCAACCCAAGTGTCCCTCAGCTGATGATTGGATAAAGAAAATGTGGTATATACATACAATGGAATACTACTCAGCCATAAGAAAAGACAAAATTGTCCCATTTGCAACAGCATGGATGGACCTAGAGGGTATTATGTTTAGTGAAATTAGCCAGAGAGAGAAGGACAAACACCACATGATTTCACTGGTATATGGAATATAAACGAACACATGGACAGAGAGAACTGGTTGGTGGTTACCAAGGGGAAGGGGGTGAGGGGTGGGCACAAGGGGTGAAGGGCTGCATCCACATGGTGACAGACAAATAATAATGTACAACTAAAACCCCACAATGTTATAAACTATTAAGACATCAATAAAAATGGGAAAAAAAATCATGTCCACATGTATAAAATGTATTAAAAATTGGGGGGATCAGACAATAATAAAGACCTAAAATAAGTGGGCACCCCATCCCAAAGATTGGGAGATCTGACAGAAGAGCCCAGAAAAATGATATTGTGGGAGATTCCACATCAAGAAGAGTGAATGCATGTATGCTGTAGGTGTCCTTGTGGATTCATTTAACTGGTGGATGCCTTAGTCTCCCCTTTGGAGGTTGGATATAAAATTGCTCAAGAACAGCACAGATCTAAGTAGGGCCTTATGGCTTATCTCTGTGACAAAGATCTATACCAACAGGATTTTTCTCTGACACGCTCAGTGGGACACAGCCAGGTTTATTTAAACCAGTTTGTGTTCTTGATAGAGGAAGAGAAACATATTTATTAAGTGCCTAATCTATGCCAAGCACCACGTTGTGTATTTTTCTCATAACTTGCTTATAAGAAAGTCATTTTTTCTTTTATCATTATCTCTATTTACTTGCAAGGAAGTTCAAGCTCAAAGAGGTGAAATAACTATTTGAGAGTTGCTAAGTAGAAGAGCTGGACTGGAATCCAAGTCGTTCCAACTCCAGGTCCACATACACCTTGCAGGGCACCATTTTGCTCTTGAGGGTGACACTGCGCTGCCCACTGGCTTTGGCCTTGCTCACTGCTCCCTTGGCCTGAGCCCTTTGATACCAGCTCTCTGCTACAGAGCCTGGCTCGAGTGCCCTGCGGATTTTGGAATCCCTAGACCTCTGTCACCTCTTCCAGAGTCTTTTATTGTGTTTTATATTGTCCAGGACAGAAGCGGGGAGGGAGGCAGGATTTCCTCAACAAGTTTATCTCATAGACACTCCCTTTGTCCTCAAAGCTGCCAGAATACCTCACAGAGTCTCTTCTATAGGACTTTGGGAAAACAAAATTACAGGGAGTCATGCTGCAAACCTCCCATGAACAAAGAAACCCAGAGCCAGCACCCTATTCAAATAGAAAAAAGGAAAAGGGAAAAGAGCTAAGAGAAAAAAAATCTAAATTAAATTTGCAAACATTGTTACTGCTGCCAAAGGGCTGAACACAAGGCAGGGACCTACTCAGATTTGCCTTTTAGGACCCTTGCTTTAGCTGCAGGATGGAGACTGGTAGGGCAGAAATGAATATAAGGCAGGTCACTGCAGTAATCCAGGAGAGAGCAGACAGAGGGCAACTGGTGACAATGAGTAACATCGGTGGAGATGGAGAAACACCAAACATGGTTGAAAGGTAAAACCCAAAGACATGATTATGGACTGGTGGGGGTCCGAGAAGGAAGGTGTCAACGATAATCTTTCTATATATGTGTGTTTGTATCTCTGATCCCCACAGCAACCCTGGGATATAGATACTATTAAAGTAACTAAAGACTGGAGAGTGTGTCTGAGTGGTGTTACAATAAAGCACTATATTGTCTGAGCTAATTAGTGTTTGACCAAAGCCCTTCCTCCATAATCCATCATCAAAAAGCAATATTTTCACTCTTTGTTAAATAACAACAAATTCGGACTTAGTAAGGAGAGATTTTATTCAGAAAGGATTATTGCAAAGGGGAGGAGGAAGGGACTATTGCAGTAAGGAGAGCGCTGTGACGGTGAGATCTGCAAGTCTCAGGAGTTAGGCAAAAGGGGATTTCCTCTTACAGAGAGTCATAAACAGGGTTGGAAAGAGCCGAGTGTGGGGAAGTGGGATGAAAGATTGGCATGATCAGACAGTAGGTCAGAGAATGTTTTACCCTGAGCCAGCTTATACTCAAGAGGGCTATATGCTGGCCTGAGAGAAGGGCAAAGTTCAGGTACTTAGGGGAAGGAGAGAAGTGCAGAATCAACGTTTGGCTAACAAACATTTTGTTCTAATAGATCAACGTGGACAAGTAGTTCAGCTAATTATTTATGAGGCAAAGAATGGAAATGTGCAGGGCCGTGTTTGGCCTTGTCATAGGTAAACAAGGGGGACGTCCATGAGGATGAGGAAGGGTGGTTTTTGCAATAAGCCATTTTCCAGAACACAAAGTGTAGGGGGGATTTCTCAACCTTCACTGTTTTCCAGGATCAGTTAAAATTCAACAGTAGGCTTTATCATGTTTAGTGTTGACACACCTAAGCAGTTAGCTGGTATGCGAAGACAAAGGTTAATATCCCTGCCCAAAAAGATCTACTAGGCACAGACTCTAAACTGCTTTTTTTTTTTTTTTTTGGTGAGGAAGATTAGTTCTGAGCTAACATCTGATGCCAATCCTCGTCTCTTTTGCTAAGGAAGACTGGCCCTGGGCCAACAACCATGCCCATCTTCCTCTACTTTATATGTGGGACACCACCACAGCATGGCTTGGTCAGCAGTGCATAGTTCTGCCGAAGCAGAGCACATGAACTTAACCACCATGCCACCAGGCCAGCCCCTGAGCTGCTAGCTTTTGACAGTCATTCTACTGGGTTGTGACATTTGACATTGCCTCTCAGACATTCCCTTTTTTTTTTGTTGTTAGGAAGACCAGCCCTGAGCTAACATCCGTTGCTAATCCTCCTCTTTTTGCTGAGGAAGACTGGCCCTGGGCTAACATCCGTGCCCATCTTCCTCTACTTTATATGGGACGCTGCCACGGCATGGCTGACGAGCAGTGCGTCGGCGGGCACCCGGGATCTGAACGGGGGAACCCTGGGCTGCCAAGCGCTGATTAAACCACTGCGCCACCGGACCTGCCCCTCAGACATTCCCTTTTAAATGCACATATTCTTGGAAAACTGTTGAACTAAAAGCTCTTGATAGCCTATAAGAGGATGCCAGAAAGGAAAGAAGCTAATATTTTCACAGGGTCTACTTGGAGCTAAGCACATTCATTTTATTCATTCATTTGTTCATTCATGCAACTATATTTAATGACCCTCTACTACGTGTCAAGTGCTCTCCTACACCACGGGGATTCAGCCATGAAAAACAACAAACACCGTACCCCCTTGGAGCTTTCAGCTAGTGTGGGAACTAGTCAAGTAAATATATAAATGCATAAACTATATAACTTCTTTTCATCAAGAGAGTGATGAAGAAAATTAAATTAGGCTAAAGAAATAGAGAGTGATGGGTCAATGATCCCTATTTTATATAGGAAAGTCCAAGTAGGCCACTTCAAGGAGAAAGTTTAACAGAGATCTGAATGGCGGGGAAGAGGAAGCCATGCAAAGATTGGGGGAAGAATATTCCAAGCAAAGTAATAGGCATATGTAAAGGCCCTGAGGCACCAATGGGCTGAGCAATTTGAGGAAGATCAGGAAGACCAGTGTGGGCTGGAGCGGAGCCAGGAAAATGGGGAAAAAGCAGTAGGTAGAAATAAAACAAGAGTATTTCTTTTTTCTTTTCTTTTCTTGTATTTCTGCTTTATTTCTTTTAATGCTTACCCACTTTATGTGCGGGGCGGGGGTGTGGGGAACTGGAGATTCAGAAAGGTTTAGTGTATTTCCTCGGGTCACACAGCTAATAAGGGCAGAACTGCAATCTGATTGGTTAGTCTGTCTTCACCAATTAGAAGGAACACAAAAAGGCAGGTAGAGCCCACTTAGGAACAATTTCGCCAACGTCACATCCTTGCCTAAGCCGACTGCTCCCAGTCCTGTAATTCTTAGGTTAATCAACAAGCATCGTAATTTAACTTTAACTTGGGCTCTTGGACTCCATTTTTTAGACTCTAAGCAGATTTTAAGGAGCAGGCCTTAACGGTTTATAATGGAACTTCTCACTCATAAGCCCTTAGAGCTCCTACAGGATTCAGTTCGCGGCTACTGTGGAAGCTCCTCAGGCTAGTTTGAGGCACAACTGTGAAGTGAAGAACCTCTCGCCTCTGTTTTGAGGTTCTTCCCACCCCTAGTGGGCCTGATCCTCCCTCTCTGGGTATCCAAACTTCCAAACCCCAGACGTCACTTCTCCAATCAATTATAGCAGAAGTTTGCCCACATCTACTTGTCAACTAAAGTCTTAGCTGAATTATGTGAGAAGATTTAAGAAATACCAAACTGGCATTTACCTTCCAAAAGGGAATTCATAAAGACAGAAAACCCAAAACGGTGTTTCACTATCCTATCTCTAAAATAGGGGCCTTTGGGAATTACTGACTGCAGTCCGGCCAACTTCTTCACCAAGATTAGATAGAATTTTTGTTATTAGTAACCACTCTTCCAGACTTGTTTCCAACTACTCACTCCCCTGTTGTGGTGCAAACCTGGGCGTGAGTCCTAGTTTTGCCACTTTATCGCTCTGTGACCTTGGGTGAGTCACTGGATGTCTTAGCCCGGTTGCCAAGAAGCAGAGGCCAACACAGGATTAAATGAGTAAGGATTACATTAGGGAAATATCTGTGAGAGAAAATGGGGGAGACTGGAAGAGCCATCAGACCATGAGGCAAATCTGACCCTAGGAACTAACGGAGGGAAGGACGTGAGAGGCAGGCTAAGGAGAGGTCAGCCAGGCCACCAGGCATTCGTCGAGCCAAAGCCGGCTGTCAGAGGAGTCCTGTGTCTCCAGGAATGGGTGTGCCTGAGTATCCCTGATTCACTCATCATCGCGGGAGCAGCCGCTGAGAAGCGTGGCCTTGGTGTGAGCAAACGCAAATGCGGTTTTCAGAGCAAAGCTGGAGTGAGTTGGAATGAGCTCGACAAAGTGCACCCTTATGGTTTCCGCACTGAATCTCTCTAACTCTGTTTCCTCATCCTTAAAATGGGGATAGTGTGGTATTGAAACCACATGTCAGTGAAACGCCAAGATATCTGCATTTTCTGGTAAAGATAATTCTACTACAAGCACCGTTTAGTTTTTACTTGCATAATTTTGCATATTTTTCCTAACCCCAAGAGAATATGACAGTCTTTTACACAGGTTAAGTATAAGAAAATCAGTTGTTATTACAAGATTGATAAATAAATTTAGTCTTCTCGAACAAACAATGAATATAATTTCTTAATTAAAACAAGTATTATAGACTCAAAGTTTAGGATTATTATAGTTGGAGTAGGTGATTCCCACAGAGAGCTTCTTGTAAACAAACCACCCAATTATATAAGAACAAGATACGGGATAAGTACAGATTTGATAAGACAATTTCTTCATCCCCTCAGGCCTTGTGTTTATACACTTAAACTACCTGACTGGTGAATATTCTTGTCTTCTTTATTGTATTTATTATTAAAGAAAAGAAGTTGAGATTACTTAGTGCTTTGTATTCTCAAAGCACCGTGTGAATAGCTCAAATGTTCTAACACTCTCAGACTTCCTTCTGTTGGAGCCTTTGCCCTCTGGACACATATTAACTTTAATCAAGATGGAAACAAAGATATTTTGAGCCCATAACAATTTATCTCCATGGTTTGTGTTCATCATTAAATGAAATGGTACACGTAAAGCACTTAGAATGGCCCCTGACACATAGAGGTGCTCAGGTGCTAGTAGGTGCAATGACGATTTGTGTTACTCTTCATCCAGCTTCCATTTGCTTGGGCAAGTTCCTTTCCTGGATGTCCTCAGGCTCCTTTCTGCAGGTCCAAATCCCACTTAAGACCAGCACAAATGCTGCCACCTCTATGAATCCCTTCCCCATCTTTCTCCCAAAGCTCTTTAGTAGACTCTTTTATCTCGTGGGTTTTTTTCTCCCTTACCCACAGTTTTATGTCTTATATCTTCTGTTAAACAGTAAGCAGTAAATGATTTGAAGGGCGGGTCTTGTCTTATTTATTTTTATATTCTCTACAATACCTAGCTGAGCAATTGGGACATAGAAGAAGTTCAATGAATGTTTGTTGATTCGTTATAAGCAAGAGGTAAAAAATCTGGTGGGGAGCAATATTAAACAGGATCAGCACATGCAAAGCAAGGAGGAGCAAGTGAGACGTTCAGTGACTGCGTGGGAAGGAGAAACGGGACTCTGAAGAAGAGAAAGAAGCTTCTGTGACTTTAGGCATCTTCTTCCCTCCTTCCTTCTCTCCGTCCTTCCCTCCAAAACTGATTGAAGGCCAGCTATATTCAAAGTGCTGAGGACGAAAAAAACAAATAATAGTAGCTACTGCTTATTGAGTTGCTTTTTGAGTACCAGTTACTTTACATATATCCTTGTAATCGAGATATTATTGACATATAACATTATATTAGTTTCTGGTGTACAACATAGTGATTTGATGTTTGTATATATTGTGAAATGATCAGCCACAATAAGTCTATTAACATCTGTCACCATACAGAGTTAAAAATTGTTTTCCTGTGATGAGAACTTTTAAGATCTACTGTCTTAGCCATACATTATTTTATTCTATCCTCACATTAGCATCCCAAGAATAGTGTTATTAAGCCACAACTGAGAAATCTAAAGATTTGAGGCGTTAGATCCTTTATCTGGGGTGAAACTGTTAGTCATGATAGAGCTGGGACTGAACCCCTGGTGCCTGACTTGCCCATGTTGTACTGACTTCCACGCTGATAGATGCTTAAGTTCCAACTTGCAGCCCCTCCCTGCCAGCAAATCATGCAGCTACTTAGAAAAGAAAACTGAAAGGCAAGAATGGAGAAGAAATCACTGTTTGTTTCAGAACATTCCATGTACTTCTGTTAAGTGATTTGCTGCTAAAGGATCCTTGCATTGGCCAGACTAGGAGAGCACTGCACCCAGCTCTCTTTCTCTGGATTATTCAACAGAAACAAATGATTTAAAAAATCTTTGACCAATGAAATGTTCAAGGATGATTCTGAAACCCATGGCCTCTCGAAATTCTGTCATTGGGAGGAACATTGTCCCCAGTAGGAGTCCTGCTGGGAATCTAGACTGGGTTTGTTTCTCTGTAATAACTTGTTATTTGACAAAGCGGATGTCGGGGAACCCAGAGAAGACGAAAATCTTTGGGATTTGGGTGTGTTCGGAAAAACATATTTGTGGCAGAGTGAGATTGTCTCAGTTTATGTCATTGGGTTGGGTCCGACCGTGGGCCGACGCCTCTCACTGGCTCACTGGTGTTTTGGGTTTGTAAGCCCAGACTGCCTCAGGACATTGAAATCCTGGTGGAAAAAGAAGAAAGCTCCCCTGGAGCTTCACTGTACAAAGAACAAAAGAGGGACATTAAGGAGAGCCAGACATTCATGTCTCGTCCAGAGAAACCAAAATATGCCTCAACATTCAGAATGTATTACCTCAGAATAATCTTCTTATGAAACAAATGTTAAGCTACATGGGGGAATGAGAGGATGGGCTACAAAGAAAGTAGAAAACAAGGTGGCAGTACTCTTCTAGAAAGGGACATAATTATCCTTGTTATGTAACTGCTGCATGGCCATTTTCATGTAGCTGAAGGAAATTTATGCTTGACCAACAGGACTTCCCCCCATGGAGGAAGGAAGAACAATTGAAACATCCCTAATTGGCATTTTGTTGCTCCTTTTTACAGCTCTTAAAACACTGTGTGACAATATCCCAGAAACATGACACGGTGGATAAAAATGGCTTGGGGTAAGGAGAAACCAGCATCTAAATTCTGACTCTGACACCCAGCCTATTGCACCTTGGACAGGCAAGCTAACCTCTGCTCCTCAGTTTCTGCTGGTGTAAAATGGTGAATATAATACCCACTTTGAAGGATTGTTATGAGGAGTAAAGAAAATAATGTAGAAAATTATCTGGCACAGTACCTTGGATATACTAGATGTTTAATAGAACTTTCATATGGCTGTAATCAATTAAAAAGTAAAAGCAAATAACTATTTTTTCTTTTTCTATCTGACACCAAATGATAAGTCCGATGTATTTTCAACCAATGGGGGCAATTCTTCAGTTGATTGAAATGATCAAATTCATCAGTTGCTTTGGCATCATTCTGACCCGGCTTGCTATGGTTTGCATGTTTGTGTCCCCTCCAAATTCATATGTTGAAATCTAATCCCCAATATGATGGGATTAGGAGGTGGGGCCTTTGGGAGGGATTAGGTCCTGAGTGGAGCCCTCATGAATGGGATTAGTGCTCTTATCAAAGACCCCACAGAGCTCCCTAGCCCCTCCCGCCATGTGAGGGTACAATGAGAAGCCTGAGACCAGGAAGAGGGCCCTCACCTAACCGTGCTGACACCCTGATCTGAGCCTTCCAGCCTCCAGAGCAGTGAGAAATAAATTTCTGTTGTTTACAAGCCAACCAGTCTATGGTACTTTGTTATAGCAGCCAGAATGGACTAAGACACCAACCTTTTAGTTAGTTTAGTTTGTCTATGTTATTCCTTGATGTTTCTTTAAAGAAAAGGCTAAGTAAAAATAAGATAATTATTCTTCAAAATTCCTTCCAGTCACATCCCTCTGTCTTCTTAATGTCCATGGCTTTGGCAGTATCCAAGAGGGAGCTTCAGGGTATCTTTAATATTATGTGCTCTCCATCAGCCACATCCCCCATCACATCCCCTCCATTGCCCCATTGCAACTCAAGAAAATCTTACCGTAGTGTAATTGGATTGCCTCACACTCAGCCCAGGAGAATTGGAAGTATGTTACTGCCGAGCTAGTAGACCAGCTAGTTTACAGAATCCTGTCTTAAAGCTGGCAGACAAAACAGATGAAAAATCTCAGAAGACTGGAGGTGATACATGACACAGGGTACAAAAGCTTAGTCCATTGTATACTTGACATCCATGAATCTAATATTTTTGGAAAGCTGCTGTGGTAGGCAGAATAATGTCCCCAAAGATGCCCATGTCCTAATCCCGGGAACTTGTGAATATGTTACCTTATATGGCAAAAGTAACCTTGCAAGTGTGATTAAGTTAAGGATCATGAGACATGAAGATTATCCTGGATTATTAGGCCCCCTGCAAACACAGAGTCTTTTTAAGAAGGAGGCAGAAAGGTCAGAAACAGTTAAGACTGGAACATGCAACACTGATGACTTTGAATATGGAGGAAGAAGGCAAGAGCCAAGGAAAGTAGGAAACTTCTAGAAGCTGGAAAAGGCAAGAAGACGAATTCTCCCCTTGAGCCTCTGGAACAAATGCAGGTCTGAGACACCTTGGTTTTAGCCCTGTGAAGCCCATTTCAGAATTCTAATCTCCAGCATTGTAAGATAATAAACTCATGTTGTTTTAAGCCACTAAATTTGGGGTAATTTGTTATAGCACCAGTAGGAAACTAATACAGCTACTAGATTTTATATTTTCAGCATAAAATGAAAGCCTATATAGGGTTGTGAAATTTAGCAAATAAAAATACAGAGCACACAGTTAAATTTAAATTCCAGATAGAAAACATGCAATTTTTTAATATAAATATGTCCCCATGCAATATTTGGGACATACTAAAAACATTCATTTTTTAATCTGAAATTCATTTAACTGGGCATCCTGTATTTTACCTTTGCAACCCTTGGTCTATAACTTAACTATGATCTAGGGTAAGAATACTTTATTCTTTTCATCTTAAACCTGCTTTTTTCAAATTTTGTGATCTCAATTCATCTAAAACTATCCTGTGGAGATTTGATTAGGAAAACAAAAATTCATCTCATCTAGTTTCATTAAAATATTATAGGTTTGGACTATGTATTTTTCCATATTTTCATAATGAAGTTCTAATTATATTCACATGGAAAATTCCTGGTGCCTAACACTTGATCCTTTTCTCATGGCCTGCCTCTAGATCTCCTCAGAAAAACACATTTTTTGGCATGAGATGCATACAGGGGAGGGCAAATAGAATTGAAACATGTGAAGCGTGGACTCTTGTTTTGTAACAGACAAAAGTGATGCACTCATGTTTTTGTCACATGGGATGTTTCCTCTTGGATATATCATAGACAAACAGGTCCACAATTAAGCTCATCATCTCTGCTTCCTACCTCTCCCAGATCCACCTCCTTTTCTCCCTATTTGGAGGGAATAATATCACCACCCACCCATTTACCCAAGCTCTTCTAGAGCCTTCCCTATCTTACCACTCATCAGCACATGTTGGTCACGCTATCTCCTTAATATTTTTCAAATACATATCTTCCATTCCATTCGCATCACCACTGCCCTGGGTTAGGCCTCATTTATCATTTCCTAACTGTGCTTTTTACCTCCAGTCTCCCTCTAGAGAAGCCTAGCCTGATCCAATATCCACACTCTTTCCTGAGTGACCTTTCTGAAACAGATCTCATCACTTCACTCCCTTGACATAAAGCTTTGGCTCCCCAGCACCTTCATTATAAATTCCAAACCCTAAATATGAGACAGAAGATGTTTCTTGTTCTGACTCCATCTTGTCTCTCTCTATTTGTCTCTCTCCACCATTTCATTGCATCATATGTTTTGGTTAAACAGAACTACTTTACTGAATACCATTCCCTTCGTGACATCTCCATTCATTTGTGTATTCTACTACCACAGCAGAGGATGTCCTTGCTTTATTTATTTGTTTAGCTAACTGCTATTTATCCTTAAAATTCAGTTCAGGTTTCATCTCTTCCTAGTGGCCTTTCCTGGTTCGCCTCTGAAATTTGAATTTAAATCTTCTTCACTCAAAAATCTAAGATTTCTTCTAAATCACCTCTAGTCGTCGGTAGCCAGGCATCGGAGTGACACTGTTTCCATAGTTTGTGTTCGTGACCTCTACTTCATCAGCATATCTGTGAATGACATTATAAATTTGAGGTTTATCAAAGGATATGATTTCATCTGCATTTCCTACTGGCTAAATTCATAATTTTCTCTTTTTTAATGAATTAAATATCAAGGGAATTTAAAACTCCTATTGGAAGTAAGTTGGAAGATTTTGACAAATATGAGAAACTGGGTGATAGTTCTTCACTATAAATCAATTGATCACAGCAAATATTCCTAATTTTTTGTAATCTGTAATCTATTCTGGGAGATTTAGCAATTCCTATTTTCATTAATAAAATATTTTGGCTTGCAGTGGGCAATTTTCTAAATATACAATACTTTCTCATTTTACTATTGCATCACAGGTAAGTTTTTTTCAATTTCAAGTAAAAACTCAAGGTTTAAATTAAAATTCAAACCACAGATTTTGCAACCAATATAAACAATTTAAGCAAGATTACAGTGCAATAAACTGATAACTTTGATGATAACTTTGATAAAAACCTATGTTTAGGGGCCGCCCAGTGGCGCAGCGGTTTAGTCCGCGCTTGGCAGCACGGGGTTCGCAGGTTCGGATCCTGGGCGCCCGCCGATGCACTGCTTGTCAGCCATGTCGTGGCGGCGTCCCATATAAAGTAGAGGAAGATGGGTATGGATGTTAGCCCAGGGCCAGTCTTCCTCGGCAAAAAGAGGAAGATTGGCGATGGATGTTAGCTCAGGGCTGGTCTTCCTCCCAAAAAAATTAAAAAATTAAATAAAAAATAAAAAAAATAAAAACCTATGTTTATACATGCAAAACTATATCACATCTAACTCACTGCCTAATGCCTAGAAAGTCAGATTGATATCAATTATAAGATACTTTCATATTTTAAAAACATTAAAATGTAAAAAAAAGATACACATTATAGACTCAGGGAACATAGTTTTATTTGTATTTCTCTCTCTTCCATTAAACTATGTTGTCCTACAGTACAGGTTCTGTGTCTTTATCTTTATATCCTTTGATGTTTGATTAATATTTGAATAATGAATGAATGAATGAATGACAATGTTCAGGAAATCTATAATATTTTAATCTCTGCTACATCCAATACTTCCTTTTGATGAAATCATCTGGGGGCAATTCTTTATTGAATCCAGGGGCAAGACAGACTGTCTTCTGCCCTGTTAATTAGGAAGGTTAATGATAGGTGCTTACACTCAAGGAAGTTCAATAACCATGAAGTGGCAGATGAGGAGACACAGCCCAATACTGGATGGCAACGAGTATAGATGACTCAATGAGACCCTTTCAGTGCATTCAGAGAAAGCACCAGGGACAATAGACTCCTGCTCATTAGGAGAACAGAAGACGGCTGGTTCAGTAGACATGTCATTTTATCTTGAGTGGCAACAGGCTGTTGTCCCAGTTCTTCATGAGGCCTGCTGTACATTCCATCTGTGTCACAGAGAGAGAGAGAGAGACACCAAAAGTTTGTGCTGCTTCTGAGGTGGTTTCCAGTCTTCCTTCCTTGATATTCCATCCTTAAGTACTGGATATAATCTTAACTCCAAGTAACATAAAATTCTACTTCATTTTTCTGATGTAGATTAAATTATTAATAAGTAGACATTCACTCTTTCCCCTCTCCATCTCCATGAAAGGAGTATACTTCCTTACTCCGTGGATATTGGGCTTGGTCTTATGACTTGCTTTGACCAATGAAATATGAGGGAAATGACAGTGGGCCAGTTTTGAATCTAGGCCTTAAGAAGAATCATGTATTTCTGCTTACTCCTTTTGTATTTCTGCTTTTTTCCATGAGAAGAACATACTTCTAGTCCAAGAAGGATGAGAGATACATTCAGCGGACCTGTATTCACCCACAGCATAGAGCAAAGCCCAGACTAGATCAGATAAATATCAGCTCTCCCACCAACATGTAATAGAGAAAAGCTAGTTGTGATAAGCTACTGACTTTTTGTGGTTGTTTGCTAGGAAGCAATAGCTAAAAGTGCTCTAAATCAGATTTAATCTTCTTTCTCTCTGAATGGAGGAAGAGTGAAACTGATTTATTATTGATATTGCCTTCCCAAAGATCTCAGGGGCCTTACATAAGGTACAGAGCATTAGAGGTGTCCCTCTGGTTATTAGTCCATATAAGTCACTGCTAGTAAATAATTGTCTATGAAAGCATTGTCCCCCAGAGGCAGGTGACTTCACTGCTCCAATGCCATATTTATGCACTAAGATCTTTATCATGGTTGAAATCCTGGCTCCTAGGGTCCAGCCTCCTTAGGTATGGCAGAGATTGGCTAGCTATTCTGCTTTTCTTCCTGGGAACACAAATAGACTATTTTTCTCTAGACTCTGTTAAAATTCCTTGTAGCCATAGGGCTAAGTTCCAGCCAAGTGGAAGTGATATGGACCACTTTCAGGGTTGCCTGATGAAAACCTCCCCAACATGACCCTCCATGCTCTTTCTCCTCCTACTGGCTGGATGCAGATGGGTGTGGTACCTTGGAAGCCACATGCTGAAGATAACAGAGCTATGGGATGGAAGAAACCTGGAACCCCAAATCTAAGCTTTCATGAAGAATCATCTAGGAAGGGAAAGAGGAGTTAACTTCCTGAAGTCTAGTAACTGTTGCATTTTGTCCTAAAATGGCAAAGGTTACTTTCTTGGGAGAGAGGGTAAGAGGAAAACACTATCAGGAAAAATAAATAGACAAAAAAATTTTCAGTGACTTATCCTGCCACATTTATATAAACCCCCATTATCCAGGTTAACCTTGGTATGTCTTTTCCTTAAAACCTGAAAGAACCTAAATATAATAGATACTTGGCAGTTTTCCTTTAAGATATAGTGTAAAACAACCCCCAAATCCCTTCTCTATGAGGTGAGTAGCTTACTTTCACTAATCTAAAATTTTTCTCTCACTGCATCATCTTGAGTTTGTCCACATTAACTCCATTTTCTACTTTTGTTTTTTTTTTTTGATGAGCAAGTTTGGCCCTGAGCTAACATCTGTTTAAGAATTGTCCCTGAGCTAACATCATGCCAACCTTCCTCTATTTTGTATGTGGGACGCTTCCACAGCATGGCTTGATGAGTGGTGTGTAGGTCCATGCCCAGGATCCAAACCCACAAACCCTGGGCTGCTGAAGTGTAGCACACAAACTTAACCACTAACTCCACCAGACCAGCCCCTTCCACTTTGTGTTTGATTATATGCCTATAGCATTTTCCTGCAGTTTGTCTCCATCAGCTCAGTATTTCTACATGCAGAAGAAAAACATCTTGGTTTAGCTGAGAATCTATAGGTTTCATGCTATACTTATTGTTTTGTAATATATACAATCTCATATATGCCCTGATACTAAGCAACCCGACCCACTTACTCGGTAACATCCAGACATTTTCTTGTTAATCTCTACTTTTTGTTTCATTTTATTCCTGTATTCAAGGGAAGAACAACTATGTCTAATATCATAGCATCCCAATCATATTTTATATCCTTTGGCATGATATTTAAAGAACCCACAAGGATGTATGTAGTGTAAGGGCCTCACATCAAGCTTTTGGATTGTAGTGTAAGTGCCTGACATTAAGCTTTTGATGGCCGAGGCATCCATTTCAAAGGCAGCCATCTCAAATAAACATATTACCAGCTGTGTGACACAGCCACTAGTAAAATAACTAGATAGGAACCAGGCCACCCCCACCCATGAAGATCCTCTTTTAGAAAGAGTAACCTAGGTCACTGACCACTGAGTGACCCCACTTTTCCCTTCCCGCACCCTAATTCCCGCTCTTATGCTTTAAATTCACCAATAAAGGGTAAACCCACAAGACCCTAGGCACCGGACCCTCAACCCTAATAAAGGCAGAACCCCAGGTCAATGCTCCCTCCCTCTGTCTCTACCCACGACCTCACCGTGTGGCCCCAGTTGTGCTGTGTACCATCTAGGTCCTGTGAGTAAATAAGTCTCATTCTTCAAAGTTCCCTGATGGTTTTGCTGAGGTGTCTTCTGCAATCATAATAAGAACCACAAGGGCAGGTTAGCCACAACATTGGCCCTGGTGGGTGCTTCAGGCATTCCTAGCCAAGAACGGCACCATCAATAGGCTGAGACCCATTCAACGATGTACTTTTTTAAAAAATAAATATTTATTTTTAACAATGCCTTATACGTATATAGTTAGTTATAAAAGATTAAAAGCATCAAAAGGATTATAATAAGAAACAATTGTCCCCAGTCCTACCTTTCTTATCCCTTGTTCATCTTCCATTTGATATGCTTTTATCTCTTTTTGACTAAAGTGAATAGTGATTATCTCATGTAGCAAAATGATGCACCTTTACTTCTATTTCCTGATTTATCAATTTTAGACATTATCTATATACTTTCTGTTATGATAAATGAGGATATGGCCCTTTTTACATCAGTTCAACCTCTCTTTGCCACATGTTCCCAATGTAATTTCATCACTGGTGTTTATATTAGTATAACTGTATATGTGTGGTCTATCTAAGAACCAAGAAGCATAGGATGATTACACTTACTTTCTCATATAGCCTTTTTTTTTGAGATTTCCATTGTCATATTTTTCTTGTAATATGTTCCTGATAATAATCCTCAATTTTTTCAAATGTTCCATCACATCTGATATTCCATCCTGACCCTTTCCTGACAAACAGCTTCCCAGGAGCACTCCATCTTCCTGCTCTGGTCAGGGTTGAGGGACTGAACACATCCCCAGAACAGCCTCCCTGACCTTCCTGATGGGGTGCCCTGGACAAGCAGAAAGCACCATTAAGCTGAACTTCCCTGCCAAGCAGTGGGACAGAAGTCCACTTCTGCCTGATAAAGACTGAGTACTCCCTGATTTTTTTTTTTTAAAAAAGGTTTCTGAAGGGGCAGATTCAATGAAAGAAACAGAAAAAGAAACTGTTAAATGGCAATAGAGAGAATTCTTTAGATCATCCAAGCAAATATTTAAAAGAGTGATCAGAGAACAAAATCTTTGGGGGAAATATTTTATTGTATGCTACCAAATCACTGATTAGGATCTATACAAATACTTATATATTCACCACAACCTATGTATGCTGATGTGCCAGAGATTGCTAGTTGATCACTAAAGAAGGCCTTTCTGAAAACACAGACAGACTACATTTCCCAGTCACCCTTGTAGTTAGGTGTTGCCGCATGACGAGTCTAGCCAATGGGATGAGAGCAGACAACACATATGCCACTTCTAGGACTGGCCCACAAAACCTCCCATCATATCTTCCAAGTTCTTTTCCTTTTTTGTCTGGATAGGAGTGGATATAGCTCTCAGGGAACCGTGGAAGTCAAGTGGTAAAGATGCTGAAGCCATAAAATGGAAGAAGCCTAGATATCCTGATCACCTCTTCAAGAACAGCTGTTTGAACAGTAGGGTGACCAACTTATTCTGTTTTGCCCAGAACTTTCCCAGTTTTTCCCACTGAAAATCTCACAGCTCCAGTTTCCTGTCCATCCTAGGCAAACCCAGACAGATGGTCACTTTATCAACCAGGATCATCTGCATTAGCATGTTATGTAAGCTAGAGATAAGCTTTTGTTATGATAAACCACTGAAATTTGAGGATTTATTTGTTACAGTGGCTATTGTTACTTTGACTAGTACCAACCTGTCAACATGTATGGTAGTGTTTCATATTTGTAATTTGGAAAGTAAGGACGGAGACATGTAAAGTCCTTATAACTTATTGGTATGTCTGAAATTTTGCTCCACTTTTTATTTTATTTTTACTAAATCATTATTCTGATGTTGTGTCTATACAGGATGATCCATGAGTTACAGTTTTAACCAGTAGTTTGAATTTATTTGCAGAACTAATAGCCATTCTGTATTCATAGAAAATGAATCATATCCACACTTTTTAAACTCAGTCTGGTATCTACTCTATTTTCCCAGTGATGATATATTAATATTCAAAGTACACTTTCTTCTTCTCTCCCTTCCATGCATAGATATGTGCACAGCCACATACATAAATATGGCCATAACGTATGATATCTGGGGTGTCTGTTCATACTAGCTTCTCCTTATATATTCCACAAATGCAAATGCTTCAGCCTGTATCTGTAGCAATAGCAGGTTATCTAGAAGTCAAGACTGTCATCCTCCAGGTTCCTACCTCCAGAGAGTCCTGTCATGCTTAAAAGAGTCTGGAAGAGAGAGACCAGTCCACCTCAGACCTTTCTTAATTTGTTCAGTTACGGCAGAGGGTCACTGGTTCTGAGTAAAAATTAGCCTTGGTGAATCTCATCTTGAATCTTAAAAAGTAATACAAAGCCCCAACCCTAATAAAAGCCACAGCCAGTGGAGCAGCATAGTTCCCTACAGAGACGATCTCTTTATGGTAGGCTACCCACACCCTAGTGTTATGCTCAGTGGAGAAGCTCCCAGCCAAGATGGCCAAGGTCCTATTGATGGAAGTTCTTTCAATTCCCAGTTTCCCTGCAGGTGTGAAGTTGTGGAAATCTGGGCTGTGGTAGAACCAGGCTACATGACAGTAGTGGAGTCATTCTGACAGGAGACACAAGGCAATCCAGAATGAGTCTTTGGATGGAAGATATTGGGAAGAAAAACATTCTACATGGCCACAAGTCTATTCAGACATGTTGGATCTCGAGTCCAAGGGTAAAGATAGAATCCTCTACTACAGCTGCTCCCAAGGGTGCCAGGATAGGGCCCTTTCCCAATAATGCTTTGGGAAAAGATAATCTCTGGTATCATAGACTCTGTCTCCATACTGTTTCTGAATACTATTGATATAGCCCCTATCAGTAAGTTCCCTTAGACAGTTCACCTACACAGCCATCTCCCTGAACCCTTCACCGAGGAGAATTGATCAGCATTAGATCTAATGTTTGCTCCCTGTCAGAGTTGAACCGCCAATTTTTTTAAAACCCTCAAAATGTAATCGGTTTAATTCTACCCTCTTCCCAGAACTAAGAGGGCTACCCTCAGCTATTCCAAGGTGACTTCTGTCCTGCCCTATTCTATGGTGGACACCTCTCTGGTGCCTACCACCTGCCACTATACTTAGGGAAACAGAAACATGTACACAGATCTGCATGAGCCAAAAGTGTATGGTAAGTATATGCATAATCCATGATGATTATTGGAAAGGGCATTGTTTGTTGTGTATGTATGTTTTGGGTTTGTATAAAGTACCTCAGCTCTTTATGGGAGTGAATTAAAGAAAATTCAAGGCAGTCAAACCATTCTATTGGGACAAGACAGCCATCCATTTTTGAGCAAGGTTGAAAGGACAACAGAGTTGAGTCACTCCAAGTGGAGAAGCAGGGTAGATGATGTCCAGGGAGAAGCAGGGCTGATGATGACCAGGCAGAAGCAAGACAAGAAGAACTCAGGAGGAGAAGGGTATGTGACTCACTGGGGAGACATCTCATCTCTGATCCCCAGCACTTTCTCACCCTGGGGTCAAGTGAGCCATTCCTAATGAGGAGACATAAAAGCAACTCCCATGCGGAGCCTCAGTGAAATGACTCCTCAGGTCAAAGGTGCACACAAGAGTGAGAACATATGGGTGACTATTGCCAACAGAAAGCAAGGTCCTCAACAATGGACCCTGGTGACCTGCAAGTGACCTTAAGGGTTTCCCAAGAAGGGCAGACAGAAGAAAAGGCAGAAATAACTATTTTCATCTAAGTTGCACAAAACAATCTGTAACATTTGATATTAAAATTCTTGAGTTATTTACAGCTGAGTGGCTGTAGGCGAAAGTCAAGTAGAGAGAACAAATTAAAAGCATGAGCTCCAGAACCACACAGCCTGAGTTACCTTCTGTGTGGTGCGGGGCAAGTTACCTGAACTCTGTGTGTCTCGATTCCCTCATCTGTAGAATGGGAATAGTAGTTCCTAAGGTCATAACACTGTGAGATTTAAAAATTAGTACATTTAAATCACTTAACAGAATACCTGACACAAAGTCCCCATTAGCAATCATTATTAGGCATCTATGTGCAATGATATCTATTTCCCAGGTTTCTGGGTCAGGGAGTCCCCATGGCTTAAGAGGAAATAAGAGGAACTAATTAACATGTTGTAGACTGATCCCAAATACAGGGCTAGTCAATAATCCTATCCATTCCTTGTGCAATGTATACATTTTAATAGGAAATTCTGTTAAAGGAATGAACCTCCTTCATGAGCCTCAATCACACCACATTCTGTGGGATCCTACAGGAGTCTTGTTGTTTGGCAAAAGACATCACAGAGTACAAGCTCATGTGTAATTTTTAAATCATCTTCCTCTTCAGTAATAAAGTACAAGATGTTCCTCAATGTTCTGAAATCTGCTAGATGATGCTAGAGATTCAGGAGGGAGGAGGAGGAGGGAGCCTGAATTTTCACAAAACAAGCCACTAAAATTCAAGTCTTTAAGAAACCATATATGAATAAGGGAAGCCTTCGTGATCAAAGTCCCTGTTCCAAATATTCAATAAAATCCTGATATTCCCTATGCTTCATGAAAGAAAAAAAAAAAAGAAGAAAGATGGAAAAAAGAAGCATAAATTCTCAAGAATGGGTCAGTAAAGCAACCAAGTATAGTCCAGGGGAATGGCCTTTTCCTTTACATTCACTTCAGCTCGTGAATAGTTGGCCACATGTTTTTATCATCATCCTTTAAGAAGTTAATCATGAGGCTGTCCCAGTGGCTTAGTGGTTAAATATCGTGTGTTCCACTTCAGCGGCCCAGGGTTCACCGGTTCGATCCTTGGCACAGACCTACTCACAGTTCATCAAGCCATGCTGAGGCAGCGCCCCACACAGAAGAGCTATATCTCCACAACTATGTACTGGGGCTTTGGGAACAAAAAAGGAAAAAGAAAAAAAGAGGAAGATTGACAACAGATGTTAGTGCAGGGCCGATCTGCCTCAAAAAAAAAAAAAAAGAAGTTATCTCTCTATATGTTACCCTAAAGGAAAAGCATCCTCTAAGTGTAAGGCCAAAGACACTAACAGTTTTCACCACTACCACCACCCCAGCCACTGATTTATTTAATATACTTAAGGCTTCAATTATCCCATAATAGCCAAAGAACATTTGCTTCCCTCTAAAAGGCCTCTTCTGTGACCTCAAGAGATCCACTGGGCCCCCCAGGAATATGTTTTCTCTCCATCTCAAATATTTCACCACATGTTTTTGTTATGATTGGCTGAGTGTGTGGTGACCGCTATTTAATTAGGGCAAGATTCAACCTCCTAAAAGGAGATGTGGCTCGTGGTTTCAAGATCTGGCCATCTGAGAGTGCCCTCTCACACGTAAACCGGTGAAGCCACGGTTCTTCCAATGAAACAGATTTCCACTCATGTAAGGAGGAGATAATTTTAATATTCTTGAGTGATATATGGGTACAAATAAAAATTTCAAAACCTCAGGACATCTGTTTTTGAAAATAAAGAAAAGTGCATGTTTCTCATTATACTATATTTCTATGTGTTTCCAGCTGACAAGATTTCATCATGGGTATATTTGGTTGACTTCTATTTCAGGAATTTTGAGTAAAATATGTCAAATTAAATTACTCACCACAATTTTCAATCTAATGTGAATTCCCTCCAGACACATTTTTATAATGGTCTCCATTTGTTTCATTTTTTTCCCAGAATTATTTTCTTTGCTTTGCACATTCTTCCTATTTTATACTTCTTCATAAATGAGGGAGGTATATTTTATGCCCTTTTCTATAATTTTGTGTTTTTTGTAGCAGAATTATGACAACCAAACTTATCTTCTCCAGGGCGATTCTCCCCAAAATTGGCACTAGTTGAAGTATTTTTATGCCATAAAGTAAATGAATAATAATAACATATTATTAGTATGTGTTATATAAAATACAGTGCTTATTCTTATACACAGTGTTTTACGGTGCTTACCTTGAAACAGGCACTATTCTAAGTGTTTTATACGTATTAACTCATTTAATCCTCAAAGCAGCCCTGTGAAAAAGGTACTATAATGCAGATGAGGAATTTAAGCAAAGAGAGGTTAAATGACCTGCCATAGCCACCAGCTAATAAGACTCAGGGCAGGTTTTCAAGCACAAAAACAGTCTAGCATTCAGGGATCTTTTTTCTTAACCATCACCCTGGGCTGCCTCTCTGAACTCGTATGACTTTATGCCGCTCCCACAAAGATATTTCCAATATACAGAAGTGATCTTGTCACTTCCCTGTTGACAAACCTCCCCACTACTCCAACTGTCCATTCATTATACAGTTCACACATTCACCTCATTGTATGGCATTTATGGTTGTATAACTCTTCACGTAAGAATCATAAATTTCGCAAGGACAAAAAGCACAGTTTATGACTTTTTTTAAAATTTTTTGCCTCAATTTCCAACACCCTTCCTTACCTACGATAGGACTTGTTAAATGTATGTACAATGAAAGATCAGAAGGACTGTGCTGGGGGACCAGTCAGATGTTGCTAGCTGAGCCCACGGTGAGGTGAGCAGCTAAATGTGAACAATCATGAGAGGGTCAGGGAGTTCAGCTGGGTTCCAACGAGAAGCAAATACATTTATCCCTGTCAAAGCAAATAATCCATAGCCAATCTATAAACCAAAACTGGGGTGAGTTTATTATGAGCCAAATTTTGAGGACTATATAGCCCAAGGCCTTCCTTCCCCAAGGAAGGAAGGGCACCAAAGAAGTGGGGTGTACAGAGTGGTTATATACCATCAAAGAGCATATATCACATATGAATGCAATGTCCTTTTTACAATAGTCACAAGATTGCCCTGTCAGCACAGCCTTTTGATGGACACCGCAGGTAGCAAGTCTGCTGTCTTGAGCTGGGTGGTCACAGGATGAGCACAACAATCAAATCCTCACCTGGGGAGAAATGCTTATCCTTAAGGAAATGCTAAGGTGGGGGAAGTTGCATCCTTATCTTAAGGGCATTTGTTCCTGTCTCTGGGACATGGTAAATGCTCAAAGCAGATACACATTGCATGTTCAAAGGCCAGTCAGGACCTTTTGGAAAAACAAGGTCCGACCGAATTAATTTTACACCAAATGGCTTCCTCATGGACTCCGATATATCCTATTGCTTGCCATTTTATTTATCATCCCAAAGGCCAAAGGGGGATTATTTGGTTGGAAAGAAATTGTTAAAAAAAATGCAATAATGGTATGAGACTGGGCACCTCAATATACTCAACATCATTCACTCCTCTCATACACTGTAAAAGCTGGAAACAATGTTAAAAATTAAATAACCTAAACTCTCCTTACGGATGAAGAAACTCAGGCGCATAGAGGTAAAGTAACTTGTCTAGTTTCACCCAACTGACTGGCGGTAAAGCCAGGTCTAGAATCAAACGCTCCTGACCTTCCTCCTGCGCTCTTTCTGTTATATCACATAGCCACTTGTCAATCTGCTCTGCCTGCCTGAAACTGCACAGTTTCAACTCCTGGTTTCCTGTTTAACTAAGTAATGATTTAGAATAAATAAGATTTCATCTCCTGCCATCCCAGGCCACTTAAACTGGACTCTTGAGTAGGATCAAGGCATCAGTATTTTTTTTACATTTTTTAAAGAAAATTTCAACCTATACAAAAGTCCAGTATCATTTAATAGTAGAGAATCACTTTTTTTCATCAATTATCAGTCTTGCTTCATCATCACTTCTTCCTCCACCTCCAGAAGATTTTGAAGCAAATTCCAGACATCATGTTATTTCATCTGTTTCAATATGTATCTCTAAAAAACAAGGACTCAAACAACTAAACCACAATACCATTATCATACTTAAAAATATTAACCCTAATTCCTTAATATTGACAGATACCCAGGAAGTGTTAAAATTTCCCTGATTATTTCACTAATGTTTTAAACAAGATCCAAATAAGATCTATACCTTGCAATCAGTGGATACAATTTTTTAGTCCCTCCGAATTCATAGGTTCTCCCTCCATCATTCTCTCTTCTTTCCTTCTAATTCTTTCTTTCAAGAAACAAGGTTCTTTTTCTGTAGAGTTTCCCATAGTCAGAATTTTGCTGATTACATCCCTGTAATGTCCTTTAACATGTTTCTCTGCTCCCTGTATTTCCTATTCATCATAAATTAGATAAATAACTTCATTTGGCTTCAGCTTCAATTCTTTGCAAAAATACCGCATAGGTGGTGGCACATATAGAATGTTTGGGTGTCTCTTCTTGTGATGCTAGCCAGCAACAACCACTGCCTAGATCTGCTAATTCACTTGGGGTTGCAAAATGGTGATACACTAATTACATCATTCCTTCCAGGATCATTAGCTATGATACTTTTATAAAGAGAAATTTCCCCTCCTTACCTGTGTAGTTACTTTGAGGAATGTTTCATACAAGAAAAGCAAGAAAAATACTTCTTTCCCTTTATTCACTTCCTTCAAAATAAAGAGTTGTTTCATTAACAACTTCCAAAGGTGACCATTAAGAGTTTTGTTTTGTTTTGTCTTTTGACATCATTATGAGCTAGTGGATGTAAACATGTTTGATGTGCATCAATACACTGCAACTATTATTCTTATTGATAGTTTGTACTGTTTTTTGCCAGAAGGCATTTTTCAGGTTAGTTCATGCATCTTTTTGATATGACCCTTGCTTTTCAGAATGATAAGACTTTCCAGCCTTGTTTTGTGCATTTTTTCCCCCACAGCTGGAATCAGCCATTTTTTTCAAGAAGTCCTGGTAACTCTTAAAGGAAGAGGGTATTTAGAAGACTTTGGGCACTAGGAGAGTTCAATATTACTTTTGGCCATTGTTTCAAGACATTTCAGTGAAGGGAACTACATAACACTTCTTTTCAAGATAAAATGCATCATGAAGTCATACTTTTAACTCCAGTTCAAATTAGGACTACAGGATATTTATTTAACTTCATCAATCAATTTATATCTTCTTTCTCCCATGGAAAAAAAGAGTCCTTATTCCAAACAACACCAATATAAATAACCCATTCAGTTTATCCCACAATTACATACAACTGCATCTACAGGAATACCAACACTACCAACAAAAGTATGATGATTGAATATATTTTAAGATATTTTTGCAACTATTTTTGTTCTTAGGATATATCACACTAGGGATCCACAGACAAATTGCTGTGTTACAAAGTCATTTGAAATAATCCTTCCCTGTTTGGTTATGCCACTAACTCAATACACAACACTTAATTGTTTTCATTTGTTTGTTATATTAAGTGATTGATATTGTGATTTATGTTTATAAGCACATAAAATATTTATGTAGTTCCAAGGGTAAATCTACACAACAAAATATATTCACATAAGTCTAGATTTTGTTCCTGCTCCATCCACCCTAATCCCTCCAGCTCCCTATTGTTAACTACATTTTTAAAATTTAATGGTTTATCCTACCATATATTTAACATTAGCAAACATATACATATATATTCATAGTCCTTGTCTATCTTGAATAAATGGAGAAAATATGAGAAAGTACAAGTGAAAATAGCTTAAATAACCTACAAAGTTGATTTCTCTCTCTCATGTAAAAGTGCATAAATGACTTGACACAGTCCCTGCTCCAGAGTCCTCCAGGATCCAGCTCTTGCAGCTCACTGCTCTGACCTCATGGGGGCAGTCTTCACGCTCATGGCCCAAGATGGTATTATCCATGTTCTAAGCAGCAGGGTGTAGGAAAAGGTGAAGAAAAGAGGCAAAGGGTGCAGATCAACTATCTCTTTAAAAGGATTTCTGTGGAAGTGCTACATTACACTTCAAATTACATCCCTTTGGTCAGAACACAGTAATATATACATTCCCATTGCAAACAGAAAAAAAGGAGAAGGGATTTTAAAAAGCAAGGAGCAATTTCTGCTACACCATCTCATCTTACCTCAAGTAGTTGTTGTGTGGCTCAAACAGGCAGCAAATGAGGATTTTCATAAACTATAAGATATTATTGTGTGAAATATTATTAATATTATTATATAGTGTAGTACTCTCCTTCTAATAAACACTAATAAACTTTATTTTAGTTTGCCTGAAATTAATAATGCCTTCCTATAATTTTAATAAAGTTCTTCTTGAAAGTATGCCTTAAAAAAAATCACTCCAATGATAAGAATTTCCTAAATTTTGGAATACAGAGGAACTTTCTTAAACTGTAACGCATAGCTACAAAAAGAAGAAATCTAGGATAAATACTATATTCAATGATGAAACATTAAAAGCATTCCCTTCAAATTCAGAAACAAGAATGCCACTATCATCAATTCCATTTAACATTGTCCTGTAAATCCTATTCAGCTCAATAAGACAAGAAAAAGAAAAAACTGTAAGGAGTATAAAGAAGGAAACAAAAGGGTCATTATTCACAGGTAATATAATACTCAACATAGAAAACCAGAAGGATATGCAGATAAATTAAAATTAATAAGGGAGTTCATAAAAGTTTCCAAATATGACATCAATAGGCAAAAATTCATGGTAATTCTATTCACCAATAATAACGAGAACATTCTATTTTTAAAGTTGCCAAATATAATATCAATAGACAAAATTCAAGATAATTCTACACACCAGTAATAATACGAATATTCTATTTTTTAAAAAAAATATTATGTTTGATAGTGTGCCGGATCTACCCTTCTTTGTCTTGCCTTGTAATTCTGGATCTGGATCCTGTAAACATTTCCCCTTTGCCAGCTGGCACAATATTAGGACTTGTCAGTAGAGGGCATTAGTGGACACTGTAGGGCATAACAGAGGGAAGAGCTCCCTTCTTGGTTTTGGTGTACCTTCCTTCTTTTCCTCCAGTTTGGCTGCCAGTGGTGTGCAAAAAGACTCAGTGGTGCCCACATTTCAGTGATTTTTGCTGGTACCCAAAGGAGCAGCTTTCTTGCTAGTGGTGTGTGGGAGATGCAATGCCGCACACCCAACAACTAGTTTCTCTGGCACCTCAACAGATAGATTCCTGTTTGCTAAGCACTGCCATCCTAACAACCTGCTCATCAGTTCAAGCCTTATCTTCTCTTTGAACTTCTCCAGCTGATCTTAATCTCAGCCTTAGGAGGAGAGTTTTTCCAAATTTATTCTTCCCTGAGAAATTTTCCCTTAAGCCCTAAAGATAGTAATTACTGCCTACATTTGTTATTTCTGTATTATTTAGAGTTCTCTTTTACTCTTTTTAGAAGTTAATCACCCTTTACTAGTTAATAATTCTTTATATTAAATTTTCTTTTTTTAGATTATAGGCATGATTTCTGTCTTCAGTGAGGATTCATGCAGAACTGACTGATAACAGGTAACAAAAAATAAAATAAAATCCAGTAATCAATAAAATATGTGCAAGATCTTTCTGGAAGGGAAAGGAAAAAACTGTATTCACAGACAATAAAAAGACTTAAAATAAATGGAGACATACCATGTTCATGGATATAAAGATTCAATATCTCATCAGTTTTTTCCAAAATAACCTATGGATTCAATATAATTTCAGGCAAAATATCAATGTATATAAATATATTAGATACAATTAAGTACAATAAATAAATACAATTTAAATAGACAAATAAATATATATATAATAAATATTCATGAACACATACAGTCTATAAATACATGATTGAATAAATAGATAGATGGGGGAAAAGAGACAAATTTCTCATGCAGAAGAATTCAAAATAATTTATGTAGCTACACCCCCCTCAATAAGGTGCAGTATAACCTCTACCCCTTTACTGCAAGTTCTGCTTAGTGACTTATTTCCAAAGAGTATGGAAACGGGGAAAAAGATAACTTTACAGTGGAGAAACCTGGCAAACACTGGCTTAGCCAGGTAATCAAGGTTAACATCATCAATGATAAGTCATGTTGATAGCACGTACTCTTGATATGATGTGCTGAGAATGGCACTTCACCTCCGTGATCTTCCCCCCAAAACCAATAATCCAAATCAAATCATGAGGAAAACATCAAACAAAACTAAATTGAGGACATTCTACAAAATACCTGACCAATGCTCTCCAAAACTATCAAAGTCACCAAAAGAAGGGAAGTCTGAGAAACTGTCACAGCTAAACTCACAAAGGAGTCTAAGACATGACGACTAAATGTAATGTGGTATCTTGGAAGGGATCCCAGACCAGAAAAAGGACATTAGGAAAAATTAATAAAAAATGGAGTTTACTTAATAATAATAATGTATCAATACTGATTCATTAGTTACGACATAGTAATGCAAAATGTTAACAATAAGGGAAACTGGATTTAGGATGTATGAGAACTTTTCCCTACTCTCTTTTATATATTTTCTGTAAACCTAAAACTATTCTAAATCTAAAAGTCTACTTAAAATATTTTTAAAGACTAAAAAAATATTATCAATGTAGTTTTTCATGAAACTCTTCCAGCTGAATACTAAAATGTATATGAAAGAACAAAGAATGAATAATATTCAAAAGATTTATGAAGAAGAAAGAGGTGAAACAATTTGCCTTCCCAAAAAGCAAGACTTTGTTTTAGAGCTTTATAGTGATTAAGATAGCGTGGTAGGGACTGCCCGGTGGCGCAGCGGTTTAGTTCGCGCTTGGCAGCCCGGGGTTCGAGGGTTTGGATCCCGGGCACCTGCCAACTCACTGCTTGAAGCCATGCCGTGGCGGCGTCCCATATAAAGTAGAGGAAGATGGGCACGGATGTTAGCCCAGGGCCAGTCTTCCTCAGCAAAAAGAGGCGGATCAGCAACAGATGTTAGCTCAGGGCTTGTCTTCAACACACACACACAAAAAAAGAGCGCGCTATTACTATAGAGAGAGGAAACAGAGCCATGAATTAGGGAAACTTCATGTATGATAGAGTTAGCTTTGTAGGTCAGAGAGAAAAAGAGGGATTAATCAATAAATGATGCTGAGATAACTTGTTCTCAGGAAAAAATGAAATTCAATCCATACCTTACACCACACACAAAAATGAATGCCAAATGTGAAAAGGCAAAACTTTAAATTAATATCTTTAAGTCTTCAAGAAAGGGAAAGATTTCTAAAATGGAGACAAAAAATACAACTCAGAAAAGAAAAATATTTATATATTCTAATTCAGTAAAACTAGAAATTTCTATTCATTCAGAGATACTATAAATAGACTGAAAAGTTAATCCATAAATAGAGAAAAGATATACACAGTAAGTATAACCAACAAAGAGTTAGGATTCAGAATACATTTTACATTTAAATCAACAAGAAAAATAGCAAGAACCCAATGGTCAAATGGACCAAAAAAGCTATTTTGCAGATGAGGAAAAATCTGGGAAGAAACTCAACTTCATTGATGCTCAGGAAAAGAAAGTAAAATTACCATAATTTGTCAGTTCCTACCCACCAGATTGGCAAAAACTAAAATGTCTGACAATGCAAAGTGTTGACAAAGTTGTGAAGCAATGAGGATTTTCACACTGGTCCATGTGTACACTGTACAATCATTTTGGGAAAAAATCTAGGATTACCTAATAAAGCTAAAGATGTATATATCCCACACCCAGCTTTTCCATACCCACTCTTGCTCCTATATAAAAGAATAAATGTATATAAAAGAATGTCTAAAGCTGCATTATTTGAAATAGGTAAAAGTTGGAAACAATCCAATTTTCTATTAAAATTATAATGAATAAATTGTGAGATATTACTATGATGGAATATTATATAGATGTGAAAAAAATAAATGAATAGCAACATACATATACATATAGCAACATAGATAAATCTCCAAAGAGACTGTTCAATGATGAAAATAAGTCAGAAGTATACATAGAACATGATCTTATTTATTAAGTAGTTTTAAGAAGCTAAATTAAGCAAAATAATTTTAGGAAAAAATTTGTTTTGGTAACACTACAAAGAAAGCAAAGTAATTCAGGGTAGTGGTTATCTCTGTGGGGGAAGAAAGTAAATAGGTTGAGGTGGCATGCACAGAAGGTTTAAAAGTCTTGGCAGTTCCCTATTCCATAAACTGAATTGTGGCTACACAGGGGTCTATTTTATCATTACTAATTATGATTATTCTTTAGAGTGCACATTTAAATTGTGTATATCTTTTGTATGTGAATATATTTAATAATATTTTAACTAGATGCACATGTAAATCAATGAGGAAAAACATTTAAAGGAATATTTAGCCACATTAGTCGTCAAATAGAAAATTAAAACAATGGAAAAAAGTCTGTTGAATTTGCAAAAAATTAAATATATATTTAAATAAAGTGGCAATGAATCAGGCACCCATGTTCAGTTTATTAGGTATAAACTATTATATTTCTAGAAAGTAATTTGGCAATGTGCATGAAGAGCCTTAAAAATGTTTTCATCTTTCAGTGTAATTCCTCTCCTAGTTATCAAAAAGTGTCTACAAAGATTATATACTGATGTTTATTGTAGTGTTTCTTATAAATTCATAAAATGCAAACAACTTAATGTCAAAATAAAATATAGACAAATGAAGTATGGTACACTCATGGAGTGAAATGTCATGCAAACATTAAAAAGATATCTTCAAATTTTAAAAATGTGAAAAAACACATATCAAGTTATGAGAGGAAAAAATCAGGATTCTAAACAGCTTGTAAATATCCGGATGTGTCTTAAAAGCCTTAAAAATTAATTTTCTTTGATGCTTTAATTCTTCTTTTAGGCAAAGTGTCTGAAAATATTTACTTTTAGATTTTTGGAGGGAATGTGTTAGAATATTAGTAGTGATTAGCTCTGAATACAAAAATTATAGTGGCTCCTGTTTTAGTCTTTACACTTCTCTGTACCTTTCAAAAATCTCACCTAAGGGAATTTATATTTTATACAAAAAGATGCTACTGTTTTTCGTTAATTCATTCAATAAATATGTATGTAATATCTGCTCTGTCTAGACACTGATGATTTGTTTATGAACAGGACTGACACTATCCCTGCTCCCTCAGGGCTTACATTCAAGGAGAGGAGACAGAAAATAAACAAGAAAAAGGTTTAGATGTGGGCTGAGACGGGAAGAGGGGACTCAAGATGGTCTGAGCAACTGCGAATCCGGTGTCATTTACTGAGAGAGGAAGAAAGTAAATGCACTGAGAGGTTATTGATCAAGTAATTTATGTGAAATACATTTGAAGGAAAAGTGTCATTGGGAATGACACTTGGCTGAATACACTGAAAAATTGTTTAACTCTTCATTTCCCTCCAAGTCATGAAAAAAGAAAAACTTTGTTTTTGTTATGGAAATTTCAGTCTAATGAGTTAAGCACTATATATATCAGAGGAAAAAAAATTTGAAAATTAAAGGATTTTCAGATTCCCTAGTTCTTTGCAGCTTCTGGTTTGAATTTCTTAACTTGCCTGAGATGCTGAGAGAATTAGGTGTGGAAGCTTTTGAGAGGCATTTTATAAGATCCCTTAATCAAATTCATTTCACTATCTCCCTAAATTTTGACAAAGTTTCCAAGCCTCCTATAATTACAATTATTATCTGCACCATGATGATGCAGACTAATCAATCTCCTTTTTGCTTCGAAGGCAAGAGAATACCTCAATTTAAGAATTATGAGGTCATCTCCAAATGTTTTAATATAACACACACCTCATACTTTTTTACCAGTAGATTCATATGACATTATTAAATGGCAACCTAGGTGATTGTGGCTTATAAAGCATGAAATAGAAAATTATTACATACTGACACACCTGAGGAAGTAACTGTGCTCCTTAAATTCAAATAAAGATAATTTTCAATATCGTTTTATGTGACAACTAAAGTCATGGGAGGGTCTCCCCTATTTCACCTCTACCATCCTCTTCCTTCTTCCCCTGGAATGTCTTTCTTTCCCCATCCCCTTCTGATCTATTGTTATTATTCTTTCTATTGTTACTCCTCTTTCACAGCACATTTTAGGGGATCCCCTCACTTCATGCCCCTACTGACCCCTTCTCCCCCTGACGGGGTTAGGCACTGCCATCTCCTTAGGAATTCTCCTTGTGCTTACCTCTCTCATAGCTACAATGAACTTGTTTACTTATCTGCATCAATTATTGATTACCAAAGTCCAAGGCACTGTGCTAGGGACTAGGGATACAGTGTTAAAATAGTCCCTATCCAAAAACCCCCTGAGGAATCAGAGCTTTTATAGTTCATGCTCACTGTTTTTTAATTGCATGAATAGATAAATTAATCTGGAAATTAGACAGAATCATTGTATCACAGAGTTGGTCACAAAAAGTTAATTTCGGTGATTATAACATCCTCTGTGATTAGTTCAGCAAACCATAAAGAAGCCTCCAAATTTGAGAAAATTTCCATGGGTCCATTGATCTGGAATCTTGAAGAAATCAAAACAGCACTTTATGTTTTCATGTTTATGCATATGTACAATGCTTTTAAAATCAGTGCCATGTTGTATAAAAAACTTGTAACTAAGAAACCAGAAACTTAGGTTTCGGTGCAGTCACCATCATTTCAGACCTTTGGGGGAGGCTCTTAACATCTCTCAGCTTAAGTTCCCGCTTCTGCAAACGGGTCAAAGATATTATATTTGAGTATGTCTCAAAAGACTGTTATGAGGTTCAACTGAGCAATCACAGATATGGAAGTCCATCAAAACTTAAAACTGACTAGAGAAACACATTTTGCTGGAGGTAGAGTACTACCATTGCTGTCTATGGTAGGCAGAATAATGGCCCCCGAAAGATGTGCAAGTCTTAATTCCCAGAACCTGTGAATATGTTACCTTACATGACCAAAGGAATTTTGCAGATTTAAGAATCTTGAGATAAAGAGATTATCCAGGTGGTGACAAAGATTCTCTCCTTGATCAAATTCTTGTCAGGCTCCCCTGAGCCCTCTTCTCCACTAGGCCTCCACTACGGCCTATAAAGACTTGAACAAACACTAACATACTTTCTAACAGCTCAAGTGTTCATCTCTAGGATGACACTAGCTCACCCTCAAAGTGCCTGCCTGAGAAAACTCAAGGCCAAAAGAATTTACTGTTTGTTCCAGCCAACACCTGAGGATAGGGCCCCCCGTCTCCCAGTCTCTGTGGGAGGGTAGGAGACTAACTTCTATAAGTGCTAGTTAACAAACCCAGGTGGATTTCACATGGACCAACTCCTACCTCCTGCTTTTTATAAGTTTTCATTTCCCTGACTTTGCTTGAGCCATTCCCCCTCCCTACTCCCTCATTTCCCCTCCCTACTCCCTCATTCTCCCTTTAAAACACCCAGTCACCTCTCACAAATTGTAATAAAGCTCAGCTCTTTCTCCTACTGTCAGTAGTCACTGAATAAAAAAATCTGTTTTCACTGCTTTAACTAATGTCTGACTGACATTCATCTTTGACAGTGGGCCCAATATAAAATCACAAGGGTCCTTACAAGAGGGAGGTAGGAAGATCAGAGATCAGAAGATGTGACAGCAGAAGCAGAAATAGTGATGTAGCCATGAGCCAAGGAATGTAGGCAGCCTCTAAAAACTGGAAAATGCAAGGAAAGGCTCGTCCCCTAAGAGCGTCGAGAAGGAATGCAGCTCTGCTGACACCTTGATTTTAGCCGCATAATACCCTTTTCAGACTTCTGATCTCCCAAACTGTAAGATAATAAATTTGTGTTATTTTAAGCCACTAAGTCTGTGATAATTTGTTACAACAGCAACAGGAAACCAATACACCATCCATGCTACATGATCAGTCCAACGAAAGTGTGTTAATATCATATAACCACCTGAGATAGTATTAAATCAGTCACCTGTACAGACTTTGGTGACCATGGAAGAGCATGACCCTGTAGCAGACTCACATCAACGCATTTTTAAGGAATATATCTTCAAGTAGGTTTGTGATTCAAAAGCAAATATGGTTCTTTGGGAACATGCAATGCATATTAAATACCAGAGCCCTTGCAAAAGACTGAGTAGAATTCTTGCCAACATTTAAGTGTTAAATCATGATCATTTTCCTTAGCACTTTTAACAAGACTGATTCATCTTTACTGAAATCGATTCATTTCACAATTTCTAAGGGAAAATTTTGACATATTATAATGCAATCTTAACTAGCTTTGCTCATAGGGGCAATATAATAAAATGATATACTGTAGACCTAACATCAGCATCTTAGGAAATCTTTAAAGGGTTGCTTGTGTTTGCTGGGTGTGCTTGCCTATAGAAGAAAAAGAACAGTGGACTATACTCCCAGAAACAGTGTAGAGAGACCAGGCAGGCAGCAATCAACAATTGCATGTTGCCTTTGTGGTGGAGGCCAGACGTGATTTCTATTTGGTAATTCATTTTCCCTCTCTGGAGTTCAGAGTGACTAAGGACACTTGTGTTTCAAGGCGTTTTTGTTGTTCGCTTATCCCGAAAGACAAAAATATAATCAACACCACCATCAGTTTCTTTCATGTTTTCTAATTGAGAGATTTGATACATTCCTATAGTTAATGTCTTTCCTAGTTAATATTCTTCAGAATAAGCATCTGGTCCAAGTTGGCCCAGTCATTAAGATGGCCTTTAACATTTCCATTAATCTCATATTTCTCTAATACTCAAATGTACACTCATAATCTCTGATAATACTTCTGGCCTCTCACAAAGCACTTTCCCCAATACAGATTGTGCCCATTTCTATTCTGCTGCATATTTGCCTGCCACATCTAAGGGAAATAACTGGAAAATCACTTATTTTCAGGACTCTTCCTGATGTTCCTCTAAGTTCAGGGATATTAACAATTCAAACTGGATGAACACTTGCAGCAAGGGAAATGAAAATTACATTTTTGGGGGAACTCCTGTTTTGTCACCATTAAATCATATTATGAAACAGTTTCAGATTGGAAAGATTCCATCTCTGCTACATTGGCTTCAATTGGGCATTTTCCTTCAAACTATAAACTTCCTTTAGCTTGGTTTAAATTTAAATTAACTTCAGCAG
Source organism: Tapirus indicus (assembly GCA_031878705.1). Lineage (NCBI taxonomy): Eukaryota > Metazoa > Chordata > Mammalia > Perissodactyla > Tapiridae > Tapirus > Tapirus indicus. The sequence continues at coordinate 74,653,059 of CM062922.1, read as the reverse complement.
GAAAGTGGGTAAAGAAAAATATTATGTTTCAGCTGTAAGTTTGGAAGGGATTCTGTTGTTGTGTCCCTTTGTGGATTTTGTAATGGCAAAATTGCATTGACTGCAAACAACCCTTCTTTTAACAGATGTGTGTGATACACATGGCTAGGAAAAGGAAACCAATTACAGTCTGAGATCCATTTGTAATGAAGTAATGTCTCTAAAATTCCCATTGACATTCTACCTTCTTTGATGGCAAGTCTTGCGAAAACAACAGCTAAATGGATAAATTTGTTACTTCGATTTGTGGAGGTTTATGACTGGTACTTCCCTTCATGAGTACCTTAATGTTCATTAATTGAGAGCCGCACTCTGAATTAATTAAAGAGGACCCAGTAGGAGAAACATGAAACTGGCCGACTTAATTGTGAAGCCTTGGGATGTAACAAGTCTCCAGAAGTTCAATTTCCTAACACTGACTCTGCCTTTAAAGAAATGCACACTGCTCTTCTAAAAGAGTCTAATTAATTTGGTTATCCGTCATGGTTTGGGAGAGCGAAGCACTGGATAATAAGTTATTCTTTGTAAGAAAGAGTTTGTAAATATGTCATATCTAGATTGCTAATTTTATGCAGGAGCTTTAAGGATAATAAAATATAATTGATTTTTTAAAATTATATCGTGTGGACTTGTGCTTCAAGGAATGGCAGATGAAGCCTTTCACTGAAGACAACTAGAAAATCTGGACGAGCTTTTTTAAAAACTGCTTGATGGAATCTTAGAGCTAATAAAACAGTGAAGAATTAGTGAGCTGGCAACCAGTGGAAGACACAGGCCTGGGAAGGGAGTCTGGAGTTTGGGGTCACTTTGCCCGTGGGGATATTTGCCAATCCTGGGAGGCTCATTTACCAATCCCAGGGGAGGAGGCTAAGGTTGAGTGGTGCTTTCAACAGTCTCACAAGGCTTAGGGAACAGAGAATGAGGTTCAGAACCTACCAAAAGTGTGTCTGATGAACATTCTTTCTTTAGTTTCAGGAAGAGAGAATTGCACCCTAGGAGCAGGGGTGAACCAAAAGTTGAAGGCCCTCACAGAAAATGAAGCTCAGCTTTGAGTTATCTCAATGCCTAAAACTGGAATAATATGAACGAGCCAGACAGAAGCAAATGTAAGTCCACCCTGGAGGAAGATTACATCTTCCTAGCACTCCAATTGTTTCTATAATTTTGCAGATGCAAAGTCTGGCATAATCAAAAATAACCAGGCACACAAAGGAACCACGTGACATGAATGAAAACTAGAAGGAAAAAAAAAACAGATCTGCAGGGATTTGAGATAGTGGAGTTAACAGACATGGACTCATAACTGCTGAAAAAGAAAAAAAAAGTTTGATCTCTGGGTATTCAAGTGAGAAAGGGAAAGGATTTCTAAACTACCAAATTGCTAAAGCATCCCTACTTCCAGACTAGCCAATCCAGAACTTGTCCCCTCGCCCCTAATCTCTCCCAAGAACCACTCATACATGCCCGAACCTTAAGGAAGCCCCTCCCTACAACCCCCTGCTGACACACCCCAATGGTTCCTTCTGAGTGCATTCTCTTCGCTGCCAAGAACTAAATGAATAAATCTAACTTTAACTACAAGTGTATTTCTTGTAGTCTTTGGCTGGTGGCTTTGACACAATCCACTGAAAAAGTCAGGATTTTTGCCCTCCATAAAGGATGAGAAGGTCTGATAATGGCTTTCCAGCAATTGTAGACATTATAACTTAAGAGTAAGAGCGTGAAATATGATTTTTTTGATGCATAAAAGTCTTAGACATTTAGTGCCTAACTGATCACTTATCTGAAAAATTAATAATAGCTGGATAATTCAGAGATTCTTAAAGCTGTATACACCAACCAATTCCTGGAAGGAAACAAAATAACGTGACATAGACATCATGATCTTAGCATATTAACAAGATGATATAGTCTGTCAAGTTTTATATAACTCTTTTAAGTTGTAATTTAGCAACTTTAGCTTAAGATAAGCTTTGCCTTCATCACCAGTTTATGATTTACTTGAATTATGCAAATACTGAAAGGTATTATTTGATTTTCTTTTACTTTACCTTTGATGGCTTGTTCAGTTGAGAGTCAGACATAGCATTCTGATCAGTGCCTGAGCCAATGAAATCAAAATCTCTGGGGATGGGACTCAGGTATTGGAATATTTTAAAGCTCCAGGTGATTCTAAAGTTCATCCAGGATTGAGAATCTTATATCTTAATAAAAAAAGATCCTCTTCCTTTACACCTCTATATCTTAAAAACAAACAAACAAACAGAAAACCTTGTTTAGGAAAATGAAGAACATTTTTTCAGGTTAAATTAGTTTGTGTGAAGTAACGAAATAATTGAAGCAAGGTTTAAATTATAATGACAATAAAAGTCCATTTCATAACCAAGAGAAAGGTGCCATGTAGATCAGACTCTCCACTATATGTTTTCATTCTACAAAGATTTATTGAGTGCCTGCTGTAAGCCAGGCCTTGTACATTGGAAACAAGAGAGAACAAAATGGATATGGCCCCTCAAGGACCTTATGTCTAGAGGAAGAGCCAGACATTAACCAAATAGTCATACAAATAAGCATTTAAGAATGATCTTTGACAAATGCTATGAAGAAACAGGACAGAATGCTCTGAGAGAATCTGTGGGAGGCTCCCGTCCCAGTCTGAAATGTCAGGGAAGTTTGCATTTGAGTTGAAATGTTTCCGTTGGAAAATTAATAAGGTGGGCAAGAGTATCCCAGAAGAAAGAAAAATCATGTGCAACGTCCTTAAGAAGAGAAGTAGTGTAGGGCAGTGCTTCTCAAACTTTAACGTGCTTAGGAATTGTCTAGGGGGCTCTTATTAAAAGGCAATAGATCTGAAATGGAATCTGGCATTTTCATTTCTAACAAGCTCACAGGTGATACCGATACTGCAGGTACACAGACCACACTTGGAGTATCAAGAGAAGAACGTTCAAGAAAGTGAATGACTTCTGGTGTGACTGGACCACAGAGAGTCAGGGAGAAATGAGGCAAGAGCCGCATTATACTTAGGGCCACAAGTGTCACTGAGTTCTAATAGTTTGTCACTCAATTCACTTGGTTTTTCTAGATTGATCATCATTATCATCTAGAATTAACTGTTTTTTTCTCTTCTTTTCAATCTTTACAATTCATTCTGTTGTATTTCTTAGAACCTCCAGTACAATGTTAAATAGTTGAGAAGAGAGTGCCATTCTTTTCTTCTCCCTGACTTTAATGGAGATGCTTCTGTTTCACCAATAACTAGATTTGCTTTAGTCTTTATTATATATGCTTTTTCAAGTTAAGCAAATTTCTTTTATTCTTTGTCTGTTAAGTGAATGTGTGTGTGTGTTTACTTGTGAATGGGTATTGGATTTTATTAAATGATCTTCAACATCTATTAAGATATCAAATGGACTTTCCCACTTAATCTAACAAATTATAATAGTAATTTTCTAATGCAGAATCATCCTTACATTTCTGAGAAAAATCTAACTAGGCCAAAAAAGTATTATTTTTTTTAATTCACAGCTGTATTTAATTTACTAAGGTTTTACTTATATTTGTGTTCATAAATAAAATAGGCATAAAGTGTTGTTGTGCAGTTCTTATCTAATTTTGGTACAGGGTTTATCCTAGCTTCATAAAATGAATTGAGTAGCTTTCTATATTTACCCAGATTCTGGGACATTTGTATTTGTTTCTTGAAGATGGGCAGAGCTTGCCCATAATACTGTAGGCATCTGGGGCCTTTCAGAGTTATATCTTTTACTACCATATAAGTTTCTTATATGAATCTTGGTCTAGTCAGATTTTTTACTACTTGATCAACTGATGTGGTCATTTTTATTTCATAAAACTGTTGGCGTAAGGTAGTATATAGTATTCTCATAATTTTTAAAACTCTCTTCAGTATCTGAGGTAAGTCCCATTTTTCTATCTTGGTGCTGTTTATTTGTGGATTTTCCTTTTTACTTGATTATCTTGACATTCTTTTCTACTTTTTTGGTCTTAACATTAGGTTTGGTTCCGTTGAGCAACTTTTCTTATTTCTTTAGTTTTGTTTCCAATTTCATTAATTTCTCCTTTTTCACTTCTGTTTTTCTGCTTTCTTTGGATTTATTTTATTTTACTTTATCTGATTTCTTGAATTGAAAGAATACTTGATTTAATTTTGGTCTTTACTGCTCTCAAATCATTACATTAAATATTTCCTCTAAACACAACTTGAGTCACATTCCACAGGTCTCATTATGTAGTGCTATCTTTCACTATTCATTCAGCAAATATTTATTGAGCATCTAGAGTGTTCTAAAGACTGTTCTAACTATTAGGAGTGCAATAGTGGGTGAATTGGATAGATAGTTCTTTCCCCCATGGAACTTACATCTGACCCTTATTGTAGATGGACTGAACAGAAAATCCCCTCTTAGGAGGTAAATTTGAACAAGAATAAGAAAAAAATCCAAAAAAATATCTGGCAGGAAATCATAGTGAGCATAGAGAACAGTAAGTACAGAGGCCTTGAGGTAAAAACTTGCTTGACTTTCTCGTAGCAGAGGAAAGAGGTGAGTGTGGAAGCAGTGAGGAGGAAAGTAAAAGGAGAGGAATACACAGATGGGACGTGGAAGGCCATGGTTAAAGCTTTTAGGTTTATTCTAATTGTGATATGAAGCCAATGGAAAGTTTTGAGCAGGGAAGTGACGTAATCTGACTCAGGTTTTTAAAGAATCTCTCTGGCTACTCTATGGATAACGGACTATAGTGAACAAGAGTTTTTCAGTCCTCAGGTGTTTTTAATTAACACTTTGAATTTTTTCTAACTTCAAAGTCATTTAGAAGGTAGTTTCTATTTTTATGGTATATATTTTTTAATTTGACAAATTTCAGTATTTATTGCATTGAAGAAAGTGAATATGCCTCATGTATTAAGTGTCTTTTATATTATTGAGATTGAGACCCAATTCATGTTCAAAGTATTTTATCAGACACCACAATATTTTCATTCAAATCACAGTATCTTTCACATGCTTTGTCTACTTGACTTGTGGATTTCTGTGAAAAGTGTATGAAATTCTCCCTCTGTGACTTGTCAATATTTCCTTATATTTATATTAGTTATTATTTAATATATTTTGAAGTGATATTGTGATATATAAAAATTGACAGCTGTCTTCTTGGTAGATTATTCCATTTCCCATTAGGATGTCTCTCTCCTTGTTCCTTTTCTGCCTTAGATAACATTTTGTTTATACTGTTAACCTGCCATCTTGTGGCTATTGTTTGCTTCACTCACTCCCTCTCACTTGCTCTCTCTCTTTTCACCTTCCTATGTCATATTTCTTAAAGAGCCAGGCTATGTATGAAACATTTATCTGTTCATTTCTGATTGCCACGTCTTAGCACAAGGGTAATTTGAAGAGCATAAGGAAGGAAAATGAGAATTGTGAAGGATCTGGAGACCACGTCACATGAATAAGCTCAGAACAGTCATGTACAAAAAGAAAACCTAGAGGGAACATGATAGCTGCCTTCAAATATTGTGAATGTGTTTTCAGAACCTGGGATTTGAGAACCAGAAGAGTTATTCTCTTTGTCCAAGCTCTTCATTCTCCAGATCAGAAAATTTAAACTCAGGGAGCTTAAATCTCTGACTTAAAGTTATAGGGCAGTTACTCACCAAGTTGGGACTGTAGTACTGAACTTCTGATTCAAGTTAGTCATGTTAATTATAGCTATAGGAAGGGTGATTTAGTGCCCTGTGAATTTTCTAGTAATTATAGTACTTTAAAAATATAATGGACTGTTTGGGTTTGAATTGTGTCCCCCAGAAAGATATGTTGAAGTCTAACCCTCAGTACCTGTGAATGTGACCTTGTTTGGAAATAGAGTATTTGCAAATGTAATCAAGTTAAGACGAGTTCATACTGGATTAGAGCACCCATATTAGAACAGAGAAATTTGCACACAGACGAAAAGGGAAGATGGCGTGTGAGGACAGAGGTAGAGATTGGAATGAAGCAACTACAAGCCAAGGGACACCAAGGATTGCCGGCAACCACCAGAAACTAGAAATAGGCAAGAAAGGATCCTTCTCTAGAGCCTTTAGAAAGAGCATGGCCCTACTGACACCTTGATTTCAGATTTCTAGCCTCCATAACTGTGAGAGAATAAATTTGTTGTTTTAAGCCACGTGGTTTGTGATACCCTGTTATGGAAGCTCACAGAAACTAGTATAACTTTCATGTGGACAATTCACCAGTGATGGGTAAAGAAACCAAAGGAGTCCTGAATTAGGCATTAAATTGAACCAGATTGCTTCTAAATTTGCATCCAACTCTGAAATATGATTTTATATTAATTTTACAATTAAAAATGTAAAGAGACCAATGACTTCAACAGCAAAGAACACAGAATCCGAAAATATATTTACCTTTTCCAGTGCTTTTCATTCCTTTGTGTAGATTCAAGTTTCCATTTTCCTTTAGTCTAAAGAACTTCCTTTATATGCTTTATGGTACAGGCATGCTGATGATGGATTTTCTCAGTTTTTGTTTGTTTGAAATGTCTTTATTTCAACCTTATTTTTGAAGGATAACTTCAGTGAACATAGAATTCCAGATGGATACAGCTTTTTCTTCCTTTTAACATAAAACTTCCTTTTGAAATTTGTTGTTTCATTGACTTCTGGCTTGTATTATTTCCGAGGAGAAGTCCATAATAATTCTTATGTTTGATCTCTTGTATGTAATGTGTCTTTTTTAATCTGATTGCTTTTATGATTTGCTATTTATTGATGGTCTTCAGAACTTTTATTAGGATGGGCCTTCAAGTGTGTTTTTTTCAGGGGGAGGGAGAGGTGCATGCAGCTCATTGAACTTCTTTAATTTGTGGGTATTTTTCAAGTCAAGAAATTTTTTGTCACTATTTCTTTGAATACTTTTTCCATTCCATCCCTCTTCTTCTGGGACTTAAATTACATATGTGTTAGGCCATTTAATATTGTCCCAGAGGTCAATAAGTCTCTTTACTTTTTTTTTCTCTCTGTGCTTCAGTTTGGATAATTTCAAATGCCCTATATTCAACTTCCTTAATCTTTTCTTCTGCAGTATCCAATCTGATCTTAAGCCCTTCCAATGAATTTTTCATTTTAGATATTATATTTTTCAGTTCTAAAAGTTCCATTTGGTTCTTTTTAATAGTAAATATTTCTCTCCTTATTATATTCATTGCTTTCTTTAAATCTTTGAACACATTTATAATAGTCATCATCTCTGTTATTTCTGGATCTATTTCTATCGATTGATTTTTCTCCTCGTATATTGTTGTTTCCTTCTTCTCATGTCTAGTCATTTTTGATTGGATGTTAAACATTTTTGACATTTTGTAGTTGACTGTGGATTTTTTATCTGTCTTTAGAAGTGTTGAGTTTTGTTCTGACAGACAGTTAATCACTAATTAGTTAACTCACTAATCAAATTGATCCTTTTTAAGCTTGTCTTTTTTTTTTTTTTTTTTTTTTTGGTGAGGAAGACCACCCCTGAGCTAACATCCGTCGCCAATCCTCCCCTTTTTGCTGAGGAAGACTGGCCCTGGGCTAACATCCATGCCCATCTTCCTCTATTCTATATGGGACGCCGCCACAGTGTGGCTAACATGGTGCGTCGGCGGGCGCCCGGGATCCGAACCGGCGAACCCCGGGCTGCCAAGCGCGGACGAAACTTTAAGCATTTTTAGGCACATCTAGAAGACCCTTTACTCTAATATAGACATATCTAATGGCATAAACTTTCTGGGATCCCTAGTGAATATCCCACATGTTTAACAAGGTCTCTTCATTCTGGCTGGTCAGAACTGGAGCATGCAGTCCTGTGCAAGCTTATAACTCCCTGGTAATTATTCTTTCTCCAGTAGTTGTCGTCTGCCCAGCCTTGTTATCTGCTTACCCTATGCATATACAGCTTTGATTTGAGCCAAAACTCAAAGAGTCCTCTCCAGTACTCTGTCCCACAATTTCTGGTACCTCAGTTTTCCTGATCTCCAATCTCTGTCTCCTTATCTCAGAAAGACTACTGTGTTCTGCTTGAATTTTCCTTCTCTGTGGTGCAGTTTAGAAAGTGCCTCCAGGTAGAAAGCTGGAGTGATTGTAGGTCTTATTTTATTTGTTTCCCATGTCTAATCATAGTCCTGCGTGTGTCCAATTCTCTAGTTGTTTACAGTGGAAGAGCTAGTCCAGCACCAAATATTCCATCCTGGCCAAAAGTGGAAGTACACTACTATTTTGTTTTAGGAGTTTTTTTTTTTTTTTTAATTGTGTGTGTGTGTGTGAGGAAGATTAGCCCTGAGCTAACATCCATTGCCAATCCTCCTCTTTTTGCTGAGGAAGATTGGTCCTGGGCTAACATCTGTGCCCATCTTGCTCTACTTTATATGGGATGCTGCCATAGCATGGCTTGACAAGTGGTACGTCGGTGGTCTGTGCCCAGGATCTGAACCCATGAACCCTGGGCTGCCTACGTGGAGTGTGAGAACTTAATCACTACACCACCAGGCTGGCCCCTTTTGTTTAAGGAGTATCTTTTTATATAGAAAATAGAAGGTTTTGGCTTGTTTTTTGTTTTTGCTTTTTAGTAATCATCTGAGAATCTCTGTTTTATAATGAGTGAGTGTAACCCATTTATAGTCACTGTTTTTACTGAAATATTTGGATTTGACCTTGACATTTTAATTTTTGACTCTCTATTGACTGTATATTTTCTGTTTTTCCATTTTCTGTAATTCATTGCATTGTTCAAATTTTCTTTGTTCCATTTCTTTTTCTTAAATTGTTTAGAAATTATATATTCTATTCTGATTCTTCTATGAGTCATCCTTAAATTTTAACACAAATGTTTACAACTACTGTATTCATTTGCTTTTGCTGCTGTAAAAAATTACTAAAAAACTTAATGGCTTAAAACAACACAGAATTATTATCTTATAGTTCTGGAATCAGAAGTACAAAATGGTTGGTAGGGCTATGCTACTTCTGGAGGCTCTAGAGAAGAGTTTGTTTCCTTGCCTTTTCTAACATCCCAGAGGCTTCCCACATCCCTTGGCTCATGGCCCTGCATCACTCTAAATCCTGCTTCTGTTGTCACATCTCCCTCTCTCTTTCTCATCCTCTTGAATCCCTCTTATATGGACTCTTGTGATTACATTGGGTCCACCAGGATAATCTATAAAATTATCTCTACATGTCAAGATTCTCAACTTAATCACATCTGCAAAATTCCTTTTGCCATGTAAGGTAACATATTCATAGATTTAGGGGATTTGGACGTGGATGTCTTTGAGGGGCCATTGCTCAGCCTAAAGTTAATTTCTAGAGTTAACTGTATTCACATCTTGCCCTCAAGCAAAATAAGGACTTTAATAGTTTCCTTCATTCACTCTCACTTCAAAGCTACAAACCTCCCATATTGATACTTCCATTTTCTCCAGAATTTAGTGTAAAATTTTGTTAATATAAAAAATTTGTTTAGAACTAATATTATGTTTACTGATTTCTTTGCTTACATTATTTTTTGTATCTTACTCATTCCTCTGGAATTTTTATTTATTTTTTATTATAGCATATCCAGCAGTAATTGATTTAGAGTGTCTCTGAGATGTAAAAATGTCTAAGTCTTTGGCCAAAATGAAAATCTCTTTATTTTGCCATTACCATTGATGGATAATTGGCTAAGGTATAGAATTATATGTTTAAGGGTATTTTCCTACAAAATTTTGAGATTCTCCATTGTTATCTTAGATATTGCTTATTTAACCTTCTTTTTCATTTCTTTGTTGGAAATCTCTCAAAAACTTTTAGTAAATTTCTTCCATATTGATATGTAAGGGATTTTAACTAACAGATTCTTCTTAGCAATTGTGGACCCTTTTGATGAGATAAAACATGTTTCTCAAATTCTGGGGAATGTTTTTTTTTCTATTATTTAAGAATTCTATTATTATTAAGAATTCTATTATATTAAGAATCTATTTCATTGTATCTTTTCTTCCCTGTATATCTTTTCTGTTTGTATAGAGAGTGGAAAATTTGTCTTCCATGACCCTTCCTTTCATATTGTCTATATTTTGTCTTTTTGTACTGTACTTTAGGGAAATCGTTGATACGAATTATAAATATAACAATTTTGTTTTTCTACCTAGCTCCAAAATGCCGCTAAGGTAATCAATTGGTTTTTAGTTTTACCAATCAGATCCTTATTTTTATAAACTCAAGTTGATTCTTTTTGTTGTTGTTGTTTTTGGTGAGGAAGATTGGCTCTGAGCTAACATTTGTGCCCATCTGCCTCTATTTTGTATGTGGATGCCACCACAGCATGGCTTGATGAGCAGTGCGTTGGTCCACACCCGGGAGTTGAACCTGTGAACCCTGGGCCACCAAAGCGGAGCACACGAACTTAACCACTACACCACCAGGCTAGCCCCACAAGCTAATTCTTTTTTATAAATAATTTACATAACTCCAAAGACATTAATTATTATTTATATTTATTTTAAATTCTGTTCTAATTACTCTATTAACTCTATTTATCCAAATATACCTCTGCCATTTTTTTTTGTGGTATAGGCTTTCCTCAAATATTTGATGATACTTGTTTGTACACTTATCTTAATATTTGAAAATCTCTCCTGGATTATTTGTTATACCTCCTTGGGCAGCCTGCTTGGGAAGAAGAGTGGCATGTGCTCTCTTTGCTGACAGTCCCATCAGTCTTATGACCATAGAGGAGTAGATTTACAATTAAATCCCAGTTTCTTTCTTTTCTTAGTCATTCTTCATAGTTTCTGATTCACCATATTTTTAATTTCCCTTCTTATTTTTGAGCTTAGTTACCTACTAAGTAATTAATTTATGTCATTTCTAGAGATTTTGATAAGAGGGAGATGTAGCATGTATTCAATCCATGATCTTTAAACCAAGTTTATAAGCAATTATTTATAATGAAAATTTTATTTTTACATTTCTTAAACACAGTAAAAATACATTTTTTATAAAAATAAGTGATTCACATGTAGTACAGAGATAAGGTCAGACGTATAGACAAATGAAATAGAATTGAGAGTCCAGAAATAGACGCATACATTTATGACCAACTGATTTTTGACAAGAGTGCTAAGACCACTTAACGGGAAAAGAATAATCTCCTCAACATATAGTGCTGAGACAATTGGATAACCACAAGCAGAACAATGAAGTTGGACCCCTACTTCACATGATACACAAAAATGAACTCTAAATGGATCAGCAATCCAAAAGTAAAATCATGAAACTCCTAGAGGAAAACACAGGAGTAAATCTTAACTTGGATTTAGTTATGGATTCTTAGATATGACACCAAAAGCATGAGCAACAAAACAAAAAATAGGTAAATTAAGACTTTACCAAAATGAGAAACTTTTATGTAGCAAAAGTCATTATCAAGAAAGTGAAAAGACAACCTACAGAAAGGGAAACATATTTGCAAATCATATATCTGATAAAGATCTAGTATCCAGAGTATATAAAGAACTCCTATAACTCAACAACAAAAAGACAAACAATTCAATTAAAAAATGGGCAAAGGACTTTAATAGGCATTTCTCCATAAAAGATATACAAATAGCCAAGAACCACATAAAAAGATGTTCAACATCATTAGTAATCAGGGAATTGAAAATCAAAACCACAATGAAGTGCCACTTAATATCCATTAGAATGATTATAATTTAAAAATAATGGAAGATAACAAGTGTTGGTGAGGATATGGAGAAATTGGAACCCTCATACATTGCTGCTAGGAATGAAAAATGGTTTAGCTTCTGTGGAAAACAGGTCATTCTTCAAAAAGTTAAATATATAATTACCACATGACCCTGTAATTGTACTCCTAGGTATATATATAAAAGAATTGAAAACAGATACTTGAACAGGTACGTGAACACACAAGTTCATAGCAGCACTATTCATAATAGCCAAAAGGTGGAACCAGCCCAAAGGTCTATCAACAGATTAATGGATAAGCAAATTATGATATATACATACAATGTAAGATTATTCAGAAATGAAGTACTGATACATGCTACAACATAGATGAACCTCAAAAACATTATGCTAAGTGAAAGAAGCCAGACATAAAAGACCACAAATTGTGTGATCTCCTTTACATGAGATATACAGAATAGATTAATCCATGAAGACAGAATGAAGATTAGTGGTTGCCAATGGCTGGGGACAATAAGGAGTAAGGATGAACTGCTTAACAGGTAAGGGATTTTACTTTAAGCTAATGGAAATGTTTTGAAACTAGATGGAAGTGGTGGTTGTACAACATTATGAATGTACTAAATGCCACTGAACTGTTCACTTTAAAATAGTTCATTTTATGTTACATGGACTTCACCTCAATAAATAATTTTTTAAAGTGGTGACTGACTTCCACTTCCATTTCTGGACTAGATGGGGTAGACACATTTTCCCCCATTCCTCCCACTAAAACCCCCTAGATGTTATACATGAAACAAACATAATGAAACTCTGAAAGGTGGAGAGGAAAATAAGATTTCCCAGGGACCTTGGGATATGAGAAGCAACACAGCAATATGTTCCTTGAGATTTCTTTTTGCTTTCAAACTGGGTAATGGAGAAGCTAGAACTTGGAAGCCCCAGCAGGTACAGACAAAAAAAAGTGCCCCCCAAGAGCAAGACATATACTTTTCAACAATAATTGCCCTACTCCAGCCATATATCACAGAAAAACGAAAGCAGTCCCCACCCTGACCCCCATCAACAAAGGCTGAGAGAAGAGCCTAGATTTCCAACCCCACCAGTAGTCAAGAGGGACCTTTCCCCTCCCTGTTGAGGTGGGGTCAGAGGAGGCCTAGTGGAGAGTCAGGGCTTTCACTACTGTGTGGTCATAACAAGGCCACCCCCTTGCAGTGTCAGTGGAGGTAGTGTGGGGAACAGGAATGAGACACCCCTTCCCTTCCCAGCTAGAGTGATATCAACAAAAGCCTAATGTGGCTGTAACACCCATCTGCACCCAGCTGGGGAAGAAGAGCTCTTCCCCCACCCTCCTGTATGTCAATGGGACCTGGATTTGCACCTCCATTTAGCAGTAATAAAGCAGGATCCCTCTTCCCCCACCAAGTCAGTGTCAAAGAAAGCCTACTAAAACAGAAAATTTAAGTAAGATTCAGAGTCTCATGACAGAATATTAAAATGTCCAGGTGTCAAACAAAAATCCCTTGTCATACTAAGAACCAGGAAAACCTCAACTTGAATCAACAGACATCAAAACCAAGGTAACACAGATGTTAGGATTATATAAGGACTTTAAGACAGCCAAATGAAGAGCCAAATGGAAATTTTAGAACTGAAAGATACAATAACCTCAATAAAAAAACCTAATGGGTAAGCTCTACAACAGAATGGAGAGGGCAGAGGAAAGAATCGGAAAACTTGAAGACAGAACAATAGAAATGACCCAATCTGAACAACAGAGAAAATACACTGACAAAAAGTTAACAGAGCCTTAGGGACCTGTGGGGCTACACAGAAAATCTAACATTCACGTACCCAGAGTCCCAGAAGGAAAGGAGAAAGAGAAAGGGTCTGAAAAGGTATTTGAAGAAATAATGGCTGAAAATTTCCCAAATTTGGCAAAAGACATAAATCTCAGATTCAAGAAACTGAGTGAATTGCAAACAAGATAAAAGAAAATACAGTTCTCTTATCTTCAGGACGTAGGGCTTAGTGACAAGTTATTAGACATGACACCAAAAGCATGACCCATAAAAGAAATTATTGATAAATTGGATCTCATCAAAATTTAAAATGCTTACTCAGTGAAAGATCCTGTTAAGAGGATCCAATGACTGGGAAAAAATATTACAAACCACATATACTACAAGACTTGTATCTAGAATGTATAAAAAACTCTCAAAATTCAAGAGCAAAAAATAAACAATTCATTAGAAAATGGGCAAAAGACATAAAGAAATATATCATTGAAGAGGATATCCATACAGCAAGTAAGCACAGGGAAAGATGTTCAACATCATTAGACATTAAGGAAATACAAATTATAACCACAGGGAGTTAGTATATACCTATTGTAATAGCTAAAATTTTAAAATAGCGACAATGAAAATTCAGAGGAATTTAAGTGGTACAACCACTCTGAAAAATGGTTTGGCAATTTCTTTAAAAACTAAACATATACACACCATATAATACATCAATCATGCTTCTGGACATTTACTCCGGAAAAATTGAAAAACAATCACAAAAAACCTTCACATTGTTGTTCATTGGGTCTATATTTATAATAGCGAAAAACTAAAACACCCCAGATGTGCTTCAACAGGTGGATGATCAAATAAACTGTAGTACAGTCACATGCCACATAACAATGTTTCAGTCAACGATGGACCACATGTACAATGGTGGTCCCATTAGATTAGTATCATATAGCCTAGATGTGTAGTAGGCTATACCATCCCTAGATGGTTACATAAGTATACTCCATAATGTTCACACAATGACAAAATCACATTTCTCAGAATGTGTCCCCATCATTAAGTGATGCATGACTGTATATCCATACAATGGAATACTACTCAGTGATAAAAATGAATAAAGTATTGATATACACAACAAATTCTATGAATTTCCAGAGAATTATGTTGTGTGGGAAAAAAGTCAATCTCAAAGAGTCACATACTATATGACCTCATTTATATAACTTTCTTAAAATGACAAAATAATAGAGATGGAAAACAGATTGGTTTTTGCCAGAGGTTAGGGGATGTAAGGTAAGGTAAGATGGTGGTGAGCATGAATATAAAAGGGTAGCACAAGGAAAATATTTAGGGTGATGGAATAGTTCTCTACCTTGATTGCTTTGGTAGTTACACAAATCTACACATGTGATAAAGTGACACAGAACACACATGGTGCCAATGTTAATTTCCTAGTTTTGATATTATACTGTATTTATAGTATAATATAATACTATTTATAATAGTACTATTGTTCTATAGTTACATAAAATGTAACCATAGAGGGAAACTAGATGTAGGGTACACAGTCCTCCCTTTATAATCTTTCCAACTTCCTCTGAATCTATAATTATTTCAAAAAAGTGGTGACTGTAATTTGCTATTTAATTTGGAGAATCTTTGCTTAATAATGTTTTCTAACAATTTAGCCTAGCCCTTTGGGATGTTTGGTTGAAATTTGAATGAATTACCACTAGATGACGGCATACATTGCATAACAAAACCATCAGAATATTCCCTGAGGGACTGAAATTTACTTAAGCCTCTATTGTTTTCAAAAACATGATCTTTTAGAATAGAAAGGTGGGATTTATAATCAGACAAAATTTTATTCTCTGTTGATCTTAAATCTCACTTTATGTCTTAAATCTTATAGATTTTTTTTTTCTTTTTTTTTTTGTGGGGAAAACCAGCCCTGAGCTAACATCTGTCGCCAATTCTCCCCTTTTTGCTGAGGAAGACTGGCCCTGGGCTAACATCCGCGCCCATCTTCCTCCACTTTATATGGGACGCCGCTGCGGCATGGCTGACAAGCTGTGCGTCCGCGGGCGCCTGGGATCCGAACTTGCGAACCTGGGGCTGCCAAGCGCGAACTAAACCGCTGCGCCACTGGGTGGCCCCCAGATTTTTTTTTGTTTTTAAATTTTTGGTCCAACTAAAAAAAGTTTTTAGTAAAAAACAACAACAATTTCTAAGCACTTCCTTGGAGGTGCTCAAGTTATTTTGTGGCCATGACTGAAGATTAGAGATGGTGGAAATACCAAAGAACTCTGAGAGATATGAATCCCGTAGTTAAGTACCAAAGCCATAAGTTAAGGCACAAACCAACTTCAGATCAAAAGGATCTGCACCAGTCTTCCCTATTGTATTCCCTTCCCAAGTACTCCCTTGCTCTAGGTCTGGGAGTGCTTTCAGGCCAAGTAACCCCACATCCACCTTTTTCTTGAAGGTGTATCTGTTTTCCCTGGCCTTGGAATACAAGAGGTGTCATGTGAGGTGACAAATACATTCCAACCTCAGAACTGTCAACACAAATAATCCATAATCAATCTAGAAATCAAAACTGGGGTAAGTTTATTATATGTGCCAAGTCTGAGGACTATAGCCCAGGGGCTTCCTTCCCCAAGGAAGGAAGGGCACCAAAGAAGTGGGGTGTACAGAGTAGTTATACAGCATCTTGGAACAAAGAGCTACATCACATATGACAGTCACAGGATATTTTTACTGGCACAGCAGGTCAGTGGTCACAAGGTGAACACAGCAGGCCAGCAATTTATCCTTAGTTTCTAGGAAAAGATGTTTATCCTTAAAGAAATGCCAATATGGGGGAAGCCACATCTCTATCTTTAAGGGCATCATTCTTGTCTTTGAGACATAGTAAATGTTTAAAGCAGATGTACAATGCATGCTCAACAGGCCACCTTAGGCCTTTTTGGAAAAACAAGGTCAGGCCAAATTAGTTTTAAACCACATGGCTTCCTCATATACTCCAAAACATCCTATTGCTTGTCATTTATTCATCAGAAGCTTTGTTCTTGTCGCTACCTTTTCCTGGAATAACCTCTTCCCACATGTCCACATGGTGCACTCTCTTACTTTACAATCTCTATAATGTCACCCACTCAGAGATCCCCGAGCCATCCTATTAGATATAGCACCCCCCCAACATACACCATATTTCTCTAGCCATGCTGTTTTCTTTTTTTTCTTCCTAGTACTTATCTAACATTGTGGCATATTTCTTCCCAGGGTAGGAACTTCGTGTATTTTATTCACTACTCCCATCTACCTAGATCAGTACAAACACGTGTTTGAGATAAGTTAACAATTAAAAGAGGTATGTAGCAGAGCATATAGAATATGCTCAATAAATACTGGCCTCTGGGGCTCCTGAGTCTTCTGCAGGCCTAGCAAGCCTGTTCCTCAGTTTCCGTTTCTGACATCTAAAAATCTATACATGAAACATGGCTGTTTGAAGCTCTTAACAGTTTAGTATTTAAAATCTGATGACTTTTCAATGAATTTTTACAATTAAGCCATATTTTTTAAAAATCTTATATTTTAAAGGGCAGAAAACATCAAAACACAGAGTAATTAGTTTCTACTGAAACTCGTGAATTTATAGAAGAGTTACAACTTTAAATTTTTATATTGACTTTACTTTCTGCCAGTAAAAACCAAAACATTTGGGTTTGGCTCATTCTTATGAGAAACTAACAAGTGTTTCTTAATATAAAATAAGTGTAAATCAGCAGTAATGTTATTTTTTCTTCCCTGCAGGTAGTATTATAACAATGATACTCCATAATATCAACATAAAAATTTAGTACTTATGCTTAACTACCACCTTATCATCAGTACTTTTCTTATTGTATTTTGAGAAAATTACATTTTCAGTCATACGATTTTGTTATCTCCTTTATTCAGGTCATATGTACACTAAAAAGGTGAATGTGTTTAAAAACATGAAGGCATGATTTTTATTCAAAGCAAAACCTTATTCACAATTCTACAATTCAAAAAAGTTCTGAAAAAATGAAAATTTTTCTATAATCTATAAAATATGACCTGAGAAGCACTTCTGGAATGGCAGAATAACAAGCTCTGAAAATCAGCTCCTCCATAAAAGCAATGAGAGTACTGACAAAAATTGTGAAATCAACTTCTTGAGAACTCTGAAAATTAACCAAAAGCTTGCAATAATACAAGGAGCATTCACGAAGAGCTGTTACAACTCAACAATAAAAGGACGAATAACCTAATTTAAAAATGAGCAAAGGATTTGAATAAATATTTCTCCAAAGAATATATAAAAATGACCAATAAGTACATGAAAATATGTGTGATATCATTAGCCTTCAGGGAAATAAAAATGAAGACCACAGTGAAATATCACTTCACAGTCACTGGAGGGCTATAATCAAAAAGATGGATAATAGCAAGTATTGGCAATGATAGGAACCAACTTACATTGCTGATGGGAATATAAAATGGTGCTGCCATTTTGGAAAAAAGTTTTCAGTTCCTCCAAAAAAGTACCAAGTTACTATATGACCCAGCAATTCCACTCCTAGGTATATACACATAATTCAAACAAAAACTTGTCCCTGATTGTTCATAGAAGTATCATTAATAATAACCAAAAAGTGGAGAACATAAATGTCCATTGACTGATGAATGGATAAACAAGATATGATGTATCCATACAATGGAATACTATTCAGCAATGAAAAGGAATGAAATACTGATGCATGCTACAACATGGATGAACCTTGAAAATATTATGCTAAGTTAAAGAAGGCAGACACAAAAGACTACATATTGTATTTGTGAATTATATGATGTGCTGAATTATTTGAAGTGCCCAGAATAGGCAAATCTATAGAGACAGAAAGTAGATTAGTGGTTGCCAGGGGCAAGGGTAGAGAGAAATGGGGAGTGATGAATATATTCTAAAATTAGATAGTGGTGATGGTTGCACAGCTCTGTGAATATATTATAAACCTCTGAATTATACACTTTAAAATGATAGAGTTTATGGTATGTGAATTATGTCTCAGTAAAGCTGGTGGGTTTTTTTGCTGGGAAATATTCACCCTGAGCTAACATCTGTTGCCAATCTTCTTCTTTTTATTTTTTCTTCTTTTTGTTTTCCTCCCGAAAGGCCCCATACATAGTTGTATGTTCTAGTTGTAAGTCCTTCTAGTTCCTCTATGTGAGCTGCCACCACAGCATGACTACTGACAGATGAGTGGTGAGGTTCCGTGACCGGGAACTTAACCTGGGCTGCTCAAGTGGAGATCACTGAACTTTAACCACTAGGCCATCAGGGTGGCTGGCTCTCAGTAACGCTGTTCTTAAAAGTAAAAGAAAAAATATGACATGAATCCATTTGATAGCAAAACCCAGCTACTATAAAATTGTTCATTGTCTTTCTTTAAGTCACTTTATGTGTCTACTCATATGTTTTCCTGCAGAAATATTAATGCATTTCTTTATCAGGTGCTGTCCTGGACCCTGCTGGAGGTGTCACATATTACAAAATGTGTTTGCTGTTTACCATTCTAAAGTGCAATGAATTTTGAATTCTTAATAGTGAAAGCATCAGGTTCCAGGGGTTTTTGAATAATGAATACAAACTTGGATTATTATTGATAATCACTTGCATAATAATAGATACTGAACTTCAATTTGGGTTCCCCTCTTGCAGCCCAAGACCAGGGCGAACAGATGTATGTTTAATAAAAAGGCTAGTATGGACTTACTTGGCCTGAAATCACTCCTGGACAGAGCAAAAAGGGACTACATATGATCTATGACAATACTTATGATCTAAATTTGGTTTATAAATTACATTTGGTGCTTAATTCGCAGCTCTCAGAGTTCTTTGTTGATATGTCCACCATCTCTCATCTTCAATTATGGCCACAAAGAAACTTGAGCACTCCAAGAGGTGCTTAAAGTGCTTTTTTTCCTAAACACTTTTTCAATGGGACCAAAAACTTAAAAGAAAAACAAACATAAACAAACTGAAACAAACGTACAGCGTGTACTTTCTGATGCAAAAATCTCCACCATCATCTGTAAGAAGACTAACATTTCTCTTAATGAATCACTGATGGGATGAAACCTGAATCAGTGGAATACCATAAGTCAAAGTTTCTTTCCTGTTAAAAACACAGACACTGTCATATCACACACATCGATGCTAAAATAAAACAACCTATGGATCCCCAGGGACTCTCAATGGATTATTAGTCGTTCTTGGTCTACACTTTTGAAAATACTAGATTGAGGTTTAATGACAACAACAAAGATTGCAATGAGGTGAGACCTATTTTTCAGTTTGCCTCTTGTTGGGAGTTGAAAGATATAAACGATCCCTGAAAATATATTTAAACCAAAATAGTTTGGGTACCCTATACCCAGGCCAGTGGTCCCCAAAGTGGTCCCTGGACCAGCAGCATCAGCATCAGCATTATCTGTGTACTTGTCAGAAATGCAAATTCTTGGGCCCCACCACCAACTTACTGAATCAGAAACTCTAGTCAGAGTGGGGCAGCATTGTGTTTTAACAAGCCTTTCAGGTGATTCTGATGCATGCTCAAGTTTGAGAACTACTGGCCTATGCAAACATCCCCACATATTCCATGACACATTTGGAAAAGACTTTATATAACATTCCTCTTTTAGAAAGTCATGCTGCACATTAACTGCATATTAAAGGCTCCAAGAAGGCCTGCAGTACAGGAAACATGAAAATGTAGGAACCCAGGAGGACTAAAGCAGGGCATTACAGTGCCCTCGAGGGCAGTTTGTTGCTTTCCTGGAAATATAACTTCAGTGTGCAGAGTACCAAATCTGTTTTTCCTTTAAGCACCACAGTAAAAATTATTTTAATAATCATTTGTGTTCTTTTTTTGCCTTGCTGGGCAGCTGTTGGTCTTTATGTAGGGCACATCTGCCTGGGTGTAATGGGGCATGGTAAACTGCTCCAGTCCCCAGGGGGACCACATGGCTTGGCAACCTCCCCCTGTGGGAGGGCTTGGTTTTAGGCTGCTATTTTCCATAAAAGAAAAGCAGGGATGTGAGCGAATCAGAGACAAGTTGCAAAGCCTCAGAAGCTGGCACAGATGGGGTTCATTAGCAATATTCTGAAAAGGCCAAAGTGAGCCAAGAGTGGAACATTCTCTCGCGTCCTCTCTCATTCTTTGTTATTTTTTGTTGTACATCAAATTCACCCTTTGCCCTTTAAACATCTGTTTAAAATTAAGAAAGCAATTTATGATTGAAGAATCTGAATCCTACTGCCTTTCCAGAAAACATATACACCTTCACCCTCGTCTTGAAACCCTAAACTGATCTTGAAGTAAGCAGTCCTGGTTTCATTATTGTTATCATAATTGTGCTATTAAGCAAAACTATTGTACTCTCCAGTCTCAGCATATGTGAGATCATCAAGCGACGCATTTTGTGCATTAGCCTTATTCTTATCTCTAGTATACAGTCATCTCTCGGTATCCCTGGGGGATTGGTTCCAGGACCGCTCGCGGATAACAAAATCCGCAGATGCTCAAGTTCCTTAGTCAGCCCTCCACATCTCAAATTCCGCATCCGCGGATTCAACGAACCTTGGATTATACATAAGAGTAGGAAACACAATCCACCGTTGGTTGAATCTGAGCATGCCCAGCCTGCGGATACCGAGGGCCGACTGTATATTCCTACCTTAGTTTTTTCTTTTCACCACCCTTCTTTCTTACTTATAATTTACATTATACTTCTTATCATATGTTTTTACCATGCTGCTTTAAATTTTCTAAAAATAATCAATAAATAAAAGTGAATTTGTATTCTCTCCTTCACTCTTGTATGTAAAGAATAGCTAAGCTCTGTTTTTTCCTTTAGCATCCTTTACACCCTAGCAAATATTTTTTGAGCATCCACTGTGTCTGCCCTGTGGCAGGTACCATAGATACACAAAATATTACTTTTATCTTCAAAGTACTAATAAAATAATTAGGCAGATAAACCATGCATTTATGGAACAATTCAAGTGACAATCCCAGACAAGGATGAAGTGAAGAAAGGAATGTGATGAGCAGCATTATTAAAATGATTGCAACCAGATTTCACAGGCAGATTTAGAAAGCTGCCTATATTTTGTTTCTTTGCTGTTTAAGATATAAATTGAAGTAAGATGAAAGATTGAGAGATGCTTTGTTTAACTTTAATATTTTAGTGGCTCAAAGTTAGTGCCACTCAAAGGCCTAATATCTATAATATATAAATAGCTCTTTAAAAATCGAAGAGAAAAGAATCAAAAACGTGATTGAAAAATTTTTTTGAGTATGTGAACAGATAATCCATACACATTACACACAAATATATAATAACGGCTCTTAAACATAGGGAACGATGTCCAACCTCACTTACAATCGGAGAAATGCAAATTAAAACTACACTTAGGGGCCAGCCTGGTGGCGCAGCGGTTTAGTCCGCGCTTGGCAGCCCGGGGTTCGCAGGTTCGGATCCAGGGCGCTGGTTGACGCACTGCTTGTCAGCCATGCCGTGGCGGCGTCCCATATAAAGTAGAGGAAGATGGGCGCGGATGTTAGCCCAGGGCCAGTCTTCCTCAGCAATAAAAGAGGAGGATTGGCAATGGATGTTAGCTCAGGGCTGGTCTTCTTCACAAAAAAAAAAAACAAAAAAACCTACACTTAAACACTATTGTCTTCTACGTATTGTCAAAAACTTTAAAAGAATGGCAATGCATTCTGGTGGTGGGCTGTGGGCAAATAAGCACTGCCATATATTGCTGGTGGGATGTTTTGAGGGAAATTTGGCAAATTCTAACAAAACAGCATATGCACTTAATTTTTGATCTAGTAGTTCTGCTTCCAGCAATTTACCCTGAAGATATACCTCCAGTGATGCAAAAGTTCTATGCACAAGGTTATTCATTGCAGAATTGCCATCATTGAAAAATATTTGAAGTGCTCTAAATGCTTAAACAGAGAAGAGTAGTTGGATAAACTATGGTACCTCTACACAGTGGAGGACTACTCAACTGTAAAAAAAAGAACAAGTAGGATCTCTATGAACTGATATGGAATATCTTCCAAAATAATTGTTAAACAAAAAATCAAAGTGAAAATGAGTATCTATAATATGAAGGAAGGAAAAGTAAGAAAGCATATCAAACAACACAGGAGAGATAAATCAGAAACTTATAAGCTTCGTTACCTATGAGGAATGGGGTAAGTATGATGGGAAAATGGGGAAAAGGGAATGGGACAAGTGAAATGACATAATGAATAACATAACTCCAATGAGGGGGCTGGGGAACAAACCAAACTAACCTAAGTAACCTCAGATAGTAGTATATTTAAACTATATACTCCAAGGTTAAGGACAAAAAGAACTATGCACAAATATAGTAATTGGTTAGTCAATTTGTTTCTCATGGGGATACAGGTTAGCATTTGAAACTACTTTATGTATATTCTAGGACTAAGCAAATGAGCAAATGTATCATGGATAATGAGAGCCAGGTTTCTCACTGTTGGAGTAAAGAGTTACAAATGGAAAAAGGGTGAAAAATAGAATCACTACTGTGGTGTTGAAGTGGAATTGGAGGTATCAGTATGAACTTATGGTTTTAACATTGTTGGGGCCCAGGGAAGGCCACCCCCCAATTCCGCACAATAGCATATTGATTATTTTAAATTAAATTACTTGAGAAGCAAAAAAGGGCATTCTGACCCTCCCGTCTCTCTTTCTGCCAAAAGCAGGAAATAAATCTCCCACGTGAAAGGTGCTCTCCCTGCAGCCTTATCACCAGAGCTAGGGAATTCAGGGTGGAGAAGCCTGCAGAAACAAACCCAGCTAATTTATTACCTCAGGCCTAGACTCTGCTTGAATTCCTTACTAATTACTACCTCGAATCTAAGTTTCGTTGTCCTGTCATTCCTCAGACATTTATTGTTTCTTTGCGTAAAAGATATATATACTGCCTGCTTTGTTCACTCTCTGAGCATCATTTCTCTATGATCTCCAATACATACCTATTAAACTGTTTCTTTCTCCTGTTAATCTGATCCTGTGTCAATTTTATTATTAGCCCAGCCATAAGAACACAGGAAGGGAAGAAAGGGGATTTTCCCACACCCCGACAATATACACGCAGTTGGCTAGATATAGAAATAGATAGGGAGTGTGTGAATGTGCATGTGCTTTTTTCTGGCTCTGTCCTCTGAGAGGGCCTAAAAACAAAGACACCCCAGCACCAAGGAGCACACCTAGTGCTCAGATTTTGGGTTCTAAACAACATTCTCAAAAAAAAAAGGAACCAAGACTCCTTGAAGAAGTGGCTGATTCCAGGGCTGCAGGAAAAATAGAATACTGAAACATCTTGTAATGCCAGAAAGTAGGAAATTCTCTAAGAAATGATGGGGATGTGTGTAAGGCTATGGGAACCAACTTGGAAGGACTCCCAATGGCCAAATCTGGAAAAATTTGAACAATAAAATAAATAATGATGTAATAGATCATAACCTGTTTAATAAAATAAGAATCCATGAGTCTATTCTGAATAGAAAGGAAAATTCTTCCTTTTAGTAGACTTCCAGCTAATAGATGGAGAAGGAATGAAGAAATTGAAAATCCCTATTTGCCAAGTACCACCATAATAATTGTTTTAGGCAGAGATCATCAACAGATGCTAACATGAGTGGATGAAAGAATAATGAGAAACAGAATATGTAGTCTTAAATTATCTCTTCACAAGATTTTTATTAATTGCAAAGATGAAAAAAATGACAGTGGAGAAACCTGGCAGATACCACCTTAACCAAGTGATCAAATGGATAAAATGTGCGTCCTGATAGGATATACCGAGAAGAACACAACATCACTTCTGTGATATTCTTGACAAAAATGCATAAAATTAGATAACAGTATTGTAATGATAGTATTTCTTGATTTTTAAATTGTGGTGGTGTAAGATGTTCGCATTTAGGAAATCTGGGTGAAAGATATATGGGGAATCTTTGTATCATTTTGCAACTTTTTTGTAAGTCTGCAATTATTTCAAATTAAAAGCTGAAAATAATATTTTTAAAGTAGTACCCTTTTTATTGACAGTTCTCTTTCAATAATATGCTATTTGAGTTATATGAATATACATATTTTTCTCAATAAAGCTTTTTAATTCAAAAATGCAAATCATAACCATTTAAATTTTTCTCTGAATTGGAAAAAAAAAAAGAAAAACGTTTGCCATTGTTAAAGTCACTGAGTGGTAAGTACAGTGGCCCATAGGCCAGAACAGAATTCTGTGGACAAAATACACCATATATTTCTTTTTCTTATGCATTTTAATACAGAAGATATAAATTTTAAGCTAACGTCAATGGCAGCCTCAAAAAGAAAAGTCACCAAAAAAGTGACATGTAGCCTGGAGCAGAAAAAGTAGAAGGGTGGAGCCACTTCAGCTTTTTATTTCAGCGATAGTGGTAGGTGCATTCATTTAATCGTTCAACAAATTTCTAGGCACTGAGGCCTGAGAGAGAACAGGGATAAGAACAGTATATTTCATACTGAGTTTTTGGACATTATTCTGAGGACAAAGGGGCATGGCTCTTTACAGAGAATTTTTTATTTTAGTGTATAAATCTTTATTAGTTTGCAGGTTTGTTTTTGGACCCTCTGTCAGAGCAGTTTCCTTTTGACTACACCACCCCAGAGATAACAAAGATCATTGTAACTTGCTGGACCCTTTGGAAAGCTCTGGTGATTAGATGATGTATTCAAAGGAGATCATCTTGGGGAAGATTCTTCTGCTTAGAGCACTAGCGCTCAAAGACTCTGTCCCCAGGCTTCTTTCCCTTTGTGTTAGAAACTGGCTTTGCCTCTGAATCCAGGAATTTATGGCAAGTAAATATCCTCCATATCCTCACAAAAATAATGTAATACTTTAAAAAAATGTAATGTGATGGGATGTGCTGCATGTAAAAAGCTTGGAAGTCACCACTCCATCCTAAAAACAAGAAAAAAGCTAAACAGACCGAAAAGTCAACAACTCTTATATCGATAAGAGAAGTGAGGGTAAAACACTACTCCCCAAATTGGAAAGACCAACAGGTGAATACAGAGAATCACAACTTATCAGCACAGAAACCCGTGAGCTGAAACCTTCATGGAAACCAATGCTAGGATAGGAAAACCAGAAGAGTAGCTGATGGATTGCTGGAGGCTCAGATTGGACAAGTCTGAGAGTTAAAGACTCCAGTGGAACTCAGTCATAAGGGGGCCCCCATGCTTTTGTGAGTTTTACCTTCAGGAGCTTGACCAGGTTCTCACGGTGAATATTGAAGAATGGTCCCCTTGTACTTCTGGAAGAGGGAGAGGAAAAGCAACCATTTTGAAATATGCCAGAACATTCTGTTCTTAACAAGTCTGCCCTCAGGAGAAACTATTTAACCAGATCCTAACCTGCTGGGGTTTTATCAGAGGCTAACTGACCCAGGGGAAGGAAAATACCCAACTCCAGCCAGCTTTAGTGGTCCTGTTCCATGTGAGGGGCTGGGGGTGGGGGAGACAGAGAAGCACCCGTGAAGTTCACAGGGCAGAGGCACAGGCTGACTAACAGACTGAGACCTAATCATAGGACGACAGAACGCTTCCCCTCCCTGACACCTTACCGTCACATTACTAAAGGCCTATTTACAGCAGTCTCTTTACCTAATACATCATGTCTGACTATCAAGGAAAAATTACGAGATATATTAAAAGGCAAAAAATACAGCTTGAAGAGGCAGGGTAAGCATCAGAGCCAGACACGGCATGGATGTGGGAATTACCAGACCAGGAATTTAAAACAACTATGATTACTATGCGAAGGGCTCCAATGGATAAAGTGAACAGCATACAAGAACAGATGAGCGATGTAAGCAGAGAGATGGAAACCCTAAGAAAGAGCCAAAAAGAAATGGTGGAGATCAAAAACACTGTGACAGGCATGAAGAATGTGTTTGATGGACTTTTTAGTAGACTGGACACAACAGAGGAAAGAATCTTTGAGCTTGAGGATATATCGATGGAAACCTCCAAAACTGAAAAGCAAAGAGAATAAAGACTGAAAAGAACAGAACAGAATATCCAAGAACTGTGGGACAACTACAAAGGATATAACATACCAGTAATGGAAATACTGGAAGGAGAAGAAAGATAGAAAGGAACAGAAGAAATATTTGAAATAATAATGATTGAGAATTACCCCAAATTAATGTGACACCAAACCACAGATTTAGGAAGCTCAGAGAACACCAACCAGGATAAAGGCCAAAAAAAACTAGACTGAAGCATATTGTATTAAGAAAAATCCTGCAAGAAGCCAGAGGGAAAACAACCCTTACCTACAGAGGAATAAAAATAAAAATTACAGTAGCCCCCTTTATCCATGGCTTGTTACCTGCTGTCAATTACAGTCCAAAAATATTAAATGAAAAATTCCATAAATAAACAAGTCCTAAGTTTTAAATTGCAAGCCATTCTGAGTAGTGTGATGAAATCTTGCATCCTCTCGCTTCATCCCACCCAGGACGTGAGTCATCCCTTTGGTCCAGCGTATCCACGCTGCGTGTGTTACCCGCCTGTTAGTCACATAGGAGCCGCCTTGGTTATCAGATCAACTTTCCAGTATCACAGAGCCTGTGTTCATGTAACCCTTATTTTATTTAATAATAGCGCCAAACTGCAAGAGTAGTGGTGCTGGCAATTCAGATATGCCAAAGAGAAGCCGTAAAGTGCTTCCTTTAAGTGGAAACGTGAAAGTTCTCAATTTAATAAGGAAAGAAAAAAAATCGTATGCTGAGGTTGCTAAGATCTATGGTAACTTTTATTACGGTATATTGCTATAATTGTTCCATTTTATTATTGGTTATTTGTTACTATCTTACCATGCCTAATTTACAAATTAAACTTTCTCCTAGGTATGTATGTATAGGAAAAAACAAGGTATAGATAGGGTTCGGTATTATTTGCGGTTCCAGGCATCCATTGGGGGTCTTGGAACAGTATCCCTCTCAGATCAGGGTGGACTGCTGTATATCGGACTTCTCCTCAGAAGCCATGCAAACAAGAGAGTGGGGTGAAAGTGTTTAAAAGTGTTAAGGGAAAAAAATCTAATGCGTTATGGAATGGTGTAATTTAAACTGCTCACCGTAATATTTTGAGGTTCCCAACATGATGACGTTCAGGATAAGTTATGAGTGGCCAAGCTGAAAAGGCATAGTCCTACTCATAGTGTGATGTACAGGATTTTCCATTCAATCTCTTTTTGCCGGTTGCCACCGGCACTTCATCAAATTACTCACCAGAGATGAGAGTGTTTTTCAATTGTGTCTTAAGGGTGTGCTCTACTTCACTGGAAGAAAAATCAGTTTACATCCTACCGGTTTTGTAAGATTTCTGTATTAGTCAGGCTATGCTAACTGCTACTTAAAGAAAAAAAACCCAACAACCTCTCAAATCTCTATAACACAATTAAAGTTTCTTTCTTGTTCCTGGCACGGTCAAGTACAGGGAACAGGAGAGGAGGTCTCCGATCTATAGTCATTCAGGGATCAGGGTTCTTCCATGTGTGGCTTGACGTCATCTAGGGCCTTGAAGTCCACCACTTTGGGCCAAACGAAAGGGGTATACATCACTTCTGCCCTTGATCCATTACAGTCACATGGTCCCACCTAATTGTAAAGAATGTGGGTAAACACAATCCAGCCAAGTGCCCAGGGAGAAGAGAACACACGTTTTCTCTTCATCGACTTCCATGTAAAGTCTCATTAACTGGCCTCACATTTCCGATTTATTCCAGTAATGTTTTTGTCACAGTTGTTGTGATAGTTTTCCCTTCCCAGCTCTGGTTGTAGACTATCATTTGGATATTGACTGGATATTGTCATGACTTTTACATTCATATCATAAGCATTTTAATATATTTGCTTTCTCATAAACTATTTACTGTTCACATTAATTTAATATGGCAGACAAGAAAATGAGTGGTGTTTATAAAACCTATTTGAACGTATCTCCTGTGTCTTTTTTATTTATCAGAGAATTTATTTTATTTGAATTACATGCCACTTTACAAAAACACTTATATGACTCAAAAGACTATTGTTATAATTAAGCCATAAATTTAGCATTAAACTTTCTAGCAACCCATTTGAACAAAGTGTTATTTGATTATATATGGGCCCTAATTATTTATCATCATAATCATTTCATAAAATATTTTGGAAGGCTATGGAAAATGGAGGAGAGAACCAATGAATTGGCGGGAGTTACTGAACACAAACAAATCCCTATTCTCCTTCTTGAGAAATTGTCACAAATGTTCACAAACATAAAATGTTGTATGTACAGATTATACTTTCTGTTAAAAAAAAAATTGAAGGAGTAGAGCTTCGAATCCAGGTTTGACCCAGGTGGATGATGGGGGTTGGAGGGTTAGATAGGGTTCAGGGATAGGGAGAAACTACATGAGATTCTGTGACAAAATTGTACAATGTACCAAGGAACTCTTCTGATTCCAACCTACATTTTTCCTTCTCTACTTTAAACCCATTTTCTATTGGAAAATGTCATACTCTTCCATATGATAGTCTGTTAAATCTCTGAAGACAGTGTTTTTACAATGGAATCTGGTATCATGTCAAGGAACTCTTAAACTTGTCTAATAAAAACATCAGTGATAATCAAGGGTAACTTCCATTCAGTGTTCACTAGGTAGCTAGTACTATTCTAAGTGCTTTATATGCATTAACCCGCATGGATCACTACAATACCCTTTGAAAATAGGTATTATTGGCAGAGAGTTTAAATAATTTACTCAAGTTCACACAACTAGTGATTGGCAGAACCTAGATTTGAGTTACTTTATTATAGGAATTTTCACATAATATTCTTATCCACAGGAGCACTTTTCAAAAGTTTATGATAGATCACCAATTAGATTATGAATCCATATTTCCCTGTTAGTCACAGAATAACAGAATACCTTTCTAAAGCTTATGTGGAACAAATCAAACACCTCATCTATGTGTTCTCATTTTGTTTACTCTGTTTTTGCTAAATATGCCTACATAATAGGTACAAGGTAGTATATTTAAGTTTATTTAAATTTCAAAGTGTTCTATTATATCCAAATTTGCCTCCAAATTTTACATTCCTGTGCCCTATTTTTATTATTATATAAGTTAAAGTCCCAATAGTCAGAAACCTTACTCAAGTCTGCTCCTAATTCCCTGCTTAAACTTGAACTGCAGAATTTAGACATGGTTCCTTTTCCCAAAGTTAAAACCAGGATGTGAAGCCTAGCTTATTAAATTCACTCAGACAAAGGCTGACATAATTGCAGTTATGAGTTTCCATGCTGTTTTTAAAATATAGTGTTCTCTTCTTTAATTGCTAATGTCTGAAAAAGCAAGTCAAGGAAAAGTATGAAAAAAATATCCACGTTACACGTGAGAACAAAAATAGTCCTAGTCCCGAGCTGGGGCAGAAGTTTATGATCTGATGTGATTAGCTGATCCTTCTGAGAAATAATTAGAATTCTACTTGATATGCAGATTTTAACGAGTTTAAGAGCCACTTCTGTGAACCCCACCCCTGAGAGGAACCTAATAATTTGTGATCTTTAGTTCCTCAAAGAGTCTAATGATCTTAGACTACAGTCCTTAATTTTCTCATCTACTCTAACTACATCTGAGTTTAAGCTCGCTACTTTCCTGTTAAATATCTCTGCCAGAAGATACATCATTCAACTGGTTTTCTCAGAGAACTTTTCCCTTGCAGCAGGCTTGAGAGAAAATTTTGATTCCTTATAATGATTTTGTCTGAGAAATTGCTTTAGAAATATTTTTGATGGGGCTTTGTGATTTTTATTAAAATTCAAATTCAGCTGAGAGAGGTAACAGTAATTTTTATTAGCCATGTTGTTGAATTTACTCATTTCCTTTTCATTGACTAGCTTTTGATCGGATGGCTTTGATTGGCGGCCAGAGCCTCAGAACATCGATGCCTGCGGGGAGGAGAGTGGGGGTCTCTTAAGGGAAGAAAGTATCAGATTCAAAAGTCGGCATAATTAGAAAATCAAGAGAGACCCAGGACGCAATTGGATGTGCAGTAGAGAACAGTCCCTCTTCAGCTCTATGACTGTAAACCCTAAAAGTCCAGGGTGAGTTATGGAAAATTCCACTTTATATGGAAGATTACTTATTTAATGCAACTTAACTTTTGAAAAAAAACAAATTTCTCTGTGCATCATTTATTTCAGGATATTATTTGCCAACTCTCTGTGGACCATACAAGAACTGACTAAGAAGAATGATTTAACTCTAACGTCTGCTCTCTGAATGACCAAAATAGCGTAGCCCACTCTATCTTGACATGAACTATAAAATTTATATTTTTGAAAATCTATAGATGTTTTAAAATACAAGAAAAAAACTTATAAATGTCATAAAAAATTTATTAATTAAAACATGATCATTTGAGGCACTGTTCAGTCAAATAGGCTTGTCTCAAAAAAGTATAAAGTAAAAAAAGACACCTCTCCTGACTTCCTAATTCTCTAGACAGCCCTGTTGTCTGTTGAGAAAGTCTGTCAATGGTATGTATTTCAAGGTGGGGGGGGGTGTCAAATGTCCACCAGATGGTGCTCCGCCTCATCAGGCCTCAGTGTGTGCTCACCTCCTCTCCTTGCTCAGCTCTTTCCCATTCCTATCCCAACATTATACCAGATCTAAAATGTCCACTTACTACTGTTTTTCATGGACTATCAAAGGGGCTAGGTTGTCCCTCACCTCCAACCTGCCACCCTGGAGAGCAATTACCTTCCCAGATCCAAGTCTCAGAGTGGTGACTCATTCTTTCCTTCCTTAAACCTCCCTCGCTGATCATTACTTTTTATTACGTTCTACAATTCCCTGCTGGTACTTTCTCACTAATAGTAGCAGTTCTGGAATTGGCTGCTTTTAGGCAAAATATACTTTTCTACTGAGGTTTTTCTGAGATTTCTCTTGGGATTCCCCCATATAACTTTTATACTCCCTCTGCCTTTGGTCTTCATCAAATTCAGTCAATAACCCCATATGTGCTGGGCAGTCTGTTGGACTCCTAGCGTGAGTCCATCCATTGTCACAAAAAGCTCGGCAACAGCTGCAAATAATTAGCACTAGCAACTTCTAAAAAGAAATCTACTGAAGGAGCGAACGATTTGGTGCATTGCCAGTGGCAGGAAGCCTGGACTAGCGATTAGGTCACCCCACTGGGTCTTTGATTCATAGGTTTGCTTCCTGTAAGAGGCTTGAAAAAATTAGAGTTGAACCCAACTTTCCTTGATGCAATGAAACAGAAAAAGGATGTTTAGGTGAAACTCTAAGAGCAAAGAGAGAGGAATAGTAGCTCAAATCAGAAGATATCAAGTGACCTATTATCCAAAAATTGTTGTAGTTTCTTGATAAATTTCCCATTACCCCTTCAGTGAGTCACTGTGGCCGTCAGATGTCATTCCGGTGTATAATAGTGCATCATTTATAAGAATCACCATCATGGAAGAAGAAACTGGCTGTAATCCATGAACAAATGGCCACTGTTACCTTTTCCCTTCTATATTTCAAAACTTTCACTTGCTGTTAGAATTGTTTTCTTTGCATCGTAATTAACTATCTATTGTTTTGTTCAATGATAAAACAAAATATAAACAAAAAGCCACATTGTTATCTCTCTGGTCCTTAAATACCTCAACCCAGAACTCTAGAATTGCCGCCTGGGACAGACTAAGAATCAGCCCAGCCAAGACTCTGCACCTGACAGAGGCCCCAGGGGAGAGGGCAGGGATCTGCCACTGTCCTCCATGTCAGTCTCTCAGGTCAGAGATGTTCTCTCAAACACTTCGATTACCTGTACTTATTCCTTAATTGATAAGAGCTATTCATGCTACCAGTCCATACCCCTCCTGGTAACTATAAGCCTCTGAAAGCAGCTCTGATGAGGATGTGCCTTTTCCTAACATTTTACATATAGAATGTCATCTCATTATTCAGTTTTCTTATAGTTTTAGAGTGGTCCATATGTAGTTTCTGGTTCTGCCCAGTGCCAGCCATGACTATTACATGTATATCATCTATATCTATATCTATATCTATATCATCTTTATCTGTAGATAGATATCTCAAAAAGAATCTACTTAACGAATCCATTGATATCAAAAGCTTTTGTGGACATTGTGGGATTTATTAAAGATTGTATAAGGAACAGGGAAAGGAGGAATTGCATTGCACACCTCAGAGCACTTACTTAATAAATCTCTATTAGTCAGTTGTTTATCTAAATTCCCTCTTCAGCCCCACTATCACCCCATCAGAGAGACCTTCCTCTCTCTCCATTTTCCCTCTCACCCAACAGTCACTCCCTCTGCTTCCTTCTACCTTTCTTTATTATGTGGAGTGCCTGGGTGCTGACCAGGTCTTACTTTGCCAAGAGCTTATTAAAATCTTGTTTCAATGAATCAGTCTCTCACAGGAAAGCAAATGGAGGTGCAAAATGAGTTGTTGCTCAAAAAAATAATAATTTTTCCAGATCATTACATTACACAATACGTAGTTTCTTTACTTTTCCACGTTAAACTAAGTTTTTGGATCCAAAAACGGAGCCACAAAATAGTTAATTGGTTTTTTCACAAGTTTTAAACAATCTTAATTTTAGTTTTACTGGCACTTGTATAAATTACTCTGCTTTTTTCCCTCTGGTATTCCTACCTGCCTTCTACCAGATACAAGGTAGACGGTTCTGTGCAAGACTATGTCATTATTTACATCAAGATTTATCTTTTTTGGCTTTTCACTTCTTTAATTCTTAAGTCCCCCACATTCCTCTTCTACAAGAAGCAGTGAAGAGATAAAGGGTGTCCGGAAAGAAATTAGTTTTTGGCTCCTTGCCTCAACTTTGACCTTCTGTGTTTATCTGCTAACTTTCATATCTCGCAATATACTTTAAGATAAGAAAAAAAAGAACCAAAGCAGAGAGCAGTTTCTGTTTTCAGTGCTATGGAGGGCCGATTTAAGTTTTCTGAGTTCTGGGGTCATTCAGTGCATGCTGTCAGATGGAAGAATAACAAGGAATGTGTGTCTAAGTACCAACTCGTTTCCTTTATTGGGAGGGGAAAAAGAGAATTTTAAAAATGCCTGTCATGCTGATGACAATTCTACATTTCATTAAATTTAACTTGATATTTCATCAAACACTTCTTATGTGCAAGTGCATTGCTAGGTGCTGGAGATAAATATGCATAAGAGACAATTTCCTCGCCTTTGATGAATTTACAATCTAGACAGCAAGATAATTTGACAATAGTGTATCAAGAGTCATAAAGATGTTCCCACTCCTAATAATTTATTTTAAAGGTAAAATTCAATACAAGCTGCATGAAAGAAAAGAAGTTACTGCAGCACTAATCATAAGCAAAAGAACAGGAGACAACTTTTACGAAGGTCAATAACAGAGTATAGTAAAGTAAAAATTGAAATAAAATATCATCGTTTAAAATAATAATCATGTGTGGCCAGTCCTGGTGGCCTAGTGGTTAAGTTCAGCACCTTCTGCTTCAGCAGCCCAGGTTCGGTTCCCAGGTGTGGACCTCCGTTGGCACAGATGTTAGCTCAGGGCAAATCTTCTTCAGCAAAATAAAATAAAATAATAATTGTGAAGACAGAATAGAAAGATTAACCCTAAGGATATACCACTGATATTTACTAAATTCAATTTCATTAAGAAGGCATGCTCAATCTCACTTTTACAGTTAATCAGACAGATTTAAGGACAAATAAACCTTAAGAAGTTTGATATACGGGGTCAGGGAGTTTATAGAAATTAGGACAAGGAGAGGCTATTTCTTTTAAACAGACTAGAATTGCACACTGGCCACTGAAAGAGGAGACTCCATAAAATATTACAAAGAGTTTTGGGAGAATGGTTAATTATAGGCTGCATGATATAAAATTTTTCTGTGGGGCCCAAAGTTTAAATTTATGTAACTGACCTCAGGCTGTTTCTATGACTGCCTCTTCTAACCTCAGAAAACACAAAAAAGGACAAGTTACCTATATTTTCTATGTAGAGACAAGTTTTCTTTAATGGGAGAAAAATGCCAAATGCACATTTTTATTACAAAATAGCCAAAAAAATAGCCTTACAATAGAGAAATAGATCAATGAAATTAAATTATGATACCTCAACTACATGGAGTATTATACAATGGACATGACAATTATAAAGAAAACACAAACATTTGCTAATTCAATAAATAAAAAATGTAAAAAAATACATTATTATTGATCTCGAATACATTGGTAAAATTTTAATTGCAAAGGGACAAAATCTGGAAGAGAATATATAAGAATGTAAATAGTTGTATTAGGGTAGTAATATTGTAGGTGAATATTTTTCTTTTATCGATTAAAATATTTTTTCAATTAAATAAAAAAGAAAATTAGAGGCTTAGAGTTACTTGTCATATTCTGCTGAATTCATTGTGACAGCCCATCACTGAAGGAAGAAATCATATCTATCTTTTAAACTGGAAAATTTTTTAAAGACTCAAAGTTTTGGGGGTAATTCAGCCTTATAACTTGGAATATAATATTAAAAGGAATCTAATTTTGTAATTGTCAGGCATATGTAGGCTGAAATCCTGCTCCTGCCATTTTCATAGGAAAAGCTATTGAAATTTCCTTATTTGTAAAGAGAGTAATAATAAAACCTATTTTGCTGTTTTGTCTTGTTGTGGTTTTGCTTATGTTTGTTTTGCTTTAATGAGAATAAGTGCCTGGTACCTATCTGGTACTCAATAAATGTGGATGGATGGTGGGAGTGTTGGCCAAAGCTTGGCGGGACCCCAGGGGGCATGTCTGTGACCTTGAGTTCATCTCCATAAAGGGCAGAGCTCCTCACTAAACTACTTCAAGGAGGACTTGGGCGGGGAGGAAGGATCTGGCCTCCATCAACGCTCCTGCCATAAATGTTTCCTTTGCAGAAAGAACAGAGTACAAATAAAAGAATAAAGAAATAACCATTCATTTTATCTCCCTTCTGCATCCCTTCACTCTTGAGGTCTAAGTGACGCATACAAAGAACCCAGGGGCTGTAAATACCAAGGCCCTCCTTTCCAGTCCAAGGGAGAGGCAGAATATGCACTAATATTAGCAGTGATATTTATTCATGAATTCGTTCAACCAACATGTATTGAGCCCCCAGAAATGTAAAGATCCTCTGGTGTCTAGTTTCATAAGGGATCAACAAAAAGGATCAAGAGGGGGGAAATGTGTTTTCTTTTAAGCTTCTAATTGGTTTTTCCGTATCAAGCTTAATAAAAGCTTCATTAGGGCTATTCATTGCAAATGTCTTGCTTCTTAATCCTTTTTGACAGATATTAGCTACCATTGCAGGGAAAGGATTTTACAAGGATTATTTTGCAACGTTGTACAATCAGCCAAAACTGCATTATACTTAATATCTTTAAAGAGCCTGGTGTTTCTGCTTTGGAATGACTCAATGAAAAGTCCTCCACAGTGTCTCTTGGGAGACTTCCCTCCTGTCCCACCTATCTGTGATCTTTCAACCACACCCAGACTTTGCTCCCACTCTCTGAATTTCCCAATTCTCAAGTATTTGTCACACTGAGTTATTATAACACCATAATTCACTTTCACTCACTTAAATAGTTATGTGGGAATTACTCATGTTGTTGGCTACTGGAAAATCAATTTGTAATACTTTTGTCTGAGCTGTCACATAATATGCTTCTTTGACATCTGGAATCCAAGTGATGGAGACTGAAATGATCACAGTGCTATAGTGATAAGAGCTAGAAAACAGATATGATGGCAAAAGGGCTGTTAGAAGAAGACAGTAAGGTTAAGTTGAATTCAACAAGCAGATATACAGTACCAATCATGTACACAAAGAAAATATGTTAGGTGTAAAAAAGGCTACAAAATGAACAAGAAGTAATCTTTCTGGAACTTTAAGAAGCTTATGACCTAGTGGGAAAGATGGACATTGATAAATGTGAAATGTCATTTTAGAAATGCAAATAAAGTTATGTAGGAGCACCAAGAAAGTAGTTATGAACCCTGGATATTATAGCATGTGGGTGATAGAATTGGTTGAAATCATGGTTTTTGTAGTCAGACAGGACTTGGTTAAAATACTAACTTTACCATTTACTAGCTTTCTAGTTTTGTGATCTTAAACAATTCGGTTAATCTTCTTGTGCCTCAGCTATCTCAAAGGTAAAATGGGTTTAATAATAATTATCGGGGCCAGCCCGGTGATGTAGTGGTGAAGTTCGCATGCTCTGCTTCAGCAGCCTGAGGTTCGCAGGTTTGAATTCCGAGAGCGGACCTACGCACCGCTTGTCAAGTCATGCTGTGGCAGCGTCCCATATAAAGTAGAGGAAGACAGGCACAGATGTTAGCCCAGGACCAGTCTTCTTTAGCAAAAAGAGGAGGATTGGCAACAGATGTTAGCTCAGGGCTAGTCTTCCTCACCAAAAATAATAATAATAATAACAATAATTATCTCATAAGATCTCTGTGAGACCCAACAAAGCCATGTAACAAAGTTGATGCTCAACATGTTTTCTATTATTAGGTTACTCAAATGGTCCATTAGAAAAAGCCTGTATTGGGATGATTGAAAGGTCATTTTTTATCTTCTACAGTTCAGCTCCATGCAGGAAGAAGCAGCCAGATTATCAAGAGCTAAGGAACAAATAGGCAAAAAGAATGAAAAAGAGGAGTTACACCATTTTGTCTATGATTGTGACCTTTGTCTACTGTCCCTGTTCCTTGTCATAGGAGCCTTCAGACTCCAGATCACACGTCATTCTTCTGTGACGGATTCCTCAGGTGGAGGTGGCACTTCCTCATCCAGGTTTCTTGAGCAGTTTACGTGAAGCTCTAGAATTGTAATCATAACCACAATCATAATACCTGCAATTTATTGAGCATGTATCACTAATGTTCAATAAAATTCTCTCTCATCTTTGATACAGCTCTGCAATGCCAAACAATAACAGGAATTATTGCTCCCACTTTGCAGATAAGGAAACTGAGGACTAGATAAGTCAGGAGAATTGTATAAACCCACCGGGAAGAAAATTTTGAGGCCGAGATTTGAAAAATGGTCTGACTGATGCCAAAGCCCACTTCTAGCTGTTCACCACATTGCCTCCTCCTGTTCGCATGCTGTTTGAACCACTGAGTTGAATGTCTGGTTCCACGACTGGACCAAGAAATCTTAGGAACCAGAGGCTTTATCTTGCACATATATGTATCACCAGCAATTCATACTAGGGCTGGCATGTAGTGAGCACCCTTTGCTCATCAAAAGAATTGAATGAATTAACAAGTGAATTAATGAACTCTTATTGTTAGAACATTCAACAAGAAGCAGCACATCTAAGTTCAAGCATTAAAATGGCCTCAACATGGATCTTGTTATTGATCTTGTATCCTGTGATCTTGCTAAATTTATTAGTTTTTACAGCTTTTTGTAGATTCCATAGGATTTTCTACATATACAATCATGTCATTTACAAATAAAAATAGTTTACCTCTGCCTTTTCAATATCAATAGTTCATTACCAATAGTTCATTCTTTTACATTGTTGTAGAATATACAAATCAATTTTTAGAATACAATTCCTTTAAATATTTGGGAATTTTCTAGGATTTCTATGTTAGGGTAATATCTAAGTTGATGTAACAAAAAAAAAAAAAAACCCTCCAATTAGAGCTGTTCAAGTGAAACGGAGATCTATTTCCTTTTATGCAACTCTCTGTCTAGTCCAGGGAGAGGAAGTGCATGTGTGTTCCATAAGGGATACTATTCCCTAGGCTGCCCTTCTTGTCTGCATAAGCAAGGCTGGTCTCTGATGTCTGCCTTCCAGTCTGCAAGAAGGAGGAAAAGAATTCCAGGTCAAGCAATTTATTGTTAGGAAAGTAGAGCGGAAGTGGCACACATCCCTTCTATCCACAACTTATTGGAGAAAATGCAGTCATCCGGCCACACGTAACTGAAGGGGAAGCTGGGCAATGCAATTTTTATCTGGGCAGCTAGAAAAATGTAGAAAAGATAGGGAGCAATTATCAGACTACCACAATCTACAAAAGCAAATGCAACACTTTTCTCATCAAATGGTCAGACTTTTGATCAACATCCAGAAAATAAGGCACAACATTTTTCAGTATGTGAAAATGCCACGAACAGAATAGACAGAGGTAGTCCCCAAATCCTGTCTCTATTCCATATGAGAAGAGAGGAGTTATTCCACGCCTAGAGGAGGCTAACGTAGCATTGTGACCAAAATTAGGGCAGTAAAGAGCAAGTTTGCATCCGTGGTTTTCCCCTGGCATATTTCAGTTTTTTCTAGGCTGCTGCTGGAATAAAATGAAACACATCAAAGATTTGGAAAGGTGGAGAGAAGCCACTAGGTACAGACACCCTGGCTACAGGGCAAAGTGACAGCTAACAGCAGGGATGGAGACAGAATGCGTCAAGTAGGAGGGCACAACAATCTGGGATAATTTAAGGCAAAGAAAATATCCCTAAACCTTCACACTTGAAGGTTCTCTGAAGGCATCACTGTGTTGCTGCCAAGTATGGAAACTGATGTTCATGAGGGTCAACTGTGTGAAAATCACCCCTAGAAGATGAATATAGGATCCAATACCACTTACGTCCTCTCCATCTCCCTTTTCCTCCTCTCTCCGTCTCCCACATACCAAAAACCAATCCCGGGATAACTTTTATCTCAATTAAATAGAATTCAAGTGAACATTGAGAAAATACCTTTAATGAGAAAAGAAATCCCAAAGGAGGAACCTAAAACCTAGTGGAACAATTGCTGTGTGATCAACAAAGAAGGTGAAATGGCCCAATATTCACAGAATGAAGTGTTTAGGACAGTTTGTAAAGATATATTTAATAGATAAAATTTTAAATGCTTCCATGCTTTAAGGGCAAACCTTACTTACCCAGACAGCCTCACTACCCAACAGAATTATGCAAATCAGGTATTTACTTATAAGTTAAACCACATGAACTTGACATTTAAAGTTTCTTGTTCTTTTTCATACTGTATTATGCAGAGAAAACATATTTGACGACAGTGAGAATGTGTTAATGGACATGTTTAAAGTTATTATTGGCCATAATTGTGTGTGTGTGTGTGTGTGTTGTTTTGTCAGTTTTCTAAGCCTAGAACTTGGACTTAAGAACGAGTGTCACTAGAGCAGATTATTCAGTTTAAGAATGTTATTTGCCATCAATATAATGAATTTGTTCAAAGGAGGAAAATGATAGTACAGATAGTTCTGAAAGGCAATAATCAGAAAGCAATTTATATCTGTTTTAAGAACATATGTCTGCGTGTGTATCTGTATCTGATATTCTTGGTATTCTCAGCATTTCAAACAAATAACAAGGGAACACTCTAAAGCTCAGACTTGAAAAAGTTGCAAAGCTTCTAGCGTCTCTCTCTTGACTTCGGTAAAGCTAAGAATTAAGAGAATTCCATTCAATTCCATCCACCAGGATCTTTTGTACATCTACTACGTATTGATTAGTGATCTGAAGTAACAGAAACATCTTTAGCCAGCTTCAATCCCGAAGAGGGGATCTGCCATAAAAGAAGTCTCCTGGGTCTCAGGAACAAGGAGTAACCAAGACCTAGAACGCTGTCAGAACTTTCTCTGCCTCTCTCTGCATGACTGCTTCGTTCCTTTGCATCTCTTTATTCTGAAGAACTTTCTATACTTCTTTAGACCATGAACATAAGTTGACATGTTATACGTCCACATAGACAGATTTGTAATCTCTGAATCACAATTCCACATTTCCAGGATAGGGAAATATTTTGGCCCATTTTATTTCAGGTTTCTACTCCTAATCCTATCAACTATTACTGATGGGGCAAGATCACATATATAAAAGTGGCTAAAAGGGAAATACCCCTAAAGATGGGGAGGTAGCTCCCAGAGAAAAGAGATTATTTAGAGGTGAGCAGATAGTTTCTAAATTGTCCTTATACATTATGTATTTAGCCCAGAGTAAACATTTTGGGAACAAAGGAGATGCTTATGTTATAATCCCTGTCTTTTTACAAAGGTCATAATCTCATCGACCCTCATATACACGTGAAGGAGTAAAATTTAGTACTATGATTAAGCACTGAAGTGATGGCTTTGATCAAAGGGGAGTTGGATATAGTGGAAGCGTGATGGAACTTAAATGAAAAGACCTGGGTTCAAATCTTGGCTCTGGCTCCTTCTCCTTATGTGTCCGTAGATGGGCCACAGATTCTTCATTTGTGGGTCTTCATCTTATTTGTAAAATGTGGATGATTATATTTAACTTAGAGGCATTTTGTGATCATTAAATGCAGCACCTCCCAAATACATAGTACACAGTGGAATCCAGGTTACAACAGTTTGGTTCAACGAGCATGTATTAAACGCACAACCTTGGTGAAGCACTGGACAAGATGCTGGCAATAGAATTAAGATACAGGCATTGGCTGTCCTTGGGGAAATAAGTCTGTTGGGGTGGGAGTGGGGGTGGGAAGGAGACAGACGAACAAGTAATTTCAATAAAATGGAGTACATTTGTTGACTCTGATTTTGTGTGGTGTTTGGATTGATCTGAGAAGGTTTCAGGGAGGTGCCAGGACATAAGCTAGGCCCTTTGTAGATAGATAGGATTTGAACAGGAACATTCCATATCAAACTGGGGTGAAACCTTGAACTGAACTGACTCAGTCTGAAAGGTTGATAGTTCACATTTTCTGTGGCAAGTACGCTAAATTAGTCATTAAAAAAGGCTTTTTCCAAACACTGCTGTGCTTAAATAAAGGGGCTAAGGGATACATCAATACAATTTTTAAGCGGGTTTTTACATGGTAAAGGAGGCTAGAAAATCCACAGTGTAGATCATCCACCTTTAGGTAATTGAGAACATATTTTCTGTGCTCAATGAAAATGAAAATACCCAAGAAATGTCCATTTGATTTAATAGTATAAGTTCAGAAAATTTATGCCAAAAACTGCCATTAGATAAGTTTCAAAACCACTCTTTGTTAAATTTAACTGGGATAAAAAAGAAAGAAAGAAAGAATACCAGCATTTGACTATTTTAAAGTTGCTGCTTTGATACACTAGTCGGAGCCTGCCCGAGCAATTTACCATCTCAGAGCAATTTGTTCACTTCACTTAGAAATTAGAAGTGTGTTTTGGCCAATAAATCTAAATTTATTTTGTAGTAGTCATTTTTCTTAATGGAAGTGTTTTCCAGATGTTGCCTAAGTCTAGTCGTCTGGGCCCTCTTCCAATAAATGAGGAAAGTTTGATTTCATAGGTTGTCACTGTTGATTTTGTCTAACCTTTGGACTAATTGGTTCATCCCAATATATTTGCACTGATATATAAGACTTCCAGGACATTGGAGAAATTCATCTATCCTTTTACAGGTAAGTGTCAAAGTTAACTTGCTTCATGGAATTAAATGTATTTTCAATTCAATAGGGCTAAACTTTATTGAAGGTGTTTGAAAAAGATTTATAAGGATAGTAGTTGGAAAGTCTTGAAAAGGGTCACATTTATGCAATACAACTGTTGGAAGCTTATAAATTTATAGTGACAGTTAAGGGAAAGTTGGAACAATAACTCCTCTATTTGCTAAATTAAATTTCACTGAAACTGGTTATATTTTTTTCCCAAGATAGGATTTAAACCTTGCACTGTAAGTACATGCTATTATTTGAATAGAGTTTTAAGATGTCTGTTTTCTATTTGGGGAATTCAAAGTATTAAAATGGTCAATAATATGACTGAAATGGTGAGTTGATGATTTCTTCTGCATAAAATTAAATCTAATGGTCAAATATTTACTGTAGAATTAAGGCTGATTAATTTTAAAAGTCTTATTTCAAGAATAGGATGGTTTTATCATTAAATTGCATTTTAAGAGTTACTGAAACCCTGTATTTTACACAGGCATAAATAAGTGGTGAGATTAAAGAGCAGTTTTCTGAC
The DNA here is from genome assembly GCA_031878705.1 of Tapirus indicus. Classification (NCBI taxonomy): domain Eukaryota; kingdom Metazoa; phylum Chordata; class Mammalia; order Perissodactyla; family Tapiridae; genus Tapirus; species Tapirus indicus. Next base: position 74,610,277 of record CM062922.1, on the reverse strand, counting down.
ACTTTTCTTTTCTTTTCAGCGAGGGCTCAGTACCTGAAAACAACCATGGAGTGGAAAATACTTCCCATTTATTTGTTACTGCTGCTTTCTGTTTTCTTGATTCAAGAAGTTTCTTCTCAAGGTACCTCAACCATCAAAAATGCTTTTATTTAACAACTATTGCTAATCATTCAGTTCTGACTTTTATGACAACAAAAGAAATGGATTTCTAAAAATGTATATTTATTTGAGTTTAATGCATAGTACAATCTTAAAATTATGTAAAGCTTAGGTAGCATATTTATAAGCATTTTGGAATTCTCACTTTTTTCTCATGTATTATGGAATTTCAAGAAATTTTAAACTTTTCTATAGGATAATTTTTGTACTCATTATTCCTACGGTTCTCCAAAAAGTTCAAAAAAATACAGGCACTCTATATGGTAAAACTATGCTGGAGTGATACAACATCATTAGATTAACTGAAAAGAACAATATTTAAATAGCATATAATTTTTCCCTACATGTTTACAAAGAAACTTAACTAGTCTTTTACATCAAAAAAATTATTAATAAGAAAGTTATTTTAGCATCATGTAGATACAGATATCATATTACAATGAAGGTTTAGGATGTTTCAAATGGCATTTTATTAATCTTGAAGATGCTTTCTCTTTCTTACAAGGGCTATTCATCCAGATATAGACTTACACCGAAGTGAAGGTCATTTTATATTATAGTATTGAACTATTCACAGTCCTCTAAAAATAGAGTCAGTCCTGGATGACAGTTCTTGATATTTATCTTTAGAGAATATTAAGGTACATTCAAGGTGATCACCTTAGCGGAAGTCTCTAGTATGCGATCAGGTTGACTAGTGACAACAATACCAAGTTTAGGATTTTCTTTTCCTTTTATTTTTCTTTGATAAGCAAAATCTGAGAGAAGAAAAATCAAGATGCACGACTGTTATGACGAAATTACCTTTATAAAGTAGACATTTCCCATAAAATAAATAAAATTCTCATGAACCTGAGCGTGAGAGATAACTGCCTGCCCTGGACATAGTTTCAGAATCACTTAGATAAGAAAAGATGGAAAAACACATGAAAGTGAATATAAATATTTCATAAGGAATGATGACTACTCTGGTATCTCCAGACCCTTCTGCTCTCTCATAATAATATTGCAAGGTTCATAACCCTGCGGGCACTTCCTAATCTACCTTTCCTCTGTAATAAAATTGGGTGTTCACTGAAACTGTTTTACTTTGCTTTAAATAAATGAATTTAAAATTAGTTGTTAAAGTTAATAGCAATAAAAGTAGGACAGACATTTAATTTATGAAAATAAACATTTCCTGTGAAGATAATTGATTTTCCATTTCAGAAATCTGCTGAGTGTAAAAGAATAACGTTTTGATGTTGTCTTGTCTGCTTTTCGTGCCTTCTCAACCTTTTTCCATTCTGTTTTTTCTTTATATATAATATATGTATTCATATACATACACTATATATGCATTTTTGTTATGTATTGTGCACATATGTACACAAAAAGTTCTGAAAGTTGTCCTAATATTTACTGTTTTATTTGTGTATTAAGACTTTACCTTTCCTGCATTCACTATTTTGAGATTTTTTTCAGTGTGTTTCAATGTCCCTCTGTGGATTTAGGACGTTGCACCTGCCAGTTTCTATTCCGGAGATGGATTCAGTCGTTACATGTCTGTGGTTATCTCTCAGGGAGGTTTTCAAGGTGTTTTCCAAATGATTTTTAAAATACAGTCGAGGATAATTATACTTTAGTTCTTGTTTTTGTTTTGTTTTACCCAGAATAACTCTGTTCATGACCTTTATATTCATGCCCACATGCTATTTCAAGAGTTATGTATTTTGTACTCTGTCAGTGGTTGTAAGCATCTGACTTCCCCAGTTAACCCCACCAATAAAGGGAGGAGGAAGTTCAGAAAGTTCGCACTGGGGTAACCAGCTTCCTTTAAACTTATCATCAGGCAATGTGACTGGATGGGAAAAGTTTGGGCTTTAGAAACAGACATATTCGAGTTTAAATTCTACGTGGGCAGTTTACTTAACGTGACCCTATAATCTGTCATCCAAATCAGGACACTTCTGTGAGTGGAAGAAGTCAGTACAAATAATTAATAGGTATTAACTGACCTGTGCTATATCTACACTGGAACTGTTAACTAGCTGTATGCCCTTAAACACGTTACTACAATTTTATGTTTCAGCTTCCTTATCTCTAAAGAGAGCTGTTAATACTCTCCCGGCAACATTTCCGTAAGCACTAGAGATAATGTATGACTCCGTGCCCAGCACAGAGATCTAAATAAACGGCAACTCTTCGTCATCTCAGCAGCGTCTGGAGAGCTGTAGCTGCCACCTTTCCCCAAGGAATATCACTCCCTTTATGCAAAGCCATTATTTTGCCTGATTTTCAAAAGTGTGGTTATCTTCTCAGTCTAGTGAAGAATAAAATGCCATGATCAAGGTCACCTAAGGGATCAGGCAGAGATCACCTGGACCCATTGCTAACCCTCATTCCCAACCTTTTCCAGTCAATATCATTCTCCCTCACCTTGCGGCTTTGTCTTCCTCATTAGATCTCTTCCTTTCTAGAAAGTGGTTTGGCCGTGTTTACACAAGTATTGTATAATTTTAGATTTATCAAGCTGTGCAGGGAGATGTGGGGAAGGGTATTCTAGAGATGCCATCTGCAACTGTGATTATAACTGCCAACACTACATGGAGTGCTGCCCTGATTTCAAGAAAGTCTGCACCTCGGGTAAGTCCTGAGAGCTGGTGTCTCCTCTGTCAAGCTACACTGTTCTTGAGAGTCCCCGTGCGCCCCCTTGCAGTGCTGTTTTCACACTATTGCACACTTCTTTTTGCTGAAGTGCCTTTCCCTTCACTTGCATAAATGTTGCAGTGTGCTGTACCTAACCGTGGTGTCAAAGTTTGTGACTGCTGGGGGAGGGTAAGGTGAGCCTGGAAATCTGTCCCTTGCACAGGATTATCGACTAGTGCCAAGTAAAATGTTTTGTGTTAGAGAATAGTGTGACTTGGGAGTCATTAAGTAAACAGAAATGAGTAATTATTTCCTACTAATCAGAAATGTAATTGCTTAGTGAGGAGCCCTTCAACAGTTTCATCAAAAGAATCCATGGATATAAAATAATCTTGTCTACCATATGACTTTTTGACGTTAATAGGTTTGTAAATTACCTGAAAAAGGTACTTTAAAGAAGAAGCATTAGTGTTTAATGAAGAATTTCAGTTAAAACCCGAAGAATCTGAATTTTAAATTATAAGTGGTATTTCATTTGAATACATTTTGTTCCATTTTGCTATTAACTCAGAAACATTTCATATCCAATTTATGAAAATTATAATTAAAATTGTTTCAAAGTTACATTTGCGTTAGAATTTGCATGTGAAGCTGATAAATATGTTGTACAATTTATGTGATGTGTAAGGTAATTATTTCAAATAGGCCTCAGTGAGTCATTGTGTCTCTAATGGAGGTTTTTTTGGAAATGGCTAGCCTCCATGTCATGGGAGTAGACTGAAATTTTTCAACTCTACATCTTGCCTAGTATGTCGTAATAAAAGTCTCTGCATTATAAGTAATTTTTGAGCCTAAACAATGACCCATTTATATTAAGCCAGCTCTTTGGAATATATTGTAGGATCTGAACATTCAATTAACAAAAATCTATTACAAAGCAGTGTTATGCGGAGGAGAGGGTGGAGGGATTTCATACGAAGAGTACTTCGCTAGTTAGACATTTCCCAGTTTTCCATTGTCCATACATGTAAATGACTCAGGCAGCATTGGGGGTCTCCTGGAGCCTTGAAGGGCAAGAATATTTTCCCTAAGTCACATTTCTTTCTTGACTCGGGCTATCTCCACTTGGGAAACCATCCGTTTTTTACTGGATGATGTCCTCCAAATTCCAAATAAAGGACTTAGAAATGCACCTTTGGAACTCTAGTCAGCCATAAGGTGGGAAATGGCTATCAATACACGGGTGAGGCTGCATCATCAATAATCCATAATGTCTTGTTTTGCTCTGAGTAGAGCTTTCCTGTAAAGGCCGCTGCTTCGAGTCCTTTGCAAGAGGAAGGGAGTGTGACTGTGATGCAGACTGCAAGAAGTATGGCAAGTGCTGTTCCGATTATGAGAATTTCTGTGAAGAAGGTAAGCATCACTGTACCCATGATGCTTCTGGGTACAGCTGGATCTGGGCACCTGTCTGAGCTTCACTGACAATGTCTGCACGCAGGCCATCTAAGGTCTTGATTTTACTAACATACAAGCTATTGCATATTAATTTTGTTTCACCAAGGTGAGTTCAAGAAGGAAAGCCTCTTCTAACAGCCATCCCTGGCTCAGCCAGGCTCCAGGAGTCCCAGAAATCGCCGGTTGAGTAACAGAGAATAGGTGCCAAGTGTACATGCTTTTTTCTTCAGATGTGGTTCAATTTCAGGTTAAATCAACAGTAACCAACTCATTCGATTTCTTGTCTCACCCTAATGGTACTGACCCCACAAAGTCAACTGTTCTTTGAGCTGTCAGTGCTTTGGCTTCAATGTTTTTGAGAGTATATTTAAGGACAGAATTGACACTTGCAGCTTCCGCCCAAGAAGTTGTTAACTATTCATTGTATGTCTCTTCCCGTCTCTACAGTCCCCTCAGTAGTCTCCATCCGAATGCCTGCACGTGATAGAGTCAATAAAAAGGCATAGTCCATTTTAAAATCCTCTTCTCTGGTTACAGGTCCTGAAGGAGTACTCAGAGTATAAAACCCTCCAGATTTTACAAGAAAACAAGATTTTAAAAATATACTTAAATAATGGATTCCTTTCTTTTACCAAATGTTTGTTCTCATATCCTACTTTGTTTAAAAAAAAAAAGAGTATCTGTGGAGGTAAAGTGAAAATAAGCATTGCTTGCATAATCTTACCATTTTATTTAAACAAGGCTGTACCTCCTGCTTCTTTTGAACAGTGGAGAAATAGGGTGGAAAACTGTTAATCAGCAAAGTCGGGGGACATTTCTTAACTGTTCAGTGTTTTCATTGGAAAGCATTCCAAAAATAATGGAGATAACACCTGGTAACCAAAAACTCAGAGCGCAGTGTTCCTGCGCATTTCAGAAGGACCCACGATGAGTGACGCGTATTTATTCATTGTCCTGATAATTGTTTTGGCTGTGAGACAAAAAACACTAAGCATTTATTTTGGGCAGAGGATGAGTAGGGAGGGAGGATGGTTAGAGAGTGATGAGGCATTGAGACATGTTAATAAAGACAGTGCTTTATGCTATTAAGTGATGGGTCAGATTACCTGAGGTTTAGGTAGAACTCAATGAAAAAAATTGACGAAGGTAATGCTTTATTTCCAGAATTCACAGAGATAGTCAGGGTTCCACCTGAAAATAAAGGAAGGACCCAAAGCTTCAATACTTTAGTTTTTAAATATAACAACCAGACTATCTTGCGACTCATCATTTAGTTGTTTCAAGATTGCTATAGATACGGTTGTAGGCGTCTATACGTCTCAAAATCATAACATTTCAAGAATCAAAGGAACCATAGCAGTCAAGTGCCTCTGAATGTGGGTGAGCAAACAGTCCAAGAGGTTAATTGTTTTGTTCAAGATCACTTAGCTAGTACATGGCGGAACTGTTTCTCAAATTGAAGTATTGGCATTTTTGTTGGATGGGAGGAGAAAGAGGGAGAGTTATGGTGGTCAGTTCATGGAGACTGAGGAGATGTTTGGTAAAAACAGCAGGCTTTATCGCAATTCTCTTCTACCCAGAGCATCCCCACTGTTCTCTGCTCTCTTGTCTTTCAGAAGTCCCTCTCTTTTTCTTCTGGCTCTTTATGATCAAAACACGTCCCATGTCTTCTCTTCTAGACATGAAAAGGGGTGGGAGGAGGGATGATAAAAGGTTTAAAAGATACACACCACACCATTAACAGTTGTTTAACTTGGAGAAGGACAACAGATTTTGAGAAAAGCATACTGTGAAGTTTTTACAAAGAGTAAATATTCATGTAGAACTTTTGTAACTAAAAAAATAAACAAAAGGTTATTTGGCATCATTTGATTTAAATGAATATGAAAACAGGAAAAATGTAGTTATTATATTTCTCTTCTAGAGAGCACAAATACCGTCATCCACATGCAGAATTATTTTTATCATCACAGGGGGCTGGCACAAGGGATGGAGCTCATAGAGTCAAGTGTTTTTTTAGTCAGGGAAACACTTTCAGAAATTATCTAGAATAAATTACTCAATTTGCAGACAAGAAAATGAAGTTCAAGGGGGGTTAACCCATTTGCCCAAGGTCTCAGTGGTAGATCCTTGCAGGCCTAGGACTGGAATTCAGGTCTTCTGACTCCTAAGACTTTGCTCCCTGTCATAACTTATAAAAATTTGAGAACCAATATTTTATAGCAATGCATCCTCAGAATTAATTGGTTTGGAGTAATTAGTGTTGGGTTGAGCCTGCTTGAGCTGGTTTTCACCAGCATCTACTCTTGAAGCCAGCTGCATCCGTGCCTTTCACGGTTAGAGTCACTGACGAATGTGAACAAGATGTTAACCGACCTGTCTTGCTTGGCCTCAGTGCATAATCCCACATCACCACCATCTTCAAAGACTGCACCTCCGCCTCCAGGAGCACCTCAAACCACCAAATCAACAGCCAAACGTTCACCCAAATCACCAAACAAGAAGAAGACTAAGAAAGTTATAGAATCAGAGGAAATAACAGAAGGTAGGAAGATGACAGATGTAACAAAAGGAGGTTTCTGAGATGAAACAACCGTAGGTGGACTACTTTTTATAAGACTCCTCACAGAATAGGGTAATCTTCTGAGTCATTAAAGGCTCATTACACTTTTGTTTATGTGTTTTAAGTCAAAGTGTAAGCCAAAGTATAAACTCTCAGGTATTTATTTTCTTTATTTACCGAACCCAGTATAGATGGGTCTAGGTTAGAATAATCAGAAGAAACAAGTGTTACTGTAAAACAAAAACAAAAAAACCCCATGATTTTCTTTGCAGAATCATTAGATTCTGTGAGATATGAGAAAGCTGAGAGAAAGTCATATAGTTACATTGCGAGTATTTGTGATAAGCTCAAGTGTGTTGCTTTTAACTGACAATTGAATTAAAATGGCAATTGATTACATTACTGATAAAATAAAGGCAGAACACAGACATTTGTAGACCAGTGAACAGCATTTCTTGTTGCATTTGGACTGGCAATTCTCTTTTGCTTTAAATCACAGTAGTGATCAACCTTTTTATTTGATTTATAGAACATTCTGTTTCTGAAAATCAAGAGTCTTCCTCCTCCTCTTCCTCTTCCTCTTCAAGTATTCGGAAAGTCAAGTCTTCCAAAAATTCAGCTGCTAATAGAGAATTAAAGAAGAAACCCAAAGGTTTGAGCATTGATAAAGATCAAAGACTATATCAATGCCATGCTGATGATGATTATCTAAAAATAATGTGTGTTGGTAGAATGATTTGAGGACATTTCAATATTTTGGGGGTATATAACTTTATAAAAATTATTGTAGAAGATACCAATGAACACTTCCATAGGAAATTAGTGCCAAGCAGCTAAGAAACCACTCTTTAAAGCAAAGGATTAAAAGATGCTATAGCAGCAACTGTGGAACCACAGGATGGCACCAGAGATGATTATTTATGGTTTTCTATTTGAATTCCTGTCTATCTGATATAATTTTTCTTCCTTCTCCTTCTTCCTCTATCATTCTTGTGTTTTCATTTTTCCTTCCTAAGATTTTTTTTAACAAACACATATACTGTTTTAAGTGTTTTAAAATGTTAATCAGTTAAATTCTCGTACATCTCTCTGGGAAAGGCAATATTATCATCCACATTTTACAGATCCTCTGTTGTTTTCCTAGTAAATTATACGTCATATCTGGCTGACTTTTCTGAAGTAGAGAATGAACTACAGAGTAGGCTATTACCTCCTGAAAAGAGATTCCCTTTCTTCTGCTTTTTATAATTTCCTGACTTTCTAAAATATATTCTCTTTCTCCAGGAAATACTGGATTTTGGATAGTGGAGTTTTGAAGAACTTATTTCCTGGGTGGTTGTGACTTCCCCTGAAGTCTTCTCTCTAGCTGAATAGCCAGATATTTAATCTTTGAGTTATCCAGAGAGTTTTGCACACAAAAGTAGTGCAATACACCTTTGCTAAATGGAACTCATCTCAGTGATGTGCCCCTTGGGCTCTGTAGTTCACCTATGGGGTAGCTGCTATGGGAAATCCTGTTAAATAGGGTCTTTTTTGCTGCCATGGCATCCTAATCTCCTCTCTATATGCCCTGGGACTGTCGAGTTTAGGTGGGCAGAGGAAAGAGAGCAGCTAACAGCCACGTGTACGGAAACAGGGCTCAGCAGGGACTGTGGGGGTGTCTGGAGCAGAGTTCTTGGGTGTAGTTGTAGAGGCCTCTGAGGTAATTGATGCAGTGAATCTATGAGACGTTGGAACTAGGTTTCCAAGAGGAAGGAAGGGGCACTGGGTAATGAGGAATAAGAGGAGTGGAGAAAGTGAGGGGCAAAGAGCATTAATATTAAGAGATGCATTAGTGTTATTGATCATGTAGGTAATTTCAGTTGCCACTTGTTCCCACGTGTTACTCGTATAGAGTTTTACTTGTGCTTTTCACCCCTTATCTCATTCATTCCCCAAAATAGCCCAATAAAATAGGTTATTTACCATTTCACAGTAAATTAATAGACATATTAGGGGCTAGCAATTTGCCTAAAGACACACTACTAGTCAGTGACAAAGATGGGATCTTTATGTCACTATTAAAGAAAAAAACATTAAAATAAAAGATGTATATATATTTTTTCTTTAGTAAAAGACAAGAAGAAAAGAACTCCTAAAACGAAACCTACCCCAGAACCACCAGTTGTAGATGAAGCTGGAAGTGGACTGGACAAGCTCACCCCAACTCCTAACATTCCTACCACCCAACGCAACAAAGTTACCAAAACTCCCAAGATTACAACGGTGAAACCAATAAATCCTAAACCGAGTGTTTCACCTAATTCTGATACATCCAAAGAGACATCTACGACAGCCAATAAGGAGACAACAGTTGCAACTACAGAGACTTCGATAACAAATAAACAAACTTCAACTAGCCCAAAAGAGAAGACTACTTCAGCTAAAGAGAGTGCAGACAAAACATCTGATAAAGATTTTGCACCTACGTCTGAAGTTCCTGCTAAACCTACACCCAAAGCTGAAACTACAACCAAATCCCCTGCTCTCACCACCATCAAGGAGCCTGCTCCCACTACCCTGAAGGGGCCTGCACCCACCACCACCAAGGAGCCTACACCCACCACCACCAAGAAGCCCGCTTCCACCACCCCTGAGGAGACTGCACCCACCACCACCAAGGAGCCCGCTCCTACCACCCCTGAGAAGCGCACTCCCACAACCCCTGAGGAACCCGCATCCACCACCCCTGAGGAGCCTGTACCCATCACCCCCGAGGAGCCTGCACCCATCACGCCCAAGGAGCCCTCTCCCACCACCCCTGAGGAGCGCACTCCCACAACCCCCAAGGAGCCCGCAACCACCACCACCAAGGAACCCATACCCACCACCCCCAAGGAGCCTGCACCCACCACCCCCGAGGAGCCTGCTCCCACCACCCCCGAGGAGCCTGCTCCCACCACCCCCGAGGAGCCTGCTCCCACCACCCCTGAGAAGCACTCTCCCACAACCCCTGAGGAGCCTGCATCCAACACCCCCGAGAAGCCTGCATCCACCACCCCCGAGAAGCCTGCACCCACCACCCCCAAGGAGCCCGCACCCACCACCCCCAAGAAGCCTGCTCCCACGACCCCTGAGGAGCGCACTCCCACAACCCCCAAGGAGCCCACAACCACCACCACCAAGGAACGCATACCCAACACCCCCAAGGAGCCCGCTCCCACCACCTCTGAGAAGCACACTCCCACAACCCCCAAGGAGCCCGCAACCACCACCCCTGAGGAGCCCGCAACCACCACCCCCGAGGAGCCCGCACCCACCACCCCCAAGAAGCCCGCTCTCACGACCCTCAAGGAGCCTGCACCCACCACCATCAAGGAGCCGGCTCCTACCACCCCTGAGAAGCGCACTCCCACAACCCCTGAGGAACCTGCATCCACCACTCCTGAGGAGCCTGCACCCATCACCCCCAAGGAGCCCGCTCCCATGACCCCCAAGGAGCCTGCACCCATCACCCCCAAGGAGCCTGCTCCCACCACCCCGAAGGAGCCCGCTCCCACCACCCCTGAGGAGCGCACTCCCACAACCCCCGAGGAGCCCGCAACCACCACCACCAAGGAACCCATACTCAACACCCCCAAGGAGCCTGCACTCACCATCCCCGACGAGCCCGCACCCACCACCCCCGAGGAGCCCGCACCCACCACCACCAAGGAGCCCGCACCCACCACCCCCGAGGAGCCCGCACCCACCACCCCCAAGGAGCCTGCACCCACCACCCCCAAGAAGCCCGCTCCCACGACCCCTGAGGAGTGCACTCCCACAACCCCCAAGGAGCCCGCAACCACCACCACCAAGGAACCCATACCCAACACCCCCAAGGAGCCAGCACCCACCACCACCAAGGAGCCCACTCCCACCAACCCCAAGGAGACCGGACCCACCACCCCCAAGAAGCCCGCACCCACCACCCCCAAGGAACAGGCTCCCACCACCACCAAAGAGCCTACACCCACCACCCCCAAGGAGCCTGCTCCAACTTCTCCTGAGACACCTGCTCCAATCACCTCAGAGGCCTCTACTCCAACTACCACCATGAAGCCTCCCACTACTCCCAAGAATCTTGCTGAATCAACTCCTGAGTTTCCTGCAGAACCCACACCAAAGCCTCTTGAAAAGAGTCCCAAGGAGCCTGCTGTACCTACAACCAAGGCTCCTGAAGTGACCAAACCCGAAGTGACTACAACAGCTAAAAACAAGGTAACAGGAAAAGACATACATACTACACCTGAAATTACAACGGCTGCACCTAAAATTACAACAAAAGAGACAGCAACTACAACAGAGGAAAAGACCACTGAATCCAAAATAACAAGTACAATCATGCAAGTAACATCTACAACTGAAGATACCACGACATCATCCAAAATTACTCCTAAAGCTACAACTCTTGCACCCAAAGTAATGACTGCCACAAAAAAGACAACTACAACTGAAGAGACTACGAATAAACTGGAAGAAACAACAGTTAGACCAAAAGATACAGCTACTAAGTCTAAAGTGAAAACTCCTAAACCTAAAAAGCCAACCAAAGCACCCCAAAAGCCCACTTCTACCAAAAAGCCAAACACAACACCTAAGAGAAAACCAAAGACTACACCAGTTCCCCTCAAGACAACTACATCAACAACGCCCAAATCGAACCCTACCTCCTTACCAGAAGCCATGCTCCAAACCACCACCAGCCCTACCCAAACTCCTAACCCAGAAATAATTGAAGTAAATCCAAAGAATGAAGACGCAGGTGCTGCTGAAGGAGAAAAACCTCCCATGATTCTCAGGCCCCATGTGTTAACTCCTATAGTTATTCCAGGTGCTGATTTCTTAGTGAGAGGACCCATTCAAGGCATTGGCATCAACCCCATGTTTTCAGGTAATAAGAATCAGTTACATTTATTTTAAAAATTGGTAATGTTACCTTAAATCTATCTGAACCAAAATGCCCTGATTTAGGATCACTCTATTGATATATATTGTCTAGAACCCCAAACTTAACTTGTGAAATTTTACGGCTTCACTGTGGGTAAGCAGAGGAGTAATCACAGTAAACTTATTTGGTCTTTGGAAAATTGAGTAATAACCTAGTGTGAGGAATTTAGTGCATCTGTGTCTCTAAGAAGCAGCAATGGTGCAAAGAATGTCAGAAATATTAGTTAGGAGGCTATCCATAATGTACAATGCAAAGAAAAAAATCTGCAATAGTATTTTCTTTTCCAAACCAATTCTCAAGGGTATCAGAACTATAAAGGAGAGTTTCAGGTTGAGATCAAACATCCAATAATCGTCTAATTTACATGAAGATCACGTAACCTGGCCCATTCCAATTCATAATTTATTTTTATATGATACTTGTAAAATAATATCACCTTTAAGTGAAACAATTATAAAATATATCACTTCTTTTTCACCTCTGAAATACACACACCTCCAACTATACCCTTCAAGAGCTTAGGAAAGGGTGAACAGAGGAAATGGAACCCCTGTGGGAGGATTTAAAAAAACATACTTTTCTCATTTTGTTTTATATTGGCTTAATGTTTTGTTAATTTGTTTTAGACGAGACTAACTTATGCAATGGTAAGCCAGTAGATGGACTGACTACTTTGCGCAATGGGACATTAGTTGCATTTCGAGGTGAGCTATGCACATTTCTTTTTCTGGCCATCCTTTGTTCTTGGTATTTATGAGAACTGAAGCCATAGGAGAGTAGAAGTTTGGGTTCAGCTTTCTGGAGGGGAACCTGATTGACGAACTTACCTGACACAATATTATGAGAACCTGAGAGTAAATATCAAAATATTGGATTAACAAAACTAGACACACAAAACAAAGAGCTTGAACTGATACTACTAGGACTTTTCCTACTCTTAGGAATTAAAAGGTAGTTCAAATTTTAATTTCGTATCACATGAAATGACATCAGGATTTGTATTCCCTGCTCTATTTTATTTGAAAATAATATCTTCATTGAGATGTGTTCAACAGTGTTATACTCTTTGTGGGAGAGTAACAGGAGAGGCAGTTATTTCATGTTAATTCTCTGCTGTACCATCTGCTAGTCTAGCCTTCTTATATTTAGATTAAATCTGAATGGAAACAAATCACAGACTCCCACAGTAGAGACTAAAGAGATTTTAGTAGTCATTTAACTCCTCAATTCTAAAAGATAGAGATCGAGACATAAGCGACTTTCTGTCACAAAGCCAGAAGGCTCTTTCTAGAGAAACTGGAAAACTAAATTATTTCAATTGTTATGCTCAACTTCAGACTTGAGAAGTATCTACTCTCAGAAATGTTCAAATCCACCTTCTGTACTAGCACTCAGAGTTCTGACTAAACTTCTAATCACAATGCTTGTTAACACATTCAGTCTGTGTTTATGATAAACTATCTAAACTTCCTTCTTTTTAGTTTCTATTCGGATATGTTTTAGTATTCATTCATCTTGTAGGCTGACCCATCACTTTTAATTTTAGGTCATTATTTCTGGATGCTAAGTCCATTCAGTCCACCATCTCCACCTCGTAGAATTACTGAAGTCTGGGGTATTCCCTCCCCCATTGATACTGTTTTTACTAGATGCAACTGTGAAGGAAAAACTTTTTTCTTTAAGGTAAGAGAAATATCTTTGTGAGAGAAATCAGCAAATAGTTATTTTATGTTAATTATGACAACAGAAATCAGCTTAACCTCCATTTCAGAATGGTCTCCATATTTTAATGAATTATTCTATCATCAACATTTAATAAAAAGTTAACAGTTAATTTGATAACATTAATGGTCAACTTATTCAAACACTTAACTAAGTTAAAACTTTCTCCCTATATTTAAATCTAAGAATAAGTTCCTAACCCTTTTTCCCCAAAGCTGTTAACATCATTTTCTCTTTCAAACAATCAGGATTCTCAGTACTGGCGTTTCACCAATGATATAAAAGATGCAGGGTATCCCAAACAAATTTCAAAAGGATTTGGAGGACTAAATGGAAAAATAGTGGCAGCTCTCTCAATAGCTACATACAAGAACAGACCTGAATCTGTGTATTTTTTCAAGAGAGGTATGTGCTACATAATTGACAAAAATTACAAAACTTTTAAGAATTTGCCAGGGAAATTTTATTCAATATTCTCACTTATTATGGGCTTTACTGTTGAAAGATAACTTTAATGGCTAGAATCAAGTATTTTCAATGAAAAAATAAAAATTGAGGGCAGGCAGTAAGAAGCATTTAGATCTCACAACATGCATATCACGATTTCTTCTGAATTTTCAGGTCATTGATACAAAGTATGTCATCATTTACTTTCAAAGTTAAATATATAACTGCAATTTGTTGGCTTTATTCATTCAACAAGTATTTCAGGATTCAGTAATTATTTTTATAGTATGTATCCTTGATTAACAGCCATTATTGTCTGGACATATTTTATGAAAAACACTGATTCTTTCCTGCAGCTTATAAAAGCTCTTTTCCATCTCTTTTGGGGATTAAAATAACTTTCACGTTATATGTGATTTTTTAATACACAATAGGTGGCAGCATTCAACAGTATATTTATAAACAGGAACCCATCAAAAAGTGCACTGGAAGAAGGCCTGCTATAAATTATTCAGTATATGGAGAAGCAACACAGATTAGGAGACGTCGCTTTGAACGGGCTATAGGACCTTCTCAGACACACACCATCAGAATTCAATATTCACCCGGCAGAGTCACTTATCAAGACAAAGGTAATGTTTTTTACTGTGTTAAACATTCTTACATATGAAGTAGATGTAATACAGTTTCTTATAGATTAAACTGTATTAAATATAAATACTGACCAAATAGCCCTAATACTTTAAGCTTATTGATGCAAAATATCAATTTGCCTCAGCGAATGACCAAAGATCAATGCTCTCTTTTTCTCTGTAAGGAATGCACTTTATTCAGGTTTATTAATTTTAAGAAATACCATTTGTCAAGTACCTCTCACTAAAAACATTACATACACATCTCTAACCCTCAAAACAATCCTAAAAGGTAGGTATTTGTGCCATGTTTGAGAGGGCAAAAACTGAGGCACCCAAGTTAAATAACTCAGCCAAGGTAACAGAGATACTCAGTGAGCAAACAGATGAAAACAGGTCTGTCTGACTCTAACAGTTGCTCTCTCCCAACACAGTACACTGTCTCTCAATCTGATGTCTCTAAAGTGCCATCTACAGGTTTCCTCCATAATGAAGTTAAAGTGAGTACACTCTGGAGAGGACTTCCAAATCTGGTTACTTCAGCTATATCACTGCCCAACATCAGGAAACCTGATGGCTACGATTACTATGCCTTTTCTAAGGGTAAGTTATCTTAGGTAAAATCTTAATAGCTTCCTAAAGATGTGATCTAATCTCTGCAATGTGAATATAATCAAAGCAAAAACATCAAGTGTTCAATGGTGACTAAAGGTGAGATGTTAAACTGTTAACACTTACTCTGATTGTTCTGAAGAAGAAAAATTTTAGATTTTCGCTTTACTTTCAATTAAATTGAATGGACTGCAATTCAATTCTGCCCTAACCTTCATGAAATCAAAAACCTATTATGATAAAACATCCAATTAACTGAGTAAAATTGCTACTGAAAACAAGTTTATTTCTATTATCTGTGGCATTTAAACCTTGTTTGCCACAAAGCTATACTGATTTGCATCGTTACCTAGTCTGTGAGGTCAGAAAGAAGTTCCAGAGAAACTAATTTTGTCAATTAAATTATACTACTTTTCCTTGAAAACTCCAGAAATCTAAGTTATTCTGCCTATGCAAATGACATCAGAATGTATTTAAAAGAATAAAACCCAAGTGAATTATTTTTTAAACGAACTTGTTTTTTCTCCAATTCTTACTTTGAAAAAGGAGAGTTGAACCTAATTTTACTGACAGATGGTGAAAGGTCAGTCTGTCGGAGTAATGGTTTTTCTTTTTTGTCTGAAAGTTCAAACTAATTAATACAAACATTTCTGATATTAAAATGATAAACACTGAGTATCATAATCAATATAAACTATTTTTAAGTTCAAGTGTTTTGTTTTCTTTTTAATTTAAAAAAATGATTTCTCTTCTTTTAGATCAATATTATAACATCGATGTGCCTAGTAGAACAGCAAGAGCAATTACTACTCGTTCTGGACAGACCTTATCCAAAGTCTGGTACAACTGTCCTTAGACCCATGGGCAAAGGAAGAGTCAACTAATTAAAATGAAGAAAAGAATGATAAATTTTGACACTGAAATACATTTTATTAATAAAGAATGTTGAGATAAGCATACCAATTTAAATACAAAAATGTTTTTAAACTCGACAATCATTACACTAAAACAAATCTGACAATCTTATTCACAGTTATTACAGTTTACAGAACATTTAATTAATATTTCCTCTATTTATTCCTCCTCTCCCTCCCATTGCATGACTCACACCTGTAAAAGAAAAAAAGAATTAAACTGAATGCATCTTTTAAGAAGTTAGCTCAAAACTAGACTATTCATTTATCCTAGATTATAAAAATTTTTCTCAATATCAAATATCTAGGCATGTAGTTATAAAACTGTGCTAGCTACTTCACATCTTCAATGGAAATTATTACAATTAGATTATTTTTATGACATGAATGCAATCTCTAATATTTACATTAGGAAATACGGAGATATTAAAATTTTACATTTTTTTACTGGTTAAACAAAGTCACAAAGCTTTATTCTACAGAATAAAAAGTATAATAACAATAGGCAGAGATCTAACAAATGACTATATAGCACTATAACACTTTAGCTTCTCCAAATCTTACTTTGAATTCAAGGAAGAAATGGATAAATATGTAAGCACATATTCATTATATACCTATGGTATACAATTCTGTCTGCAAGCTTACAGATTAGTAAACATCACACGTTCAATGTGTAATTATTTAATCAATCCTTGGAACATTTAAAAAAACTAGATACAAGTTAGAAGCTTAAGGATTAGAAAGTTTGTTCTATTTATTACTATCCGACATCCTATGTACATCCTATCACGTAAACAATGTTAGAAATTTACCTCTCTGTCTGTTAAACTGACGACCACGGACACCTTGTCTCAATGTTGTCTGAAGTCTTACTCGTCTGAAAGGCTTTGGCTGACTACTGCTAGTATCTAAGAAGAAAAACATTAAGACATAAGAAAGCAAGTTAAAAAACAAGAAAGCAGTTATAATGGCAAAAACTAATTACTAAATGAATGCATGAATGAAATGCAGAGATGTCTGTTTGCTTTCAATATTTAAAGGTTGTTTGTTTTTAAATAAGAGACATTTAACCAACAAAAAAGGGTAAAAAATAAAAAAAAATTCATTATTAAAAAAAAAAAGGTGCTTGACTTTTTCATTCATTCACTCAACTAATTTAATAAATATTTACTTGGTGCCTATCCACGTATCACACTGTGCTAGGGGTTGGGGAATACAGTGGAAAACAAAATATCATGTCACTCAGGAAACAACAGTCCATTACAATATAACATGACTCATATCCGACTCTTCTCTTTTCCGGACATCCCAAATCCAATCATTAGCAAATCTTGCCAGCTCTAATTTAAATATATATCTCCCAAATCTGACCTCTTCTCACAATGTTAATTCTACCATCCAGTCTAAAATATCATCTTTACCTTGAATAATTGCAATATCTTCCAAACTTTCTCCCTGTTTCTGCCCATTACTCATTTTCAGCCTCTTCCCTACACAGCAGCCAAACTGATATTGTTAAGTCTTTAAGTCAGATTACGTCACTACTCAGTTTGAAGCCCTCCAAAAGCTTCCTAAAAATCCATGAAAGCCAAAGCAATTCCAGTAATCTACTAGATTAATCTTCCTCCATCCCCATCCTATCTCCTGCTAGTCTCTCTCTGTCCTTACTGTGCTCCAGCCACACTGGTCTTCTTGCTGACCTTGGACACAACACACTGCTGCCTTATGGACTTTGCATCTCTATTTCTCTCGTCCTGGAACACTCTTCCCCGACATAGCTGCACAGCTCCTCTCCCTTAGCTCTTTCAGGTCTTTACTTAAATGTCACTTTCTTAGTAATGCTTTCTGAGAAATTGCCTTACACTCAAATATTTGCTGACCAAAGGAATAACTGCTCAGATGGGGAGGTTTAGTATTTTACATTATCAAATAAATTTAGAGATATCTTAATTTCATATTATACTGTAAAAGGGAACAAGAACTATATTTTCTGATGCAAGCCCTGGTAAGATATAACTAGTACCCATTCTCCTGTTGAGGAAAGACAATTCTCCTGGGACATCAGAATATAACTGAGGGCACAGAACTTCAGTAATTGTATTATTAATAATTATGATAGCTACAATTTTTTTCAGCTTTGTGTGTAAAGCATTGAGCTATGTAATTTACATACATTATTTCTAATCTTGACAGAAAGATCAGTTATGAATGTCCATATTTCATACTGAAATGTGCAGAGATTTAGTTATTAACTGTTAAAAGGTGGATATGGGATCTAAACCTAGGGATGTTGGCTAATAGTTTGATGTGTCATAGAAAAGCAGCTGAGATGAAGAAGAAATTTTGAGACAGCAAAGTTCCATGATTGAAAAAAGTAATAATTGAGTAGATCTTCCATAAATCCTTAAGGTTCCAGAGCAGTCTGAAAATTACTGCTATAAACAATTCAAAATAAAAATAATCAGAGTGGATGACTGAGTACCGTATTTCTTCAATAATAAGAGTAATTCCCTACCTAAAAATTGTGAGGTTGATAAGCTAGTATAATGTATTGTTTAAAAGTGGAGTCGCTGGAGCCAAACTTCTTGAGTTTGCATCCTGGCGTGCCCATAATTTACTAGCTATGTGACTTTGGAGAAGTATTTAACCTTTCTGTGCCTCAGTTTCCATATCTATAAAATGGGGATGAGTGCTTACCACTTGGGTTGGTGTGAGAATTAAATGAGTAAATAATATGTAAAGGGCTTAGAATACTGCCTGATACACAGTAAGTGCTCAATAAATGTTAATTATGTTTTAAAAAGTGATACAGAAATAATTTTTATTGTAGGAAAGATATATAAAATAGCCTTTTTCAAAGTTAAACTTAAAAAGCTAAACTTTGAAACTGTTTATATCAGTAAATTTCAAACATTTTTTTGAAGCAACAAACCTCCTATTTCTCAACTCTCCATATCAAATTTTATGTAGAACAAATAAAAATGGAGCTGCTTTGGTTTAAACAGAAGCAGGACACCTGTACTCCTTAGCTTCCCTTCCAGTAATCCATCCTCCACAGACCCTGGAGCACCGTTAATACAACCAATTCCCTTTAATATAAACCAAGTTCCCTTTCATATAATAAAATTTCCCTTTTAAATAAAGCATTTTAAAATTCAGGGGGAAAAAAGGATTATCAAATTGTTACTAATAAAACAGTGTCTTTTGCAAACAAGTTTGATGTATCAAAGTTGTAGTCAAGAGCAGGAACTTACCTACAGAGGAACTAGAAGGAGGATCCTGGCTGGTGGAAGGAAGGTCTGACTCATCAGATGCCTGAACAGGCTCTTCTTCCTGCTGGCTGTCAATTTCTAGGCCTGCTTCTGAACTAATACTAAGAAAGGAACAAAAAAGATTAGAAAATATCAAACTCATCCTAGAATGTATTCTAAATCGTTCCCAAACTCTTTTTAATATAGTTTGTCACTGAAATAACCCAGACCTCCCCTCCAACTCAAAATTGCAGCTTTATATTGGTAACCATCTATATTTTTTTAAAGGGCAGGGGGAAAGAGAGCTCAAGTTGCTTTCCTCATTCCTCTTCTCACAAGGATATGTTCCAATTTTAGTTTTTCCTCTTTTTTTATTTTTTGACAAAGGATACTTACATTCTTGACTTTCACAAGAGATATATCATCCAGATTTTGATAAACCTCAAAACAACTTTCTAGGAAAGCAGAGAACTAAAATAATTCACAACTATTAATAATACACCACTAACTCACCATGGGCTCTAGCCCAGATGAGACAGGGTGTGGGTATGTGAATTCCTGGTTGAATGGCTGTAACTCCATCTCTCTCTCTCTCTCCCATTCAAGAAAGCACATCAAAAACCAAGAGAGGGAGATAAGAGTATAAGAATAACTTGGATCTGCTCCAGTTTTTATCATCTGCAAACTTTAGTACAGTTATTAGTAACAATGTACCTGAAAGATCTCTCTCACAACTATGCGCTGAAGTTGAGAAGTGCCGGTGAAGTGTAAAGTGCATGAGGCTGAAGTCTGGAGTCAAATACAGTCTGAGCCAGTCACCAGTGGCACAGCCTAAGCAAGTTATTTTAACATGCTCTGGGTCTGAGCTTTCTCATTTGTAAAATAGAGAGAATACTTTGCAGAGATATTGTGAGTTAGAAATGACATATATAAAACGACCAGCATATATGATAGGAATTAATGGCAGCTAGTATTCTCAGCAGGATCTATAACCTTCAAAAAATTAAGTAGCACTGTGTTAGAGCATAATAATAAACCTTTTTTCCTCATATCCTAGAGTTGGCCTCTGGCTACACTACAGAAATACTGCTAAATAAAACAAAATCTTTGCACTCCACCTAGGAAACTGGAGTTCTACTTCAAGCTATACTTCTGACATGTAGTCCAACTTTTTTATTTTATAAAGAATTAGGTTCCACCTTGAAAGATAAACTTCTCCAAGACCACTGTCCAGTGGTTCTTTACACTCAATTACTCCACTTCCTTTGGCTTAAAAAAAAATCCAGATGATCTGTCATGAAATACTTCTTTTGTTAAACTTTGTTTATAACTAATGTGTTAAAAATGGAATCAGGTCTTGAAAACTACTAGAAAATTTCTAATTTTTAACAAGTCAGTTTTTCAGACATCAAGTTCTAAATGCACGTAAATAAATAAGTGAGGTACACTTGAGAGCCCACGACTTAATGGAAAGTGAATCATTTCCTAATATTCCTAACTTTCACAGGAAGACTTCTTTCTTGGGGAAAAGTTCAAGTAGCTACATAAATGGAAGCATACCAGTAATTTTAAAGAAATACTTCTTTCTAGACTACAATATGCAATTTTCAGGGAGATTACTATTTTTAAAATTATTTGTCTTCTGTAATTAACAATCTTCAAGTACTAAAATATATTACTATATGCAAAAATTAGTCTCAAAATACATGGCTCGGTTTACTTTTTAAATAGGATGCTATTGAAAATACAGCTGAACAGATTGTTTCCTGGCTAAAGGAAAACAAATGTAAAAGTCTGGCGAGTCTAAAGCAAGCAAAAATTACAAAGCAAACATTTACCCTTCAGATTCTGCCTCCACAAATACTTCATCTCCATCATCACCTGTTGCTGTTTCATTTGTTATGGATAAAGTGCCAGTGGATGTTGTCACCATTGGAACAGACTGAGAGGCATGCTCTGAAGCATCAGAGGTGGTACTCTCAGTAAATACAGTCACTTCAAAAAGAAAAGACCAAAAAAGCGATGAAACTTTTAACTTTGTGGTTTACCTAATTTTTAGCCAGAAGATGTCTCACAGTTTCCATTTTACCAATAAAACACATAATCTACTAATCTGCCTTTGATACCTACCTGGAGCTGCTACTTGTAGAGGAGTAGTGGGAACACTTCGGCCACCCGACTCCTCTTCATGAGCTAGGAAGAGGGGTGTTTCATACATGCCTAAACCTAAAGACAATTCTAAATATTAATGAATGATTGAAAAACACAAAACTGTCAATATGCCAGGTATCTGAAAGAAAAAAATTAATCAGCAGAGATACACAACTTTGTTGAAGCCCATAACTAGCCCATCAAACAAAAACCAATCCCTCAAAATTGTAAACAGAATTTAAACACATCCTTTAAGCTCCTTAACACTAATATAAGTACGCTTAGAAAATAGCTAAAATGTTGCTCTTACAGTTTCATACAAACTAACTTTATTGAGTCTCCAACTATGAACTAGGTACTATATTAGAATCTACTCCCCACCAAAACTGCAAGGTATTATTAGTCCCCTTTTTCCTAAAGAAATTGAATTTCAAGGAGAATAATTAACTTTTCCCAAGTTACAAAGCTAGTAAGTGATGGCATTCCAATTTAAGCCTAGATTTAACTTCCAAGTCTAGGAATTGCCCTATAATACAGTCATATTAAAATCTGAATATATATGAAGTCAACCCACAATTTTATATTGGTAGAGTTAGTGTTTGAACTACATCCTAAAACACCAGGGACTAAGATATATTGTATGACTTATGTGAGGCCTACAGATTAATCTTTTGTTTTGGGCTTATTATTAAAGTAGTATTCTCTATACACCTACAAAATGCCAACACAGCTTCCCAGCAACATAGTGGGTTATATGGATGCCAACTGAGTATTAAAAGTAATTTCAGAAATAGCATAATTCATGTCCAAATAACCAACTACTATTACTTAATTTAGGGGTTATTTTATTCCACATTATTTTTAACATTTTATTTTTCTTATTTTTAATGTTAATAGAAATATCTAACTAGTTTTATACATTTAACTAAGAATGTTAAATGTCAAACTAAACAGAAAATACATTGCATTCCTTCCAACAACTTTAAAATGGCTGGTAGTATCTACGTACATTTATTGGTTCAACAAATATTCCTGAATACTTAGTCATGACGATACTATAGTAGGAGCCCGAAGAGATACAAAAGTAAAAACTAGTCCTTATGCTCAAAGAACTCAGAACTTTGTTGGAAAGATAAGATTTACATGCAAGGCAACGTTTAATAAGTAGTAAATATAGTTTTTTCCATAAATTAGCATAGGGTTATTTAAATATCAACTTTTTTATATTTGCTCACTTAAAAAAATCACATCAGAATACTTTAATACTGAATACATGCAAATCCAGCAGATCTAAGCTTTTATTTAGCTATTTACCTCCTTGAGAAGCAAGCTGGCCAAGATCAGAGTGACTAGAACTTGTTTGTGGCATATCTTCAGGTGGCCCAAACCGGAATCTAGGAACACCAGCAACCTGTGGGGAGCTAAACAGACAAAAATTAATTTAAGATGAAATTTAAAGTTATCCTATTTAAACTGCAATGATAGAAAAAATATAGGAAGAACGAGCACAAACAAAATGGGAAGGAAACATGGAAAGAAAGTTAATAAAGGAATTCTTACTTATAAATATATTTTGAAAATATCAGTTATTTAGTAATAATATGAATCATATGATTCACATTATATGTGATTTATATATAAATTTCAGCTCTCTTAAACTATGGCTCACATTTCTTGAATCTGCTAGAAATTTCAGTAGATAGACTGAAAGCAACACAAACGCAACATGAGACGTAATCAAAAAAGTTAGAATAAAGTCATGTCTCAGTTTTCTCTGTTTAGTCACAGATCAATCAGGTCACTGCTCTAGCCTATTTCTTATCTGAAAGAGTCCACTAAATGGCTACTGACATCTAAAAAAAAATCTAATATTAGATTGCTAGGAACTTGTTTTCCCCCTGTCCTAATAACACCATCATCTATCTTCCTGCCCATAAGCCAGATACAAAACAGTATTATCTCATTCTTTTCCCACTCCTCACCCAATCCTTCCTTAGCTAGCCAGCTACTAATGTTTACGGAATATACCTCTGTAATAACTTTTGAATCTATCCTTTTCCATTTCAACACTACTGCTTTAGTTAACTCTTGAATTGATCATCTTTTCCATTTCAACACTATTCCTTTAGTTAAGGCCATTCTCTTTCAGGTGGATTTTTAAATTTGTCTCCATAAAGTTATTCTTCTATAGAAGAACCTTGAATTCTTCTGAGCTATGCAAGAATGCTACTGACTGGCT
Organism: Tapirus indicus; assembly: GCA_031878705.1. Taxonomy (NCBI): domain Eukaryota; kingdom Metazoa; phylum Chordata; class Mammalia; order Perissodactyla; family Tapiridae; genus Tapirus; species Tapirus indicus. The sequence goes on along the minus strand of CM062922.1, from coordinate 74,586,532 downwards.
GGTACTCCCAAACTGTTTATTAGAGTGAGTCTGTTTCTGACTGGCTGACTTTTGAAAGGGAGGGACTGACACTGATTGGCTGGCTTGTAAAAGGTGTTAGCTGAGGTGAGTTGTGGTTACTTGAGCAAGTTTAAAACTGGTTTTGATAGCCACGTTATCACATACTACAGAACAATCAATCTTTTCCCAAGTTTGTGGGAACCTTTTTACGCTGATCTTCAAGTACATCCTATTGTGCAACTAATACTTCAGCCACAATTTAACATGTGTACTTTCATAGAAAGCCTTTTTATTCTTCAAGAGGAGTGGTATAGCACGACAGTTAACATAGGTAACCAGCACCAGACTGACTGGTTTGAAACCAAAAACTGCCACTTCTTGGCTGTTTGATCTCTGGGAAATTCGTTAACATCTCTGTGCTTCCTTATTTGTAAACAGGCAACAATAATACTGTCTACTCTCATAGTTATAAAGATCAAATAAATTGATTCATGGAGATGCTCAATAAGTGTCAGATATTCTTTTCCAAGACTCAATTCAATGCTTTCCCCATTACGTCCTCTCAAATTCTTTTCCTCCAATTGTTGGAATAAATCACTTCTTCATTTGTATTAACAAAGCCTCTTGCTTATGCCTCTATTCTTCCAGATTGCTTAGGTTATAGTTAGTTGCTTGCATGCTTAGCTTTCACAATACTATCCATCAAGAACACTGTAATTACCAACACCTTCACCAATATCTATAAGGCATTTACTATACGCCACATAATATTCTAAACATGTTAACATAAATTAATTCATTTAATTCTCAGACCTTATAAGGTAGGAACTATTTTATTATTATTCCCATTAGTAAAATGAGCATACTCAGGAACAGAGAACCTAAGTAATCTGACACAGCTAGAAAGCAGTACAGCTAGGTTTCAAATCCAGGCATGCTGACTCTAAAATCCATGTTGTTAACCATTATTATATTGCCTTTAAATTTCAAATTCCTAATAGAAGCAACTGTATTTCATTCACCTCTGTATAAATTTTCCCAACATGATTACACCCTCAACCCTCCCACTTACAAGTGCTTAGCACACAGCAGAAAAGGACTCAACAAAAAGAGTCAATCAAATGTAAACATATTAACAGCAAAACAGAAGAATTTGATTAGTCATTCACAAAATATGTTTCTCTTTCATTAACTTACTGAATTGCTTCAGCAAATCCATCAGTACGATGTGGCACCACAAGAGTTGGAGTACTTGGAACTGTTCTGTCTTCATCATCAAAAAAATGCTGCTGCTAAAATACAGACAGAAAACAGGAACTAAACAGGCATGAAAGGAATATACATAGGGACTATACAAATATTTGCTGAACAAATGAATCGTTTTTACATGATGGGTAGGTAGTTACCATGCCACCTATTCCTGGAGTCAACTGAAGCCCACGTCCTACAGACTGCCTCCGAGTCATCTGAATTCTCTGTGTCAAGAAAGGAATTACATTTGTTTTAAGGAATTAGGCAATGAAACACACACCAAATACCAATAGATATAGCTTATTATGCTGGTAATAAAGTAACTGAATGTTAGCAGATAATGTAATCATTGGGATACTTTCTCAGGAAAAACCGCTACTAATCTTGTACTAAAAAATCAGTTTTAAACAATGACAAAGTTTTAATTATATAGACTAAAATATTAACCCAGAGACACATATTTTATTAACCAATAGACAAAATATTAACCAATATTTAAAACCAATCTCTGATTGTATCTTATTTACATGTAACTAATTTGATTCCTATCTCCTTAATGTAAATGTTAGTATGTATGCCTTTGGATCTTAAGGCTTAATATTCTTTTGGGGTTCAAACAGCAGTACTGACTACATATAAATTGTCTCCTAATTTAGACAATTCTAAATTGATAGATTTGGTATATTTTGGAGGATCGATACACAATCCTTTAAGACTTTGTATTTTCACATTGAGACTATGTGAACAGTGGTTATTTTAGTAGAATCTACATTTGACAGTGTTCAGTACACTGTAAGGTAAGACTCAAGCTAGATTATTAATAGAGTCTTTGTACTTTTCCTGCTGTTTCTGCAAGAGCTTCTGATTAAGAGATGTCCAACCCTACTACAAAGAGTGCTGACATAAAGGGTCACGCACACTTTCATTAATTTTAAAAGTGGAAATTAATATGTGATTTCAAAAAAATGAGAGGAAAAAGTGTTAAGCAGAATAGAAATTTCATTTTTTTTTAAAAACAACTGCATCTTAGAGAAAAAAAACCTTCAAAAGAGATGGTGGCCAGCTGCTAAAATATATTTTACTTGGATTAAATTTCAAAAAAATTTTTCTCTTTTCTAACCTGTAGAAACAGTGACCAGACTTTTATTTGCCATGACTATAATCATTTCAAGTTATATACAACTTTTAATAAGTCTCGACTTTCCAAAGTTCACTCCATTTATGAAGCAAATTTCAAGAAAAAGAAATCAGATTAGTTTAAGTTCAAAAAATTTTATAAAAACATGCCAAAACATTAAAGTTCATTTAATTTCTGGGGAAAAAAAAGTAACATCTAATGGAAAGAAAGGGAGAAAAGCCAAGATTCTTTAAAATTCACTTTTCAGAATGACCAGTACTTTTAATACCTGAACTGGTGGTCCCAATTCTTGAGGTGGAGCATGAATGGTCAGTCTTGGGGGAAGTGGGTGTGGTGGGCGTCTTGGTGACTGAGGTGCTCGAGGGGTCTGTCTTTCAGATGCTGATGAGGGCTGCTGCTCTCTAGCAATCTCCTGGGAAAAAGATGACTCCGCAGTACCAGGATGTCCTTCACCTACAGGGAAAGAGAAGCTTATTTGGAACTATTAACTTTACCATAAAATAACCTGGACACTCCCTGGAAGTATAAATCTTGCCACTAGGAATGTTCACCTCACTAGTATTTTCAGAAGGAAAGTAGTGTGGTGCGGTGGACCCAGAAATAATCAATGTGCAATTATCAATTGTATGACCTTAGGCAAGTCCTTTAACCTCCTTGAGTCTATTCCTTTGGTTGGTTAATGGAACAAGGTAACCCACAAGAAAGGTTTTTATGAAGATTTCAGGTAATAGATATAAAGCACTTAGCCTAACACATGATAAAATAAACATTTAATAAATTTTGGTTCATATTACTAAAATGGGCAAATTACCTAAAGGTCAGACCCCTACGGTATCAATATTATATTCAAATAGGTTGAAGGAGATTGGGAAAAAGCATTATGACACTTTTATGTTCTGGTTTTCCTAAATTTTGAATTTCAATGGTCCTTCATATGTCTGGGTCTTCTACATAAACAGTAGCAACAACAGAAGCTATCTCCCACTGTGAAACATTGAAAAGGATATCATAGAATTTAGTAGTTTAAAAGTCTGAGGTCTAGAATCAGCTTCTAGCTCTAACACTTAACAGCTGTGTAACCTTGGTTAAGTCACTTTGCTTCTGTTTCTCAGATTCTTCATCGGTACCTAAACCTGATAAACTTATTGTAAGATTTAAATAATTAAATATAAACATAGTTTTTCAGAAAAACATTTTTTGTAACTATTGGCAAGGTACCAAATCCATTCACTAACTTAATTTTATCCAGACTACCAGGTCTATTTTTGCTTGATTGTAAAAAAGAAAAGAAAGTCTCCAACAAGTCTTCAGTGAGCATCTGTTACTTTCTTTGTATCTAGGAAGGATGGCTATGAACACTTGCCCTCAGAAGATTTAACTTTTAGTGATAATACCTGAAGTGGCAAAAAATTTTCCTCTATACCCCTATTATGTGACACATAAAAGGTGTTTCTTAAATCTACAAAACGTTTTATAAAATGTAAATTACCCAAAGTATCATTAACCTCTCCCCCTACCTCCTTATCTCCCTTAAAAAAGTAATACTATTCTTCTTTATGGTTTAATATTTATTAGTTTATTTTTCTCTTAAAAAATCTAAAAGTTGAAAAGGTTGCCTGCCCTTGCTTTCCTTAATTCAAATGAACAGTATATACTTTGCACTTTTAAATACAAAGGCCTATATGGAAATTCAGATATACTCTTTTCCCGTTAGTCTAAATATGCAAGGTTTTATTTACTATATTACTATTAATGATTTTGGCTCAGCATTATCTGTAAAACCAGGATATTATACCAGATAATCACCAATTCTTTAAAACCCAATTTAAAATGATTCTAAACTAAAATTATTTTCTATAAATTCCATAATCCTTTACTGCCTACAACATTTCAGTGGACTTCCAGGACTCATCCTTCCAAGACTTAACAAAAGGTGTGCTATACTGATCAAAAAGTCTTTTATTCACTGCAAAACCAGACAGACAACATTGCAAGGCTCCAATACCCACACAGCTTGAATAGACTGACCTCTTCTGGTTGTGAACTGCTGTTACTGCTGTTAAAAGTCCCTGATTTAATTTTTCCACTTAAGAACAGCAGCAACACATGGCATTTATAATACTTTATAGATTTCAAAATGTTTGAATCTTACAGCAGTTTGATGAGGTAAAAAAGACAGTATAATGATTGCACTTTACAGATATAAATACACTAGACTTCATGAAAGAATAATAGTGATAAAGCTAAAACAAGAGCCAATCTCTTGCTTGCCAACTTACCAATCAATTTTATAACCTATCTGATAACTAAATACAATCCTAGTTCAGAAAATATCACCAGAAATATTCTATTAAAAAGAAAAAAAATATCTCACCACTGTTTTGAGAATCAGCAGCTCTCTGATTACTTTCACCTCCACCCATACTTTCTTCTGTCTCTGTACCTGGATCAGTCCCATCACCACCCTAAAAACAAAATATGAATAATAAGTGCAAATAAATCAAATTATCTTAAAAATAATTAACTGAACTCAACTACAGTAAAAATAAACAAAAAAACAAACTCAAAGGTATAAAAAGTTTATTGTTCTGAGAATACAGGCCTTTTTATACCCCTAGAAAAAAATAAGTTTTTTATGCAAGTTCTTAAAAAGACAACAGATAGTCAAAATCCTACCCAGTTACCTCAGCATCATCAGCTTCATATCCGTCATTGCCATCTGCACTACCAGTGCCTTCATTACTATCTTCACCCTCGTCTCCCATCCCTGTGTCATCTTCATCATCATCATCATCTTCTTCATCTTCTTCATAATCCTAGTAAAAAATCTCCAAGTATAAATAAAAATCTAGGATATGGCACATTTGCCTTGCACATCTTGACACCATGCTTAGAAATTTAAGCGACACATCATTGATCAGGATACAGGAGATGTCCTGAGAGTTGTATGGTATTAGTTCAGTGGTAGCAAATATCAAAACTGTGAAGCTTACTGGAATTAGTACAATAGTGATCAATTCTGAATTCTAACTGTTCACATGAGATCAGTTCAAGATTAAAGCTCTGAGATGTCCACAAAGTGTCAAGTGATCCACTTTAATTCTAAATTTAAAATGTGATGTGAAGAAAACGATGAAATTATATTACACTATGAGCTTAAAAAAATATTTTGATTAATGAAAACAATCTAAAATGAGAAACTATCAGTACAGCATTAACTCTCAAAATATAACACAAAGATTCACTTAAAATATGCTTCAGTTATCAAGACACCTCAATTTCTTTTGAAAAGAATTATGGGACTCCACAAGAAAAAGAATCTTAGTTTCTTCTTTTTTTCTCCAGAAATTCATAGTCACTAATCAATGAGATTTAAGATTAAGTTTAATTAATCAAACAAATTTAACAAACCCTAAAGGGTTTAGCAATCATTAAAAAAAAACTGGGAAGTTCTATCACTTGTTTTATTCTCAATTATAAAATATTACTTTCAGAAGTAATCAGAATAAAAAAAGCAAAATAGTCTATTTAAATGGACAGGGAATCAGAATTTACTGGCTGATGCATTAGTAGTCCCAAGGATTGCAATACTTCATCCAGCAGTTTAAAAATACTGAATGATTTCAAACCAAAATTACCTCATGCTCTCCATCATTGTCATCATCATCCTCTTCTTCATCATCACTGTCAATTACAATGACATCATCTCCTTTGCCTTGACCATCTTGGGATGAAGTTGTTGTTTGCTGATCTGATTGAAGGGGTCCAAGGTCTATTTGTAGAGATTGAGAGGTTTCTTCACTGTCTTCCATTGGAGTATAATCTCCCTGGGTGACTCCCTTTAAAAATAAAAAATTCAAAAATTCAAAAAAAAGTTTTTAAGTCAAATATACCTAAAACTATCAGTGACATACTGTAGATGTAAGTAAAGACTAAAAAGACTTGTGGACTATGACCATTTTATTTTTAAAAATATGGTTTTTAAAGGTAGGATTAATTTGAAACATACGCTAAAGAAGATAAACCTTTGGGTTTCTTTACTGTCTTTCAATAGAAGAATTATTATAAATCTCATTGGGTAACACTCCAATAAAAGAGAAAAAAATATATACAGATATATGTGTCTTCAAACTACCAGAGTAATATTGTAGATCAGGGTTGTCCAACAGAAATATAATGTGAGCCACAATGTGATTCAAGTTTGCAATTTAAATTTTCTAGTAGTCACTTAAAAAAAAGATACAGGTGAAATGAATTTTAATATACTAAATATAGCCAAAATATTTTTTCAATACGTAATAAATGTAAAAATTATTAATCAGATAGTCTACATTTTAATATTTGTAATAAGTCTTCAAAATTCCATATATATTTTACACTTAAAGCATGTCTCAATTTGGACTAGCCATATTTCAAGTGTTCAACAGTCACTGTGGTTAGTTGACAGTGCAGTTGCAGACCAAAATCAGAAAGGAGACTATCCATGGGTCCGCAACATATAATTAAAAAAAAAAATTAACCCCAAACCAGAAATGGTCTGAAAAACATAGGAAATAAGATTATTGTCTTTTTACAAAGACACTTCTCCCCTGAAAAAACTCTGACTATCCTAAGATATCCAACTACCTTAAAGATATCAGATATAAAAATAATTCTTTGCTTAATCTATTTCCTCACAATTCCATTTTGTTAGTTACTGAAATAAACTGTAATTTTAACTTTGTCATATTTACTATAAAAAATTAAATGTCTAGTTATTAGTTAAGCACTCAGCAAAATCTATTTTTTTATACAAGCCAGAAACAATGCCTTGTGAACTAAATCACTCATAAAGATTATGTTTAGTGTAATGGAAAAAATGAGTAAGTCATGAGATAACTAAAAATGTGCCTTAGAATAACATGCTTACTTCAAAAAAAGCAACAATTAAAGAACACCCACTTCGGTCAGAAAATCAGAAAAAAAAAAAAACTGTCACACATTCAGTAGATAGTACTAGAAGGCAGTATGGAAAGCCAAATGGCACTTCTGAGTTATAGACAATTTTGCCTATCTCAAGAAAAAGCTTTGCACAAAAGATTTTAGCATAATTTAACCAAGTCTGGCAATAACATAGCAAGTCATATCTTATTTCAAAATTGCTATTGTGCTCTTCAGGTAAGACACTCTCTGAAAGATACATGAAACAGACGTCATTTAGAGTACTATGAAATCATTTTGAAGGTTAAGTTTTCTGTTTTTAGCCAAGGAAAACTGGAAAAATTCACTTACAAAATTAATGCATCTAAGAAACTAAAATTTACTTGCAATCTATAGTTGCTTATGATTAGCTTAAAATAATTCCTTAATTTTATACAGATAAAATAATTTTAGAATAAAACGATCCTGAGATTTATCCATACAGAAAGTATTGTTTCAAGCTTAAGAACAATTGGAAACCAGATAGCCTGAGTTCAAATCCCAGCTGTAATGCTGTGATAACTTAGGTAAGTGACTTATCTGGGCATTCGTTTCTTCACCTGTAAAATAGGGTTATTATGAGGATTAAATTAGAAAATAAATGCAAATTTCTTAGAACAACACTTGGCATATAGTAAGGAGTTCTGTGTTACCTATTAATAGTTAAACTACCAATATTACTATATTATGAATTCTCAATTTGCAGGATAGAGGGATAGAAGAAAAGCAAGTATATTTTGAGTACCTAATATGTGACAGGTACTATTTGAGGTACTTTACAGTACTAAAAATTGTGTTATTTTTAGTAACAGATGAGAAAACTGAGGCTTAGAGAGAATTAATGACTTGCTTAGAGTCATAAAGCTTCTAAGTGGTGGAGTAAGGAATGGAACCTAGTGCTTTGTAACTTCAATCTATGTATTTCCGTTGGTGAGGCTGCCCCTGGAGAGGCCTCAATGACAATTCAAAAAATGAAGAAGTATACAAATGCGTTTTCTTTCACAGATTAGATTATTTTAATTTGGTAAGGGAATTGATAGAGGGGAGCAACAGAAGACCACCAAATGGGGCACTGTGGATTAACCCAACACTCAACCAGCACTCATCCTTGCAAATAATTAAGAGTGGATAATCTTTACTCATGACAACTCTTAGCTCAGAAAATCTGTGCTAAGCATAAACATTTCTTTAATAAAGTTTAGAAGGCAGTATACTAATTAGGAGTAAAATAAAGCAGAAATTGCATTGGTAATTCTAATAATATTTTATTAAATATAAAAGCAGCAAGTTAAAAAAAGTTCAAATAACGTTTCAATTTGCCAAAGCTTTTCTCATTCATTAAAAGCAACAATTTGTTACTTTAACTATGTCTTACTTACTTCTCCAATGGAATCTTGAGAATCTTGAGTGTATACTTGAGTCTCTACCTCTCCATCAGTACTTTCTTCTGCCATAACTTCTTCCTGAATCATGATATATGTGTGTTAACCATATCAGTTCACTAGAAGAAACATCACCTGTTCAGCTAGTTCCCCCAGTAAAACAAAACTCAGATGTATAATTTCATAAAGCTGTACATCAGAAATGTTCATTTATGTTTACATATAAAATATAATTACTCATGTTCCTCTTTAGTATATACAAAACAAGGTTTATGAACATTAATTAAATACGTGCTAATGAAATTAACTTAGTAGTCTCATTCATTACCATTCACCTTCCACAAAGAAAAGAAAGCAATATAATTTTGGTTAATCTGAGAAAAAGATGGCAGGTAACTCGGGGGCCGCCCGGTGGCGCAGCGGTTTAGTCCGCACTTGGCAGCCAGGGGTTTGCGAGTTCGGATCCCGGGCGTCCGCCGACGCACTGCCTGTCAGCCATGCCGTGGCGGCGTCCCATATAAAGTGGAGGAAGATGGGCACGGATGTTAGCCCAGGGCCAGTCTTCCTCAGCAAAAAAGGGGAAGATTGGCAACAGAGGTTAGCTCAGGGCTGGTCTTCCCCACAAAAAAAAAAAAAAAGATGGCAGGTAACAGTTTAAAATGTCCACAAGGTTATAAACTTCCTTATTCTTTAAATTAAAAAAAAACCAACTAAAATGGAAATCAATTCATGTTTTTGTAACTGTGTTCTTTTAATTGAAATGGGAACTAATTCAATTAAAAATATACAAAGGATATAAAACATTGTTGGCAACAGCAACAAAATCTGGGCTATCAGTGGAAATTTTGTAGTTAAGTTCAACGAGAGAGTTTTCTGGATTTTAGCCCCTAAAGATCCATTCACCTAATAATGCTTTAACCAAAAGAATATCTTAGCTCTATTTGTAGAAGTAAAAATAAACAGAAAGACCTTTACACACCTCAGTTCCTACAGGTGTAACACTTTTCAACTTCTTTGGAAGTGGCATTTCCACTGTATCATCAGAGACTTGGTCTGATGCTTCTATGGTGCTATCCTCTTCCTCTTCACGTGTACGTTTTGGCAAAGAAGAACTTGGGGTAGCTGAAACTTTGAAATTACATAATTTAAGTCCTGAATGACAGCATAATAAACTCAATTCAGACAAAATTAATTTTTAAAGCATTTTGGTCATTTAATGAAAGAAAGATATAGCAAACATTTATTTAGACAAATCAACATAATTTGTTTCTGCTAATCAATGTGTAAACAAAGAGCAACTTACACCCTGAATCAATGGGCTTATACTATCAGCCTAACCTTTGGTTAATAAAGCCAATCAACTTTTACAGTAATACATCTGATTCACTGTGATTGTACTGATATATAACTGCTATTCACAAAGATTATGTAGGGCCTTCTATAGTTTATAAAACCCAGGACTCCTTGAATAAAAGAATTTACTTGTATGTTTAGATTTGAAAATTCTTATATGGTCTTCTCTTAAATGTCTTTTAGTTCTCAGGACCTATATTAAGTTACACATAATACGTTACAGGTTGTATCACCTTAAAAATCAGTCAAAAAATAACTGGAGGAGAAGAAAGATCTTAATGACAAAAATGTGTGACCCAAAATAGAATTCAGTAGTAAACATGAAATTAAATTTTCGGAATACATTCATCCAGTCTAACACTTGGTAGAAAACAAATATGGACAAAGAATACTTGAAACTATAAACGCACAGGTCTACTCTAACTTCATTTTAAAATTAATCTTACCAGTGCCAAATACTGCTGTGGAAGTAGAAGGTCGCTCAACTGGTGAACTCTGAACCACTTCTACTATGTTTGGGGATAGATCTTGATTTGCAGGCTCAATTTGAGGATGACTCTGTTGAGTGGGTTGCACAAAAGCTGTAGCCTGTGTTTGTTGCTGAACAGTTAAAATGGGTTGAGGGATAGAAGGTTGGACATTAGGACTAGTAGAACGAACAGATCCACTTGTGCTTCCAAAAACTGGAACATGTTCCACGGGCCCTTCTGATTGCATAGCTGAAAAATAATTATAGTACTTAATACGTTAAATCTTCAGTTCTTACCAAAGCTGGAATTATCCTTCCCTATTCTGTGTCACAAGTGACATTCTACATAGTTATTTGTGTACATCTCTCTTACCACTAACTAGACAAGAACACTGAGGGTAAAGGTAACGTATTATGCATTTTTGTATTGCCTATGTAACTGATATGACAGCGTCCAATAAATTGTTGGCTGAATTAAATAAATATCTGAAACTCTTTTTGCATCTCTTATTCTATTTAAATTATCACCAAATAAAATAACTGAAATTAAGAAGCTCAAAGTCATAAGTTTTTATTAAGCATCATTTTGTTTTTAATTGATATAAAATGACCATTAAGTTTAATTCCTAATATATCTGATAATCATTTTATTGAATGTAGCTGAAAAATGCATGTGTAATTGCTGTCATGAGTAAGAGAGTGCCATGGGAACAAAGTGGAGAAAGAAATGAAAAGGTCAGTTTCAGTGAAAAAGTGCTGTTTGGGCTGAACCAGTGATTTAGTATGGTTTTCCAAAATGAATGTCTAACCATCTTTCTTAGCCATTAGAAGTGAAAATTTCGGTCCTGGAAAAACATGCCATGTACTTATTGGGGTATATTTCCCCTCTTCTTTAGTTTAAAAACAAAGCAGAAAAGGGAGGAAATTTGCTGCATTAACACGTATCCTGGGAGAGAAACACTTGAAAATATTAACTGCCCACTTTTATTATGATGTCTGATTTTAGCTTTGGTGGAAGCCTCATTTATCCTTGAATTTACCGTCATCTTCTCATAATAAAACTAAATAAGCAGTCACTTCAATCAGATCTGTATTGTTTTACTTACCTTCTTGTGATTCCACTTGTGTAGTGGGCATCACTGTAGCTGTGGGGGTAGTAGTAGGATTTGTAACAGTTGCAGGTGTAACCATTGGGCGGATACTAGCCCTGGGTGTTGACTTATTCCCAGCCATGGCTGCAGCTGTCACTTTACTTGGAGTAGACACAACAGGAGTTGGCTTGATATTGGCTGTTGGTGGGTCTGATGTGCTGGCACTTATAGAGGGAAAGATGCAAGAACAATGATTCACAAAAATTTACTACAAATATTCCTTATAAAGTATATGCACTCTATCAAAAGCAAAGCACCTATATTTCCTGACATGAGTGTTCAGCAAGTATGACCTTAATACACATTCAGATCTTATTAATTCTGTTTTTCCAAACACTGCTTTGGGTAGACTTTTGGCAGATTAAAAAAAAGAGAGAAAGTGAGTATAGTTTTATATTTTCTTTTCACTAATTATTTCAAAACTCTTATTGAAGAGGTTTTGAATTTAAGCATTAAAAACTGCAAGAAATGCTCTGACGTGGTGCACCCTGACAATGCAGAATACTCAACTATTGATCACTAAACCTAAGTGAGTCTCAGTCCAGCCTCTTGTATTCGTATCATATAACATCACAGGGAAAATCAGGAGCCTATCTTAGAAATCAATCACGAACTAAAAGATGAAAGATATTTTCTCTGTCACAAAGCTCTACCTGATAGGACTGAAGTATGCTGAAAACAAAACAAGAGTTCTGGAAAAAAATGTTGGCAACTACATGATGCTGTTTTGCATGAATAAATAGTTCTTTAGTATATAATTTTATAATCGAACATAGATTTCTGTTTTCTCCCCAAAGAGTACTAGATCTTCCCTGAACTTTAAACGAAAAACAGATAAGAGACTGTAAAGGAATAAAACTCACATTCCTCTTTCACCAGAAGCTGGAGTTGTTTTCAACGTGATCTGTCTCTGCTGTTCTGGGACCTATAAAAAGAAAACTATGGATTATTGTGCTGACCCCACAAGAGTACGAGAAACAATGTCATCAAAATATTTAACGTTTGTTACTTCTCTCTGTGTACTTTGTTTAGCCAAAATTCACTCTGATAAAAGCTCCTAAATCACCAGACAGCTTTCAAGCAAAATGCACAAAGAAAAAATGATTTATCACTTAAACAGAATTAGCTAATCACCTTATTAGTAGGTTCTTGAGGCTCATCCCTCTGCTCAAGGTGTCTCTCTTGATGTTCCCTGAGTTCTCTTTCCAAGCGACTAATTCGACCTTCATATTGGGACTTAAGAGCAGTCATACGAACATCCAATTCATCCTTCTGCTGATCTAAGGCTCCATTCCTCTGTTTAAGCTCCTCGTTTTCTTTAGTTAGCTGATCTTTTACACCTAAAGAAGTAACCACGTGATTCTGTTAACATTATAATCAAACATTGGAAATAAAAAACATTTACGTGTTTAATAGGTACTGAAAGGTCGTTATCAGATTCTATTCCTGAACTGTAACATCTACAGTAATTCTGATACACTATATATTTCAATAAACAAAGTCCTAAACACGTCTGTATTTATTACTCCAATAATAAAATAAACTTACTCCAACATAAAAACACATAACACTTTCTAAGATCTCAAAAAGATAAAGGATCCATCATAACCTGTAGTCAACAGAAGCTCTTTTTATGGCCTTTAACATTTCAATATACTATTAAATATAAGGATATATTATGAATTGCCAAATTTTCATTTCATATAATCTATAGCATATATTCAAAAATAATTAAGTAACTTTATTTTTTTATGAAATAAGTTGCTGGGACACTATCTTAGAGATCATTACAAATATTGCTCATAACAAAACCCAACTGATTTGGCATTGTATTTACCTGCTAAGCAGACTGGCAAGCAAGGTCTAAGGCCCTTGCAGCACTGGGCTTCTCATAAATCTGACATGATATTCTCCCTGAAGTGCCAGAGGGGCCCTCAGTGAGGTGAGGCACAGAAAAATCACTGAGCTGGTAAGATCCAATGCCATCTAAGAGTTTACAGAAGACATATGGACAGTACACCCTGGACCCAAAGACTCTCCATCAGAAGGTAGTAATAGCTACACTCTAAAGCAGAAGGATGGAGTACTCCCTATGTATTACCAGTTAACAATTAAGAAAGACTTCTTAAATAAATCTAGGACACACTCATCACTTGAAAATTAAGATTGCTCTAATTTTGTGTCTAATTAAATGAACCTACTATTTAAAGCAGACACATACAGAATCACTTTACAGTATTTACTTTTTCTCTTTCCCACTTAATTTTAAGCCTGCATCAAATAACCAACTTTCACTATCAAGTTCAAACCTGAAAGTATACAGAAATTTACCAGCTAAATGTGCAATTTTCGATTTTGCTGCTACAATAGCCTTTCTTGTTTTTTCTTCCTTTTCAGTTATCTGCTGTCGGAGCTGCTCCTCCTGTGTGGTTCTATCTTGAAGATCCTGACGAAGTCGTGCAAGTTCGGACTGAAGCTGCACAGTCTGTTCCTGGAGATTTCTTGCTTCCGTCTCTTTTTCAGATAAGGTCTTTTAAAGGAAAACAAAGCATTTGATTGTAATTCAATCAAATCAATAAAAACTGTATGCCCTACAGATTTAAATTGTAAAACTTATTAATTTGCTTATTTAGATTCAGTGGAAGTATAAACATAAAATGGTCAAACCAAATAAGTGGACACTTGAAGATGATTACATACTATTTACATACATGAGTCATTCAAAGTAAAAAGGATATAAAATACATACATTTCCATATAAGAGAAAGTGTCAGTGTTTAACACATATATATATATATATATTTTTTTAATTCCTTTTTATGACTGAATAATATTCCATTGTATTTCTTTAGGTGTTCCACAAGGAAAGAATTAGGGACATACATCTTTCACTACTCTCACACTCATACCTTCTGTAGATTCTCTACTTGACTCTCAAGTGATTTTGATTTTGTTTCAGCTTGGTTAAGGGTTTCTTTGAGCTCCTGCATTTCCTGGACTGAGACATGCTGTTCCTGATGGTCTCCAGAAGACTGAGCTGAGGTCTCCATGACCTAAGATGACAAATATTAATGATATACTTCCACATTTATATTCAGTAATTCCACTGCAAGTTTATGTAAGAAAACAATCATAACTATGAAAAGAAATTTGTCTTTAAGAGTATTCATAAATGAATTTTCTATGAAACAACTTTAATGTCCAAAAGTAAGTTATTAGTTAAATAGATTAGGGTTTTCCATACAACTGGACAACCAGCTAATCAAAATGATGATGCACTGTTTGACATAGAATTGTTTAGAAAAACAAATTACTCATATGTAAAGAAAAGCATACTAAAGTGGTTAACACCGAGAAGTAAGAATTTTGGATTTTTTTCTTTACATATTTTCTTATCTAGCATGTGCTAAATAGGTAATGAAGTTAATATTCAAGTTCTTTACCTTTGGGAATCAAAAACAGAATCAAAATATAACAAGGATTTTAAAATTCTTTTTGATAGGTAGTTAACAAAGACTACTTATTTAAAACTATAACATAACCTGATTAATTACAAAGAACTATCATTTTTTGGAAAAACACAATTCTAATCAGCAGGGAGTTACAAGACCACAGTTTTGAAAAAGAATATTTGCAATTGAAAAGCCGAACTAGAATACCTATCATTTACTAAAATTTCTTTATGAATTTATAGTGCATTTTGGGACATATTAAAGAACTAACCTTAAACCAAATAAAGATATCATATATAAGCTGACACTCAAGTTTAGAATCTAAAAACCAATAATCAAAATTATGAAGAAATAAGATTTTTATGAGTCATTCTAATATATACAAAAAACTGTGTGTGAACTGCATAGATCAAATCGCATATATCAAAAAATGACATATATAAAAAGAAAATGGCTTCAAAATACCTTATCCTGTTGTGCTTTAAGTTCTTCATATTGAGTCTTGTACCTACGTCCAATTTTCTTGACTTGGGTAATAGTTTTGACTTTTTCTTGGATATCAATTATTTTGGCATCTAAGTCTTTCTGGATGCTTTCCTTTTCAGTTCTTACTTTATTTAAATCTTCCTTTAGACTCTGGATTAAGTTCTGATTGTTAGTCAAAGATGCATTTGATCTAAACAAAAAAATGTGGTAAAGGAGAAAAACTAAATATATGAGACTTTTTTCAAATTTTAAAATCCTTTAAAAATGGAGCTACAAGTGGTCAAGTATCATGCACAATATCACATAATTGAGTCTTGATACATAGATTTTAATCCACAGTTAGCTTTAGACTTATACCAACTGTGTAATTTGTTAAAAAGTATTAAAATATAGAGAAATAATTCATATATGAAGCCATAAAATTAAATTACTGCTTGCTTGGCTCTATAACGTAATAAAGGGAAAGCCAGATGTGAGGGCTCCAGCACTTTCCATTCTTTCTAAAATCAGGAAGCAATCAGTGAGTCATATAAGGAGGAGAAATAAACTTAAGATTTCATGTATTACATTCAGTTTAAGGCTTTTTCCATATACCTTGCAATTTCAGCTTTAAGTCTCCCAATTTCTTCAGTCAACTGTTGAATACGCTTAGTATGAACTTCCTTTTCAGAAAGGAGCTTCCGATATTCTTCTGTATCTGGATCTTTCTGCTGACTTACTAGATGCTAGAACAGCAAACATGCATAACATGGTTTTATGAAAGTTAATGTGCTATAATAAAATAGCAAAGTATCTAATTATGTTACATTAGGTGTCTTGATAGATAGTGATCAAGCACCAAACTAACAGATAATAAGATCAAAGCTTTAGTTTCCTTGTTTAGCTAAAAAGTCTAGCCAAAATGGAAGGGGTAAATAAAGTAAAAGTCATTAACTATTCATTATACTTTTATAGTCGCAAATGAACATTTCATAACAGTTACAATGCAGGCAAATAAAGG
Organism: Tapirus indicus; assembly: GCA_031878705.1. Taxonomy (NCBI): domain Eukaryota; kingdom Metazoa; phylum Chordata; class Mammalia; order Perissodactyla; family Tapiridae; genus Tapirus; species Tapirus indicus. The sequence goes on along the minus strand of CM062922.1, from coordinate 74,569,891 downwards.
AATCCAAAGAACCTATAAGCTTTTAATAATTAAATACCTAATTTCATTAAAGTGACATTTACAAGGAAAAATATGTTCAGATAATAATGGCTACCATTCTAGAGTATTTTCTAGGTACCAAGTGCTGGGTGAACTGCTTCATATTTATTATTTAATTTTTGTAACATAAAGAGTGGTATTATACCCTCATTTTTACCAATGAGAAAAGCTGGCTGAGAAAGAATAAGAAACTCTCACAAATCAACTAGTATGTGGCAAGGCAGATTTTCAACCTTTTGTGTGAATATAGGGCTGGAGTTTCTAACCATGCTATTCTATATGGTTTTGTCCCACCAAAAAGGTTCCAGTGAACAAGTCGTCTTAAAGTGCTTCAATAAAGTAAATAAATCCATTTTTTCACATACAGAAGTATTTTAAAGATAAAGTGAAAGCCTAAATTTGGAATTAAAGGAAATTCATTGTTTTTAAAAAATATTAAAAATGTAACCAAAATTTCAAAAATTGAATTGTAAGTTTAATGTCTGTCACATATGTACGTGTAACATATCAGACTTTCACTGATAAACACACAATAATTTCCACTAGTTCTTCAAATATTTTCATCCCTTTAAATTTTATCCTATTATTTAAAATCAACAAGTTTCCATGTTTTGGAATGGGTTTAATTGCATTTACCTGGTTACGTGCTTTCCAACGTTTGACATCTTCTTCCAGTAACTTCTTTTCTGCTTGTAACATACCGCTTTTTTCACTCAGCTCAGCATTTGCTTCTTGTAAGGGTAAAATATCTAACTCCAGTTTCCTTACCTAAAAACAGTGCCAGTATTTTCTTAACACCTGATATAAAAATTGATTTATTATAATATTAAAAATAACATGCCTCTACTCTTGATTAGTAAGTTACAAACCTTTGCTTGCATCTGCTGTAGATCCTGTTCTAGCCTCTCCTTTTCTTCTCTGAGCATCTTATTGGTCTCCATAACTACGTTCATCGTTTCGGTTTTCTTCATCAGTTCTTCATGCTGGGCCATTGTTTTAGCAGTTACCTAAAGATTTTAAATACATGTATACATGAACATCTAAAAACAGGTGAAGACTTATTTTTCCTACCAGTTTTAATCTTGCCTAAAAAAGTAAAAAGGATTTATTTAAATGTCAATTTTTTTTTTTTTGGTGAGGAGGCGTGGCTCTCAGCTAACATCTGTTGTCAATCTTCCTCTTTTGCTTTAGGAAGATTGTCCCTGAGCTAACATCTGTGCCAGTCTTCCTCTTATTTCACATGTGGGATGCCACCACAGCATGGCTTGATGAGTGGTATGTAGGTCCGCGCCTGGGATCTGAACCCTGGGCCACTCAAGTGGAGAGTGCGAATTTAACCACTATGCCACTGGGCCAGCCTCTAAATGTCAACTTTTAAAACTGAAATTTTTTATTTTTCGATGATGCATGCTAATCACAAAGAGTTTAAACAAATCAAAGAAATTAGAAAAATGAAAGTAAAAAGATACTACAAATCCCACCAACAGATATTCAGTATTAACACTGAGGTAATCCACATTCCATCTTCTTATAACTACTCTTTTTCTTGCTGTACTGAATTTATTAATAGTTCTAAAATGATATTATTTTGGTCCTTTTACCCCTTTCTTCAGAAATTCTTTTTCATTTAATTCAGTTGTTTCCTCACTTTGGGTTTTGAGCCATTTTACTGAATATTTGTTCTATTGTGAAGAACGTTTTTTCTGTTCTCATTGGGTGTAATTATCTCTTTTGCACATTACATTATTCCCTCACCATTTTTAAAGCTACGGCTCATTGCTGCCATGCTACACTGTTCATGCTTTGGTAGACATTGTATCATTTTTGATACAATGTGTGTTACTTCTTGACTCTCTTTGTATGTGAGTTGGTTTTTCCGCTCTGAACTTGTTCATGGCCTGGGTATTTTCTAGTATTATTTGCCTTTCTATCACCCAAAAGAACAGCAAAGGAAGCAGAAGAGACTGAGAGAATATGCAATCTTTGTTAGCAACCCTGATTCTGCTCTTTTTCCTCCAAGTGTTAACTCCCCCAAATTGAAGGGTCTGTTTATTATATTCCTGATGAGATATACTCGAATTTGGATTGTTTCTCAACAGGATGTAATTATGGAACTTTTAATTTCCATCTGAAAACATAAATCCCATAAACCTAATTATTCACATTCCCGTTTCAATGGTTTTTCTCTAGCAGTTATTCTAACTACCTGTTAGTTAAAAGATAAATAATTCAAGGTCTTAATTTCCTTCCTTCCAGATGTGGGGTTATATTACTACATCTCCTCAGAATGAGCTCCTGCAATATTAAGCATTTGGGTGGTAGTGTGGGTTAAGGAGACAAACTTGCGTTGCAACCACCCACTCTCTACAGCATCTTCTTTTCCTTTCTTTGGGTGAGTTTTGACTATTTTTTGCTCCTTTGCTGAGGAAGAAATATTTTGTAGCAGTTTCAATTTACCATTTTATCCTAGAATGGCTATCCAAATGGATATATAATAACAACTATAATAATAAGATAAGTGAAATTTATCAAACACTCGTTATACACCAGACGTGATTTTAAATGCTCTATGTGCACTAACTCACTTAATCCTAATTATTATTACTATCAACCCAATATTACAGATGAGGAAATTTAAGAGTAGAGAAGTTAAACAACATATCCAAGGCATACATCTAATGGTGTGAAGCTAAAACTTGAAACCAGGTAGCCTGGTTACCACTAGTCTGTCACCACTATACTGTGTCAGTGTAGTGTTTAATGTTTAATGACTAATAATCCATTAATAAAGACTAATGAATAATTCATAATGTTTAATGAATTTAGGAAGAATGCTTATTTCAAATTAAATTTTATGTTATTAAAACTGAAATGAGCTCTTTTCTTGATTTAACAACTGCTTTCTTAAAGCTCAGGATACATACCTGGACTTTCTCCCTTTCCACATTTAGACTATCCTGCAGTTCCTGCAGCTCTCTTTCTAAAAGTTCAACCCTTTGTCGGTAACGCAGACTCTCAACTTGAGCCACCTCAAACCTAGTTTCAGCAATTTCTTTTTCTCTTCGTATAAATCTACAAGAATACACAAGATTTTATTTGAATAAAAAAATGCCAAGAACACATTTCAAAACTTGGATAATTTTTAAGATGACAAAACCATTCACTTTAGTAATAATTTTTACATATTTTCATTAATAAATGATAATGGGAGATATAGTTTCTTACCATAGACAGTGACTTTAGAAATGTATATCTTTAAAATGATTTGAAAGGCATTTTGTTTTTCAAAGAATCCACTCAAGTTCTTACTATCAGATTCAACTTAAAGTCATTTATTTAAATTGGCATATGTCCAAATGTCAAAAGTGACCACTAATTGGGTGGTAGCGGGTTTTTTGCCCAGTAAGAGATGAAATGAGTTTTACACCTAAGTAGCATACAACCCCTATTTTTCTTATTTATAGTTTCATTTCGTAGTTATTGTTATACCAAAGAAATAAAGGATTAAGAATATATTGGAATTACCTGAGAATTTCTAGAATTTGTTCTTGAGATTTTCCTTCTTCACTGAGAGAGACATTCAATGGACCTTGTACACCTTCCTTCATAGAGGCAACGACTTTGTCACTTAGTTTTTCAATCTGATCATGAAGTAATCTGTTTTGTTTTTCCAGATCTTCACAGCGAGACACACACTTGGAAACTTCATCCTGTAAGCCAAGAGTCTATCATAATAGCAGATTTTCCAATGTACTTAAAAAAAAAGAAAACCCAAACCAAACCTTTCAATTCTCCAGAACATTCTATCATGATGTACAATAATACCTTTAACATTCTTTCTCTTTCCTCCCAAGATGCTTTACATTCCAACAATTGTGATTCTGCTTTCTGGGTTGTTTCTTCCAAATGCTGACGGACTGATGCCATTTTGGAAACCTGTTCCTTGGCAGCCTGTAAAGCTTCAACATCAGCAGCATGTAGCATCAATTCTCTCTCATATTTATTCTGAGCTTCCACAGCTATTTTAGCCTGTAAGAAATTATTTCCCCATTGACACAAAAGATTAAAAACCCATAAAGCTGGCCAGTACTTTTTGAAAAGATGCACATTGCCTTATTTAAAATAATAAAATGAAGACAATCTAAACACACCAAAATAGGAGAATAATTAGAAGTTATGCTCCATCTATTTAATGAAATATTAAAGAACTATTCAAAATGAAACTTATGAAGACTATGTCAGCTTAGAACAGACTAAAAAATAAAGGCTAAATATAACTCAGTTATGTAAAATACATGCATATACACACACACTTAAAGCGAACAAAGGGAAATGATGGAGGTCGGCCCAGTGGCGCAGCGGTTTAGTTCGCGCTTGGCAGCCCGGGGTTCGCGAGTTCGGATCCCGGGAGCCCGCGGACGCACTGCCTGTCAGCCACGCCATGGCGGCGTCCCATATAAAGTAGAGGAAGATGGGCACGGATGTTAGCCCAGGGCCGGTCTTCCTCAGCAAAAGGAGGAGGATTAGCAACAGATGTTAGCTCAGGGCTGGTCTTCCTCACCAAAAAAAAAAGCAAACAAAGGGAAATGAAAATAATTTATTTGAATATTGAATTATGGATACATTCTTTGATTTTAATTTCCAATGTTGTGCTGTTTGGCAACAAGCCAAAAAGGTCATTTTTGTCTAATTTACCTTTGAAGCATTTTTCTCTGTATTCCATTTTAAAAGTAATCTTGATACATATACATGTTATGTACACGTAAGCAATAAAGAACAGTAATCAAATGGCTATTAACATACTACCCAACTTAAAAATGAAAACATTACCAATATCCTTATATGTATTCCTTTCCTGTTCTACTTCAATAATCCTCATTCTCCTGAATTGTTTTATCATTGTTCATAAAATATTTTAAAAAGCTTTATCACATACGTGTGTATGTGTGTATATATACACGTAAATAATGTGGTTTTGTATCTTTAAAGTTTTATAAAAAGTGGCATATAGAAATCTATGTAAACTTAATATTGCATTAAAAATGTTTTCAAGAGGTCCTTGTTTTGCTGAGGAAGGTATCTCTATCTTGTCTATAACACAGTTTTACAACCAGAACTAGTGAAGGACTGCAATAGCAAAAGAATGTTTGCAAATGATAGCAAGTACACATTTAATCTCCTACTCCTATTTTTATATTTTTTCCCATTTGTCAAGATTGCTGTGTTAATGGATATTGCACTATCTATTTTCAGCCTTCATCTATACCTTTCAACTGATCTTAGTCCAAGTTCCACAAGAGCAGAAATAACTTTGCATTTCTCTAAGGTTCACCAATCCCCAAAAACACATTAATATATTCCAAGGACTGTTGCCTAGGACCAAAGGTCATTTCTCAAAAACTGGATCTAAGAGCAATACTTACTTGTTCCTGACAGTCACGTCTGGCTTGCTGTTCATTACTCAAGGCTGTGCTTGCTCTCTGAAGAGCTTCTTGTACTTCATTCTGAACACTATTAAGTGTTTTCTTTAACTCAGACAACTAAATCAGAAGAACAAGATTAAAACCAGAGTTAACTGCAAACTTACTTTAAAAATATTGAAGATAGATTTCTAAAAATCCAATTAGGCCAAAGAGTCTTACTAAATTTAAATTAGTTATAACCTGATTTAATTTACTGTACAAATTTTGCAGGTCTATATTCACCCCTTACTAATATTTGCAAAAGTCAATTCTTAGGCAGAGGCTTCTAAAAAGTAGCACTGATACCTACTACCATGAAGTAGTCTAAAATATCAAAAGGAAACATGTACAGATGTACGCAGCCAAGTAAAACAAAACTAAAATTGTTGGGTATGTGTTCAATCAGTATCTGCTGAGATGAACTGAATGGTAACTAATGAGTTAAAGAATTCAAATCCTTAAGCAAAGAAAAAAAGATTGATATAATAACCTAATTTACCTGTTGTTCCATGCTCTCTATGGCTTTTCTCTTATCATCCTGAAGTTCCTGTTTTTCCTTCTCTACTTCCATCAACTTCTTTTCCAACTGTGTCTGAAACTCAGCTGACTCTTTTAAACGAACTTCAATATTCTTATGTACTTCTTCTGTCACCTTCACCATCATCCAAACAGGATAAAAAAATTATACACATTTAAAATTATACAATCACTTTCTCTACACCTAAACTAAATTTGAAAAGTACAAAAATTAATGTTTGCCTTGTATTTAAAAAAAAATACATCAAATGCCGGTTAAGAGTTCAAAAACACCCTTTAAAACTACAAGCATAACTTAACCTCTCAATCTGGCTACTGTCTGTTTTTCTCTTTTGAAATGAAATTTCCAATTCTCATTTCTCCCTCAATCCTCATATCCACTTGCCAAATCTGTCCATTCTACCATTGAAAGGTTCCCCCACCACAAATATTTTGATTTCCATGATGCCAACCACAAAAGGATCTTTGAAAACTGTGGCCCTAGATTACTGCTAGATCCTCTGAAACGAATTCTGTATCCTCCAATCTACTACGTTCATCTTTTTAATGAAAACAAATTCTGGTTATGACATGTTGGGAAATAAAAAATCAGTGGTTCTTGATAATCTCACAGAATATAATTTGACATTCAAACTTTTCTCATTTGTTTCTCCACTACATTTATAATCATATTCCTATTTCACTTCACAAATTCAGTACACTAGCCAAACTGTTATCATCTGAAGTCTCTGTGTCTTGGCTGAGGGCTCTTACTTCATGGAATAACTTTCTATCTTTGACTCTCCAAATGATACTTTCTTTCAAGACTGTGCACAAATGCCAACTCTTGTGAAATCATGCACACTCAGGAGACAATCTCACCTACCTTACACTCACACCAACATTTGATCTGTACCTTTCCTGTAGCAATTACACCCTCTTGTTTTATGAATTTTGTGTTTGTTTTCTTTTATCCGGCTTAGACTCAAGCACTTTTAAGAGGTAAGCACAATGTCAGTCTAACTCACACTTACCACATAACAGTGCCTTACACATAGCAGGCTGCGAATTAAAAAAAAAGTTAATAAATGCATTCAAATTGAATTCAAAATTATATATACCTGTTTTTCCTTGTTGAGGGATTCTTCTAAACTAGTAACCATTGCTCGATACTGTTCCACATTACTGGTACTTGTTTTGAGTCTCTCCTTCAAATCATTCACCTGCTCTTCTGTCTGCCGTAGCTGACTGAGAAGATCATCCACATCTTCTTTGTTGTTAGGCTGACCTAAAAGATTGAACAGCTTTCTTAAAATAAACATTTTAAATGATATTAGAGATGACTGTTATCATAGAGTTTGTAAAATTAGGATTAAGGCTCAAATGTAGACGTACTTAACTATCTAGAAAGTATATTTCAACCCATGCAGAATGCCAAAACAAAAATAGGTATTTTGTCAGTATGTCATTTCTTAAAAAAAATTCAAGTATTTGAAATCTGCTGTTGCAAATACTAAAAAAAGGATATTTAAAAGAGAAGAATATAAAATATTTCCACTAAACTAAGGTAGCTACTTGAAGAAATTAGCAGATTCTCCATTTATTATTTAAACATCGTTTACTCTAAAACACTAAATAATCTTAGCTCATTTAACCCAATTTTCATTCTAAAATCCATGGAAAAGGAAGAAATTGCAGATTGAAAAGAACGTTTTCCTATCATATGATATCAATAAGAAAGGACTATGAGATAATTATATATCTACTATATACATATCAGATATATGTTTCTATGTACATACACACATAAAACATACATATATACACTTCTTATATCATGTTTTTTATTTCTCTTCTATTAAGAAATAAAACCACGTAGAAAGATTATCTGGACACAAGGCTTTGCATCTGAAATGGTGTAATCACAAAGAGAAGCAAAATCTAATAAAACAAATCTTTTACCTGAGACTATTAACAAGAGATTTTCACAAACTGAGGTATATGGGGGTTAACTATTCGAGTTCAAAACTGATTCAGCCTGACTTATGGTCAATCAAACATACATTGGACATCTACTTTAACAATTAAAGAATTCACTCTCTTAAGATGAGAATTCATACTTCCCTCCTACGCCCTACTGGTAGTATTGGTAATGCCCATATTAATCCGTTTCCGACATCAGGGTCATGTCAACCTGATAATTTGCAACTGAATACCTCTTTGAAACTTTGATGAATATATATCCTGGGCATGTTTAATGTATCTTCTTTGTTCTAAAAAGGTATAAGACTGTTCTGAAAACCATGCTTCTCTGGAACACTTTCTTCCTTTTTGGAAAAGGCCTTTCAGGATTATAATTCTCACCTTAGCTCAAGTAAAACTCACCTATCTCTCTTATCTATAGAATGGTTATTGGTTATTTTGTGTCGACACTATCAATGAGCAAAAATTAGGAATACCGCTTTAAAAGAGACTAAACAAATCAATTATTTCTGTAAGTGAGCCTTATCATTACAGATTTAACAAGTAACCTCTTCTTAAAAGGAGAGTTAAAAATTCAATTAACCCTCTTCAAAAGAAACATTTTTAAAGTATCAATAAATGGTTTCAACAATTGGAAAACTAAGAGTATACCTTGCTCACGTGCCATGCAGAACTATTTTGAATTTTCCAAGTCTGCAAGTTTATTAATTTAAGCCTAAAACTGAGCTTTACTATATGAAGAGTAAGTGTTTTTTTTTTTCTTTGCTAGTACCCCCAAAGAAGAGGCTATTTATTTACAGGATATGTTATAAACCTAAAGAACTACTTTATCACCAATCTACTTATTTATTTACCTTTACCAGATCTCTGTGAGGACTGAGAAGCAAGCTGTACTTCCACATTATTCAGGTGCTGTTTCAATGTAGCAATTTCCTTCTGAGCATTTTTTAACAGTTCTTTTGTGTTAAGATGAAGATTTGTCTCAGTGTCCAGCTGTCTCTTTGTATCTAAAAGTTGAACCTATAAGAAAAAAATACATTAACTCTACAAACCCTATCTTTTAGATTCTTAAGTAGCTAGAGATTCAAGCTATTTTTCTCCAGAACTTTAAAATTCTGGCTAAGGTAGAATAACAGAAACCAGACTTACCTTCCCATCTGAAAGAACAAAAAAAACCCCAGACGAAACATATGAAACAACTGTGATACCTGAGACAGGAAACGAAAGAGGTGAGCCCCACCATTTCCCTGATTTACTGACTTAAGAGTGTCCAGGTTATGTATAGGGAAAGGGAAATCAGACAGAGGCCAGCAGACTCCTTGAGTTGAGAACACAGAACTGAGAGTACAGCAAGACTAAATTAGCTTGAATTCATCAGGCAGACTATCAGAGAGAAGAGAGCTGCACAGATAAGAGTACCCTGGAGATTTGCGTAAGATCCCTCTTGAAAATTCAGCAAAACAGTGATCAGTGCATGCATGTGAAATTACCCCAGACAGGGTAAAGAATCATCCGAAGAGACTGGAGTGTAAGTGTCTGGCACTCACCAAGAGTCAGGAATAATACAGCTGTCAGACTGAAAAAACTCATAATTCATTGGACACCGGCACTAGTACTCAGGAAAGGTCTTGCCTCAGTAGTGGGGAATAACTAGTTCTAGACTGAGCACTGCTTTGGGCCCACCTAATAAATCATAAAAAGCAACACTCAAGAGAATCAAACTATGTCCAATTAAATTTACTGCATCCCAGAACAAAGCTCAAGATTTACAGGAATACAAAAATATCCAGTAACCAACAGGATAAAAAATGTAAGGCACCCAATCAAAAATTACTAGGCATACAAAGAGGCAAGAAAAACTTAAGAGTTTCTAAGAAGTCTCTTCAAAACCATGATTCAACATGAGATGGCAATGTGTCCACCTGCCAGCTTAATTTTTGAACATAAATAATCTACAGAAATTCAGAACATTGATAAACTCACATCTAGATTTCTAGTAAGCGTATGCCTTTGTTCCACCTCGTTTTCCAACTTCTTCTTTAGATGAGATATCTCATTTTCCAGTTTTTCTATCTGGTTACTCAGCCTTTGTTTGGTTTCTGTTTCAGATCGCTCTAGTATTCCCTAAGGTAAAGAAAAGATTTTTGGTTACACTTAAGAAAAAAACTCAGAAAAGCAATACAAAGACAATTAAAGGCTTTAATTTTACAGGGGATTGTAACTCATTTCTATATGAAAAAGTTAAGATCGAGAACATTTACCAAGAAAGTATTTTGACATTTTTCATATTAAAACATCTATTTAATAGGGGAAAAAACATATTACAATAGTCATTCAGATTTCCTGAAGTTTTAAAAGAAAAAATAAAAACCAAAAATTTAATCTTGTAAACAATTAATTGCACAGGACTCTGTAAATATAGACCTGAGCATCAAAACTGCCAATTGCACAGTTTCAATCAGTTCTCTTTCAACGTTTTATTTAGAATACTGACATGTCTTAACAAATCTCAAAATTCAATGGTCATCATAATGCATGACAAAAGTGACAAATTTTCTAATTAAGAAAACTGAGAGAATACAATGTTAAAACTGTAAATTTAACTTTAAAAAATTTTTTCTACATGTGCTCTTTTATTTGGTACCTGAATGGTCTGCAGATTCGTTAGCAGCAAGTTTTGCCCTCTTTGTTCAGCTAACAAAGACTCTCTCTGCTGAGAAAGTCGGACTTCTGACAACTTAAGCATTTCCTTTTCTTTTTTCAAATTTTCCGCTCTTACCTTGAGGCAAATACAAGTAAAAGAAAAAGTGCTGGAAAACAATGTGTCAAATGTAATACAATTATAAAATTAAAACGACACTTCATTACTACATATTTCTTACTGCTAAGTAGAGACTGTATCTCTTCATTATATATGAAATACAACTTTTAGTTTCATGTGTTGAAATATGAAGCAAAAAATACTGGGAATACCAATAGCTCAAAGGAAAAAATCTTGCAATTACCACAAATACTTACGGTTACTTTGCTCTAACAAATTAGACTTTAAAACAAGCAACAAAAAATCTAAAATGTCAGAGTAAAAGAAACAAAATTGCAAAATTATGCTATAGTCATACCTGCATACTATTAAATTATGTAAGTTTTAGAATCCCAAGAATGGTTTCCAAGTATCTGTTAAAGAGTGCTAATTGATCTATCTAAAATTTTTTTTCCCTAAAGAGTACACTCTGAGTCTCAGGGGATCTGGGTGCTTTGAAAATCAATATTCTCAAAGTATTCATATTTATGTGATGAGTCATAAACCATCAATCAATAACTTATTCCACCAGTTTGAAAATGGGGTACTGTCCATTCCCCACAAAGGAGTGGGAGCAAGATAAAAATGGAATATAGCTAACAAAATTAGAAAACCTAGGTTTAAGTCCCAACCAACCCATCTCTCGTGACTGCCCCAAAACAGGCAAAGTACTTAGCTTTTGAGTCTGTTTCTTAACAGGTAAAACGGTGGGCAACTGCACCAAGTTCACAAATAATGATCACAAAGGTGTGAGAGAAAACTTTATAAAAAAGTACAACGCTATAACCTCTCAGATATCTAAGTCTTACCAGTCAGTAAAATCAAAGTAATAACCACAAAACAACTGTCAAACGCAATTTATAATGCAAGTCAGATGAGGGAAATTGATCTCACTTCTGCAACAGCTAGCTTTTCATTTGCTCCTCTCAAATCTTGTGTCATCGTATTGATGATCTGCTCCTGCTTTTGAGTCGTTGCAGTGAGTTTCTGATTTCTCTCATGTAGGGATGTTATCTCTCGACGATATCCTTCAACGTTATCTTGTAGCATTTCATAACTTACAAGCAAGAAAAATAATTCTATAAGCAACTGAAATACTATATCCTAGCTTAGTTCCTCGAAGAATTTCACAAGAGCTTATTAATTACATGATTAACAATATGAAAAAAGTGGTTTAAGTAATAATGTAAAATCTTCATTCTTTAAATTCCAAATTTAGCAGTTAAATTCAAATTCTGAATAAGCTCAGTATTTCATACTGAATTAACTTTTCAATCTTATTTATTTACAAGAATTTTAATCATATTCAAAATAACACCAATACAATGTTGATACACCCGACACCCACCACAATGCAGTAAGCAATATAAAATATTTATGCACAGTTAGTGATGGATTTTCGTCAATCCTTTTTTCCTCTATAATTCTTCATTTCATTTTCTTATGTGCTTGAGAGCTTAGAAAAATGGCTGACTAGAGTTATCAACATAGGGAAAAAAAGGTGCTTTTATTTGGTTATCAAACTGTTGGAATATATAGAGGTCACTGCTGCCATATCCTTACAAAAACAGTTTTATTTAGTTCATGCTTGGCAGCCCGGGGTTCGCCGGTTCGGATCCCGGGCGCCCACCGACACACTGCTTGTCAGCCATGCTGTGGCGGCATCCCATATAAAGTAGAGGAGGATGGGCACGGATGTTAGCCCAGGGCCAGTCTTCCTCAGCAAAAAGAGGAAGATTAGCAACGGATGTTAGCTCAGGGCTGGTCTTCCTCACACACACAAAAAAACAAAACAAAACAAAACAAAATTTTGTCCTAACTTGATAAACTAACAAGTATTCAATGGATTTAATAACAAAAACATTTACTGTTATTCCTTTGTAAGTGGCCAAGAAAGTAAATTTTCTCAAAATTAACTACCTAGTGCCCGCTTCTCTTCGACCTAGAACAGAAAAAGCTGAATGAAATTTGCTCACATTCCTGTCCTCCTCCAGTGCATTTATAAAATAAATAATTCCCACAGAAACAGTAGGTCCTCCAATCTCAGGAAGGAAAACAACATTCCTCACATGCACTTCAACTTATTAAACAACTACCTGGACCCTTTAGCAATGCCCAGGAGAATTATTAACCAATATTAAAAAAAGAATCCCTATAGTTTCTTATTTTGGATTATGGTCCACAAAAAAGTTAACACTATAGCAAATTAACCCTTGAATTTCATTCATTTGAATACTGAAGTATAAAATTTAGACTATTAATTTTTGAACAAAAGAAAATTTACCGTTTAGAAGCAAAATCTAGCTGGGTAGAAATTTTGGTATTTTGTGATCGTAAATCTGTAACTTGCTCCTGAAGTTTCTCAAGTTGCTCATTTTGTATTTTTTCATTATCTGCCTTTTCTTTTTTATAGTTCTCAAAAATTTCCTGCAACTAAATATTGGAGAAATTATTAGAAGATGACACTCTTGTGTTCTCGAAAAACCTAACCCAAGATAAAGGGGTACATGTGTGGCCTTTACCTGTTTAAGGGCAGCCTTGGCTTCTATAGCGTCTGCTGACTCAATTACAGGTACTGGAGCAGGAGTGGAAACAGTCTGTGATGTACTCGAACGTTTTGGAGTTGACATAAGAGAAATATCATCTAAGCTTGAAGCTTCAGAAACATAAAAAGAATGATATAACATTTCCTTGTAAATACATCATTATCAAAACCAACAAGCCAGACTTATTTAAATAAAATCATAAGATTGTAGAAATTATGAAACAATGAATCTACTAAACAACCTATTAAGATTATTTTTTGTTCCTGATTAGAGATATTTGCAGATTAAATGTGAAAACAGAACATAACCAAAATAAATATTGTTAATTCATTGATTCTAAGATGCACACTTTTCAACAATGGTTAGCACTTCTTCTTTTTCAATAATACCTAAAATAATGGTGTGTTTTAGAACTGATATGTTATGATCAGTCATATACGGTAGTTAAACTTGAAGCTACCATCATTAGAGTGGATACTGCTTAAGTTGCAAATCCATTCCCTAATACACATTTCAGAAATATTTCTCAAAAACACCTAGAAACTTTTAAGAAAACATATAGAAACCTACCTTGTAAAGGAATGAAAACTCCTGTTGTTTGTGACAACAAAATACGGTACATATCACGCTGACGAACTATGGAATCAACAAGCTGCATCTGATGCTGTCGTGACTCACGGAGTTGTTCCAATTCAGTGAGGGCGTTCTCAAGTTTGAGCTGAAGCTCAGTGATTCTGTAGGAAAAGAAATTAGTCTATTTCAAACGACTGAGAATGAAAGGCGGTTATAATTTTTACTGTACATTGACTAAACATTTCACTATCATTATGCATAATATTTTCAATTCTCTTGTCCTTTCTTCCTTCTGTTGCTGATATTTTAAGAACCACTTCTAAAACCGCCCCCATACAGGACTCAGGTACTCACCAATGACATCTGAAAATTTGTTTGCAAAAATTAAACCAATTCCACTTAGTCCAAACTCCAGTCTTCCTGCTTTCACAGCCATTCCTCCTCCTCTAGCACCAAACACATTTTTAAAAAAAATTCTTTACTCTGCTTGAGTAACTCCTACATATCTTCTCCATGAAGCCTGATTTGTTTCCTAAAATCTAGGCTAGGTCCTCCAACCTCTGTGCTCCCACAGACAGCAGGCTTTTATCTACTACAGAACTAATCACACTGGACTAAAATTATCTACTTATTTATCTTATCATTCTCGTCCACAAACTAAGGCCTCTGAGAGTAGAATTTTTGGGGGGTATTGTGCTCAAATTTTTTTCCTCCTAAATCACTATATTCCCAGTATCCAGCACTGTTAGGGGCACATAAAAAGTTTTTAATAAACATTTGCTGAATAAACCGAGGTAGTCAATTGCTTACTTGGATGAAGTTGTTTCTTGTTCTTCTCTTTCTCTGGTTTCTCCAAGTTCCCTAAGAGCCACTAAGAGACGTTGATTTTGTTGTTGAAGCTCTTCAATATTTCTGTAAGATACTAGATGCTGTGATATTACTTCAGATGAACTACTTATATCAGCAGAGCTTACTTCCTCATCACGAATTACATGGTTACCCCTTGCTTCTTCAAGTTCCATCAAAAGCACCCTAATCTAAAAACAAAGTTTTAATATGTTATCAAATAGTATTGGTTTTGATTCTGGAAATGTCTAGAAGAAAATGAAAATACTACTTTATGAACACCATCAACTTGTATTAGCTTAAATTATCTTAAAAAACAAAACATCAAGCATATCATTTTAGATATAAAAACCTAAGTAGAAAAATTTTAATGGAAGAAATTATTTTTCATTTCTATAAAAGTCTGTAATGAGGCTGTTAATTTTTTTTAAATTGGCCAAAGTATAATTCCAGAAACACAGCTCCATTTTTGTAAAACAATGATCAAATAAAACACCCAGAAACACATAGCTGTTGTGTGTGCATGCGTGTGATTGCACTTGCATGATTATGTATGCATTATATGGTGGGGCAGAAGGAGAGCCTGGGAAATAGATTTTAACTCCATTTATGTGAAATTTTTATGTATGTGTTGTGTGTATGTATATACCCAAACACAAAAATTAGGGTAAAATACATGACCAAAAAACAGAACTACATTTCCTGACTTGTTCAGTTAAAAAAAAAGTGGCAGAGGGGCCGGCCTGGTGGCATAGTGGTTAAGTTCACGCATTCCACTTTGGTGGCCTAGAGATGGCAGGTTTGAATCCCGGGCACGGACCTGTGTACCGCTTACCCTGCCATATAAAGTACTGATGTAACACTACTGTGGTGGCGTCCCATATAAAGTAGGGATGTATCAGATGTTAGCCCAGGGCTAATCTTCCTCACACACACACAAAAAACAAACAAACCAAAAAAGTGGCAGAGTAATGCATATAGCATGATTTTGTTTCAGTAAAAACAAAGAACACTTATATGTTCATATATGCTCATGTATGTTTCTACATAGAAGAAAGATGTGAAAGAACATACACCAGTCTGTCAACCCTGGTTACATGCTGGGACTTGGGCAGGGGGGAGAAAACTTTCATTTATTTTTGAACTATTTTATTTATTACAACCAGTACCTAGAATCTGAAAATTCATCAAAGAAAGAAAAAAAGAGAGGAGCTATGAAAAAACATTGACTTAGGTAAAATTCTGCAATTGAATGAGAATTTCATATGTGGTAGTTCTATCTTAGATACCTACAAACAGATTCAAACATTACTGGGCAGTCAGTTTAGAAAAAAATAGGAAAAGAGACAAAAAATTCTAACCTGTTGTGAAAGATCTTTTATTTGTACTTCCATTCTTTGATTGTCTCTTTCAAGCACAGATGAATGTTTGTTGGCTTTATCTGTGTCCTCCTGCAATCGCTGAATCTCCTTTAAAATGTAAATTCAAGTGAAAATTCTATATTTCCTTTTAAGATCCAAACAAATGAAGCAGTTATATGAATAACAAAAATATACAGTGCTCAGATATAATAGTAATTAACCTATAAACTAAAAACATTCTATATAATACAGTAGCCTCTAAAGAGAAATTATAAATATGAACACGTATTTCTTAATATCTCAAATATTGCTCATCAATATAATGCTCATTACTGTATGAAAATGATGGGGAATCTGCCACTTTCCCCCAAATTAACTGTCAATTACAATCCTACAGCCACACCAAATTCATACCATATTATTAAATGATGTCACAGAAATGCATACCCCCAAAAGCTGTCTTACTGAGACAAAAACACAGGACTACATTATAGTGATAATCATTATTACACTGGTTATCTGGAAATAAAGGTCAAAAGTAAAAAATAGTGGGTAAGATGCATAAAAGACTTGGTTTTATAAAAAAAGAAAATACATCAGAAATTAATTCTAAAGCAGCAGCAGCCAATGTCACAAGGCTGTTAAAAAAACGAAATTATAGGGGCCGGTGTGGTGGCACAGTGGTTAAGTTGGCATGCTCCGCCTCAGCAGCTCAGAGTTTGCAGGTTCAGATACCGGATGAGGACCTACACATATCAAGCCATGCTGTGGCAGGTGTCCCATGTACATATAAAGTAGAGGGAGATGGGCACGGATGTTAGCCCAAGGCCAACCTTCCTCAACAAAAAGAGGAGGATTGGCAACGGATGTTGCTCAGGGCTAATCTTCCACTAAAAATAAATAAATAATAGAAATTACAGCATATGTGGTGCTTTTGCCAAGTTTTGCATCACAATTCCATTAGGGATTTAGGGGCACAGTTTTAAGGAGCCTAATATAAGCACAAAATATCTTTGAAATCTTACGCTTTATCTCAAATTCATACAAATTTTGCTTCTTAATGTGTTGTTTCCACATAATGTTTTAAATACTATTCAAGTGAAAGATGGCTCATATTTATCCTGGTGTTTCAAGTACCTCTGAGCATATTGCCCTAAAGGTATGCAAAAGTCAAGTTCAGTAGGAACTAATATGTGACAAAATGAAGTAGGCAAATATTCATGAAAGATCGCAATGATATTATATATCTACTGAGTTCAAAATGGGATTAATTAAGATGCCAAGGAAGGAAGCAATTTGGTTCTAAAACCCTAAGAATCTAACAAACGAGTATCACAGAACGTAGACTGGAGGATACGTGATGTATGTTACGGACAGAAGACAGCTATAAAAAAGATACAGAAATTAAATTCTTTGGCAGTTATTATCCAAGGGATTTTTACTACCGTATCTGTACATTAGTGAAGAATGAACAAACAGGCTTTTCCCACAATGAACAGCTGCTATTATCTGATTCCTAAGCCCCTCTACCTCACTATTCCCTTCAGAAAATAAGCTCCAGATAAAACACTCTCAACAATGAAAAACTCAAGAAGATCTAATTAGACCCAAGGGACCTCTTCTCAAACCACACAGTTCGGGGGAGGGAGGTCAAAAAGCCAATATTCTGTCAAGGCAAGACTGTTAGAGGTTATCTGATTCAGGAGAAAGAGACTATTTGATATAATATAATCTGACTTAAACTGTCAACTAAATTGTAACAGCAACAAGCAACACAAGTTTAAGTTTGAACTGAAGTTAGTTTATACTGTTCCCCCCAAAAAAGAAAATTTATCACTTTAGAACAGCAGATACAAACTGATTTAACTGAATTTCCTCAATAAAACTTGTTTAATAAATCTTAAAGATTTCTCAGTAATAGTTGTATCCTAAAAGCAAAATTATCAGAATATAAATACTCTTTTTTAATCATTATCTATTAAAAAGGAATCTTAAGAGGTAAAGAATATTTGTGCATTTCCTTGTTACTTCTAACATGTAAAGGAAAAGTAACAAAATAACGTATATAAAGATTTGCCAAACTGTGAAATGGTATAAAGACAGAATATCAGAACTGTCTGACAAAAAATGGCTAGTTTTATTACAAAGAGAGATTAATGTTTTAATCTGAATAGTTATGCAAAGAGATCTGGCTATTTATCATCCACCAGAAAACCCTACAGAAAACTTCCCAAATGTTGTAAAAAATGTAAAAGGCTCTCACAATTTTAGCTGAATAAAGGTAGAATATTTTGTGATTACGTGTGTTTAATAATGTAATGACAAGCTTTAAAATGCATAATTACCTTACCACTGAAGAAGCAGATTTATCCTTTTCTGATTTAAATACTTTAATTCTAAGGAAGAACTACCTAGTAAATAATTTCTCATATGTATTTTTCCCACAGCTAAAATTTAGGAATGGAACCAACCTTCATAGCTTGTTCAAGTTTAACAGCTAAACTTGCCACAGCTTTCTGTGCACGTTCATACTCCTCGCGCTGGCGTTTCAAAATTGGTGCTTTGGCTTCAACTTCTTTCACTATTTCATCTAGATACTTATTAATTCTTTTATTCTCTAGTTTCTCCAAAAGCAACTGATCCTGAGTTTCCACATATGCATTATACAACTGAAAATAGAAGAGAGGTTGTTTCAAATCTAAGCATAACAACAGAAGTATATAGTCTATCTAGCTTCATCATAAACATTTGTTAGCACTTACACAAAATGAAAATGTTTACTATATGTAATATAGAACCAGGAACCAAGAAAGCCTTTCCTAGGATGATTCATTACCATTAGATGATTTTAAGAATAATTTTTCTGGGGATTAAGTGTCAGAGAGATCTGAACACTTCTGCTGAAGGAAAATAAGAATTAATACCATTCTTACCTCAGTTAATTTCATGCCAGGTTTTACTATCTTAGCTACGGCAGCTGCAGTAGGAGACATGGCTGCAAGCTCTTCTTCAGATAATATGGCTCCTGTGCCAACATACAGAAATCGAGTATATTTTTGTAAAATTTCAAACTAATGCCACTAAATATTTTTTTCAAGACAAGGAAAAAGTGACAACTACTATATATTACATATAAATTCATATGAAGATTTTAAAATACGACATCAAATAGGCATGTAACACAACGCAATTTTAAAAATCATGCAGTAATTATAGTTACAAGACAGCCCTGATGGTCTAATGGTTAAGATTCAGCGCTCTCACCACCATGGCCTACATTGGTTTCTCAGTCAGGGAATCACACTTGTCTGTTGGCTGTCATAATACGGCAGCTATATGTTGCTGTGATGCTGAAAGTTATGCCACCAATATTTCAAATCCAGCAGGGACACCCAATGGTGGACAGGTTTCAGTGGAGCTTCCAGACTAAGACAGACTAGGAAGAAGGACTTGGCCACCTAGCCATGAAAACCCTATAAATAGCAGTGGAGCATTGTCCAATATAGCACCAGAAGGTGAGACGATGGTGCAAAAAGACAGGACAGGGTTCCACACTGCTGTACACGGGGTTGCCAGGCGTCAGAATCAAGTCAATGGCAGTTACAAAATTATAGTTAAAACTATGCTGGAAATTGACACACAATTATGTGTAATTAAATAGTACATATATCTGACAATATAGTAAAGATAGAGATAAAGTATTAAACATAACTAACAATACCATTTGTGACAACATGGATGGACCTTGAGGGTATTATGCTAAGTGAAATAAGTTAAGAGGAAGAAAATCAAATACAGTATGATCTCACTCATAAACAGAACACAAAACAACAACAAACACAAGACAGAGATTGGACTGATGGTCACCAGAGGGGAACGGGGCAGGGAGGAGGGTGAAAGGGGTTATTAGGCATGTGTGAGTGGTGACGGATTGTAATTCGTCTTTGGGTGGTGAACATGATGTAATCTACACAGAAATTGAAATATAATGGCGTACACCCGAAATTTATATAATGCTATAAACCAACATTACCACATTAAAAAATAAAAATTAAAAAAACACCTACAAATAAACTCCAATGCTATAACTTGATGGAGTTTCCTACATCATAACATGACAGAGAAACACTGTTAGTGAAACCAAAAACTATGCAGGGAAGTTCTAGTATCTCAAGCCATCAGTAAGCGTCTGTTAATCCATACCTTTACGTTTTGTGGCAGAAAGTAGGTCATTTGCATTCTCTAATTCCTTCTCCAATTTCCCTATTTTCTCCAGCATTTCTTTTTCCATTTGATCTTTAGATTCCTCCACCTCTAGAAGATGATCTTGTATTGCTTTATTGGCTAAAAATATTTTTAAAGACAGAATATCCAAATATATAAATAAAATCTGAGAGTTTATAAAATCTAACAGAATAGTCATTATTTTTCCCTGCAGCAGATAACATTAAATTCCAGAGAGGCTGTGGTTGATAGTTATTCCCACAGAAAGCTCTTGCTCTACTTATAATTCCTGAAATGTCCTGGCCTAGTAAATTTATTTCTCCTTTTGATGTCTCTTATCCAAGAGGAAAATAAGGGAACTCAAATTGCAAAAAAATGGCTCTAAGTATCTCTTTGGTTTTAATCTGCTATTTAGTCTACAACATAGGAAATGACTGGAAAAGATCATACATAAATAATTTACTTAAAAAAAAGCAGGGCCACCCAGTGGCGCAGCAGTTTAGTTCGTGCTTTGGCAGCCCGGGGTTCGTGGGTTCAGATCCCGGGTGCCAGCCGACGCACTGCTTGTCAGCCATTCCGTGGTGGTGTCCCATATAAAGAAGAGGAAGATGGGTATGGATGTTAGCCCAGGGCCAGTCTTCCTCGGCAAAAAAGAGGAGGATTGGCAACGGATGTTAGCTCAGGGCTGGTCTTCCTCACACACAAAAAAGAAAAAATATGAGAAAATCTAAAACTTTAAAAAACACTATTTATAACTTAAAAAGTGAGGCTTATTTATGGATTAAAAGAGTACCCAAACAGTAAACCCATATGCACTTATCAAAGTAAATGTTTCAAAAATGGAAGAAAAACTTCCCATTAGAAATCAGAATACGTATAAGGTTATTAGGTGAACAAAAGAGAAAAGAACTATCTATATTTTCAAATATACTACTTGCCAAAAACATAATTTTAAATTTCTTAATCCAAGGATCTTTCTTCTACACCACATTTTGTCCCTAATAAAGTTAATCTGACTTCTAAATCCAATAATCTACACAAAGGTAAAGGAAAAAGTACTTTCCATCTAAAAACAAAATAATGTCATAACTGAAAACTCTTACCTTCTCCAGCTTCTTTCAAAAGTTTGTGTAGTTCATCCACTGCTCTGGTCAGTTCATTGCTTTTTGCCTCTGAGTCATCAGCAGCACTCTAAAAGTTAATCTTAAAAAGTTACCCAACATCCAATCAAACATTAGAACACTAAAATGTGTGGTAGGGTATTTACCTTGTATAGGTTTGAGAGTTTTATGTGAGCATTTAATTCATTGTGGAATTTCTCTTCCATACTGGCCTGCTGTTCCTTGGCCTGAAAAAAAATTCAATTATAGCAGTCTCATCTGAACTGAATTTAGAATGCTGGTTTACCAAATGCCAAGATAAAAAAATCCAATTTTGTAAAGT